>OY482671.1:11513923-12157771 GCA_960531455.1 Urophora cardui
ATTGATATTTTTTAATAACACTCAATTGCATGCCAACTTAATGAAGCTTGAAATTTTTAACTTTAAGTTCAGCTTTTTTTTAATTTTTTCTAGTTTTTTATCTATTTTTTTTTTTTGTTAAAATTTTTTGGTATATTTTTTATTTTAATTTCTTAATTTTTTTTAATTTTTTTATAATTTTTTATGGTTATTGGTATTTTTCATAACACCCATTTGCATGTTAACTTAATGAAGCTTGAAATTTTTAGCTTTTATGTTTTTTATTTTTTTTTATTTATTTTTTTGTTTAAATATTTTGTTATATTTTTTGTTTTAATTTTTTAATTTTTTTATTTATTTTTTGGTATATTTTTTGTTTTAATTTTTTAATCTTTTAATTTTTTTTTAATTTTTTTAAATTATTTAAAAATTTTGTTTTGCATTTTTTAAATGTTTTTTGCAAGTTTGTTTTTGTGTCACGCCTTTTTTTGGGAAATGTCTTGCAAAAATGCAATATACATTACGTACATAAATACATATAAGAGAGCATACGACGAACTTTTGTTTTCGAGGCAGTCTAATGTTTGTGCATGTGTATGTAATTATTTGCTTTAAATATTTTGCACGCCTTTTGTTTGCTTGTACAATTTCGCGCTCTATTTTCACTAAATGGCTACCTATTTGATTTTTAATGTAAATTTTTTTTGTGTTTTTTTTTGTTTATAATTTTTACTAATTTTCTTATGTATGTATTTTTTTTTACTTTTACATGTATTTTAGAATCAAGTAAATTAAGTTTCAAATTTTCCAAAAGGTGGCCAGGCTAACAAAAATATTTCCAGCGTTCAACTTCTTTAAACACCTTCAATTTGAACCTATGTATATTGTAATATTTTATTGATTTTTACAAATTTTATTGAACTCAAAAATTTTAAACAGCTGGCAACCCTAACAAAATTTGTTTGCTTTGCAATGACAGTTGCTAAATTTTTTCGAAGAAAAAGACGATATGCTTTAATATTTCAATTTTATTAATTTACTTAAACGAAATTTTTCAAGAAGGTGGCAACGCTAACAAAAATATTTCCTGCGATAAGCTTTCCATTTGATGCCGATATTGTAATATTAAATTATTTTTTACAAATTTTACTGAGCTAAAAAATTTTGAACATGTGGCAACCATGAAAATTTTTTGCTTTGTGATAAGGGTTGCTAGATTTCTTCCAAAAAATACACGATACGATCTAATATTTTTCTCTTATTAATTTACTTAAACGAAATTTTTCAAGAAGGTGGCAAGGCTAACCAAAATATTTTTAATCGGCTTCTTTTTGATACCCATATTGTAATATTTAATTAATTTCTGTAAATTTTATTGAATTAAAAAATTTCAAATAGGTGGCGTCACTAAAAAAATGTATTCATGCAATGGTAGTTTCAACATTTTTTCGAAAAAACAAATGCACGATATTATTTAATATTTTTATTTTATTAATTTAATTTAGCGAAATTTTTCAAAAAGGACATTTTTAATACCTTCAATTTGATATCCATATTCATTTTAATTGACTTTTGCAAATTTTATTGAGCTAAAAAATTTCAAACATGTGGCAACGCTCAAACGAAAATTTTTTTCTTGCATTGGCAGTTGCTATATTTCTTCGAAAAAATATATTATATGCCATAATATTTTTATTTTATTAACTTACTTAAACGAAAAGTGGCAACCCTAATTTTTTTTGCTAAAGATTATCCTGGTATTATAGGAACCTCACACCCCTTTCTATTCCTTACTTTGATTTTGGAAAAAAAAATAATAATTAATTAAAGCAATATCTTTTTTTCTTTAATTCCAGCGCGCGTGTCAGCAAATTAATAACCGCCTCACCTTCCAGTAAACACTCATACGTCACATGCGCCATATTCACCACAACCTGCTGACTTTGACACCCAACGCCACCAACAACACCACTACCGCCAGCAATAAGCCAAAAGTTTTCCGCACAACAAACTGTCAATTTACGCCGAGGCGCGGCAGCTGAGAGTTTCCAAAATAAGAACCGCTAAAAAAACCAAAAGAAAACGTCCTTAGCAGAAGGCTAAAAATAGATGCTGTGCGCTCTCGAAGGACTCAAATATGACAAATGTCTAACAACAACAACAACAACAATAAAAACTAACTGTATTGAATACAAAACACACCAGGAATTTCACAGTTCTAGCCGCGTAGGTATGTTGTGGTGGTGAAATATTGTTTGCATGTTTTCGGAGAGCGAGCGCCGCAAATCGTGGGAGAGCCGTTTGCAGTCAACCATGCGGCGCACATTTTGCACCACAACGTCCAATTGACGACGAGACGAGGCGAGCCTTGCCAGCTGAGCTGAGCTGGGTGTCCACCGTCCGTCAGCAAAGCGTGAAACCGAACAGAATTGAGCAGCACGGCAAAGGAAGCTGTCACAGCGGTGAGCTAAAGCGGATGCACCGAATACGAATTTGTGAGTGAATTTTGTGAAATTTTTTGCTTGTGCGGTGGAGCAAAGAAAGAAAGGAATTTGATAAATTAAAATTAAATAGAAGTGAAAATAATTGAGTGTTTTTGAAGGAAATTAAGAAGTAAAAAAAATATTGTACACAACCTTTTTCAAAAACGTGTGGCTTAAATTTGAAAAAAAAAAAAAAACGAAAAAAAAAATAATTTTTTTGGGTGTGAAAACGAAAGTGAAAATTTAGCACACAAACGAAAAACGACAAACGGAAAACGAGTGCGCGCGTACGAGGCGGCGACGGTGACGGTGACAGCGACGACGTTTGACAAGTCCTGCGAAAGTGACTTTTCGAGCGTTTAGTTAGGAGAATTGTGTTTTGTTGACGAAAGCGACGCACGACGACGACAACATTAATAGCTACTTACTGCAACAACAATAACAATCCAACAAGAGCAGCAGCAGCGGTGTTGGCTGTAGAGTCGACAGCGCTACAAAGGACAATTGTAGAGTATACGTAAGTGAAAAGTAAGCAAGAAAAAAGTATGGAACGCATGTGGATTGTAAGTGTAAAATGTGGAACGCATGTGGAACGTATGTGAAAACTGCTTAGAACATGCTTGCAGGCGTTTAGGCAATTTATTGACAATTTAGTGCTGTGGAACTTATTTGCAGTCGCGGCGCAAAAACGGCGAGACTTGCCTGCGCTTGGCTGAAGCGGTTGCAGTAGAGCAGAGCAGTGATTGTTAGCAGGAATAACCAAAAAAAGGTAAAAAACTGCTAAAAAAGGATAGCGAAACGCAAGTTTATGACATACCACAAATACTCGTCACATGCCACATGTCACATGCCAAAAACGCTGCCGAGCGCGGGCGGCGTTAGTGGGCTTGTCATTGGCGTTGCTGTGATTTATGTACAAAAGTATATTGTATGTGAAACAGTAAGACCATAAGTCACGTGAATATTTGTACTGCCAAAAAAAGCATGTCATACGACGAAATCAACGTTTAGCGCCCGAAAGTATGCTATAGTAAAGCGAAAAAAACAGAAAACTAACAAACGAATGCAGAACAGCTGACGAGCTGACCGAGCGCCAGCAAAACAGCAGCTAACGCTGGTTAACGCCTAAAAGTATGCTTAACATTTGCCACAATAGTAAAGCTAGTGCGTGTGCGTTCGCAAAAAAGTATGCAATGGATTATATAAAGGCAGCAGTTAATACTAAAAAAAGGTTAAATGTTGCAAAACAAACAAGAAAACTACAAAAACAAGTGTACTGAAATAGTGAAAATAAAAGCAACTGCATGTAAAGCGCCTAAAATTATGCAATTTTTATATGTTATTTAACTAAAACCTTGCTGCTAGAAGTAACACAAATGTGCATTAATAACAAGTAATACCTGCGAAAACAGCAAAAGTTAGTGCCAGCGCCTAAAAGTATGCCATGTTTTGTGCAAAGTTAATAAAGCAAGCAATGTGACCTTGTAAGTGAAGCGCTAAGCAAAAGTTGTATTTGTTTTAAAATATACATATTAGAGGCACAAAGGACACAGCAGACCTCGTAGTTCGCATTAAAAATAAGCTTAAGCGCCTAAAATACTGCAACAATTTTGTGAAAAATATGTAATTTGTGTTTAGTGTGCAAAGAAGCGTAGCCAAGTGTAATTCAAAGCAAACAAGAATTAAAAAATAAGATTTTGTGCAAATGAACAAAAATGTACAGCTTGGAAATGCTTAAGCGCCTAAAATGCTGCTAGCATTTAAATAAAAAAAAAATTCTCAATACAAAAACTAAAGCAAATTGTGCTTAAAAATAAGATACGCACAGGCGCTTCAGCGCCTAAAAGTCTGCCACAATCTACGCAAATTTGTTTTTCTAAAGCAGCCCAAGCAACCAAAATAAAAAAAAATTGTGTGTGAAAAATAAAATTAAAATCGAATTGTTGTTATAGCACGTTTTACAACACATTTAATGTGCTGCTTAAACAAGAGCTTGTGTTAGAGAGCGCGCTCTCATTAATTGTGCGCGGCTATCTGTGTTACATTGCCCCCTTTCTAGCTCTCTCTCTCTCTGGTTGTCCGTTTGTTTGTGTGATTGTGTGCTTTAGTGACGTCAAGAGTTGTAATAAAAGTGAAATATACATATACAAAAATCTCTCTCTTTCTCTCTCTCCCTTTTTTTCTAGTAGTAATTTTCCTTTGCAGTGCGCCCAAAAGTAGGCAAGAAATATGAAAATTTTTACAGCAACACAAAGAAAGAAAGGGATTTTGTTGTGTGTGGTGAAAAAAGTGAAACAAAACATTGATTAGTGTATTAAACAACAACAACGAAAATTATATAAAATATAAAAACAATAACAAAAATACGTATAAAAGTAAATCAGCAACAAAATGGAGCAACCCAGCATATTGGTGCGCATTCTGCACTCCATACCCCATGTAAATTATACATTTCAACGCGTGAATGACACCTTCAATCCCGACAGTGATGTTTATATTGAGGTGAGTGTGTCTGCATGCTTTTTTTATTAAAAAAAAAATTATATGTACATATTTTATTTTCAAATGGTTAAACTTTACTATAATGTACCAGGTGCCTAGTTGTAATTTTTTTCCGTGTAGCAGAAGTGGAGTAAAAACTTCAATTTTATTGATTTCAAATATTCCTTTTTCAAATTTTCCCTATAATATCAGGATCATCATTAACAAAAAAAAAGTTTGGGGTTGCCACCTTTTTTAAAAAATCGTTCAAGTAAATTAATAAAATTGAAATATTATTATAGCATATCGTGTATCTTTCGAAGAAATGTGGCAACTCTCATTGCAAAACAAAATCTTTTTTTAGAGTGTCCGCTCGTTGGAAATTTTTAGCTTAATACAATTTGTAAAAATCAATTAAATATTACAATATGGGCATCAAATCAAATTGAAAGTGTTCAATAAAGCTGATAGTTAAAAAAATTAAATTAGGTAAATTAATAAAATTAAAGTATTACAGCATATTGTGTATTTTTTCGGAAAAATTTATTAAATCTCAGTGCAATACGCAATTTTTTTTAGGGTTGCCACTTTTTATAAAAATTTTAATTAGGTAAATTAATAAAGTTAAATTATTATAGCATATCGTGTATATTAAAAAAAAATAAAGCAACACACATTGCAAAGCAAAATTTTGTTCGAGGGTTGCCATCTGTTTGAAATTTTTTTCAGAAAAATTTATTAAATCTCAGTGCAATACGCAAAATTTTTTCAGTGTTGCCACTTTTTACAAAAATTTCAATTTGTATATCTTTAAAAAATGTAGCAACACACATTGCAAAGCAAAATTTTGTTTGAGAGTTGCCACCTGTTTGAAATTTTTTTGTCTTAATAAAATTTGTAAAAATCATTATTACAATAAGGCTATCAAATTGCAGGTCTTTGAGAAAGTTGATAGTTAAATATAATTTGTTAGTGTTGCCACCATCTTAAAAAAATTAATAAAATAAATGTATTACAGCATATCATTTTTTTTTTTTTTTGAAAAAATGTAGCAACACTTATTGAAAAACAAAATTTTTTTGGGGTTGCCAGGTGCTTGCAATTTTGTATCTCAACAAAATTTATAAAAATCAATTAAATATTAGAATAGAGTTATCAGCTTAAGTTAGTTTAAAAAAACTAATCGCTGTTATGGATTTTTTAGGGTTACCACTTGTTTGAAAATCTTAAGATTTAGTTTACTTAGTTGATCATAAAATGCATGGCATACAAAAAGTGCTTTGCAATGTAGTAGAGGAAGTTAAAAAAGTATCACTTTTCATTGCTAATTCATTTAATAGCAAGTGGCCCATAGCAAATCATGACAGCGTACGGCTAATTAACACATAAACTATTAGCTGCCTTCACCTATGATTTCCAGCTGGGTGAAATGTAGCACCTCCTCTAGCTCCTAAACCAAATTTTATTATTCCAGCACTGGTACATTATACTAAAGCCAGACTTTATAAATTTTATTTTTTTTTATTTTTCTACAATTTTACTCTCCCCTCTCTCTGCCTCTCTATCCCTTTCATGCATTCTTTTTAATTTATTTTCCCGCATTATTTTCCTCCAGCAATTGCCAATTTATTTTGTTATCTTGTGTGCTGTACAGTGATGCCAATATTCTTGGACCAAAAATCCCTACGCCATGCCAAAAAATTCCCTACTTTTCCCTACGCTAACAAAATTTTTCCCTACAAATTTCCCTACGCCGTATTTTCTGTATCTTATAAATGTGAAATGGAAATTGTGTTTAAACTCAATTGGCGGGAAAACCGCTGAACCGATCCTCACGAAACTTTGCACACCTAGGTATTTTCACCCGGTAATTACAATAGAGCAGCGGTCACCTCTTGGCAGTGGGCGGCATACCCTCCGAGAGTATTTCTGCCATGAAAAAGCTTCTCACAAAAAATGCATTCGCCGTTCGGAGCCGGCATAAAACTGTAGGTCCACCCAATTAGTAGGAAAAATAAAAAGAAGCACACCTCGAATTGGGAGAGAAGCTCGGCCATAAAACTCATCAGAGTTATAATAGCGCCATTGTATTATATTATATTATATTATTATTAATTACAATAAGCATATTTTTAATCTGATTAAAAGGCAGGGATGGGCACCTCCCATACACAGCGAATATTTCTTGAAATATTTGCAGTAGGGTATTGAAAATTGGTGTGGGGGCATGTGAGATAACTATGTATTAAACAGGTAAGAACACTAGGTCTTGGTAAAGCAGGGATGGGCACCATCCCACCACAACAAAAGATGGAAGTGAAATTTGGTGCTAAGATCGGATCCAGAACTAAAGCAAAAAATATTGGGAGCGGAGCAGGAGCGAAGCTAACGAAAAGAGAAGCCTTTGCTCCGAGGTCCTGTAAGCAGGTCGAAGAATATATTGCCAGATCAAAACAAAGTACAATTTTGAAATATTGTACTCAAACATGCAGAAACATTTTATTTGTAGTTACTTATTAAAAAAAATTTAGGTTTTACAAGCTTTTCTCTCTATCCCCTTCATTTCGTCGACCCCTATCCACCGTATAATGCTCGGTGTTTGCTCATAAACTTAAAATCTCTCTCTAGTCGGCGCACAATTCATTCGATAATGTTCATTTTTGACACTGTTAATGGATTAATTGATTGCGTGAGCCTGCTTCAGCAACTAAGCTTCAATGTTCCAAATCCTACGTTCTCACTACCCTTTTCATCTTACAGCAGTTAAATCCAATTACCATTATCTCGCCCCCATTACCAGGGCAGTCAGTGAAATCAATAATATTTACAAAAAAATAGATCTTGACTTTGCAATGCCGAGATCCCAATTTGCCGATAAGATTACTTCATTTTATCCCCAGTACGGAATTCCAACTTATTTAGTTAGTAATTTTCTTGTACATTTCTAGTCTGTAAGATATTGTTATCATAGACCGAATAAAGTACCTATATATATAAAAAAATTATGCCGAGATCCCAATTTGCCGATAAGATTACTTCATTTTATCCCCAGTACGGAGTTCCAACTTATTTAGTTAGTAATTTTCTTGTACATTTCTAGTCTGTAAGATATTGTTATCATAGACCGAATAAAGTACCTATATATATAAAAAAATTAATTCTGTGCAAAGAAAACGAAAATTTCTGAATTCAAAAATTCCCTACATTTAGCTAATTTTTGAAAATCTGTCCCTTTTTCCCTACACTGCAAATTTGAGGTCGAATTTCCCTACATGTAGCCTCTTTTCCCTACACTTGGCATCACCGGTGCTGTACATTTTTGACTATTTGTTCCAAATCAAATCGCATTGCAAACGGAAAGATTCAAACTAGATAACAGCGATAAAAATTAATTGCCTGTCAGAGACATAAAATTCATTCATTACATACAAAAGTAAGCGCTGGAAGCGCACAAATACGTACTGCATATTTTATTATAGTGTCGCTTTTAATTTTATACGCTTTATTGATATGCGCACAGTGTGTGGAAGACATAAATAAGTGTGCAGATATTAACTTTGTTGAAAATGGTTAGTTGTATAATAAAAAAAGCCAAGAAAAAGAAGCAGCAGAAAAAGAACTCAAAATGGGTTGTGCTATAATAAAAATTACAAACAAAATGCGCATAAGCTTTCTTGAGGGGCACGCAGTAGAGGTGATCTCTTGCTTTCTGTCGCTAAAATACTGTAAATAATCCTAGAGCTTATTCATGCTCAGTTTTTTTTTATTTGTAGTCTTTGTCCGCATTACGCCTCTGTTAATTTCCGATTTTGTCAACTCCAGCACTAGTCCTCATCAGCTCTAGGTCAAAGAGAGCCTTTTTAGTAGAGATCAAACGTTCGTATTTGGCCTCAGCGAAGAAAAATGTATATACATTAGTAACATGAGAGTTTATCATATGTTTTTCCTAGTTCTCTGTCACCGAAGCACTAATACTAGCTTGAGCACTTTTGTCTGCTTCTCGCTCAGAGCAAATCCTCGATGGTGCGTGCTTTGATTCTTTTAGCTTATGTTTCCTTCTGTATTTATTCATCCCTGGCTCAAATTTCAGTCTTTTCAATTTCATTTTAACCTTAGTCCATTTCAGCCTAAGTCCTCGTCAGGCTTGCTTCATTTCAGTCTTCCTGAGAGCGCAGTTTTTAATAGAACCAAAGAAAAATAAAATTGCCAATTCTGCTCCACTGTCTATGGGATTTTGCTTTCTTACTATCTCTAACTACTATCAGTAAATAGTTAGAAGGCACACATAACGTCATATAATACACTGATATCGCATTTGTGCATCTATTAGATATGTAACTACGGCTTATATAATTTTCACTCTTCATTCCTACACTTCTCAACTCACTACACGCTGCTGCTTCAGCTGCTGCTGTTCTTACGATCCACATTTATTTTTCGCTTTTCTAAATACCATTTACATGTATGTCCTTTTTTCCCAGCAAAAAATCTACGCCTTATTTAAGAATTATTACAGAAGATTTAAAGGCTTCCGAAATAAGGTCTGAAAATTCGAAGCGAACAAAAGTTGTATGGGCAAAGACATAAAATCAGGCTGATTTTCCAGTGTTGATGTCATCAGGCCATAAGGAATACTCTCTCTCTCGCTCTCTCTCTCTACCTCTCTATCTCTCTCTCTATCTCTCTCTCCCTCTGAGAGCACATCTTATTCCAAGGGCTTATACGCCATGCGTATGAAGACTTAGAAAAGGAATTATTATTACACTGTTATAAATATTGGAATATTTTTTAAACTTTGATTTGGTTTGAGAGAAATTTAAAACTTTTCTTGTGTTAAATTTAAAATTCAAACTTACAAAAGTTCAAATATTTTAAAGTATTTTTTGGAATAAATTTCATACTTTTTTGGTTTAAATCTTACACTTTTTCTCATTTAAACTTTTAAGGTTTAAATTTTAAACTCATTGGTCGTAAGATTTTATTTCAACAAAAAAATTTTAATTTTTGATTTGAAATTCCAACTTGCTTTTCCGAGAAATGAACAATATAAAAAGCTCATTTATAGTTATTAGACAATTTGAATGAATGAGTGTGTGGCGTTGTTTGAATGGAGAAACAAACAAACACAAAATAATTATAGAAAAATATAAAATGAAGAAGGAAGAAAAGGAGAAGAAGAGGAAAAAACACAATATGGAAAAGGATTAAGGCGATGTTGGAGGGAGAACAATATGGAAGAAAAGGAGAAAAAAGGATAGGAAAGAAGATACAATAGGGAAAAGCATGAAGAGGATTTGGGAGCAGACATTTTTTTTTATTTAAACAAAAAAAGGTTTAATTTTAAACTTTTGAAATTCTTAAAATAAATTTTAATATGGAATAAAATCTAAACCTTAAAAGTTTAAAAATCTTGGGCTCCGTGAAGCTGGACCCCCCATTCAATGGATTTGAAAATTAATAGGCTAGGAATTATGTGCTATTTATGTGCTAATTTGTTCCAAAAAAAAAAAATTTTGTGCTCCAATTTTAAGGGGTTTTTTTTATACGTCAAAATGGGGGGTGCAGCTTCACGTGAAGCTGGACCCCCCCCTCAACGGATCGAAAATTCAATATGTAAAAATGAATGCTAGATTTATGTGCTAATTTCGTCCAACCACCAAATTTTTTTTTTTTAATTTTTTAAAAAAAATTTTTTTAAATTTCAAATTTGGGGTAAATTTTTATAAAATTTAATAAGCCTAAATGAACGCTATGATAACGAACTGTCATCTACCAAAAAGATTTTTTTTGTTTTTTGAATTTTTAAGACTTTTTTTTCAATTTCAAAGTGGGGGGTGCAGCTTCACGTTTTTTGAAAAACTCCCCCCTTCAATGGATCTGAAATTCAATATGTAAAAATTAATGCCAGATTTATGTGCTAATTTCGTCCAACCACCAAATTTTTTTTTTTTAATTTTTTTAAAAATTTTTTTTTAAATTTCAAATTTGGGGTAAATTTTTATAAAATTTAATAAGCCTAAATGAACGCTATGATAACGAACTGCCATCTACCAAAAAGATTTTTTTTGTTTTTTGAATTTTTAAGACTTTTTTTTCAATTTCAAAGTGGGGGGTGCAGCTTCACGTTTTTTGAAAAACTCCCCCCTTCAATGGATCTGAAATTCAATATGTAAAAATTAATGCCAGATTTATGTGCTAATTTCGTCCAACCACCAAATTTTTTTTTTTAATTTTTTAAAAAAAATTTTTTTAAATTTCAAATTTGGGGTAAATTTTTATAAAATTTAATAAGCCTAAATGAACGCTATGATAACGAACTGTCATCTACCAAAAAGATTTTTTTTGTTTTTTGAATTTTTAAGACTTTTTTTTCAATTTCAAAGTGGGGGGTGCAGCTTCACGTTTTTTGAAAAACTCCCCCCTTCAATGGATCTGAAATTCAATATGTAAAAATTAATGCCAGATTTATGTGCTAATTTCGTCCAACCACCAAATTTTTTTTTTTTAATTTTTTTAAAAAAAATTTTTTAAATTTCAAATTTGGGGTAAGTTTTTATAAAATTTAATAAGCCTAAATGAACGCTATGATAACGAACTGCCATCTACCAAAAAGATTTTTTTTGTTTTTTGAATTTTTAAGACTTTTTTTTCAATTTCAAAGTGGGGGGTGCAGCTTCACGTTTTTTGAAAAACTCCCCCCTTCAATGGATCTGAAATTCAATATGTAAAAATTAATGCCAGATTTATGTGCTAATTTCGTCCAACCACCAAATTTTTTTTTTTTAATTTTTTAAAAAAAATTTTTTTAAATTTCAAATTTGGGGTAAATTTTTATAAAATTTAATAAGCCTAAATGAACGCTATGATAACGAACTGTCATCTACCAAAAAGATTTTTTTGTTTTTTGAATTTTTAAGACTTTTTTTTCAATTTCAAAGTGGGGGGTGCAGCTTCACGTTTTTTGAAAAACTCCCCCCTTCAATGGATCTGAAATTCAATATGTAAAAATTAATGCCAGATTTATGTGCTAATTTCGTCCAACCACCAAATTTTTTTTTTTTAATTTTTTAAAAAAAATTTTTTTTAATTTCAAATTTGGGGTAAATTTTTATAAAATTTAATAAGCCTAAATGAACGCTATGATAACGAACTGTCATCTACCAAAAAGATTTTTTTTGTTTTTTGAATTTTTAAGACTTTTTTTTCAATTTCAAAGTGGGGGGTGCAGCTTCACGTTTTTTGAAAAACTCCCCCCTTCAATGGATCTGAAACTCAATATGTAAAAATTAATGCCAGATTTATGTGCTAATTTCGTCAAACCACCAAATTTTTTTTTTTAATTTTTTTTAAAAATTTTTTTTAAATTTCAAATTTGGGGTAAATTTTTATAAAATTTAATAAGCCTAAATGAACGCTATGATAACGAACTGCCATCTACCAAAAAGATTTTTTTTGTTTTTTGAATTTTTAAGACTTTTTTTTCAATTTCAAAGTGGGGGGTGCAGCTTCACGTTTTTTGAAAAACTCCCCCCTTCAATGGATCTGAAATTCAATATGTAAAAATTAATGCCAGATTTATGTGCTAATTTCGTCCAACCACCAAATTTTTTTTTTTTAATTTTTTAAAAAAAATTTTTTTAAATTTCAAATTTGGGGTAAATTTTTATAAAATTTAATAAGCCTAAATGAACGCTATGATAACGAACTGTCATCTACCAAAAAGATTTTTTTTGTTTTTTGAATTTTTAAGACTTTTTTTTCAATTTCAAAGTGGGGGGTGCAGCTTCACGTTTTTTGAAAAACTCCCCCCTTCAATGGATCTGAAATTCAATATGTAAAAATTAATGCCAGATTTATGTGCTAATTTCGTCCAACCACCAAATTTTTTTTTTTTAATTTTTTAAAAAAAATTTTTTTAAATTTCAAATTTGGGGTAAATTTTTATAAAATTTAATAAGCCTAAATGAACGCTATGATAACGAACTGTCATCTACCAAAAAGATTTTTTTTGTTTTTTGAATTTTTAAGACTTTTTTTTCAATTTCAAAGTGGGGGGTGCAGCTTCACGTTTTTTGAAAAACTCCCCCCTTCAATGGATCTGAAATTCAATATGTAAAAACTAATGCCAGATTTATGTGCTAATTTCGTCCAACCACCAAATTTTTTTTTTTTAATTTTTTTTAAAAATTTTTTTTTAAATTTCAAATTTGGGGTAAATTTTTATAAAATTTAATAAGCCTAAATGAACGCTATGATAACGAACTGTCATCTACCAAAAAGATTTTTTTTGTTTTTTGAATTTTTAAGACTTTTTTTTCAATTTCAAAGTGGGGGGTGCAGCTTCACGTTTTTTGAAAAACTCCCCCCTTCAATGGATCTGAAATTCAATATGTAAAAATTAATGCCAGATTTATGTGCTAATTTCGTCCAACCACCAAATTTTTTTTTTTTAATTTTTTAAAAAAAATTTTTTTAAATTTCAAATTTGGGGTAAATTTTTATAAAATTTAATAAGCCTAAATGAACGCTATGATAACGAACTGCCATCTACCAAAAAGATTTTTTTTGTTTTTTGAATTTTTAAGACTTTTTTTTCAATTTCAAAGTGGGGGGTGCAGCTTCACGTTTTTTGAAAAACTCCCCCCTTCAATGGATCTGAAATTCAATATGTAAAAATTAATGCCAGATTTATGTGCTAATTTCGTCCAACCACCAAATTTTTTTTTTTTAATTTTTTAAAAAAAATTTTTTTAAATTTCAAATTTGGGGTAAATTTTTATAAAATTTAATAAGCCTAAATGAACGCTATGATAACGAACTGTCATCTACCAAAAAGATTTTTTTTGTTTTTTGAATTTTTAAGACTTTTTTTTCAATTTCAAAGTGGGGGGTGCAGCTTCACGTTTTTTGAAAAACTCCCCCCTTCAATGGATCTGAAATTCAATATGTAAAAATTAATGCCAGATTTATGTGCTAATTTCGTCCAACCACCAAATTTTTTTTTTTTAATTTTTTTAAAAAAATTTTTTTAAATTTCAAATTTGGGGTAAGTTTTTATAAAATTTAATAAGCCTAAATGAACGCTATGATAACGAACTGCCATCTACCAAAAAGATTTTTTTTGTTTTTTGAATTTTTAAGACTTTTTTTTCAATTTCAAAGTGGGGGGTGCAGCTTCACGTTTTTTGAAAAACTCCCCCCTTAAATGGATCTGAAATTCAATATGTAAAAATTAATGCCAGATTTATGTGCTAATTTCGTCCAACCACCAAATTTTTTTTTTTAATTTTTTAAAAAAAATTTTTTTAAATTTCAAATTTGGGGTAAATTTTTATAAAATTTAATAAGCCTAAATGAACGCTATGATAACGAACTGTCATCTACCAAAAAGATTTTTTTTGTTTTTTGAATTTTTAAGACTTTTTTTTCAATTTCAAAGTGGGGGGTGCAGCTTCACGTTTTTTGAAAAACTCCCCCCTTCAATGGATCTGAAATTCAATATGTAAAAATTAATGCCAGATTTATGTGCTAATTTCGTCCAACCACCAAATTTTTTTTTTTTAATTTTTTTAAAAATTTTTTTTTAAATTTCAAATTTGGGGTAAATTTTTATAAAATTTAATAAGCCTAAATGAACGCTATGATAACGAACTGCCATCTACCAAAAAGATTTTTTTTGTTTTTTGAATTTTTAAGACTTTTTTTTCAATTTCAAAGTGGGGGGTGCAGCTTCACGTTTTTTGAAAAACTCCCCCCTTCAATGGATCTGAAATTCAATATGTAAAAATTAATGCCAGATTTATGTGCTAATTTCGTCCAACCACCAAATTTTTTTTTTTAATTTTTTAAAAAAAATTTTTTTAAATTTCAAATTTGGGGTAAATTTTTATAAAATTTAATAAGCCTAAATGAACGCTATGATAACGAACTGTCATCTACCAAAAAGATTTTTTTTGTTTTTTGAATTTTTAAGACTTTTTTTTCAATTTCAAAGTGGGGGGTGCAGCTTCACGTTTTTTGAAAAACTCCCCCCTTCAATGGATCTGAAATTCAATATGTAAAAATTAATGCCAGATTTATGTGCTAATTTCGTCCAACCACCAAATTTTTTTTTTTTAATTTTTTTAAAAAAAATTTTTTAAATTTCAAATTTGGGGTAAGTTTTTATAAAATTTAATAAGCCTAAATGAACGCTATGATAACGAACTGCCATCTACCAAAAAGATTTTTTTTGTTTTTTGAATTTTTAAGACTTTTTTTTCAATTTCAAAGTGGGGGGTGCAGCTTCACGTTTTTTGAAAAACTCCCCCCTTCAATGGATCTGAAATTCAATATGTAAAAATTAATGCCAGATTTATGTGCTAATTTCGTCCAACCACCAAATTTTTTTTTTTTAATTTTTTAAAAAAAATTTTTTTAAATTTCAAATTTGGGGTAAATTTTTATAAAATTTAATAAGCCTAAATGAACGCTATGATAACGAACTGTCATCTACCAAAAAGATTTTTTTTGTTTTTTGAATTTTTAAGACTTTTTTTTCAATTTCAAAGTGGGGGGTGCAGCTTCACGTTTTTTGAAAAACTCCCCCCTTCAATGGATCTGAAATTCAATATGTAAAAATTAATGCCAGATTTATGTGCTAATTTCGTCCAACCACCAAATTTTTTTTTTTTAATTTTTTAAAAAAAATTTTTTTTAATTTCAAATTTGGGGTAAATTTTTATAAAATTTAATAAGCCTAAATGAACGCTATGATAACGAACTGTCATCTACCAAAAAGATTTTTTTTGTTTTTTGAATTTTTAAGACTTTTTTTTCAATTTCAAAGTGGGGGGTGCAGCTTCACGTTTTTTGAAAAACTCCCCCCTTCAATGGATCTGAAACTCAATATGTAAAAATTAATGCCAGATTTATGTGCTAATTTCGTCAAACCACCAAATTTTTTTTTTTAATTTTTTTTAAAAATTTTTTTTAAATTTCAAATTTGGGGTAAATTTTTATAAAATTTAATAAGCCTAAATGAACGCTATGATAACGAACTGCCATCTACCAAAAAGATTTTTTTTGTTTTTTGAATTTTTAAGACTTTTTTTTCAATTTCAAAGTGGGGGGTGCAGCTTCACGTTTTTTGAAAAACTCCCCCCTTCAATGGATCTGAAATTCAATATGTAAAAATTAATGCCAGATTTATGTGCTAATTTCGTCCAACCACCAAATTTTTTTTTTTTAATTTTTTAAAAAAAATTTTTTTAAATTTCAAATTTGGGGTAAATTTTTATAAAATTTAATAAGCCTAAATGAACGCTATGATAACGAACTGTCATCTACCAAAAAGATTTTTTTTGTTTTTTGAATTTTTAAGACTTTTTTTTCAATTTCAAAGTGGGGGGTGCAGCTTCACGTTTTTTGAAAAACTCCCCCCTTCAATGGATCTGAAATTCAATATGTAAAAATTAATGCCAGATTTATGTGCTAATTTCGTCCAACCACCAAATTTTTTTTTTTTAATTTTTTAAAAAAAATTTTTTTAAATTTCAAATTTGGGGTAAATTTTTATAAAATTTAATAAGCCTAAATGAACGCTATGATAACGAACTGTCATCTACCAAAAAGATTTTTTTTGTTTTTTGAATTTTTAAGACTTTTTTTTCAATTTCAAAGTGGGGGGTGCAGCTTCACGTTTTTTGAAAAACTCCCCCCTTCAATGGATCTGAAATTCAATATGTAAAAACTAATGCCAGATTTATGTGCTAATTTCGTCCAACCACCAAATTTTTTTTTTTTAATTTTTTTTTAAAATTTTTTTTTAAATTTCAAATTTGGGGTAAATTTTTATAAAATTTAATAAGCCTAAATGAACGCTATGATAACGAACTGCCATCTACCAAAAAGATTTTTTTTGTTTTTTGAATTTTTAAGACTTTTTTTTCAATTTCAAAGTGGGGGGTGCAGCTTCACGTTTTTTGAAAAACTCCCCCCTTCAATGGATCTGAAATTCAATATGTAAAAATTAATGCCAGATTTATGTGCTAATTTCGTCCAACCACCAAATTTTTTTTTTTTAATTTTTTAAAAAAAATTTTTTTAAATTTCAAATTTGGGGTAAATTTTTATAAAATTTAATAAGCCTAAATGAACGCTATGATAACGAACTGTCATCTACCAAAAAGATTTTTTTTGTTTTTTGAATTTTTAAGACTTTTTTTTCAATTTCAAAGTGGGGGGTGCAGCTTCACGTTTTTTGAAAAACTCCCCCCTTCAATGGATCTGAAATTCAATATGTAAAAATTAATGCCAGATTTATGTGCTAATTTCGTCCAACCACCAAATTTTTTTTTTTTAATTTTTTTAAAAAAATTTTTTTAAATTTCAAATTTGGGGTAAGTTTTTATAAAATTTAATAAGCCTAAATGAACGCTATGATAACGAACTGCCATCTACCAAAAAGATTTTTTTTGTTTTTTGAATTTTTAAGACTTTTTTTTCAATTTCAAAGTGGGGGGTGCAGCTTCACGTTTTTTGAAAAACTCCCCCCTTCAATGGATCTGAAATTCAATATGTAAAAATTAATGCCAGATTTATGTGCTAATTTCGTCCAACCACCAAATTTTTTTTTTTTAATTTTTTAAAAAAAATTTTTTTAAATTTCAAATTTGGGGTAAATTTTTATAAAATTTAATAAGCCTAAATGAACGCTATGATAACGAACTGTCATCTACCAAAAAGATTTTTTTTGTTTTTTGAATTTTTAAGACTTTTTTTTCAATTTCAAAGTGGGGGGTGCAGCTTCACGTTTTTTGAAAAACTCCCCCCTTCAATGGATCTGAAATTCAATATGTAAAAATTAATGCCAGATTTATGTGCTAATTTCGTCCAACCACCAAATTTTTTTTTTTTAATTTTTTTAAAAAAAATTTTTTAAATTTCAAATTTGGGGTAAGTTTTTATAAAATTTAATAAGCCTAAATGAATGCTATGATAACGAACTGCCATCTACCAAAAAGATTTTTTTTGTTTTTTGAATTTTTAAGACTTTTTTTTCAATTTCAAAGTGGGGGGTGCAGCTTCACGTTTTTTGAAAAACTCCCCCCTTAAATGGATCTGAAATTCAATATGTAAAAATTAATGCCAGATTTATGTGCTAATTTCGTCCAACCACCAAATTTTTTTTTTTAATTTTTTAAAAAAAATTTTTTTAAATTTCAAATTTGGGGTAAATTTTTATAAAATTTAATAAGCCTAAATGAACGCTATGATAACGAACTGTCATCTACCAAAAAGATTTTTTTTGTTTTTTGAATTTTTAAGACTTTTTTTTTCAATTTCAAAGTGGGGGGTGCAGCTTCACGTTTTTTGAAAAACTCCCCCCTTCAATGGATCTGAAATTCAATATGTAAAAATTAATGCCAGATTTATGTGCTAATTTCGTCCAACCACCAAATTTTTTTTTTTAATTTTTTAAAAAAAATTTTTTTAAATTTCAAATTTGGGGTAAATTTTTATAAAATTTAATAATCCTAAATGAACGCTATGATAACGAACTGTCATCTACCAAAAAGATTTTTTTTGTTTTTTGAATTTTTAAAGAATCGGTTAATATTCTTTGATTTTGATTAAATTGTATCAAAATTATTTGATACGGATTAAAAATGTATCAAATTTGTTCTACGGCAAAATAAAAAGTATCTACGTATCTTCGGCTTAAAAAAGTATCACATTTGATACGGTTGTATCAAAACGGCATCACTGGTCTTCATGTGTGCACATTGGCAGCAATACAAGGAAATCGAGGGTTTTTGTAAACCGGCGTTTTCTGCCTGCCCAAGTTCTGCGCGTTTTCTGCCGTTATGTTTGGCTAGTATATTTCTGATTAAATTTTGCCTATCGCGCAGAATAAACAGTATATACCCACCGAAAAATCGAAGCCTTATTTAATAATTAAAACAGCAGATTTAAAGGCTTATGAAATAAGGATAAGGGTTTCAAATATGTATGGCGTAAGGCTTAAAATAAGGCTGATTTCCCAAAGGCTCATCCGCCATGCGAAATAAGGCCTAGATATGTATTAGAAAGTTAAGAGCAGACAGAGTGAGTGCATAACAGAGGCAGTGCTACCAGCGTATTTCTCTTTAGACCTGATTTGTCAACAATAAACAAAACTTTTTTGCAGGGTATGTATGTATATACATATACGTATGTATGCATTCTACTACTGGTGAGGTTGTGTTAGTGAGAACAACCCCTGCAAAAATCATTGGATTATATGCCCCATTTGTGGTAGGTTGGAGTACTTTCAAAGTGTTCACCAACATATCCCAAACGACCGATTCATGCTGCATCGGTTCGTAGTTAGCCGAACATAACAAAAACCAAATGTTTATGGCGACGACGACGATATGTGTATACATATGTACATAACTAAATTCTACATGTTTGAATGTATACACGTCATTCGTCGTCGTCGCGATAAACATTTGTTTTTGTTGTTATGTTCGGCTAACTGTTAGGTACTCCATCAATTACTCCAATGTAGGTACTCCATGGATTAATTTTATTGTTATGCGGGACTGGAGTATATACTCCACTGCAATGACATGCAATGTTAAATGGACCATATTTTTTGTATGAAATGTGGCAAGTTATGGAGTAATCGGTTGGTCCATAGCGAGCACTCCATGGGTTAGCGATTGGAGTACTCGGAATTTTTGCAAAGAAAGAGCTGCTCCGTATGCCCCAGTTTACGCTAAGATCAAAATCAACGCGGTCAAATACACTTTTACTCTCATTTTACGATTTTTACTTTCTGTGAGAGATTGGCTGCACTTTGATTCGGTGTCAGCGCCGAATCTCGGTCAAAATTGTGTGTTCTCCCACTCTCTCTCTCTCATTTTTCGCTTTAATGGAAAAGCAATAGGAGATATTTGACCACGTTGAGCATAAACTGGGCCTATGTGAACCCAGTGAGAAATTGAAGCGCTTAAAGTGATCATACGTATAAAAATTTTTCGTTTACATACATATATATTTACATCAACAATGTATGTAATACATATGCATATATGTATGTATACAAAAATTGCAATAAAATAAAAAAAATTAATGAAAATATGTACATATATAAAAGTTAAAAATTTACATTTTTTGAAGAAAAAGTCGCTGCATTTACTCTTCATCAAACTGTTTGAACTCTATATGGAATCGTTCAAAATGTCTTTTAAATAAACTTTTTTTTTTTCAAAATCGATTATATGTCCGAAAGCATGAACAATCATAAAATATTTCGCGCAGGGCATTTTTGGTTTGCGCTAACAAACATTCACACGCGTGCTAAAGGAATATCTGCGTTGAAAAACAAAACGACATTAGCATACATGGTGTGTTCGCTTGAAGGTCCACACACTGCGCTGCGCCGACCAATTGCGCTAGCGCCAACCTTGGCGTTATTGCGCTAACACCGATTTGGAAAATGCGCCAACTCAATATTACGATAGTGCAATATAACATCCACTCAAATTACGTGCGCTAACACCAGCACCATACCGGCTGCAATATAGCGCTGGAGTAAAATGGCGACCACAACGCCAATAACAGCACCATCGTATACACTAAAAAAAAAAATTACTCAGATTGTGGGAAATTGGGAATGATTCGGCGCTAAAGATAATTTTCATTGTTTTGATGTACAATTTTCTTTAATACTTGGTAATTATTCCTTGATTTGAAGAAAATTGTACATCAAAACAATGAAAATTGTCTTTAGCGCCGAATCATTCCCACTTTTCCATAATCTGAGTAATTTTTTTTTTTGAGTGTAGGCCCTTGGCAACTTACAATCTAGATTGTCCAGTTTGAGTGTTTTTTTTTAGTGAGTTAGTCAAATTTGAGTTTTTTGTGTGTGTTAGTGCAATCGGCAGCCGTCGTGCTACACGTACTTGTTGTCGGCTCGCTGTCAGCTCGCGGCGACGAAAATCGTATGCTTGGTAGTGATCTAAGTGACCCTAATTTCCAGAATATTTTAACAAAAATACGGAATAGAATGTGTCCAAATGATTATGAATATTAAAATTAATTGTGCCCGTGTATATGTAAGCAGAATTGTGCCAAAATGTATAAAACGAGGATGGTAGAGAGTAACAAGCGAAAATTTTTTATTTATCTATTATTACATGGCAATTGCAATAAGGTATTATTGCGCCAGTATCGTGCGGTACCGCTACGTATCAGCGCTAAAAAATTGCGCCATTACCCATGGCTAGTTCACAAACGACTGATGATCAGTGTTGCCGTTTTGATACAATCGTATCAAATGTGATACTTTTTTAAGCCGAAGATACGTAGATACTTTTTATTTTGCCGTAGAACAAATTTGATACATTTTTAATCCGTATCAAATAATTTTGATACAATTTAATCAAAATCAAAGAATACTAACCGATTCTTTTTCATTTTTAAGATTTTCTTAAAAATTTTAACAACCTGTGAATGCCACGAAAAACATGTATTGTGAAGTTCTTTGAAAATACAAAAAAGGGAAATATTTTATCAAACTTTACAGTAGGCATCACTGCCCATGGAAGGAATGAGCACTGCTCACTAAAGCTAGCCACACATGACGGCAGAAAACGCGCGCCTTCATGTATGCACATTGCCCAAAATACAAGGAAATCGAGGGTTTTTGTAAAAAATTTTTTGGTGCAGGGTTTGTTCTCACTAACACAACCTCACCAGTAGTAGAATGCATACATACGTATATGTATATACATACATACCCTGCAAAAAAGTTTTGTTTATTGTTGACAAATCAGGTCTAAAGAGAAATACGCTGGTAGCACTGCCTCTGTTATGCACTCACTCTGTCTGCTCTTAACTTTCTAATACATATCTAGGCCTTATTTCGCATGGCGGATGAGCCTTTGGGAAATCAGCCTTATTTTAAGCCTTACGCCATACATATTTGAAACCCTTATCCTTATTTCATAAGCCTTTAAATCTGCTGTTTTAATTATTAAATAAGGCTTCGATTTTTCGGTGGGTATATACTGTTTATTCTGCGCGATAGGCAAAATTTAATCAGAAATATACTAGCCAAACATAACGGCAGAAAACGCGCAGAACTTGGGCAGGCAGAAAACGCCGGTTTACAAAAACCCTCGATTTCCTTGTATTGCTGCCAATGTGCACACATGAAGACCAGTGATGCCGTTTTGATACAACCGTATCAAATGTGATACTTTTTTAAGCCGAAGATACGTAGATACTTTTTATTTTGCCGTAGAACAAATTTGATACATTTTTAATCCGTATCAAATAATTTTGATACAATTTAATCAAAATCAAAGAATATTAACCGATTCTTTAAAAATTCAAAAAACAAAAAAAATCTTTTTGGTAGATGACAGTTCGTTATCATAGCGTTCATTTAGGATTATTAAATTTTATAAAAATTTACCCCAAATTTGAAATTTAAAAAAATTTTTTAAAAAAAATTAAAAAAAAAAAATTTGGTGGTTGGACGAAATTAGCACATAAATCTGGCATTAATTTTTACATATTGAATTTCAGATCCATTGAAGGGGGGAGTTTTTCAAAAAACGTGAAGCTGCACCCCCCACTTTGAAATTGAAAAAAAAGTCTTAAAAATTCAAAAAACAAAAAAAATCTTTTTGGTAGATGACAGTTCGTTATCATAGCGTTCATTTAGGCTTATTAAATTTTATAAAAATTTACCCCAAATTTGAAATTTAAAAAAATTTTTTTTAAAAAATTAAAAAAAAAAAATTTGGTGGTTGGACGAAATTAGCACATAAATCTGGCATTAATTTTTACATATTGAATTTCAGATCCATTGAAGGGGGGAGTTTTTCAAAAAACGTGAAGCTGCACCCCCCACTTTGAAATTGAAAAAAAAGTCTTAAAAATTCAAAAAACAAAAAAAATCTTTTTGGTAGATGACAGTTCGTTATCATAGCGTTCATTTAGGCTTATTAAATTTTATAAAAATTTACCCCAAATTTGAAATTTAAAAAAATTTTTTTTAAAAAATTAAAAAAAAAAATTTGGTGGTTGGACGAAATTAGCACATAAATCTGGCATTAATTTTTACATATTGAATTTCAGATCCATTGAAGGGGGGAGTTTTTCAAAAAACGTGAAGCTGCACCCCCCACATTGAAAAAAAAGTCTTAAAAATTCAAAAAACAAAAAAAATCTTTTTGGTAGATGACAGTTCGTTATCATAGCGTTCATTTAGGCTTATTAAATTTTATAAAAATTTACCCCAAATTTGAAATTTAAAAAAATTTTTTTTAAAAAATTAAAAAAAAAAATTTGGTGGTTGGACGAAATTAGCACATAAATCTGGCATTAATTTTTACATATTGAATTTCAGATCCATTGAAGGGGGGAGTTTTTCAAAAAACGTGAAGCTGCACCCCCCACTTTGAAATTGAAAAAAAAGTCTTAAAAATTCAAAAAACAAAAAAAATCTTTTTGGTAGATGGCAGTTCGTTATCATAGCGTTCATTTAGGCTTATTAAATTTTATAAAAATTTACCCCAAATTTGAAATTTAAAAAAATTTTTTTAAAAAATTAAAAAAAAAATTTGGTGGTTGGACGAAATTAGCACATAAATCTGGCATTAATTTTTACGTATTGAATTTCAGATCCATTGAAGGGGGGAGTTTTTCAAAAAACGTGAAGCTGCACCCCCCACTTTGAAATTGAAAAAAAAGTCTTAAAAATTCAAAAAACAAAAAAAATCTTTTTGGTAGATGACAGTTCGTTATCATAGCGTTCATTTAGGCTTATTAAATTTTATAAAAATTTACCCCAAATTTGAAATTTAAAAAAATTTTTTTTAAAAAATTAAAAAAAAAAAATTTGGTGGTTGGACGAAATTAGCACATAAATCTGGCATTAATTTTTACATATTGAATTTCAGATCCATTGAAGGGGGGAGTTTTTCAAAAAACGTGAAGCTGCACCCCCCACTTTGAAATTGAAAAAAAAGTATTAAAAATTCAAAAAACAAAAAAAATCTTTTTGGTAGATGACAGTTCGTTATCATAGCGTTCATTTAGGCTTATTAAATTTTATAAAAATTTACCCCAAATTTGAAATTTAAAAAAATTTTTTTTAAAAAATTAAAAAAAAAAAATTTGGTGGTTGGACGAAATTAGCACATAAATCTGGCATTAATTTTTACATATTGAATTTCAGATCCATTGGAGGGGGGAGATTTTCAAAAAACGTGAAGCTGCACCCCCCACTTTGAAATTGAAAAAAAAGTCTTAAAAATTCAAAAAACAAAAAAAATCTTTTTGGTAGATGACAGTTCGTTATCATAGCGTTCATTTAGGCTTATTAAATTTTATAAAAATTTACCCCAAATTTGAAATTTAAAAAAATTTTTTTTAAAAAATTAAAAAAAAAAATTTGGTGGTTGGACGAAATTAGCACATAAATCTGGCATTAATTTTTACATATTGAATTTCAGATCCATTGAAGGGGGGAGTTTTTCAAAAAACGTGAAGCTGCACCCCCCACTTTGAAATTGAAAAAAAAGTCTTAAAAATTCAAAAAACAAAAAAAATCTTTTTGGTAGATGACAGTTCGTTATCATAGCGTTCATTTAGGCTTATTAAATTTTATAAAAATTTACCCCAAATTTGAAATTTAAAAAAATTTTTTTTAAAAAATTAAAAAAAAAAAATTTGGTGGTTGGACGAAATTAGCACATAAATCTAGCATTCATTTTTACATATTGAATTTTCGATCCGTTGAGGGGGGGGTCCAGCTTCACGTGAAGCTGCACCCCCCATTTTGACGTATAAAAAAAACCCCTTAAAATTGGAGCACAAAATTTTTTTTTTTTGGAACAAATTAGCACATAAATAGCACATAATTCCTAACCTATTCATTTTCAAATCCATTGAATGGGGGGTCCAGCTTCACTGGGCTAAAATCTTGCCTTATAAATGCCTTAGTAAAATGATGTGTCCTCTCCTTCAACAATACGCAATTTTTGCACTCGCCACACATTGTACTCTCTTTGCAATGCAAAGTTTGCATACAAAAACTCAATTGCCTCTCTCTATTTGGGATATATGAAAATTAAATATTAGCACGTTTGTAGCAAAGAGAATGAGTGCATAACAGGAAGCAGCGCTGTCAGCGTATTCCTGTTTCATAGCTGAGGCGTCAACAATAAGCAAAACGTTTTTGCTGGGTATGTACTACATATTTATTTCTGTTTGTGTGCTGTATGCGATTGAGCAATATTTCAACCCCACGCTTTACCACTCTGTCAACTACACACACACAGAGATCTCACTCTCCATAACATCCCTGTAGGGAAAATCTCAAGTTCCGAACTACGTCGCTTCTAGTGCATTTTTCGACACTATCTACTAGTGCGAGCTAAATCTCTTTTGCATGTTATCAACTGGCGAATTTAACACGGCGATGTCCTAGGTGGGGTCAATTGTCACCCTCTGCACTACATTTTCGATAGTTCCGCACTAGTACTAAATTCTACAGTTTGCACTAGTTCGTTTATTGGCACAATTTCGATAGTTCTGAACTAGCTACAAGTACCTACAAATTCTACAATTTTGCATCTGCCGCTTAAGTGCAGAATTTGACATACTTCATGCTAGTGGCGCGATGGCAGACTGGCTAACGCATGTGCCTTTCAATCTGTGGGGCGCGGGTTCGAATCCTGTCGGTGTCAAGGTGAATGATAATTTATTTTTTAATTTTTTTTAACTAATATTTTTTTATTTATTTATTTAATAAATATTTACAATAATATTTAAAAAGTAATAAAATTAAAAAAAATTAAAAATAAGCCTAAGGAATCGGAAAAGCATGATTAGGGGAACATTTCATACAAGATGCAAGTAGAAAAGTCTTTATATAAAATGCTTCACTAAACATCTGAGAATTGCAGAAATGTACAAAGCCGACGGTAATTGAACGAACGAAAAATTTTCATAGAGTTTTTGTCACTTCGAAATTGCATACAAATCAAAGTGTGTCCTATATTGGTCTCTCAATTCACTCCTTCTGAACTGGTGAGGGTCTAACTACAATTGATCTAGTTCCCTTTTGACACCTTTTGGCTAGTTCGGAACTAGAAATTTGGCTCACTAGTTATTGAGTTCCCTGCAGGGATCCCATTTGCTGCTGGGATCCTTTTCACGGCCTTAATACATACATACGACTTTATACTGCTTGACGATTTGTAATGGCATAGAAATTTGTCAAATGTGTGTAAAGTCCTTGAAATTTGAATGAAACATTTACAATTACAAATAGATAATTTATGCGTGTCCTCACAACAACAACACACATACACACATACATATATGCGCAGTCAGCAGACAAATCAGCAGCGCAGCCAACAGCGTTCACGTCCTTTGCAGCGCATCTAATGAGTTTTTAGTGTGTTTAATTTTTGTTGTAAATTTTGTTATTTTTGTTGTAGTTGTTGTTTAGTCAAATAAGCGCACAATGTCCTTGCTGTTGATGAGTTTAGCTAACCGAGCGTCAAAGGAAGGAAAAACAAAGCAAAAGGACGGACACAACACAAAACGAGATTCACATAAAATTGTGACCGCTTGACTGCTCATTGTTTTTGTTTTTTGTTAAGTATTCTTGTTCGTTTTTAATTTTTGCTAATTACCTGTTCAAAAAAAAAAAAAAAAAAATGAGTGGAAAATTTAAAGTTTTCAGAAATTTTCCCCCGAGACCCCTTGTATAATATATAGATAATACAATCGCGCTATTATAACTCTCAGGAGTTTTATGGCCGAGCTTTTCTCCCAATTCGAGGTGTGCTCCTTTTGTTTTTCCTACAATTGGGTGGACCTACAGTTTTATGCCGGCTCCGAATGGCGAATCTATTTTTTGTGAAAAGCTTTTTCATGGCAGAAATACACTCGGAGGGTATGCCGCCCACTGCTGAGAGTTGACCGCTGTTTCTAAACACCCAATTATTGGGCTTTAATTAATTAGAAAAATTGTTTGGTGTTTGTCCCGGCTGGGGTTAGAACCCGAGACGTTTGGTATAGCAGGTGAGCCCTCTACCCACTGCACCACAGCGGCCTCTTGTATATTAAATATCACTAAAATTGTTGAAGCGGTTTGTGAGATCCAGAACTAAAGTAAATCTGTCTCGCTTCGTCGCGATACCTCCACCTCTTCATGTCCTTCTCACTTTCTTCTTCGTCTTAGACGTCAACTCCCTTTCCCTCTGGTTTTATGTTGCCTTTCTCTTTCATCTCCGTTTCCTTTTCCTTTCTCTTTGATCTCCGTTTTCTTTTCTTTTCGCTTTCATCTCCGTTTTCTTTTCTCTTTCCTTTTCCTATCGCTCTCCCTTACCCCTCCATTTCTCTCCCTATCCAATTCATTCCCCTTCTCCTATTCCTTCTCCCAAACTACCTGTCTCCCAATCTCGCTCTCCCCATCTCTCTCTCCCCTTCCCCTTCCCTTTCCAATACTATTTTCGTTTCCTTTCCCTCATTTTGCAATTCCCATTCCATTCCATTCCACTGTCTTTCCTTTTCATCTACCTTTAGGTACCTAGGGAACCCTGTATGAGCACTACATCCAAGAGATCTCTATATTAAGTAGAGCCATGATTTCCACGGGGTCATCCGGTCATATCGTGTTTTTACCCATATCTGGGCACCCGGCCTAGGGATCACAATTAAAAGAGCTCCATATTGAATTACAGCTCAAAACATTTAATTTGATACCAATATTGCTCAGAAACATTCGAGGATCGTTTTCGCCCATATCTCAGTACTTAAATTTTTCAAAATTTTGCACCTTCTTTACCTACCACACTCAGATTTATAAGATAATCTGGCAAGTTTGCAGCGGAATTCTAGTTCAACTATACCACCTTTTCCCCTACACCCTGAGCCTTTCCAAAGGCCTTAACTACCAATGGCGTAGTAACGGGGGGGGGGCGTTTGGGGACAAAACCCCCCCGAAAGATTCGTTTTGACCATAAAACCATCTTTGACTTTATTAGCATACATTTCTTTTTCAGGAAAAAATCAATGAGAATAGTAATTTTTCGAAATTGGTAATTCGAAATTTAGCGCTTTTTCACGAAGTATTACTTATAATTCTAGCGTTTGTTGAGCCATAGGAAAGTGCAAGAACCGCAGGAATTTTACCACAATTTACATTCTTTGTACTTATATTCGCTCTTTTGTGGTAAAATTCCTACGGTTCCTGCACTTCCCTACGGCTCAACAAACGCTACAATTATTATACCGTATTGCTGTTATTAACATGCTAATAACAGACAAGTAACGCCAGTTATTAAAATTTCAATTTTTCTTTCAATTACTTATCATCTTAGGGCCTTTTCACATTACTCGGCACGACATCGGATCGACATTTTTTGCTCGGTATATTCAGCTTACCGAAACGATTCCGCATTGCTGTGTTTTTCACACTTGTGGGTATACTTTCGGTGCGTAATCGGCAGAAAATAGGAAAACAAACATCGAAATTTGCAAAACAAAATTTTTAACTTCAACAAATCACTCAATAATAACAATAATGTCTTCTAGCGAAGACGAAGACATTATAACTTGCTACATTTATAGCCGAAACGAGTTTTCTACTGACTTTGTTCTTCTTCTTTTATTACGCCGCAAAAATGTATGCAGTAATTCCTCAAATTTTACTGACCGGTCTTACCGCGTTGCGGTATACCGAAATCAATCCGCTCCGATTTCATGTATGCAACACTAATGTGAAAGTGCCAATTGAAATACATGTGGTCGGCAAGGTTTCGGTATACTTTCGGTAAAAACCAAAAATGTCGATCCGATTCCGCACCGAGTAATGTGAAAGCGCTCTTAATCAAATAACACTGTGGAACAAATTTAGGTCAACAAAAGTTAACTCGGTTCTGAAAGTTGGGGGTGAAAATAGAGGCTAAATTAGAAGACCCGTATCGCGGCGTTTGCTTAGGTTAGTTCGAATTTGTTTTTAATCGACCTTTGAACTTTGCAGGCAAATGCCGATTTTCAGCATATTGTTTGTATGGTTTTTTTGCTATAACTCGTCGACTAATTGAGATTGAGACTTGACTGTATTTACATGATCGCCTATAACTTTTCCATTTTACCATGGATTTTCTTCGTTGATAGCTTATTTTTTTGCTAATAGAATGTAGCTTCACGCAAGGGAGTAAAATCGAAGGTGGAAATTTTGGTTTTAAAGATATTGCCTGACAAAGTCAATTTTTTCTTTAAAAAATCGAAAAAATTCAAATTGAATTATCAATATTTCAGAAACTATAAGAGGTAGAGAAAAATGTTATAGACCCCTTGTATAGGAAATTTAATTTTCTTTCGTTTGCTGTCACTCCAACAAAAAAATCTCAATTAGTCGACGAGTTATAGCAAAAAAACCATACAAACAATATGCTGAAAATCGGCATTTGCCTGCAAAGTTCAAAGGTCGATTAAAAACAAATTCGAACTAACCTAAGCAAACGCCGCGATACGGGTCTTCTAATTTAGCCTCTATTTTCACCCCCAACTTTCAGAACCGAGTTAACTTTTGTTGACCTGAATTTGTTCCACAGTGTAATATTAGTATAAACTACAATGGGAATAAATATGCAATGTATAAGAGTATCTGAAGGTTTAAAGCCAAATATTTTTCTTATATTTGATAAATAGATATCCGGAATTGGTTTTGAATATATATTCAAATAAAATAGACAATAAATTACTTGAATTAAGCAACTTTGTTTAAATTAATTACCTCACATATGTATTATTGTACAAATGTTCTCACAAGCATTTGCAGTGGTACACCAGCGTGAAGACATCTTAATAAATGCCTCAGTATTTGATTAAAACATACCCGGAATTGATTTTGAATCAATATTCACATAAAATGGATAGTAAATTACTCGAATGAAACCACTTTTTCTAAATTAATTAACTCACATATGTATTATTGTACAAATGT
Organism: Urophora cardui; assembly: GCA_960531455.1. NCBI lineage: Eukaryota > Metazoa > Arthropoda > Insecta > Diptera > Tephritidae > Urophora > Urophora cardui. Next base: position 11,543,876 of record OY482671.1, read on the forward strand.
TTTCGCAAGCATTTGCATTGGTACACACGCGTGGGGACATCTTAAAAACGCCTCAATATTTGACTAATGTATATATATATTAATACTAGTTATATTTACTTACATATTTATTTATATTTATTAAGAAAATTTATATTAAGAAAGTTTACTTTTGCACATTCCTTTTTGTGCTTTTCGTAAATATCAACGTTTCAAACAGCTGAGGTGAGCAGAGTTTCAGCTTTTTGTCATTTTGAATAAATACTAAAAGTCAGCTGTTTTATGTCGTGAAAAATAAGTTAGCAAATCCTACTGTTGTCACTGCAAACGTCATTGTTGTTAAGCTAACAACTCGATTTGCGTTGTCGTCTAATGTTACTGAATCCAGCTACAGTTGTTGTTCAAATGCTCGAAGAGTTGTTTGTTTATTACCCGTATGTTTGTACGGGCATTTGAACAATTCGGGTATTTTGAAGTTTGTTTTTTCTTTTGTTTATTATTTTTTTTTTTTTCTTTATATGTAGTTTTTTTTATTTTTGTTTTTCCGATACACATTTTTTTTGTTTGTAAGCTCGAATGCTCGAATGTTTGTACGGGCATTTGAACAACAAACGGACTTCAAACAAAAACGATCAGATCGAATTGCTCGATACCCGGGTATCTAGGGCTCTAGTTAAAAGTCGATTTTATTGAAAAATATATACAGTGACTCAAAAAAAAAATCATACGCCAGAGTTCTTAAATTTATTTCAAACAGTTCTGTCGAAAATTTGACTCTCTTATTTTCGTTTAAAAATGTAAACAATTTTTCAATAAAAATCGCCTTAAGCAGGATTTCTAAGCTTATGGAAAAATCCGAAAAATCGTAGAAGTTTCTAAAAGCGGATTAAAAATTTCAAATCGCGGCCAGAATTTATAGAAGATTATGAAGAGATTTCTAAGTGTACTGTTATGTAGCCAACCAATTTTAATGTAAAAAGTGCTATTCTCAATGCTGTAAAAATTTCCGCCGATTTTAGTAATATTTTTCTGTAGGGTGTTTGCGTTATATGTTCCAATTAAAATTTCCGAAAAGCCAATGAAATTTTTCAAAAAGTTGAATGTTGCATATTATTATATTACAATTGAATGAGCTGCAAAATTGCATACTCAAAAATCTTCTAAAAAATGTAGCTTTATAATTCTTAGCCCCTTTTTATGATAAGTACTTCCTTAACTTTGAAAAATTGGAAATACTAAAAATACTGCCTAAAAAGTTAACAATAATCGGTCATAAATATCGCGGTTACTTTCGAGCATCACCTACATTAACCAAGATATGCGTTAGAAATATAAACATTAAAATTAAATATAAAGCACAAAAAGAAAATTATTGTAGGTACATATGAAAAACCCTGTATCTAGTAGTGAAGTGCGGCTTTGTGCGACGTAATTTTTTGTCGGCTAACTACTAATTGTACTAGATATCATGTCCGAGGGTTAATTTGACTGAGTCTGGCAGAGCAACATAACAAAACCAATTTTTAACATGAAAAAGAGTGATCATTTTTTTTTAAACATCCCAACTTTAAAAGCTTAAAACGATAAACTTAGAATTATTGGAAACCAAGGATATTATTGAAAAGTGTTAATAATTACTTGAGCCTTTAGGATTCATCACGATTACTTAAATGAAATGCTTTAAATAATAAATATTCAAGTTGAAACTAGCACTTAAAAATATGTAAGAAAAAAACAAAAAAATTAACTTCAGATATGCTAAGTTACGACCATCTGGGGCAAGTGCAGAGTATGGGGTCGGGAAAAAAGCGATGAATTATTGTTCCCCATTCTATTTCCAATATGTGGGTATGTTTTTTTCTGTAATTGTAACAATTTTACAAAATTCAATGTTGGGCGCATAAAACTTGAAAATCTACCTATGCGCGTAGATTTCCAGAAGAGAATATGAGACTTACTTTTGAAGTATAGTTAAAGGCCCTTGGCAACTGACAATCTGGCATGTCAAGCAGTGTGTATGTGTGAGTTTTTTTGTGTGTGTTAGTGCAATCGGCAGTCGTCGTGCTACACGTTCTTGTTCGGGCTCGCGTTGATGAGAATCAAATCTTTTAGATATTTGCGTCAATCACCCGACACTCACACATATGAATACACTTCTTAACATTCCAGATTTTAAGTGGCCAAGGGCCTTAAGAGTTTGATATATGTATTATAAGCGATATTTGTGTACTAAAATGTTAAATTATAGTCTGAAAAAATTACATTTCGCTAGCTTAGAGTGCAAACTGTGTAAGTCCACTTTTATGAAAAAGTGTATTTTTATGTAGAACGCTAGAAAAATCAAATACGCACCGCGCTAAACAAGTCTGAGATACTTGTCATATTTCTACTCGTTGTTATTCAGTGATACGCAAATTGTGTAAATCCAAAAAGCAAAAAAAATTGTGTAAGTCCAAAATATTTATATGAACAGAAATTTTTTTTTTCAATTCGAATTTTTTTTTTTTTTTTTTTTTTTGTCTCTCCTACAAAGTTTTAAAAAAGGACTTACACAATTTGCATTCTAAGCTAGCGATTTTTATCATTTGTAAAAAAATTGTAGTTTTTTTTTTGGTAATTTTAATTTTGGTAAATTTTTTACATTGGCTGTAACCCCCCCCCCCCCCCCCCCCCCCCCGAAAAATTCTCTAGCTACGCCACTGTTAACTACTATAGACAAATATGCCTGTGTGCTTCGGAAATACATAGATATCCTGGCGTACCACATCTCTATTCTAATTTCGGTCTTTATTACTTCTAATCGTACTCCATTTCAGTCTTGTTCTTCTTCAGTCGTGGTTCACTTGATTTGGTCGTCATCATTTGAACTAGGCACTCAAGTGTCAGTTCTCTGCAGTCTTGGTACATTTCAACTTTAGTTCTCTTGAGTGTTAGTTAACCTTGATTCATTCCAGTTTTAGTTCTTCTAAATCTTAGTCCAATCCTTAGCTTTGATTTACCTACACCAGACCTGGGTAATATCAAGTACCAGTACGACTTGTGACAAGTACATTTTAAAATAATTGTACTAGTACTAGTACTTGCATTCCCAAATTTTCAAGTACTAGTACAAGTACAAGTACAAAGAATTGAAAAATAATTGAATTTTTAGCAAATACTTCAAAGTAATTGAAAATAATTGAATGTACTTGAAAAGAATTGAAAAATGTACTTGAACCGATTTTTCAATTCTTTTCAATTCTTTCAAGTACTTGAAAAGAATTGAAAAATCGGTTCAAGTACTTGAAAGAATTGAAAAGAATTGAAAAATCGGTTCAAGTACATTTTTCAATTCTTTTCAAGTACATTCAATTCTTTTCAATTACTTTGAAGTATTTGCTAAAAATACAATTCTTTTTCAATTCTTTGTACTTGTACTTGTACTAGTACTTGAATATTCTGAAAGTACTTGGTACGGACTCATTACTTCAAGATCAAAATATAAAGTATTTAAGTACGTAATAGTCCAATTACTACTCAGTATTACCCAGGTATGACCTACACTGACATTCAGCTCTAGTAAACTTCAACTTTTTTTTTTTGCTCCTATATTCAATACTCTTTCAGATTCCTTCTTTTAATTTTAGCCATAATCCATTTCAGTCTTAATCCGTTTCAGCCTCAGTCCAATTTTAGCCTTAGTCCAATTTCAGTCTTAGTCCAATTTCAGCCTTAGTCCACTCTAACCTCAGTCCATTTTAGCCTTAGTCCACTCCAACCTCAGTCCATTTTAGCCTTAGCCCATTTCAGCCTTAGTCCATTTCAGCTTTAAGTAGTCCATTTTAGCCTTAGTCCACTCCAACCTCAGTCCATTTTAGCCTTAGTCCACTCCAACCTCAGTTCATTTTAGCCTTAGCCCATTTCAGCCTTAGTCCATTTCAGCCTTCACTTTCAGCCTTAGTACTCGTCAGTCTTGGCTCACTGAAATCCTATTCTCTATCTAAATCTTTCACTTAAGCCCTTTCTAATTCCAATCTAGACGCATCATACCAGCCTTCCAGTGCAGATCTCACCAAACTAATCAAGCTCTTGATGACCACTACTTTCTCCTAAGCAACCTCCATTTAATGTTTGACGATTTTAGTAGTTTTTTGTAAACTCCTTTTCAATCCCATTCAACCGCACGCGCAATCTTCGCACAGCCAAGCTAAGCATTGCACACAAAATTCTACACCCACTCACATCTTACCGCTCATCCATCATAATCCACATCTATCCACCAAGCAGAAAACCATACACTTTTTCTTGACACATTCCGCATTAACTCAACTAAACTGAACTTAACTCGTTGAAGTTGCCCTTAATTTGCTACACACAGCAAACTCGCTGAACCGTAAATGACAGAAGTGCATGTGCCGAGAGCCACGCCCCATATTTTATTTTTAGTAGTTGAGGCAGCAGCCGCTGTCGGCGCATATAGTTCAAGCGTAAAAAAAGCGAAGGCACTTGTGCAAAAAAAAAAGTGTTGAAGAAGAAGAAAAAATCAGAAATAAAACTAACGAGACGAGATTTTACGCGCACCAACCTGCACGCACATGCATGCACACAAATGCTTTGCTACGCTTTGACGCCTTCGTTCGTCGCCTTTGGTGGCGAGTTGTTGTTGGCGTTGGAGATGGGAATTAATGACGCAATAACTTGAAAGCGAATACGAAATTATGTTTGTTTGTTTATATGCGGGTATGTGTGTGTGTTCGCTTAGTTAAATCGGTCGTTCGGTCAGCTGTTGTTGACCGACAAATTTTCTACATTCAGGTAATTGGTAGAAGGCGGGGCATGGCATGCGAATTTACCTACAATACATACATACATATGTATGCAAAGGCAAGGCAGTGGTGAAAAGAGAATAAACAAGAGTGCATGCGGACCTATTGCTGGCGTAGGAACCAGAAAGGGGCTAAAGGAAATATCAGAGTGATTGAGTGCTGCGCTTGATTGCAGGCTGACATTGATAAGTATGATTGTATGTGTGTGTGTAACGGCAAAAGCCGAATGTAACTGAATGTTCGTAAATTGCAAATGCAATAGCACTAGCAACAACAACAACATTTTTGGACTACAAATAATGGCGTTTTCTTTTCTCGAAATAATGTTGCCCTGTTTGATTTTCTTAGCCATTTTGTAAGTTTGTCAGGTCCTTTCACCAAATATTGACCTCTAACTAAGTAATAGGGCACCCTTATCTACAAATTCAGCCACTTTATAGAAAGTCAGGATACGTAATTCGATAATTGGGATATAGGAGGGCAACATTTTTTGGTAGAAAAGAAAACGCCATAAGTTAATAGTAACAACAACAACAAGCGAACAAGCAAAAGGTTCGTTGTAGCCATTTTGATGTAGAGCGAATTTGTATTGAAGCGTACAATAACCGCAGAAAATTAAAAAAAAAAAGAAACAAGTAAGGAAGCCTAAGTTCGAGTGGAATCGAACATTAGATACTCAGCTGTATACTTTCATTGTTTGTTTGCGTTTGTTCGATATAGGGTGTATTTTATATAAAGCGAGTGCCGCATAAAGTGGGCGTAGCCACGCCCGTTTTCAACATTTTTATCAGTCATCCAACTACGCATATGAATATTATTCTTTGTGCAAAATTTCATTCCTTTATGACTTCTAGTTACAAAGAAGTCTTGTTACAAATTCCCAAAGGGTGTTCTAGAAATATCTTTGTTAAAAAGTAGGCGTGGTCATAAACCGATTTCAATAAATTTTTGCGTGTCTATTAACACAAGTTATAAAAGTGTATAAACCAAGTTTCGTCATAATATCTCAATTATTTGTCGAGTTATGGGCTCCGAAAGCTCGTTGATTCCTTTGTCTGAAAAGAGGCGGTGCCACGCCCATTTTCCGAAATTTTTCTATTTTTTGTTTCCGATCTATTGTAGAACTCATGCCACAAAATTTCAATGAATTATCTTTATATTTGACAAAGATATTTTGTTTAAAATGTTTTTATTAGTCCACTTAATGATACACATATATAAAAGTGGGCGCGGTCGTCAACCGATTTTGGTAAAATTTTGAACATGTATTACTACAAGTAGTGAAAGTGTATAGACCAAGTTTCGTCATAATATATCGATTATTTGTCGAGTTATGGGCTCAGAAATCTCGTATATTCCTGCTTCTAAAAGGAGGCGGTGCCACGCCCATTTTCCAAAATTTTTGTATTTTTTGTTTTATGTCCACAGTTGGACACCTTCCATAAAATTTCAATGATATATCTTTATATTTGACAGAGATATCGCTTAAAATGCTTTTATTAGGTCACTTTATAATACCCATATATAAAAGTGGGCGTGGTCGTCAACCGATTTTGGCAATTTTTCGTCCAAACATTTGCCTAGGTAAGTACATCACGCCTACCAAATTTCATCGATATATCTTCAACGGTTTCTGAGTTATGACTCATAAAACTTTCAATGTTTGCCCCTTAATAAGTGGGCGTGGCACCGCCCATTTTCCAAAATTTCACCATATTTCTTCATAAGGGCCTGAGCTCAATACGTGTGTGAAATTTTATCACTCTAGCTCTATTAGTGACTGAGATACAAAATTTCCGATTTTTACTATATAGGGGAGGTGGGCGTGGTCATGGTCCGATTTCGCCCATTTTCAATACCATCCGTTCCTGTCTTGATACCAACTTACATTTCAAATTTCATCAAAATATCTCAATTTTTGCGCGAGTTATCGTGCTCACAGACGGACGGACGGACAGACGGACAGACGGACGGACATGGCTCAATCGATTTCTCTTTTCAACCTGATCATTTTGATATATATAAGTCTATATCTATCTCGATTATTTCATTCTGTTACAATCCACCGTTAGGAAATCAAAACTATAATACTCTGTGTACTAGTACAGCTGAGTATAAAAAACGACAACAAAATCAAAATTACAAAACAAAATCTACGAGAAATGCATGCTGCAGTACATGTCTGTGCATGCATGAATGCATACTTGTACCTACGTTTGTTTGTGTGTAAGAATAACGTCAGCAACATCCTTGCCATTGCCCTAGTTTTGCGGGCTAGAACACCAATTGCAATAGCAGCAACAACAATGGAGAAATTAAATACATACATATGTAGCTTGTTTTTGTTTTCTTTTCTTTACGTTTTGCTTAAAACGTCAATTCTTCTTTTTCAATGAAATTGGCTGGACAACGCAAATGTTTCAGAACGAATTTCGTATATGTACCTAGAGACGAGCGAGCAAAACTTTTGCGCAAATAAAAAAAAATATATATATGAGCAAAATTGGGACATAACGTCAGCAATGAATTAAATAGAGTGCATTAATGTAAATTAAAGTGCAGAATGAATGAAGTGCAGGCAAATCGAAATGAATGCCTACATTGGGCCGTCTCAAAAAAATTTGCATCTAAGTCAAAAAGTGACACAACTCAAAATTTTTTAAAATCGGGTTTTTTACATAAACGAGTGCACAGAACATATCTCTAGCGAAATATACCAAAAAGCAAAAACTTTGATCGAAAATAACCATTTTACGTAGCATTTTTCCATACGATAATCTTATTAAGATTGCTTGTAAAGAAAGCAAGTTTTTTGGCTCTACTGAAAATTTTTGAATTTTGAGCTGTGTCACTTTATGATTTAGGGTGCGATAGGTATGTATTTATGTACATTAGGCCGTCTGGCCTTATATGGAGCAAAAAAATGTCCATCGTACGCCACACCGTCCCCCTCTTATTTTATCTTTTTCGAAAACATTTCTGGGGAAATTTTTTTTTTGGACGCCGCTAGATGTCGCTAAAATTAATTTTTTCATATCTTCGGTATTTATGGTCCGATACCTAAGTTTGATACACCAATCTCTTTGGTTTGAGATTCAACCTTTAACTTTATAATTGTATTAACCCTATGCACGCCATTGGAGTCACTTCCACCCAGTACTTAGTTTATACCACCTTAATGTTAACATTTTTGCCGGCGTGTTAAACTTCGTCAAAAAACATTAATCTTTTGCAAAAGAAGTATTTCAATCGCTTCAGTAGAACTGGAAATAAAACACATTTAACATTCCGGGGAATACATACAAGTTTTCCGCTTCCTGTGGTCGCTTAGATTCATTTTACAAAGATTTTTTCTTTCTTTTTCAGAAACGTCTTAAAAAAATACAACATATGCGGTAAAGTTTGGTGAATTTTTTTTTTTTTTTTGAAATTGTAAGAAATTTTGGCACAATTAGGGTTAATGGTGAACTTAGGATTAATACACTTTAGTAACAAAACAACCAATTTCGCGAGGCAAAGACATTGCTGTAACAAACTTTAAGATGCGACCACAAATGCCACAGATATAGAGCAAAAGCCACTACTAGGGTGATCCGAAAAAAAAAAATTCTGAAAATTCTGCCAAAAATACATCATATGATATGATTTCTGGGTAACTTAATTTTTTCGATAGGATCTCATGTCTATGTACATATGTACATACATGTAAAACAAGTAAGGCCGCGGCTGTCTATAGCTCAGTATTCGGTTCTTTGGCATCTACGGACCTACATGCATATATCTCATAGTGGGCCAATGACAGTTTTCAGTGACATTATTTTGGTCAGAACTTCTCACTCAGAAGTCTTATAAGTTTCATATCTAGGCAGCAGAAATTCAACCCTAACCTCAGTTTATATGCATACCTACACAGAATAATGACCACGCAACATAGCATTCTTTAGCAACAATGAAACAAAGCTGTCATTCATTTCATAGAATTTTTCAAAAATATCAAGACCATCCATCCATTTCACTGTCAATGTGTGCCAAATTGGAAGAATTACACATCTTTTTAAGATGAGAAAAGGGATTAACTTAATAGCAAAAAGAAATGATGTCAGAGAATGTACCTACCTAAAACGTGCCTGAGGGCTACAACTGAGATGCGGCTAAGTAGGTACATGTGTACTTATGCATCTTTGTATACGTACATATCAGCTGCATTAAGCCTGGCATTAGAGCGAAAATACGCGCAAGTTCACAAATTCCGTGCGTCAGCACAATAAATGGAATGCAGAAAAAAGCAACAAAAAAAAATGCAAGCAATACTTAAGCGCACCTCCTCCGCCCAGTAGCTCGTGTGTTGATGGCAAATGTAAAGCAATAACAAAGTCAGCGGCAGCTATTAAGCTTGTCAAGCAAACAAAGCGCGCAAGAAATGCAACACTGCAAGAAGTTATCGCGCTGCGTGAACCCGTATCAAATTTTGCTTTGTTTTTTCGGTGCTTACACAAAAAAAAATGCTATAAAGATAAAAAGGAAAGAAATGATTAAAGAACTAAAAGAAAAAGCAAACAACAACAAAGTATGCATTCTTCAAATTCGCTCAAAATACATACAAACATTATTAAAAAGAAACAGGGTTGACAATGCTTTCAACTACATACTCTGCAACTGCTCCTCTCTGCAGAACTCTAGAACCCGTTCTAAACTGTGTCTAATGTGGTTAGCTTTGTGGCAGTTTAAGGACTACTAGCTCCGCCATAGTTTAAACCTTAAAACCTTTTTTTTGTACTTTTATTACATTTTATAAAAATTTCCTAGGACTCACTAAAGTTTAAAACATTTTATGGCATTTTTAAAAAATTTACCTTTTTGGGAAATTTTGGTAATTAATAAAATTGCCTTTAATTAATCACTAGGACTCACTAAAGTTTAAGGAAAACCATTTTATGACATTTTTTAAAAATTTCCCTTTTTGGGAAATTTTGTGGATTAATAAAATTGTGTGAAATTTGCCATTTTGACTTAGTAAAGTTTAAGAGAAACGATTGTATCTAATTTGGAAAAATTTCCTTTTTGGAAAATTTGGGTTTAAGGCTTTTTTCAATTTCGCCACTATGGCTTGTTTAGAACTTTGAGCAGACAATTTTAGTTGATTTTAGAAAAATTTCCCTTCTTGGGAAATTTTGTAAATTAATAAAATTGTGTGAAATTTACCATTTTGACTTAGTAAAGTTTAAGAGAAACGATTTTATCTAATTTTAAAAAAATTCCCTCTTTGGGAAATTTTAATTTAAGGTATTTTTTTTTTCAATTTCGCCACTATGACTTGTTTAGAACTTTGACCAGACAATTTTAGTTGATTTTAGAAAAATTTCGCTTTTTGGGACTCAGTGAAGTGAAACGATTTTATCTAATTTAAAAAAGTCCCTCTTTGGAAAATTTTGGTTTAAATTTTTTTTTTTTTCAATTTCGCCACTATGTCTTGTTTAGAACTTTGAGCAGACAATTTGAGTTGATTTTAGAAAAATTTCCCTTCTTTGGAAATTTTGTAAATTAATAAAATTTTGTGAAATTTACCATTTTGACTTAGTAAAGTTTAAGAAAAACGATTTTATCTAATTTGGAAAAATTTGCTTTTTGGGAAATTTGAATTTAAGGTATATTTTTTTCAAGTTCGCCACTATGACTTGTTTAGAATTTTGACCAGACAATTTGTGTTGATTTTAGAAAAATTTCGCTTTTTGGGACTCAGTGAAGTTTAAGTGAAACGATTTTATCTAATTTAAAAAAGTCCCTCTTTGGAAAATTTGAGTTTGAGGTTTTTTTTTTCAATTTCGCCACTATGACATGTTTAGAACTTTGAGCAGACAATTTTAGTAGATTTTAAAAAAATCTCCCTTCTTGGGAAATTTTGTAAATTAACAAATTGTGTGAAATTTACCATTTTGACTTAGTAAAGTTTAAGAGAAACGATTTTATCTAATTTTAAAAAAATTCCCTCTTTGGGAAATTTAATTTGAGGTAATTTTTTTTTTTAAATTTCGCCACTATGACTTGTTTAGAACTTTGACCAGACAATTTTAGTTGATTTTAGAAAAATTTCCCTTTTTGGGAAATTTTGTAAATTAACAAATTGTGTGAAATTTACCATTTTGACTTAGTAAAGTTTGAGAGAAACGATTTTATCTAATTTTAAAAAAATTCCCTCTTTGGGAAATTTAATTTGAGGTAATTTTTTTTTTTAAATTTCGCCACTATGACTTGTTTAGAACTTTGACCAGACAATTTTAGTTGATTTTAGAAAAATTTCCCTTTTTGGGAAATTTTGTAAATTAATAAAATTGTTTGGTCAAAGTTCTAAACAAGTCATTCCCTTTTTGGGAAATTTTGTAAATTAATTAAATTGTGTGAAATTTACCATATTTTTACCAACTATCCTACTCTATATCCCTTTAGAACCAGTTCGGAGCCATTTATATACTCTCCAGTGCGTGATTATTGCTTTACGTGACTGCCCCCCATATTTGCTGCAGGGTATATGTATACATACTCATCTCTCTTATCATTACCATTATCAGTCATTATGTCGCACTTAACCTTCGCTTGTGGTTTTTATTAAAAATTGGTGCTGATTTCGAAAATGTAGATAGATAGCTCTTTGTTGTTGTTGGTATTGAAAAATGATGCCACTACAAACGTGACAACTTGCAATTGCTTTAGGACAACTTTAATAATATTAAGTGCTTACGTACTTAAGTGTACGGGATTTTGTGCTTAATCACTTTGGCGTTACAAAATATCTATGTATTTATGCTTAAGAGATTATGTTAAGGTTTTGATAGTTGTTTTGCATTATTGATACACTAAAAGCTGCATAGGAGCTTTTTCAGCATTTGCTTTGGTTTTTTTTTTGTTTTTTTTTTTCTTTCAAAATTTTTCACGAAATACTGTACTAAGTTTTTTGCTTATTTTCTTATTTTTATCGAAAATAAGTATGTATATCGATTGTTATTTATCGAAAAATATCGATTACTTTTCTAAACTAGCAATACTATTTATCAATAAACCCTTGAAGCTTGAAGACAACGCGCAGTCCCCTCTTTTCTATCTTCGACAACCCGTTCTTGGAGAGCGAGACCTAAGAATTCTTTATCATTGGGTTTCTGCAAAGTCTCTCCAAAGTCTTAGGGGATTTCAAAACTTTTTAAAATCAATTTTTTTATATTTTTATTTTTTTTTCTACTTTACAGCTCAAAAGAACATTAGGAGAAAATATAGAGTATTCCAAGACTAAAATAATGCCGTATCAATTTTAAAAATAGGATGTAAAATAAAATAGTTAGAGTGAAAAAACTATTTGCGCGGAATTTGGCGTGATAAAACAAAACCCAAATTCGTCCCTTAACCCCCTCAACCATAAGCTTCAAATTTAGGGGCTGAGTTTTGCAAATTTTTTCGATTTAACATGGTTGGGTCATCTAATCGAGTTTTTCGTCCCTAAAATGTCCCTTTGTCTCACATGCTTATCGACATTTCCATATGAAAATTTAACGACAACAACAACAACAACGACTACACGCATATGCATAAATGGCCCTTGTAATTGCCATAAACAGCGCATAAAGCAATCTCTTTTATTATTCCAATGAACTTACGCATTTCATGGTTCAATTCAAAAATAAAAAGAGAAAAAGAAGAGATAAAGAATAGAAACATTTGTCGGCAATCTATTGGCGGTTGTTGTTGGCGTTATTGTTGGTGCATATTTTATCGCAAATAGAGTCATAATTGAAACAAAAGCTACAGCAGAAAAATTACACGCACATGTGTATGTATGCATTTAAATGTGTCTTTATTTCGAAAGTGGTGGCAACCCTATCACTTCTATGTAAGCCAATGCGCTCTACTTAGATGTTATTTTTGTGGCACCTCCCATACTTAATCTTTTATGCTGAATATCTCTGGAAGTGTTCTCCGTAGAATATCAAAACTTGGAGGGATAGGGAGAGGATTGTGATAGGGATAGTGATAGGGATAGGGATAAGGATAAGGATAGGGATAGAGATGGCGATAGAGATAGGGATAGAGATGGAGATAGAGATAAAGATAGTGATAGAGATAGAGATAGAGATGGAGATGGAGATAGAGATAGAGATAGAGATAGAGATAGAGATAGAGATAGAGATAGAGATAGAGATAGAGATAGAGATAGAGATAGAGATAGAGATAGAGATAGAGATAGAGATAAATATAGTGATAGAGATAGAGATGGAGATGGAGATGGAGATAGAGATAGAGATGGAGATGGAGATGGAGATGGAGATGGAGATGGAGATGGAGATGGAGATAAAGATAGAGATAGAGATAGAGATAGAGATAGAGATAGAGATAGAGATAGAGATAGAGATAGAGATAGAGATAGAGATAGAGATAGAGATAGAGATAGAGATAGAGATATAGATAGAGATAGAGATATAGATAGAGATAGAGATAGAGATAGAGATGGTCAATGAAATGGTTTTAACAAACTTCCACAAATGCGAGGACTTCAGACATGAGTTTATCGCATCCGCCGCTGTTGATTTTGGAATCATGGGTAGTGTTTGCCGATTGTTTTCACGAAATACTGTACTAAGTTTTTTGCTTATTTTCTTATTTTTATCGAAAATAAGTATGTATATCGATTGTTATTTATCGAAAAATATCGATTACTTTTCTAAACTAGCAATACTATTTATCAATAAACCCTTGAAGCTTGAAGACAACGCGCAGTCCCCTCTTTTCTATCTTCGACAACCCGTTCTTGGAGAGCGAGACCTAAGAATTCTTTATCATTGGGTTTCAGCAAAGTCTCTCCAAAGTCTTAGGGGATTTCAAAACTTTTTAAAATCAATTTTTTTATATTTTTATTTTTTTTTCTACTTTACAGCTCAAAAGAACATTAGGAGAAAATATAGAGTATTCCAAGACTAAAATAATTCCGTATCAATTTTAAAAATAGGATGTAAAATAAAATAGTTAGAGTGAAAAAACTACTTGCGCGGAATTTGGCGTGATAAAACAAAACCCAAATTCGTCCCTTAACCCCCTCAACCATAAGCTTCAAATTTAGGGGCTGACTTTTGCAAATTTTTTCGATTTAACATGGTTGGGTCATCTAATCGAGTTTTTCGTCCCTAAAATGTCCCTTTGTCTCACATGCTTATCGACATTTCCATATGAAAATTTAACGACAACAACAACAACAACGACTACACGCATATGCATAAATGGCCCTTGTAATTGCCATAAACAGCGCATAAAGCAATCTCTTTTATTATTCCAATGAACTTACGCATTTCATGGTTCAATTCAAAAATAAAAAGAGAAAAAGAAGAGATAAAGAATAGAAACATTTGTCGGCAATCTATTGGCGGTTGTTGTTGGCGTTATTGTTGGTGCATATTTTATCGCAAATAGAGTCATAATTGAAACAAAAGCTACAGCAGAAAAATTACACGCACATGTGTATGTATGCATTTAAATGTGTCTTTATTTCGAAAGTGGTGGCAACCCTATCACTTCTATGTAAGCCAATGCGCTCTACTTAGATGTTATTTTTGTGGCATCTCCCATACTTAATCTTTTATGCTGAATATCTCTGGAAGTGTTCTCCGTAGAATATCAAAACTTGGAGGGATAGGGATAGGATTGGGATAGGGATAGTGATAGGGATAGGGATAGGGATAGGGATAGGGATAGGGATAGGGATAGGGATAGGGATAGGGATAGGGATAGGGATAGGGATAGGGATAGGGATAGGGATAAGGATAAGGATAGGGATAGAGATGGAGATAGAGATAGAGATAAAGATAGTGATAGAGATAGAGATAGAGATAGAGATGGAGATGGAGATAGAGATAGAGATAGAGATAGAGATAGAGATAGAGATAGAGATAGAGATAGAGATAGAGATAGAGATAGAGATAGAGATAGAGATAAATATAGTGATAGAGATAGAGATGGAGATGGAGATAGAGATGGAGATGGAGATGGAGATAGAGATAGAGATAGAGATAGAGATAGAGATAGAGATATAGATAGAGATATAGATAGAGATAGAGATAGAGATAGAGATAGAGATAGAGATAGAGATAGAGATAGAGATAGAGATAGAGATAGAGATAGAGATAGAGATAGAGATAGAGATAGAGATAGAGATAGAGATAGAGATGGTCAATGAAATGGTTTTAACAAACTTCCACAAATGCGAGGACTTCAGACATGAGTTTATCGCATCCGCCGCTGTTGATTTTGGAATCATGGGTAGTGTTTGTCTGAAGTCGCCCGCCAGCAATATCGTCACTCCTCCAAAGCAACGATCATTATTGCGCAAATCTCTCAATGTTCGGTCGAGTGCTTCTAATGATCGTTTGTGGGCCATTGTGCACTCATCACATATGATCAATTTACAGTTTTTGAAAACTTGTGTCATTGCTGATTGCTTTGAAATATTGTAAACAGGACTTTCGTGTATTTGCAAGTTTAATGGTTGAAGGATATTTAGCCTTAAAAATTAAGATCGAATGGCAGGTGCTACGCCCCCTTTTCTCAAAACAACTTTTTTTTTTTTCATAAGCATGCTATTAATATCGTTAATCTCCTCATAAATTTTCAGGTCCCAACCTTAAACGCTTTTATAGATACTCAGCTTGAAAATTTAAGTTTTTATGGGAGGTGCCACGCCCCCTTTTCTGATAACCCCCACTTTTATGCGTGGGAATGGCTTTGATATCATTTAGCTCTATACCAATTTTCAGCTCCCTACCTTGAACTCCTTTAGAGATAATCAGCTTGAAAAATTAAGATTAATTGGTAGGTGCCCTTTTCCGATAACCTACACTTTTATGCGCAAAAATTGTTTTGATATCATATAGCTCTGTACCAATGTCCAGTTCTCTGCCTTAATTCCTTTTAGAGATAAGCAGCTTAAAAAATTAAGGGTGTATGGGAGGTGCCACGCCCCCTTTTTCGATAACCCCCACTTTTATGCGGGAAATTTGTTTTAATGTCATTTAGCTCTATAGCAATTTTCAGGATCCTGCCATTTATTCTTTCTGATATATTCAGCTTCCAGCGCTAAGTTTGTATGGTAGGTGCCACGCCCCCTTTTCGTATAACTCCTATTATTTTGCGTTAATATGGAATTGTTATCGTTTATCTCCAATTTCTAAGTCTCTACCTTAAACAATTTTAGAGATATTCAGCATGAAAAATTAAGCTTGTATGGAAGGTGCCACGCCCTTTTTTCTGATAACCCCCACTTTTCTGCGTGAGAAGGGTTTTGATATCTCCTACCTTTATACCAAATTTCAGCTCCCTACCTTGAACTCTTTTAGAGATAATCGGCTTTAAAAATTAAGATTGTATGGGAGGTGCCACGCCCACCTAATATTTTTTAATTTTCTCTTCGACTAAACCTTCGCGGGGTTACAACAAAGAAACCCCCCTAAGGAAGTATTTGATTTGGTTCAGCCGTTTTCAAGTTTTAGCGTTACAATTAAAAACCAAATCATTTTTATATATACTAGCCTGACCCGTGCGCATCTTGCGCAAAAAATAACAAAACATACGTGGCGCCAGTCGGTATGGTTTGTGCTGTCACGCCCATTTTAAAAAACTTATTATTTATTTTGTTTGGTGGAACTTATGGAACTTTCAATGAATTACCTATATGTTTGACAAAGATATCGCATAAAATGTTTTTATTACACCTATATAGGTACGTGCATTATATTTTTTTGTTTATTTTACATATATTTTTATGTACATATACTCTGAAAAAAAAACGTTGTAAATCTAAAGACTTTCGCTGTTAAATCAACTACTTTCCGCAGTTGAAATGTGCCCAACAACGTTCCGTTGTTGTTTCAAAGGTGCGAGCGTTGTTGATTTAAGTCAATAACGGAGATTGTTGGAAAAAATGTTCACCTAAAAATAAATTTTTATTTGCATTTTACTCTTCATCTTCTCTCCGCCCGGGTCCCAACTGCAAATATGTATCCTCCGCTTGTTCTCCTATTCTTCTCTCCTTCTTATCATTCACTGGTTGCTATCTTTATTTCTTATTCTGATTTTTCTTCTTTATTTTATATACTCCTCCGGATTCGAACCATGACATCAACCTGAAATTCTATCCAATCATCACATAGTGGAACATTCAACATTATATTGAATTGTAGTAACCTATTTATACTTCCATTTCCTAAAAAGGAATCCATGAATTATTTGAATCATTGTAAAAACAAATTTTAAAAAAATTTGTTCTCATTAGTTTTGTTTACAACGGAAACTGTTGGGTCAAATACTTTTGCCTTTAAATCAACAACGGGGAGAAAATTGTTGCTAAAAATAAACTTTTTTTGGATTTTTCTCTTCATCTTCTCTCCATCATTATTTTTTTTGTTGGTTTTCTCACAAAAAAATATTTTCTCACAAAAAATTTTTTAACGGCAAGCAAGTTTTTGAAACAACAACGCCTGTTTTTGAATAAATTGTTGGATCAAAAACTTTGCTGTAAAAACAAATACTTTTGCTGTTGAATCAAAGACGGAGATTCAACAGCGGAAAGTTGTTGGTTTAACTACAGGTATTTTTTTCAGAGTATGTGGTCCCTGCCGACTTGGGTAATTTTTTTTCCACACGTTTGCCTTGGTAAGAAAATCAGTGGCCGAAATTTAATCGATTTATCTGCTACAGCCCATTGACTCATTTTTTTTAAATTTCAGCATATTTCCTCATAACGGCATAAGGTCATTACATGGATGCAATTCCATCACTCGGGCTTTATTAGTGACTTAATTATCATGTTTTACGTGTTTTTCGAAATACATACATATGCCTTATTTTCAACCCCAACCTTCTCTGTTCCCATTAGAATCTGTGTACCAAATTTCATTAAAATATTTCTATTTTTGCGCCAGTTAGATTATGTACGACCGGCCCTTCAATCAATTTTTTTTTTCATCGTGATTAGAGCACTAGATACCCGGGTATCGAACATTTCGAATTGATCGTTTTTGGTTGAAGCCCGTTTGTTGTTCAAATGCCCGTACAAACATTCGAGCATTCGAGCTTACAAACAAAAAAAATGTGTATCGAAAAAACAAAAATAAAAACAACTACATATGAAAAAGAAAAAAAATAATAAACAAAAGAAAAAAACAAACTTCAAAATGCCCGAATTGTTCAAACGCCCGTACAAACATACGGGTAATAAACAAACAAACAACTGTGCGAGCATTTCAACAACATTTGTTCGGGCTACTCGAAAATGTTCAAAAAAAATCTGGAGCTCTAATCGTGATCGTTTTGATTTATGTAAGTCCATATCTATCTCAATATTTTATGGTCTTACATGCAACCGTTATTTGACCAAAACTATAAATACATATACATATATTGTACTAAGAACAGCTGTGTATAAATAAGCACATCCCATGCTGAAAAAACCCCATTCAGCGTAAGTATGAATACACACGTTCGCCTAAAATAATGTGATGTTTACATACAAACATACAGCTGAAGCTTATAAAAGTGTTTTAAAATACACACGACTATTCATCTGGAGCGACATCTACATTTGAAATTTGTATTTAACACTGCACTCTTGTTGTAATAAAATAATTCTGAAGGCATAGTTTTAGGCGCAAATCTTTTAGTTTAAAACATTTTATTTTTACTAAATACTATTAGAGAAAAAGTACCACGCCCAATAAAACAACGTTTCGCATGAATAGCTAATTAATACCTTTAAAACGATGCCTTACTTATTAATTTTGGTAAATTATGTGAGCAGAAAAAGGGATATTTATAAAACACCAATTAGAAATAATATATATGATGATAGATTTTCTCTGAAATAGGACATTTTTGAAGCAAAATCTGAAATAGGACGTTATTGAAACAATTTTTCAAATAGGGGGTTTTTGAAGCAAAATCTGAAATAGGACGTTATTGAAACAATTTTTGGAATAGGGTGATCTTATTTTCAGCCGTCGATATCTTTTATTCAGAGAATAGACAATTATTTAGTATTCGCAGACATTACTATCGATTCTTAGATAATGGTTAGCAAAACGGTAATCAAGGACGTTTTCTTTAGTCATTATAGGAATAAATTTTCTGCAGAACAAAGTCTGGCGGGTCAGCTAGTATTATCATATATTATCTGATGCATTTTCTAACAAAATTTTACAGAAGAGAAAAAACTTTGCACGTCCACGGTTATGAAGCTAAATTTATTTATTTTTTTTTTCAGTTTACTAGTTAATATTTGTGTCTTTATGTGCTTGATTTGAGCTACATATATACATATATGTACATACATATGTATATGCTTTCGTCAGGTTATGTAGCACCGACTAAACTTTCAGAATATGCATACATAAGTATGCAAACAAATGGATTTAAAAAAATGGATTTAGTTAAAAGTTAATTATTTTTTTCTTTTAAATGTTTAAATGGATTAATTTTGGGTGGTATCTCCTTATCACGCATCACTTTATTTACAAATTTTTGGACTTCCTCATGATCCAACCAGTCATCCACTCGGTTAGCCTTATCCTCTTTTTCCGCTGCTGCTATCTCCCTATCATGCATCACTTTATTTATAAATTCTTTGTATTGCTCATGATTCAACCTTTCGTCCATTCGGTTAGCCTTAGCCTCTTCTTCTTTTCTTTTCTCTTGATCTGCTGTCTTTTGATTTGATGGTCCTGCTGGTGCAAACTTCTTGCTTTCACTTTCACTAGTTTTACAAGCTTTATATGAACTTTTTCCAATAGAACTTTTGTCACTACGAAACTCAATGCCGCCGTCGTCATACATTCCATTGGGTAAGTTATTAATTTCGCTTACGATCTCGATGTTTTCGCCATTTCTAGGATTGTTCGCGGTAGAAGAAAGCTGCACTAGAAGGCATAATGTCACAAGAGCAGCCAAAATAATTTTTGCAAACTGCATTTTTTAATTATTATCAATTTAAAACTCTTCACACAACTTGATTTCAACTAAGTATGACAGCTCAGGGTTCAGTTAGCCCCTTTTATACCCGCGAGTTCCAGTTAAATTATAAGCACACATGTCCAAAATATAAGTAAATACAGACTTTCAACAAAAAAAAAAAAAACCAAAAAAAAACTGTTCACAGGAGTAGTTCAAACGTGTCAAAATCGTGTGGTAAGAGCGCGGCTGTCTTCGCGTCGCCGTGTCGAAGACTTTATTCCTTTTAGATATGTGGAAATGTTGTGTTGTTAAACTTTAGTTGAACCTTTGAAATGAATTTTCGATAAATCGATTACAGACCAATATCGAAAGGCTCTTGGCCACTTTACTTTTTGTAAGTATATGTGTGAGTGTCGGATGATTGACGCAGAATATCTAAAATTTTTGATTTTAATCAACGCGAGCCGACAACAAGTACCTACATGTAGCACGACCAGGGTAGGAAGAACTCAGAGTACTTATGAGTGAATGAGTGAGGAATCTCATCCTCACGGCATGTTGATGAGTGGCCGTTTGCGTTTCTCACTCATCTAGAACGCAGAGTGAGAGTTTTGTTTGGTGCTTCACTCATTTTGAATGAGTGATTTGGAATGAGCCGCTCACGCTGCGTGTGATTGAGTGATGACACTGCGCAGAAAATCAGTCAATAATGCATACATTAAGACAACTTACAATCTGGATTGAGAGGAAGTGTATATGTGTGAGTGTCGGGTGATTGACCCAAATATCAAAAATTTTTGATTTTCGTCGCCGCGAGCCGACAGCGAGCCGACAACAAGTACATGTAGCACGACGGCTGCCGATTGCACTAACACACACATAAAAACACTCAAATTTTACTAACTCACTCAAAAAAACACTCAAACTGGACAATCCAGATTGTAAGTTGCCAAGGGCCTTATCTCTATTCAGGCAGAGTTGTCCATTTATATTCAAGCAAATAAGTATCTCAGAAACTGAGGGACTAGTTTGCGTTCACACAGAGGGGACATGGACATGGGGACATGGCTTAAACGACTCAGCTCATGATCCTAATCATATAGATGTATTTTATAGTGGGCCTTCTACTACTTTCAAGAATCTTGTTTTGGCACGATGGTATTATATATAAATTTCATTTTCGTGAAAGTTATAAAAAAAACTGTTTGCGTAGTTCAGAGCGTAATTTGAATTTAAAGCATTAAGAACTAATTTACCTAATTGCTTGTCAAATAATAAAACTCTACGCCCAGTCATAGAACTTGTTTATACATATGTGCATACAAGTGTTCTTTTTTGAATTTAGAATACTCAACTCAAAGTACGATATAAACTTTACAAATATATCATACACTGACGTGGTTAAAATTCCTCCTAAATCCGCTAAAGGCAGCAGAGGAAAAGGGAGACCTCCACTGCGTTGTTAAAATCAGGTGAAGACTGTGTCGTCCTCTCTTGGTATTTCCAATTGGCGCAAGGCAGTACGAAGTAGACACGACTGGAGCGATTTATTGGACTCGACCAAAATCGTCTAGACGGTTACGCGCCAATTAAGAAGAAGAAGAAGAATTAATTCCATTAAATGCAACTTTAAATTGTTTTAGTGAATTTGCTGTACTACGCACATGCTGAATTAAATGAACACACAATCCATCAGTGCTATATCCCGGAACAAACTATGTACTTTTGGTGGTTGCCAAAAAAAAATAGTAGCGAAACAAGACTTCCAAATAATAGAAAAAAACAAGTAAAAGCGCGGCTGTCTTCGGCCGTACCGAAGACTTCATACCTTTCATGAGTGGGGAAATGAAAAGTTACCTATGTATGGAAAGATTTATTAGAAAAAATGGTATCTTGGCTATTTAAATGGGGAGTTATACACCAAAATGTCCATATCTGAACAATCGGTTGTATGGGAGCTATATGTTATAGTGGTCTGATCTTGACAATTTTCGGTAACCCCGTTTGGGCCCATATGGGTACAAATACTTCAAAATTTCACGCCGTTAGCTGTTAAAATGGAGGAGTTATACACCAAAATGTCCATATATGAACAATCGGTTGTAGGGGAGCTATATGTTATAGTGGTCCGATCTTAAAAATTTTCGGTAATCCCGTTTGGGCCCATATTGGTGCAAATACTTCAAAATTTTAGGCCGTTAGCTGTTAAAATGGAGGAGTTATGCACCAAGATGTCCATATCTGAACAATCGGTTGTAGGGGAGCTATATGTTATAGTGGTCCGATCTTAACAATTCGGTAATCCCGTTTGGGCCCATATGGGTACAAATACTTCAAAATTTCAGGCCGTTAGCTGTTAAAATGGAGGAGTTATACACCAAAATGTGTATATCTGAATAATCGGATGTTGTGGAACTATATGTTGTAGTGGTCCGATCTTGACAATTTTCGGTAACCTTGTTTGGGCCAGAATGGGTACGTCTACTTCAAAGTTTCATGTCCTTAGCTGTTTTAATGGGGAAGTTATGCACAAATTACATCCAAAAATTTCATGTATATCTGAATAATCGGTTGTTTTCTATATGTTATAGTGGTCCGATTCGGCCGGCTCCGACAAATGATCAGCTGCATATAACAACATGCCTGTATTCCGAATTTCATTCAGATATCTCAAAAACTGAGGGACTAGTTTGCGTTCACACAGACGGACGGACGGACAGACGGACATGGCTTAATCGACTCAGCTCGTGATTCTGATCATATCGGTATATATTTTGGTGGGTCCCCCACGCTTCCTTCTGGTACTTTCGACAAAAATTTTTTGGCACTAAGTTATAATACCATTTCATTCTCATGAAAGGTATAAAAATAGCGCCCGTCCTGGCTCTGAGCGTGAAGTGAAAAGGGCGTTCCAAAAAGCTTCATAGAGAAATGTACTATTAGACCTTTCTTTTATCAGATATGGGCATATCATAAAAAAAAACTCCACGTTATTTTTCGGTAGAACTCGAAATAAAACACATTTAACATTTCGCGGAAAATATGTTTTTCACTTCCGGTGGTCTTTTAGGTTCATTTTACAAAATATTTCTTTGGCGAATAATTTTCTAGTACATTTTAACCCTCTAGCGACCTTAAAAATATTAGTTTTTCCTGAATTTCTAAAAGAAGGGTCAAAATAGACTTTTCGTGTGGGTGCTAGAGCATTAAAATTCACTTTTTTCCGGCAAAATAAAAACTTCAACATAGAACAGATATTTTTTGGCCGAGAACATATACATATCATCTCCTTATTGCTCCCTCGTCAAGGTCTGTGTCGACGTGCTGCATCTCCATTAGTCCGTCTACCTGCCCGCATGGCTCTTATGCCCTCAGCTAACTGCTCGCTATGCTCGATGTGGGCCATTATTTTCAACATGTACATCAGGCACCGGCAAAATTGATCCGCACAAGCAAATGAGAGACAGCACACACATTTTAATTACTGTAGCGCAAATCGGTCTGCGCTCGCCAAAACAGGTTTTGGCGCACTCTGACATACATGCATACATACATATCATAGCTGTAAGCCCTTTGTCTCTCGCCGCTGGCGCGTTCTTTGTTTTTGGTTTTTTTTTTCTTTTTTTACTTTTGTGCTCATCAAGTGGCACTTACGTGCGACGCAGCGCCCACACGCAGAAAACACATATATAAGTTTACGGTTGTAGAGTTGTATTTGTGGCTTTGGGATCTTTCGATAGCCAGCTTCGTGCTTGGCTTGCAGGTTGCCAGTTTAGTTTCATATCTAAGTAGTATTTGGGAAAAAGGCAATGTGAAATATTCTTTCTCTTACCCGTCCATCCATCCATTTGTTTGCCTTTTTAGTTAATCAAGCCGCTCTTTTGCTCGTCTCTATTCTTACTCCATTTGATAAGCATCCGTTAATTTTTTTTTGCCCAATCACCCGTTTCTCGGATCAAAATTCATCTTTTTCTTTGTCCAACCGCATTCCTTTGTCATTTTGGTTTTTCGTTTGTACTTCTCGATCCTCTTCTCTGTATATTAATTTATTCATTCCTTGGTTGTCCATCTCCACATTTCGTGGTTCTTCTTCGTTTTCTTCACATATTTGTCTATCCATCCATTTGTTTGCCTTTTTTTCTTAGTTCAACCGCTATTTTGCTCATATCAATCGCTTTTCGATTTGCTGACGGATCGATGTGTTTCTTTTTCACCACCCTCCATGCCCTTCTTTGTCTATCCATTCCTTACATCTATACCTGCTATATCATCAGTCAATTCATTGATTTATTGTCTATCTCCAAATTTGTCGGTTCTTCTTCCATTTCCTCACATGCTGTTCATCCACGTTTGTTTGCCTTTTCGTAGATTCAGTGTCTCCTTTGCTTGCCTGATTCTTCTCGATTTGCTAACGCATTCAACCGTTCCTTTTTTGTCGTTCCGTCGACATTTATTCCTTTGTCATACATGCCTTCATCCGTGTTTTTTTTTTTCAACCGTCTACCTCTTTTCGATCTGTTCCTTTATATCTGTCTCGTTGTGACCTCTCGTTGGTCCATGAATCGTTCCTCGCTTGTTCGCCTTAGCAACCTATAATTTTATTGTCCACTTGTTCGGCAATTCGCCATTCGATCGTACGTAAATTTGTTAATCTATTCGCGGTTCTAGACGTTTTCTCTCCCTTCCTATCGTTCCCAAACTTTCCTGTCAATCGATTGACCTCTTTGGTTATTCTTCGGTTCATTTGTTTCGTAACCATTCGCTCAGCTATTTATTGCTCATGCTCTCCATCTCCCGGTCTACACTTGTCCCGCGGTCTGTCCGTATCTATTTGATTCTTTATTATTGGGTTGTCCATTAGCTAATTGGCTTGTCCTTAATTTGGTTTATTCTGTTCCCGATCATCCTAAATTTTGGTCTTTTTGGTCATAACGCCGTTCTACACTTGTTCCTCGGTCTGTTTGGTTCTTCACTGCCCATTTCCTTGTCTTTTCGGTAATCCATTGTAAAACTTAGCTCTTCATCTGTCCTGTCGTTTTTCCCATCACTTCGATTATTCCTCGTCAGTTCGTTAGTCCCTTTAATTATTCTTCGTTTTATCTACAAAACACATCGGTGGCTCTTCCGTTTTTCAGCTAGATCGCTGTCCATTTGATATACCAGCAATTCCTTCCTTCCTTTCATGGTCTGTCCTCCGGCTGTTCACTATTACAACCCGCACCTCTTCGTATTTTTATCTATTGAACCACCTTGGATCATCCCTTTAACTCAAAAGGTACATACATATTATATATCAGGGATTGCAAATAATCATAATTTTTTAAATTTTGACCAAAAAAATCATACAGAACTAAAAAAACAAAAGAAGCTAGTGAGTGCGTTTTCAATAAAGGGGCAAGTTTATGCAACTGTTCGTTTTGAAAGCATGTACATATGTAATGTCTATTGTGAATGGCATGTATAATAACACTGGCGCACACTGGGTGATAGCGGCCAAAAATAAATTCGAAATTAAAGTATTAGCAAATCAATTTTTTTTGAAAGTGATTGACAGATATAACAATTTGTAAAAAAAAAAGCTTATATAAAATTTTTTGAGTCTCGTTTTGTTTAGCCGTACAGGGTGTTAAAAACTGAGCAAAAAATAGGTCCTTTTATTTCTCAACAATTACACCTTATACAAAATGCTGTAACTCATTCAATTATTAACGTATGTAATCGAGTGATACATCATTACATAGATATTGATTTGGCCTTTTAGAAACAATAAGCCTTTTGTAACCAGCGGTAACTCTTAGATTTATATGAACTTTCAAATATTGACAAAAAAAGTCGTAAAAAAAAAATTTTGCTCAACTTTAAACAAAAAAATAAAAAAAATAAAAAATATGACCTCCCCAATTTTTTCATATGTTTTGAAATGATATATTTTTAATCAAACTGCATTTTAATTCTTGAAATCCACCTGCGCTTTTCGCTTAAATAATCTTTTTCCCATTTGACTAAAAGTGCCTTTTTCAAAACGCAATAATTAGGCTACTTTTGACATTATGAAAAATCTTATTCTTTGGCGACTAATCGAATAGTTTGTTCACCGTGTTGTAGGCAATGGTTCACACTTTCAAATTATGAAAGAATTTTTTTTATCAGCGTTATCATTATTTTTTTGCAGCCTTTTTCTTTTCGAACAGAAAAAAAAATTGTGTAAAAATTGGAAAATTTCAACATGAAATAAAAAAAAAATACAAAATATGACCTCTCCAAATTTTTAATATTTGGTGCTAGTGAACGTGCTTTATAAACAGGTGAAGAAATCTTAAAAATTCGTTTGCGCTTTTTTGTTTTATGAACTTTTTTATGGAGTGAGTTTTTCTAAGTTTTCATACATTTTTCCCATACAAAATCCCCAAAAGTATGCTTCAAAAAGTATTAATAATTTTGTATGGGGAAAATTTGCCAAGTTAATGAAACTTAAACAACAATTTCTCCAATTCTAATAAAGATATCTGAAAAATTTAAACGCCATATTCAGGGGGATGGTTTATGCTTTCTAACGGTGTATTTGATTTTGAATAAAAAAATATTACATACAAGATATTAAGCAGGGAATATAGTCAAAAACGTGTTTTTTTGCCTAATTGGACATGAATATCTCAAAAACTAGAACCAATTTGAAAATTCTGACTTCAGATTCAGATTCAGCACACTGAAATCCTTTAGAAAAGTATAGTTTCATTTGTGGTATAAAAATTTTTTTAAATGTGATTTTTTTGCTCAAAAGTGCATATATTTTTAATTTGAAAACCATGGAATACTTTGCGCTTTTTCCAAAATGATTACTGTATATTATTTATATTTAAAAAATGTGTGCTCTTATTAAAATTGAGCATTTTAGCTATAATAGTTAACAAAATATTGAAATTTCAAAAATACCGTTATATGGGAGGGGGGTGTATTTGTGGGCCGATTTTGTTCAAATTTTCACAGTTTACTATCTTCAATCAAGAAAGCTTAAGTTCCGAGTTTAAAGTTTCTAGCTCAATTATTACTATTTTTGGCCGCGTTTGTATGGAGGTGCCCCCACTGTGTGGCGGTGATAATCTTAGGCTTGGTTTAAGGCTTGTGTGCAAATACAACACAGGTTTCAATATTTGTCATTTTAATGCACGCAGTTTATCAATTGAAAAACTTGATTATCTGAATTCTGTCTTTCGTGATATAAATATTGATGTGATCTGTGTTACAGAAACATGGTTCAAGCCTTCTATCGCCGATATCTCTTATGGCCTCTGTGACTTCTCATTGGTAAGAAATGATAGGTCCTCGGGGCATAGAGGAGGTGGTATTGCTGTATATTATAGGAGCCGCCTTAAATGTAAAATTGTATATGTATAAATCTGTGTGTCACGATGTAGTTGAAGGTCTTTTTGTTGAGTTAAATGATGGTGTTCAGAAATGTCTAGTTGTGTGTGTGTATAATCCCCATAGATCTAATGATCTTAACCCGATCTTTAACAGAATATGTGAACTGTCCCTTAATTATATAAATGTTGTAGTGTGTGGAGACTTCAATGTTGATGTTTTACTTATTAATGCTAAACGCGACCAACTACTGAATTATCTTAGTTCTGGTGGTCTTAATATAGCTAACAAATATGCGACACGTTTTGCTCCACATTGTAAACCAAGCATGTTAGATATTTTCGCTGTAAGTAGTACTAAAATAATTAATCATGTAGACCAGTTTTCCTTAGATGGAATCTCGGACCACGAACTTATATTTTTATCTCTGAATATTGATTTTAACAAAATGAACGCTATCACAAACTTGACGTATATAGACTTTAAGAATGTTGATTCATCTGCATTGTTTGATGACGCCATGTCGGTGGACTGGTGCTCGTGCTCGTTCTTTCCTAATATTGACGACAAGTTAAAAGAATTCAGCAAATATGTGCAATATTTATATGACAAATATATCCCTACTCGTACTATAAAAATAAGGAGTAACAAAAAACCTTGGTTAACGAAAGATATCTTTCGTCTTATTAAACAAAGGAGTAAGGCATACAAATGCTGGAAAAAGTATCCCACTGAGGCGCACTGGAGTTTCTACAAAAAACTTAGGAATAAAGTGGTAAAAGAAATTCGATCCAGGAAAAGAATTTATTTGGAAAATAAACTCAATGCTAATTTGCCAACTAAAACCCTGTGGACAAACTTGAAATCTCTAGGAGTCTGCACTAAAGAGAGAAAGCCGTGCACGATTAATGCGGAAGAGTTAAATCGTTATTTCATTGGCAACAGTGCAGTTGACAACTCTCACACTTTCAGGCTAAATCAATCACTAATTTTAAAATTGCCTTGGGAATTTAGCTTTGAGACTTTTACCGAAAATGATGTTGCTAAGGGTATATTTGCCATCAAATCAAATGCTGTAGGCGTGGACGGTATAAGCTTACGATTTTTAAGGTTAATTATCCCATACATCTTACCAATCCTGACACATATATTTAATTATGCCATAACGTCTTCCTCTTTTCCGACTCTGTGGAAGGTAGCTAATGTTATCCCTGTTCCCAAAAACAATTCCAGTGACTGTGTTGAAAACTATAGACCTATAAGTATTTTACCGGCTCTGGCTAAAGTTTTTGAAAAACTACTATCATATCAAATAGTTGCACATTTGGATAACCATAGCCTTCTGAGTGAATTTTAGTCTGGTTTTCGTAGCAATCACAGTTGCTCCACTGCCATTATGAAGGTTGTCGAAGACATTCGTCCTGCTTATGATAGCAAGTTTCTTTCTATTTTAGTACTCTTGGACTTCTCCAAAGCTTTCGACAGTGTAAAACATGATATTCTTCTGCTAAAACTGAGGCACTATTTTGGGTTTGGTCCTACGGCAATTAAACTTATGGATGAATATCTATCAAATCGACGGCAACAAGTGCAATGTAGTAATGTGACATCTGGTCGCAGAAAAATTAATTCAGGTGTACCGCAAGGTTCAATCCTAGGCCCCATACTTTTTAGTTTGTTCATTAACGACATCGTCTACTATTGCAAAAGTGCCTCAATGCACCTGTACGCTGATGATACGCAGATATACTTCTCGAGACCGCTCGGGCTTGGTGAAGATGTTGTGGCTCGATTAAATGCAGATTTGAAGAGAATTGATGCGTGGGCAAAAGCAAATAGCCTCTGCTTAAATGCAGCTAAAACGCAGGTTCTACCCATTTCAAGTAGTGCCTTCGACCTTAGTAGCTTGTCGTCACTTTTATTGGGGCGAACAGAACTGGTATTCCAGTCTACTGTGACTAACCTGGGTTATAAAATGAATTCTCGTTTAACCTGTACGGATCATATCAACCATTGTGTCTCAAAAATTTATTTTATTTTACGAAATCTTTGGTATACTTGTTATTGCCTGCCAAGTGATACGAAACTTAAGCTAGTAAAGTCACTTATTGTTCCCCATATCTCGTATTTCGAAACGGTTTACGGGAATCTTGATTGTGAATCGATGAATAAAATTAAAGGTGCCCTAAATAATACAGCAAGGTTTGTCTATTGTAAGAAAAAATTTGACCATATATCAGTATTTTCAAATTATATTGGATATGGATTCAATTTGGAAAATTATCTTAAATTTCGTAACGCTTTATTTATGTTCAAGTTAATCAAAAACCGCAAGCCATATTATCTCTTCCGTGAAATTCAATTTGTACAATCGTCTCGAACCCATAACCTAATTGTGCCAAAATTCCAATCGCTACCCAGCAAACACAGTCTCTAACGTTAGAAATTTTGTCGAGATTACCTTAGATAACTAGTGTAATTCTTCATATATTCTCAAATCGATAACTAGGGTTGAAAACTACACTAGAATTCGATTAGCGAGTGATTAGAGAAGGAGCCAAATCTCACGCCTTTTATCAATTCTCAATATATTTCTGTGATATATTGAATATAGATACTAAAAAATGACAAAGTTAATATTACCGTAGTACAATGTTTTCCATTAAAAAGTACAAGAAGTACCTTTAATTTAAATAATAAGACTGAGTTTTGTTTAAATTTCAGTTCTTATAAATGTGGTAAACATATACATGTCAATATATATAACCATATGCAATTTAGGCACATATTGCGTTAATAAAATCTAAACAATGAAAAAATCATGTAAAAGGAGACAAAGCTTTGTTTTTCATTTCAATTGGAAGTATTTGCAAATTCTGATTAGAATCTCATTAGAGAACTACATTAGAATTCGATTCGAGAATTATAATTTTCTCGATTTGAGAATTAGGTACCCTTTTGTTTGGGAACGCTATGATTCTCGATAGATTTTCGAGTCGTCCTCTAACGTTAGAGGTTTGATAATGAGGCTAGTTCTCGAGTCATTCTCAAATCGATAACTAACCTCAGTGTTTGTTGGGTAAATGCCTCAAGATTATTCTTTGTCAGTGTTATAAAAATATGGAATTCACTACCTATATCAATTAAATCATCGAAGTCTATTCAATGCTTCAAAACCGCAGTTGCAAATTATCTTCAAACACAGTAAACCCCTTCTTTTCTCTTTACTCTATATATTCTCTGGCATGGGTGCTGTTCTCTAAATCCTTCTTATCTCATATGGAACTAATAAGTTTTAGAAAAGCTTTATATATTTATACTTATTTATACACTGTTATTTTCTTGTTTAATTATTATTATTATTATGTAAGTGATAGTTAGGGTCAAATCTGTAACAAAATCTTGTAATTTGTACGCTTAAAAAATTTAATGTTTTACTGTACACATTTGTTTATAATAATAAATTGAAATTGAAATTGAAGGAGAAATGCTAAACGCGAAAAAGTACACTGATGTAATCACCGTAACACAGACTACCTCCAGGTGCATTAACTTTTATTTTTTGGATTTCTATAAAAAAAATTTATTTTTAAACATTATTTTCTGAGTTGTATTTTTCGATCAGAAAATAAAAGTTATTTTATGAGTTTTATTTTTCCCTCAGAAAATAAAAGTTATTATTTGAGTTTTATTTTTCGCTCAGAAAATAAGTTATTTTTTTAATTTTATTTTTCGATCAGAAATAAAAGTTAGTTTTTGAGTTTAATTTTTCCCTCAAACAAACTTAATCTTTCATGCTGAATATCTCTGGAAGTGTTTCGTAGAATATCAAAACTTGGAGGAATAGAGATAGGGATAGGGATGGGGATAGGGATAGGGATAGGGATAGGGATAGGGATAGGGATAGGGATAGGGATAGTTATAGTTATAGGGATAGTGATAGTGATAGTGATAGGGATGGGGATAGGAATAGGGCTGGGATAGGGATAGGGATAGGGAGAGGGATAGGGATAGGTATAGGGATAGGGATAGAGATAGAGATAGGGAGAGGGAGAGGGATAGGGATAGGGATAGGGATAGGGATAGGAATAGGGCTGGGATAGGGATAGGGATAGGGATAGTGATAGTGATAGGGATAGGGCTGGGATAGGGATAGGGATAGAGATAGAGATAGAGATAGAGATAGAGATAGAGATAGAGATAGAGATAGAGATAGAGATAGAGATAGAGATAGAGATAGAGATAGAGATAGATATAGAGATAGAGATAGAGATAGAGATAGAGATAGAGATAGAGATAGAGATAGAGATAGAGATAGAGATAGAGATAGAGATAGAGATAGAGATAGGGATAGGGATAGAGATAGGGGTAGAGATAGGGATAGAGATAGGGATAGGGATAGAGATAGGGATAGAGATAGGTATAGGAATAGGGCTGGGATAGGGAGAGGGATAGAGATAGGGTTAGGAATAGCGATAGGGATAGGGATAGGGATAGGTATAGGTATAGGTATAGGTATAGGGATAGGGATAGGGATAGCGAATATAATTTGTACATATATATGTATATAAGTATCTTTTATTCAGAGAATAGACAATTATTTAGTATTCGCAGACATTACCATCAATTCTAAGATAATGGTGAGCAAAACGGTTATCAAGGACTTTTTCTTTAGTCTTTATAGGAATAAATTTTCGGCAGAACAACGTCTGGCGGGTCAGCTAGTATTATCATACATATACATATTATCTGCGACGTTTGCTAATAAAACCTGCTAATTCCATTTTTTGTAAAAGAGAAAAAACTTTGCACGTACACGATTATGAAGCTAAATTTATTTATTTTTTTTTTTCAGTTTACTAGTTAATATTTGTGCCTTTATGAGCTTGATTTGAGCTTTGTACATACATATGTATGTATATGCCTTCGTCAGCTTATATAGGACCCACTAAACTTTCAGAATATACTAAGTATGCAAACAAATGGATTTAAAAAAAATTGATTGAATTAAAAATAAATTTTTTTTTTTTTCTTTTAAATGTTTAAGTGGATTAATTTTGGATGGTATCTCCCTATTACGTATCACTTTATTGACGAATTCTTGGTGCTCGGCTAGCCTTATCCTCTTTTTTTGCTGCTGCTTTCTCCCTATCACGTATAACTTTATTTACAAATTCTTTGTATTCCTCATGCTCCAACCAGTCATCCACTCGTTTAGCCTTAGCCTCTTGTTCTTCTCTCCACTGTTGTTCTGCTGTCTTTTGCTTTGATGGTCCTGCTGGTGCAGACTTCTTGCTTTCACTAGTTTTACAAGTTTTATATGTACTTTTGCCACTACGAAACTCAATGCCACCGTCGTCATACATTCCATTGGGCAAGTTATTAATTTCGCTTACGATCTCGATGTTTTCGCCATTTCTAGGATTGTTCGCAGTAGAAGAAAGCTGCACTAAAAGGCATAATGTCACAAGAGCAGCCAAAATAATTTTTGCATACTGCATTTTTTAATTATCATCAATTTAAAACTCTTCACACAACTTGATTTCAACTAAGTATGACAGCTCAGGGTTCAGTTAGCCCCTTTTATACCCGTGAGTTCCAGTAAAATTATAAGCACGCATGTCCAAAATATAAGTAAATACAGACTTTCAACAAAAAACTGTTCACAGGAGTAGTTCAAACGTGTCAAAAGCGTGTAGTAAGAGCGCGGCTGTCTTCGCGTCGCCGTGTCGAAGTCTTTATGCTCTTTAGGTATGTGGAAATGTTGTGTTGTTAAACTTTAGTTGAACCTTTGAGTACAAAAAAACCAAAAAAAATTCAGGGAAAAAATGAATTTTTGCCTCATTGTTTAGGGATTAATTTAGCCACAAGCCCGATTTCGATATCTTATGTCTAAGACGTTTTTATAGGGTGCCTCGTTAAGTTGACATGTCAAGTTAGCGAGGCACCCCAAAATTCCGAGAAGCAGTTGAGGAAAAAATTAATTTTTGTGTCATTAATTAGGGATTAATTAGAGACAAATTATGCCACAAGTCCGATTGCGATATCACAAAATTTCATTAGGGTGTTTCGGTAAGGTGACATGGATATACCTGGGTACAAAAAATCCATAAATATTTGAGGGAAAAAATCAATTTTTGCGGGATTAATTAGGGATTAATTAGTGACTAATTGTACCACAAGTCCGATTTCGATATCTCAAAATTTGATTAGGGTGCCTCGCTAACTTGACACGGACATACTTTGGTAAAAAACTCGAAAAATATTTGAACAAAAAAATTAATTTTTGCGGGATTAATTAGGGACTAATTAAGCCACAAACCCGATTTCGATATCTCATGTCTAAGACAGTTTTTACAGGGTGCCTCGATAACTTGATATCAAAATTCCGGGAAGCAGTTGAGGGAAAAAATTAATTTTTGCGGGATTAATTAGGGATTAATTAGGGACTAATTATGCACCCCCTCCGGATCCGATCTGCCAGGGGTGCCTCGCTAACTTGACACTAATGTATTTGACCCAACAGTTTCTGTTGTAAACAAAACTAATGAGAACAAATTTTTTTAAATTTTGTTTTTACAATGATTCAAATAATTCATGGATTCCTTTTTAGGAAATGGAAGTATAAATATGTTACTACAATTCAATATAATGTTGAATGTTCCACTATGTGATGATTGGATAGAATTTCAGGTTGATTTCATGGTTCGAATCCGGAGGAGAATATAAAATAAAGAAGAAAAAGCAGAATAAGAAATAAAGATAGCAACCAGTGAATGATAAGAAGGGGAGAAGAATAGGAGAACAAGCGGAGGCTACATATTTGCAGTTGGGACCCGGGTGGAGAGAAGATGAGGAGTAAAATGCAAACAAAAATTTATTTTTAGGTGAAAATTTTTTCCAACAATCTCCGTTATTGACTTAACTCAACAACGCTCGCACCTTTGAAACAACAACGGAGCCTTGTTGGGCACATTTCAACTGCGGAAAGTAGTTGATTTAACAGCGAAAGTCTTTAGATTTACAACGTTTTTTTTTCAGAGGAGCTGTCATTTACCAAAAAGAATTTTTTTGTTTTTTGAATTTTTAAGACTTTTTTTTAAATTTCACGTTTTTTGACTGAGGGACTAGTTTGCGTTTACACATACAGACGGGCGGACAGAACGACACGGCTTAAACCACTAAGTCATGATCCTAATCATATCGGTATATTTTATAGTGGAACTAAGTATCATGCCGCCTTCTACTACTTACTTTCAAGAATCTTGTTTTGGTACAATGGTATTATAAATTTCATTTTCATGAAATCTATTTGCATAGTTGATAGCGTAATTTGAATTTAAAGCGCTAACAACTAATTTAGCTAATTGCTTTTCAAATAATAACACAATACCCTCAGTCAAAAGTGTTTTTTTTTTCTTTCTTGATTTTATTATGGTGCCATAGAACTTGTTTATACATACATACATATGTGCATACAAGTGTTCTTTTTTGAGTTTAAAATACTTAAGTCAAAGTACGATATAAACTGTACAAATATATCATACACTGACGTGGTTAAAATTCCTTTGAAATCCCCTAAAGGCAGCAGAGGAAAAGGGAGCCCTCCACTGCGTTGTTACGATCAGGTGAAGACTGACTCGTCTTTCCTTGGTATTTCCAATTGGCGAAAGGCAGTATGAAGGAGGTATGACTGGAGCGATTTATTTTACTCGTCCAACTATTTTTGGGGATTGCAAAAAAAAAAAAGTAGCGAAAAATTACTCCCAAATAATAATAAAAAAATAGCATCCCGTCGTGGCTCTGAGCTTGAAGTGAAAAAAGGCGTTCCAAAAAATTTCATAGAGAAATGTTCTATTAGACCTTTCTTTTATCAGATATGGGTATATCACAAAACAAAACTCCATGGTATGCTTCAGTAGAACCCGAAATAAAACACATTTAATATTCCGCGGAAAATATGTTTTTCACTTGCGTTGGTCTTTTAGGTTTATTTAAAAAAAGAAAGTTTCTGAGGGGTCTACTCTAATGAAATTTTATGGCGAATAATTTTCTAGTAGAGTTTAGCCCTCTAGTGACCTTAAAAATACTATTTTTGAGGGGTCAAACTAACCCTTTGGTGTGGTTTCTAGAGGAGTAAAATGCACTTTTTTGTCGGCAAAGTAAAAACTTCAACATAGAAGTCATTTTTTTGGCCCGATAATTTTATTGTCCATCTCCAAATTTGTCGGTTCTTCTTCCATTTCCTCACATGTTTGGCTATCCATCCATGTTTGTTTACCTTTTCGTCCATGCGGTGTGTCTTTTGCTTGCTTGATTTTTCTCGATTTGCTTACGCATCGAACCGTTCCTTTCTTTCGTTCCAACGACATTTATTCCTTTGTCGTACATGCCTTCACCCGTTCTTTTTTCTTTGCGATCTGTTCCTTTATATCTGTCTCGTTACGTCCTCTCGTTGGTCCATGAATCGTTCCTCGCTTGTTTGCCTTATCTGTTATCTATTATTGTCTACTTGTTACGCAATTCGATCGTACGCAAATTCGTTCATCTATTCGAGGATGTGATCGTACGCACATTCGTTCATCTATTCGCGGTTCTAGACGTTTTCTCTCCCTTCCTATCGTTCCCAAAATTTCCTGTCAATCCATTGACCTCTTTGGTTATTCTTCGGTTCATTTGTTTCGTAACCATTCGCTCAGCTATTTATTGCTTATGTTCAATTGTCCAACTCCCGCTCTACACTTGTTCCGCGGTCTGTCCGTATCTGTTTGATTCTTTATTCTGCGATGGCTCGCTCGGTCGGTATGCCATAGATCGTCTTATCAATCTCTTCATTCGTTCTATCTTGTTTTTGATCTTCCAGCCGTTCTATTGTTTACAGCCAGAACGTTTTTCTGTTTAATTATTTCTTGCGTTGTCCATTAGCTAATTGGCTTGTCCTTAATTTGGTTTATTCTAAATTTGGTCTTTTTGGTCATAACGCCGTGCTACACTTGTTGCTCGGCCTGTTTGGTTCTTCAATGTCCATTTCCTTGTCTTTTCAATAATCCATCGTTAAACTTAGCTCTTCATATATCCTGCTGTTTTTCCATCACTTCGATTATTCATAGTCAGTTCGTTAGTCCCTTTAATTATTCTTCGTTTTATCTACAAAACAGATCGGAGGCTCTTCCGTTCTTTCAGCTGTTCATTTGATCTACCAGCCATTCATTCCTTCCTTTCATGGTTTGTCCTCCGTTTAGTTGCTATCTTAATCTTTCTGCTTCTACCTGTCGGACCGGCTGGCTGTAGTATTGTTATTACAACCTCCATCTCTTCGTTTTTTTTTCATCTACTCAACCGCCTTGGAGCATCTCTCTAACTTAAAATGTACATAGTACATATGTATATGATACTGAATACTGAACCTTCAAGCAATATCTAATGCAAAAACAAGCAGAAAAGTTGTTCAAAGTAAGCTTGGATCCTTTCAGCTATTCCCTGCTGGGTATATACTCTTTAGTACCAGTTGAAATTGGATTTTTGTTTACCTTAATTTCATTTCATATTTTCATTTTGTTTTCTTCTTCAATTTCATTTAATTTCTTCCGCTTTTGTTCATTGCCTTTGCCATATTTTCAGAGTAAAGTGCTTTTGTACATACATACATATGGCTCAGCCGCTTCCTTTGGCAGCCTGTATTGTGCCATATACTCGAATAGCAATGCATTGTGTCATGGGCTGGCTCATGGTGCAGCGTCCGTTAGGGTTGGGCGATATATATCGATATATCAATATATCGATATTTTTAAAATAGTACAGCCGATAATATCGACGATATTTTGAATTACCGTGCATCGATAATCGATAATTTTCTGCCATTTCGAGCCAAATTCGATATTTTTCATAAATTTCTGATTCGCTTTGAATTTAACACCAGAACATTTTTTAAGAAGTGGTATAACCATAATGTTCGGGTGCTTGAATTTACATTACTTTCTTCTTCAAGCAATTCTTAATGATTTTTATGTTTATACTTCAGGATTCGTAGAATATCTGTAGACCCATCGAACTTTAACAACAAATATCTAGTAAACTATAAGTCTCCGGCAAGTTTGGATTTCGGTTTTGAGATCTGTGAGAGCACCTCTAACCCCGTGAAGAAGTGGTTTTTAGCGGGACGTAGTTCCTTAATGTAAAGCCGCCCCTTTCGATATATTGATATATCGATGTTTTTACACGGCATAAATCGATGTTTTTTGAAATATCGATATAATATATATCGATATATTTTTCCAATTTGCCCATCCCTAGCATCCGTGGTGACTCAATTGGTTGTGGCTGCGCTATTTATTTATTTGCTTTTCATATGAACGTGTACACAAGTCAGCATAATTTCTTTATTCCATTGCAGTGTGTGTGTGTTTTTATTGCCTTTAGATCCTTCTCATCCCAGACACAGCTCCACCTTAGTCACGTTCCTGTGTTGTTGGCTTTATTCTCAGGCCCATACATTCAGGCTGCCATAGCCATGTAGCTCGCCGTGTAGCCATAGCCTTATTAAATATTTATAGGGTAACTATGCCGGTAACCGACCACCCCCCAGTAACCGGACACTTTTGTCTTTTACCGCTTAAAATAAGAAAACTGTTTATTTTTTCTTAATTTTGCAATCGAATTAGCCATTAATTTTAAACAAATTCGCCACTTGGTTTTCGTTTTATTTTCAAAAGAAATCCTTGTGGCATCACATTTAGTTTGCGTGTATGAAGTGAAGTGTGAAAACGTGTGATTTCTTATTTTTTTCATAGTGGCGCTTCATTTCTTTCAAGTAAGTTTTTATTAAAATTTATTGACAACAGTGTTTCAAAAGGCTGTTTTCATGCAAAATAATGATAAAAATACGTAATAACAGCATAAAATCATTAGAAAATATTACATATTTTAGTATATTCACCTGTCCGGTTACTGGAACGACAATTAGAGTGTTTTCCAATAACCGGACACTGTGTCCGGTTACTGGAAAGCGTTGAAAAACCTACGATGCCAGTAACCGGACACGCTTTTACTTTAGTATTATATTTAATAATATGTGTTTAAATTTCAATTATTTTCCGAATCAGTTATAAAAAATTGAAGGAAAAGGGATAGAAGCAGGTTCCAGATAAATAAAGACTTTAGTTGGCGTTAAATGATATTCGGACCAGGTTAGGTATTAGTGGCTGCCACCGCTCGTCCAGTTCGAGGATCGGGATTTAGTTACATTTTGTGGAATAACATCCGAGTAATATAGAGGGCAAGCAACTGATCCTGAAGGAAACGTAAGAAGATTTGTCGAAGGAAATAGCGGACAATGTTTTCCACTTGGTACAACACAAACACATTCTCTATAAGTAAGTACCTATTTTCGTAGGCCTCATGACACGTTGTGATACCACGTGGATCTCTAGATTACACACCATGTCGATGGAGATTGGACGCCTATGAAAGTGAACCAGCTTCTTCGCTTCGTATGGGGTAAAATGTCTTTGTGTTTTCTAGCTCTTCGAGACATCTAAAGGTGCATCTGTCGAGCAAGCGTACCTGGAGTTGAGCGGGACAAGAGCTCTACGCTTTATACCTCCTCCTCGTCCGATTCGACGCGCTCTCTCCATTCCGGCTCCGAACGGCGAATGTATTTTTTGTGAAAATCTATTTTATGGCAGAAACGAACACGGAGAGTATGTCAACCAGTACCCAGGTATTACCGCTAGTGGTAAAAACTCCAATAACTAAGTTTTAATTAATTCAATTAAATGTTTGGTGTTTGTCCAGGCTGGGAGTTGAACCTACAACCCCTGATATGGCAAGCGAGTACTCTACTACTATATAACAGTAATAAATACTTATGTATATGTAAATATATACATATTTTCCTTTAAATGTATTGAAATAAGTAAGGCATGTGTCAGGGTTGGTTTTTCTTGTTATTGGAGCCTTTTGTTTTATTTATTATTACTCTATTATTTATTTTATATTACTCTTTAAATATTTTCTCTAATGCCTTTTCTAAAGTTCTTTAAATAAAAAATGTCAATAAAATTATAAATTTATGGTTTTTATAACGAAAAAGTAAGTGTCCGGTTACTGGATCGTTACTGTCCGGTATCTGGAAAGTGTCCGGTTACTGGCATATTTCGACTTTTTTTACAATAATAATTTTTGTAAAAAAACTGACAGCTTTCTATGAAAATGGTTAATTTTATTAGATTCAGAATTAGTCAATACTCATTTTTTAATTTAGGGTTAGTCAATATTAGTAATAGATTGTAGTTCAGAGGAGTTTGAAAACAAAAAATTAATTAAGTGGTCGGTTACTGGCATAATCACCCTATAGTTAATAATGTTGTGCGTGAAAAATGGAGTTCGAAGGGAAAGGCAATTAAACTTTTTTAAAATTATCGATTTTTTTTTTCTTCTACTCGCTTTGCTCGCGGGCGCTGAAGCCTCGCATTTTGCTTGCTGGCTTGTTGGTTATTATTTTTCCTTTTTTGGAGTTTCATTCGTATGGCTCCAGGCATTATTTACATATTGTTTTCCTGCTTTGTTTGTTTTATTTTTAATTTTTTTCTTCTTCTTTGTTCTGCTTATTTACATACAATTTCGCTTTTTCGTTGGTTCGAAACCGCATTTATTTACATGCATAAATACATCATATTTTTGGGCTTGTTCTTTGTTCTTCTCTTTCATT
Organism: Urophora cardui; assembly: GCA_960531455.1. NCBI lineage: Eukaryota > Metazoa > Arthropoda > Insecta > Diptera > Tephritidae > Urophora > Urophora cardui. The sequence continues at coordinate 11,583,704 of OY482671.1, forward strand.
TCAATATTTGTGTTTGACTCATTTTTAATTTATGTACATTTACTTTTTTCATTTCGCTTATTTGCTTCACATTTTTTTGCTAATAAAGTCTGTTTGTGGCCTTTTCGTACATGTAAACATTTAAAATTCGTCCGTTATATGTGAGACAATCCAAAGGTGGTTAAGGTTTTTCGTGGAATACATTAAATTTGGTCTTCTTTTTCTCGTTTTTCCCTTTTTCTTTTTTTCCCCTTTTATTTTTCTTTGTATTTTTCTTTTTATTTCCCTCTTTCTTTCTCGTTTTATATACCTTTCCGTTTTTCTTTTTCTTTGATTTCTTTTCTTCTTTCTTATTCTTCTTCTACTTCTCAATCTAGAATATGTTGTCAGAGTCTAATAAAGCGTGCCATAACTGATGATAATTAGAAACACTAAAGTGTGGTTGTCTTCAATCATCGCTCTTTCTGTTCCGTGATAACTGAGGGCAATAAGAAATACCAAGCGAGTTAAAGTCTTCGTTCTCCATCTAAACTTTTCAACGCTTTTTAGTCCCTTTTCTTTTCTTTTCTTTTCTTTTCTTTTCTTTTCTTTTCTTTTCTTTTCTTTTCTTTTCTTTTCTTTTCTTTTCTTTTCTTTTCCTTTCCTTCGTTTCGTTTACTGTCCTTCCTTTCCTATCCTTTCCTTTCCTTTATTTCCTTTTCTTTCTTTCCTTTCCTTTAAACTTCTTTCCTTTCCTTTCCTTTCCTTTCCTTTCTTTCCTTTCCTCTCTTTTCCTTTCCTTTCATTTCTTTTATTTTATTTTATTTTCCTTTTACTCTACTGCCACTGATCTATGTCGATGCGCAAATTTCCCCCATCGCGTCTTCAACATAGAACCATCTGTCGTAGAACTAAGCAACAGATGTGATCTTGATTTATTCGCTTAAGTAAGTTAATTCAATCCTGGAATACAGATCTATAGAAAGAAAAGGCATTTAATTATGCACATTTCTTCTTAATTTATTACTTACTGAATTCTATCGTTTTCCAATCACCTCTCAAGTACTTTTAAGCTCTATCAATCGCTTTACCATAGACCTATAGAAATGAAGACCTTTAAAGGGGCATCTTCCTTTTATTACCTTACCACGTTAGAACAATAGCCTCGCAGATACCTTAAAACGCTTCCTTCGCAAGCTGGCAGTTTTCTAATTGTCAAACTTTACTCCTGTCACATCCTTGAACTGTTTTAGTTATACTTTCTGGTCACAGATTTGTAGTACGATGTGCACTGCACTGATGTTCGCGGAATCAAGTACTCCCTGTCATTGCCAGAGTGCTGCGATTATCACATTCGTAAAATTTGACTTTTTCACCTATAATTCAGTTGACAGTTCGATTTCATCACTTTCATATACTAGAATTTTCAGCTACCTTTAGCAAGTCCTACAATAAAATTTCTAAGCCTTCTTCCTTGCACTTTGTTTGTGATCCATAACTTCTACCAAAAAAATGTTTTCAATTTTTCTTAAATAAAACTGACCCAACAGCTCATACAAAATTCACATAAAGGTAATTATTAGAATTCAACGGCCATGTAAAAACAAACACAAATAGTTGTTGCTCTCACTCCCTTCCATAGAAATCGGCTGCCAAGATATTAAAGCATTTCTTACTTTCACAGTTTTCGTATTCGATATCTGCGTTCATCAATAGTAGACCAGCCCCTCATTGTCAAGCTACCGTTGTTTTAATAGCAGCTTCGCCTTTATAGAAGCATTTTTGGGATTTGCTTTATAATGCTTAACTACTACTTGTTAAATTTAATTGGTTAAAATATACAAAGTTTACTTATTCGAAAAAAACCGCCTGTTTTTAATGGCGTGATTGGTAAAGTTGAAGGATATATGTATGTAGAAAAATGTGAAATAGAAGAATGACAGTTACGGTGTTGCCAACTATTAAACATGTTGTTGTATAAACGATGTACTTTTCTCACAGATAGTTGACGCCAAGGTTTGAATGAAGGTTAATCATTTGGTTCCTTTTTGTTGTTTGTAATTATTTGCTAAAGCTTAGTGACGACGTCACGAAAAAGCATTATGTCATGCAACAAATGCTCAATAAATTTGGCATAAGGTAATTGAAGATGTGGATTGACCCAGTGTCTAGACTTCTGTCGTTGCTTTTCCATTTCGAATTCCACTTCCATTCGGCAGGAATATAAGGTCATGTTCATCGCTCTTCATTCTCCTATTAAAAGATGATATCATGTGAAAGAAAAAAAGTTTATTAAAATAATTTTTATTAAGATTTCATTTGCTTATTCAAATTACTAATTTTTATAAACTCACCAATTGGCCATCTTTACAAAAAATTAGTTTGTTTACGTTTTTGCTGCGCTTCTTCTTACTCAGCTTACTATTCACGGTGAATTTTTAATCGTCAAAATTTATTGTCTAGGTAGGTATGTACTACTTTTCACTCCAGAAATAAGTCAGAAATTTTCCTGCGCTAGTTTCTGTGATGTCGATGCATCCAAAACTCTAACACACAAACCACACATGCACCCATTTTGTTATGAACTTTCACTTGCTAAATCGCCCTAGTCGCTTTGCACTTAATCATTGGTTTTCCATTAATTTTTCTACTAAATTCGCTTTAATTAATCATTAATATTCACATTTAACTATAATTTCACAACAAAACACCGCATCACACACAAAACAAAAGCTCGCCAGCATTCACTGCTCATCTTTAACGCCTCCTCCTTCATTTGGTCTTAACTACGTAGATAAACAAAAATCCATATTCATTTTAATTTATAATTTCCTGATATTTCTCAGAATTAGCTTTCACTTTATTTATTTCTGAATGCTGATTGTATACATTGGCCGAAAAAAAGACTATCGTCTAATCGTTGCTGGGCAGCTTATAACAGATGTTCGTTGATCCGCGCCATTGCTCCGTCCATGCATTCTGCTTATTCTTTTTTTATTGTTGTAAACAACAAAATGATACTTATGTATGTACATCTGTGGGTATTATTGCTTTTAAGCGTCAATTGAAGTGTGCTGAAGTGGTGCGTGCATCTTCTATTTCCAATTAATTGATCACCGTCGTCTGTGTAAGCTTCTTAAAGCACATGTGTTTTTTAATTTGTGTTTTTTTTTTTCTCTTTAATAATTTTTATTTAAATTTCTTTCTTTTTAATTCTTCAGAATTCAGATTTTGTGTGCATTGCGTATTGTTTATGCCATTATGAAACATTACAATTGAGAAAACTTCGTCCATTGTGAATTAATAGCCATTCTAATAACACGTAGAAATGTCAAAGGAGGCTCGTGAAAATGTCAAAGGGAGGCTCGTGGAAATATAAAAATCGATACAAAAAATGTGTGTTCGTTAATAGTTTGGGTTTCTCTATTAATTTTTTGGCTCATATCGTTAATTCGGTGTTCTGTTAGACCATTTAAACCTTTATTAAGAAGTTTTCGCATTTTTATATGGATTCACAATATTAGAAACCTTCTAGATCACATACTGTTCAGCTGTTTGACCACTTTGACGTTTATTGAAAAAAGTTTTAATTGTGGTGATTCATAATGGTTTGTTCTCTCTGCTTTTCTTTTATCGAACTATGAAAGTCGCGCATATTCAGCTCCATCACACTCAACAGTTTGTTGCGCCTTGCACTCATTGTGAATGATTACAAGTGAGAAATCTTTTCGATAAACATCAAAGTGGTTGATCATGTGATTTATGAAATTGCTCTTTTTTTATAACAAACACATAAGCCGCCAAACTCAAGTGTAACCATCAGCAAAAGCAAGTAATCGCTGACATACTGTAGTGTACTTATAAGTACCCCATTGTGAATGACGATGGTCGAAGTTGTTTCACTTGTAATTGTTCACAATGGATGCAGTGTTGGTTGGCAACTAAAAAGTAGCTTAATATGCATTTACACTTGGCGTTTAATGTTTTTATGTTAGAATTTTTATTTTCTTTACATAATTTTTATGAGCATCATGCATTTTTATTTACTTTTTATTTCTCATTTCCCAATGCTGTATATTTCATTTTTAATTTCCTTTTCCGTACTTACAATATGACAGCTGTCAATCGCATACATTTCTTTATTGCGCAATTTTGCACAATCTAGCTATAAGAAAATGAATCTGTTATTTACTGTTTACATTATTTGTGCAATTAATAAACAAAAATTTATTTTTCTTTTTACGCTTTTTCATTGCAGGTAAGCTTTTTGTAATGGTCAATAAAATACGGAAAATTCCCAAAAAAATATTAAGTAAGTGCTTTCTTTTAATGCCAAAAAATTTTTTGTTTTTTTTTTGTCTCTATAAAATTTCTCCTTTTTTCATTTCATTTCTTCTTCTTCCTTCTAAATGACGTTTAACCATCTAAACGATTTTAGCCGAAGCCAATTAAAGTCGTTTCTGCTTCGTAATAACTGACGCCAATTAGAAATACCAAGCGAGGCCAAGTCATTATACGCCTGTAGATCTTTCTAACACAATAGATAACTTACTTTTCTTCTTCTTCTTAATTGACACGTAACCGGCTAGACGATTTTGGGCCGACTCCAATAAAGCAAGCCAGTCGTTTCTGCTTCGTGATAACTGACGTCAATTGGAAATACCAAGGAAGGTCAAGTCAGTGTACACCTGATCTTTCCAACGCAGTGTAGGCCTCTCTTTTCTGCTGTCTTTAGCGGATTTCGTCAGAAATACTCTCTTAGCCGGAGCATCTTCATGCATTCTCACGACATGACCTACTCAACGCAGCCGCTGGATTTTTATTCGCTGTCCTTGACTGCATAACTGTGTAACCTAAATCAAACGCAAGTCGTCAATTTAACGCACGCACGCAAATTTTTCATATGCGTTGAACCGAAATTGACTTGCGTGCGTGTTCAGATAAAGAAATAGAAAAATACAGAAAATCAGAGAAAATCTTGTTATTTTGTGGAATATGTACCTAACAGACACGATATCAAAAGCAAGTGTCAATTTTTTTGCAAACAATCACCCACAATGCTTAATTTCAACTGTCACGCAAAACAAAAATTGGGCGTCGAATTTGCTTTTTACGCACGCCGTTCAATTTCGGTTACTCCCATACAAGTTGTATGGGCATGAGAAATTTTTGACAGTAAATTGACGGCGTGCGTTTGATTTAGGTTACACAGTAAAGCTCACACAGCTCATCATTAAATCTTTTTCAATACTCGCGGTCGCTAACGCGCAAAGGTTCATACATAAATCTTCGGAAGAACTTTTCTCTCGCATACTCCAAGTGTCATCTCATCTGATTTTGATATCGTCCATGCTTCTGCGCCATACTGGAGAATGGAAACGATGAGCGTCCAGCAGAGCGTGATTTTTGTTATTCGAGAGGGCAAATTTTACTTTTCAATTGCCTAACTACTTAGTCGAAAGTAGCACTTATTGGCAAGAGTGCTTCTTCGTTTGATTTCCGTGCTGACATTATTTTAGCTGTTAATGCTCGTTCCCAAATAGACGAAGTTCTTAACGGTTTCGAATTTGCAGCTGTCAACAGTGACGCGGCTGCTAGGGCGTGCTGTTTCTTTGTGTAATGACAGGAGGTACCTCGTCTTGTTCTCGTTAACCGCCAAATCCATTTTCTTAGCCTCTTTCTTGTCCTCGTTAACCGCCAAACCCGTTTTCTTAGCCTCTTTCCAGCTTGGAGAAGGGCTCCCGCTTCCGCTGCTGTTTTAGTTTCTACTTTATTCTTCTCTCTCTCTCACTTGTCTATAATTTCTTCTTTTACAAAAAAAGTCTCTTCTATGCCCAGCATTCAAGCTATAACAACAAAAACAAAAAGTACTTAAAATTCATCACCGCCAATAAACCGTTGCTTGCGCTCGACAGTTAACCACTTTGACAACAAAATGCTGTTGGCTTGCTTTTAGGTTTTCAAGACCTTTTCACTCTCCTACTGCTTTCCAACCTTCTTCAACTTCCTCCACTCCCAAATTAATATCTCAACCGCTCGCAAACTCAACACCACACCAAATTTGCAACAACAAAACTGTTTGTGGCTTGAACTTTCTTGTGCTGCCACAAATGTTGCTAAAAAAAGTAGCTACGTGTAGTGTTGAATTTTGCTTTTTTTGTTGTTATTTTTGCTGCTTTTAAACCATTTGTAGTACGTCATTATGACGCTGTAAATATTATAGAATCATATTTCTAACTGACCTACATTTGAAGATGTGCCACGGCCAGCTATTAACTACACAAAAGCATTAGCTCTGTGCTAAGTTAAAGCGCATCACATAGAAGGGCTTTGTTGCCACTTTTCAGTCTGCGCGCGTTTATTGGTTGTCGCATAAAGCGCTTCTTTTATTTTTTTTTTTTTTTTTATTTTTTTTTTCGACTAAACTTGTAGTAATTGCGTAAAAAACTAGTATATATTGTTACTTTATAGCGCATAACATAAAAAGAAAAATTATCAACAAAACTATTCACATCGTTGCAGCGTCAATTTGACCATTGGCTCCGGCGACATTTGTTGTTAGCATGCTGCCTCTACGCTCTATACAGTTTTTCTCTCAACCAAGGCAAAGACCACCTACATAGCTAGTACCTAATTGCTAGGTCCTAATACCTGTCATCATATCGTTGCGACGCCAAACGTCCACAGCAGAATGTTTTTACAGGTTGTGTTACTTACGTTTTCTTGTATTTCTTGCTATTGTTGTTTTCTTCAAATCTGTACATATGTCATTAATCACATAGAATTACAACAAAACATTTTTTCCCATTCGTCTTGTTTGATATTCCGATTTGTACATTCATGGCCATGATTGGCGGAATACAATTTTAGTAGGTATACCTACGTACACAATTCCAATCAGCTGTTCTACTCACTTAACCTTAGCTGCATAAACCTTGGTCCACAGCGTTGACCATGCGCCTCCCCCCTCCCCCCGCTAAGTACCATTGCAATAAAGGTCCCTATACCCCCTGATTCTTGCTGCTCTTTCCTTTGATTGTCTCTTAGTTTCTTCATTCCAACTACTTTTCCTGTTCCTCCGTTGTCACTGTCACTGTCGCTATCTTTCTGTTTTTTTTTGTCTGTTAGTTCATTTGCCGCTAAATCAAACGAAATGTGTTGCCTTTATTTATCTTTAAGTATGTTCTTTTGTCGTTTTGTTTGCTTGATGGTCTGTCTGCCGGTCGCTCCCTTTTTGGTCTTTGTCTGCTGTACCCACCTCAAGTTGCTGTAGCTGTAGCTGCGGCTTTGCCTGTGTCTGTGTTTTTATCTGTATTTCTGTATCTATTTTTACCTTTTCTAACCTGTCTCGTACCGCTATTTGCTATCTGTGCGCTATTATACGCAATTGACTTTGCTGTTTTCTTTCATTTCATTTCCACAGCATTTTTATTTATCTGCCCTTTTGTCGTTGCGTTCATCATCTCTGGCATGTGGCATACATATTTGCTGCCAAGTTGACTTCTGCCCTGCTGCTTTGATGCGCTAGCAACACTGCATTTGTTGCCGGCGACAGCGATGACGCTCACGTGTGCGACGCTTCAACAAAGTAGCAAGGGACAAGAAGTTGCGGAGTTGTGAAGCTGCTTGTGCAAAAGAAGCAGCAAAATGAAGTTGAGGATTCAAAAGAATTTTTCTTTTATTTCTTGCGGTTCTGCTCCCTCTCCAATTGCATTTGCTGTTGATTTAAATTTTTTCGTCTGTTTGGTTAACTTGATGAGCTTGCTCTGTGGTTTTTCATTTTGTTGTTTAGTTTGCTGCTCAACAAAAAGATTTTTCGTTATTGTTGTTTTTACTGTTACATACAAAGTTGTCAAAGACTTTTGCTTCAACTGCATTGATTTTTGTTTATAGATTTTTTTATATTTTCAAATGAAGAAAGAGAGAAAAGGCTGCCTGTAAAAAGTCGGCGGCGAAACTTTGAAGTTTTTTGTGACTAAGAGAGAGGTGAGAGGAATAATAAATAAAGTACCAAAATCATTTTTACGATTTCCACTTTTATTAGGTACTGTAATAGTTTTTGTTGCGAAAAATGGTTTATAGGATTCTTTCACTACAAGTGAAAATTGGCAACAGCGTATAAATGAAGTATTGAAACAGTTATTAAAAATGTGAAAAATGGTTTTTGAAAACTTAGTACTATTTTTACTTTAATTGTTCAGTGCAATGACAGCAATTCTACAAGTGAAAATTGGCAACAGCGCATACATGCAATATTTAAAATACAGTTATTGCAAAGGCTTAAAAATAATTTAGTTCAAAACATGTCTTTTTTTATATATTTTTCTAGGCACAAATTTACAATGCTATTAGATTGCTAAAGAAATTTGGCAATAGCGCAATTGCAGTTTAAGCACCGCAACAAAGCAAAGGCATATTAAATATTATATTAGTTAATAAAACTGGTTAACAATGTACTTAGAAGTATTTGTAATATTCATATTAATTTTTTGGTAAAATCTTTAATACTAACAATAAAATTTGGCAATAGAGCGTATGCAACAAAATAATGGTGCTGAAGAAAGTGGAATATAAATGTAAACTAGTTATTGAAGACGGTGAAAAGCGCTTAGTCTGCTAAATATTTGCAATTTGCTTGACAATCAAATAATGCTAAAGACATCTAGTGAAATTTGACAACACAGCGCACTTAAGTGGCACAAAAAGAGGTCAAAACAAAAGAAATATTAAATTAATACCTATCACAAGTTTCAGCTTAACCTTTTAATTAATAAACAATGTATGTAGGCTATCAAAGAAGGCGCATTTATAACAATTTTTGCCTAATTTTTAATAAACAAAAACTAACACACAAATGACTAATAAACTCAAATTGAACAAAAGCCAATACCGTTTAAATTAATGCACAAAGAAACTAACACTCACTGCACATCTGCGCGTTAATTAATTGTGGCGCCCAACTGTTTAGGCGAGCTTTGAAAATTAATTTTGAAAAGTTTGCCGCCGCTTCAAATTGAAAATTTATGCAAATTGATGCAATTTGATCACTAATAAATGTATTTATAGTTTTAATTTAAAATGCATACAATGAGCGATGCGCTCATTTAACATACACACACTCAGTCAGACACGCAAAAAAAAATTTTGAAATCTAACAACACATTAAATCAGAAAATAAAATTAAATATTTACGAGATGAGGTAATACTTATTAAGTGGAAATTTGATTTAAAAAAAATGGGTTTGGTCATTGTTTTTTCTGAAAAAGCGATTTGATAAAAATAAAAAAATAAATAAACTTAATAATGCGCTGTTGACACATTTCATTAAAGTTCATAAGGGTATGCGTGATGCATTTGATGAAGGTGATGCTGTTTGGTTAAAGCTTTTAGGGCTGAGGTGGAACAATTGTTGGTAAATAAATGAAATTTGGCTGCGCTGTTGCCACATTTCATTCAGTGAGCTTGTTCGGCGACTTTTAGTGGAGTTTAAGCTGAAGTTCGTGGCCACTGTGGTGCAATGGGTAGAGTGCTCGCCTGCTATGCCAGAGGTCTAGGGTTCAAACCACGGTCCGAGCAAAACACCAAAACAATTTTTCTAATTAGTAAAAATCCAATTATTGTGTTTTTTAAGAGCAGCGGTCACCTCTCGGCAGTGGGCGGCATACCCTCCGAGAGTATTTCTGCTATGAAAAAGCTTCTCACAAAAAATTCATTCGCCGTTCGGAGCCGGCATAAAACTCTAGGTCCACCCAATTAGTGGGAAAAACAAAAAGGAGCACACCTCGAATTGGGAGAGAAGCTCGGCCATAAAACTCGTCAGAGTTATAATAGCGCCATTGTATTATTATTATTAAGATGAAGTTCAAGGCTCGAAGAGTGCCCTTAATGAAGTGTGAAAATATACATACAACCAATATAGCAAATAATGGAAGATTGTTATGCCTTGTTGTCACATTTCATTCAGTTCACATAGTCACGTAGCTATTCTTCCACATAGCATTGAGCTGTTACTAATATTTAATAGCTTTCATAGCCATAACAAAGCTGAAGTGAAGTAACGGTTTATGTTATTAAATCAAAACGATGGTACATTGTTGGCACATTTCACTAATACTAAAGCCTTCCGATCTGACCCAAAACCATTTAAATTTAAATAAAAATAATTCCAATGCTTTTCAAATCTCAAAAACTTATTAGTGTCCTCATACATACATACATATACTATCGTATATTCTTATAAATGAAATGACTTCTCTTGAACTTTCTCCACATCCAACGCAGCAAGCGCAAAATCAATACCTAGTACAACTCACAGCAATTTCAAAAGGCAGCATGAAAAATCTTAATTACATATTCATTCATGTCGTAAAGAATGAAAAAGCGAAAAAATAAGATAAAAGCGAAAAACTAAGACAAAAGCAAATAAAAAACAACAGCAAAAAGAAAATATAAATAAAACGCCCGAAAAAAAAGAAATGTCTGACTGAAAATTTACGCGCACAACAAAGTTCAAGTTCAACAGCAATTAGTGTTTCCTTTCGGTCATTTGTCGCGCTGTCAGTCATCCGCCCAGTCGCCGTTGAAGCAGCGTCAACGCGCAATGATGCGTGACGCGCGTTGTCGTGTTGTCGCTTTTTTCTTTGTGGTGCAGGTAGTTGACTTTCGAAAAACAAGGAAGAAAAAGAAAACAAATATACATATGTATTTATTTATTTAGCTAAATTATAAACGCATATATACATATGTATGTACGCTGTGTTTTGCGGCAAAATTTTCTATTTAAAAGGCTTCTTTTCAATATAAGTTTTTTTTATGTTTATTTTGACGCGCCGTAACGCTATAAATAAATAAATAAATAAATATATGTATTTCATTCATTTCACGCACTAAATATATAAACCGCAAAAAAGCCCACCCCTCTATCCAACTGAGACTCTGCCTGGTCTACGTACGAGGTACTCTGTAGAAACTACTGTCGTTGAACTTCAACGTAGCCGCCTTTTAAATTTTCGTTGTAATCATACAATGCTCAAAATTTTTATAGAAATTTGACAACAGAGCAACATCAGTTTATGTAGATAGAAGCTGTCAAATGACCGCAGTAAATAGAGTATTGAGTCAGTAAAAGTGTTTAATATTAGCTTAATCCTCGAATTGTTTCCAACTTTTATTCCAATTGTATAATGTTGGAAATTTTTCGTGAAATTTGGCAACATAGCATACGCGTAATAGTCTAAAAGAAATAGAATATTGAATCTCTTAATAAAAGTGCTTAAAAACGCTTAGTAGCCTGAATTTTTCATCAAAATTATACAAAGTTAAATATTTATGATGAAATTTGACAACACTGCGCATGCAGTTTTTGGGCTGCATGGGCGCGAAAGCAAATTAAACATTGAAGCGTTTGGTGAAAGTGGTTAACAAGTACCTTAATGCTTCAAATATCTTCAATTTCAATCCAACGGTGTTTGCAATGCTGCAGATTATAAGTGAAATTTGGCAACAGAGCGGCAAATCAGCAAAGCTAATAAAAAATTGAATATATTTGATTTGTTAATAAAGTAGTTAAAATGGCTTATTAGTCTTAATAATTTTAGTTTTAATTTCAATTGAACAGCACTAAATATTTTAATGAAATTTGACAACACTGCAACGCAGTTTTTGAACTGAATGCACACAAAAGCAAATGTAATATTGAAACGTTGAGTGAAAATATGTAATTAACAAGTGCCTTAATGCTTTAAATATTTTTAATTTTTATGCTAGTGATGCAAACCTACAGATTTTGAGTGAAATTTGGCAACAGAGTGGCCATAAAAACGAAGCTGAATAAAAAATATAATATTATATTTGTTAATAAAGTAGTTAGAAGGTCTTATTAGTCTTAATAATTTTATTTTTCATTGCAATTTAACAGTACTAAATGATTTTAGAGAAATTTGACAACATTGCATACGCAGTTTTTGGGCTGAGTGCACGCAAAAGCAAATGTAACTTTGAAACATTTGCTGAAAGTGGTTAACAAGTGCTTTGGTTCTTTAAATATTTTCAATTTTCATGCCAATGATGCAATGCTACAAATTTGAAGGGAAATTTGTCAACAGCGCATTCACATAAAAAAGTAGCTTAAGCAAATGCAATACTGTATCTCTCAATAAAAGTGTTTATGTTTCTAAATATTTACAATTTTCATTCCAATCATCAATATTATATATATACATACAATATCTATTGAAATTTTGCAACAAAGCATTATCAATCTAAAGACCATATTGAATTAAAACTAGGTGAAGTTTTGCATAGTTGGATATGTCTTGTTGTTCAATATTTATTTTCTCTATTTTATGTTTTATTTCTTGTGGTCAATCGTGTCATGTTGGCGTCAGTCGTCGGTCAGTTGGTCGCTGTTGTTTTCGTATTTTCCTTTTATTTTTTTTTTTTTTTGTGTTTACCATCGTCATTCAACTGTTTGGCTTGTCTGACTATTTACTCATCTAACAGTTCCGCCATTTTAATCCTTACTCCTTTGCCTGTCTCACCGTTTAGCTCACCAACCGCCTGCATGCAGTCATGCATTTATTGCTTTTTTTGTGTGACCCCAAACTCTTCCGTGTGCTTTGCTTCGCTTGATTGCGAAATCTTTTTTTTTTTTGTGCCATCACGTTTCTTTTTTGTTTTGTTTCTTACTTTTTGATCAATTTAATTTCTATTAAATTTCTATTGCTATTTTTGTCGTTTATTTCCCACGCATTTCATTGCCACCCCTTAATATTATTTTGGCAATGCGCCACCTACGCTTGTCCGCCCACGTTGTCTGGCTGCTGTGTTTTTGCTCACGTTTGTTTGGGGGTTTTCTTGTCATTTGTGCTTGCCTTGCATTGCTTTGCTTTTTTCCTCTGCCTGTCATCTGGTTGTTTGCCTCTTTTGGCTGCGTCCGTTTAGTTGAGGCGTTAGCTTAATTAATTTTATGTGTTTTTGCGCGCCGAAAAGTGTAATTGCAAAAAATGCTTTTGGTGCTTGTTATGTTTTTAGCGGTCAACCGCGTGAACTCAATCGTTTTTAACAATGTGTGAACGATATGTCAGCGCTCTGCTTTATGCTGTGGCATCCTCGCAGCTGTCACAGTTTCTTCTTCCATTGATCCCACATGCTCCATATTCCACATCTGATTTTAAACCTCTCCGCAAATGCTTGGGCTGTCACAAGCCGCGACGCCCTTTCTGCAACTCAACTTGCGCGCAATTTATCTTTACATATTATTTGCGCTAATTAATTGAAAAGCATGCACAAATGTGAATTTATTTATTTTTTTGTTTGCTGCTGCGATTTTATCGCACAACTTTAACAACACTGATTTGCATCATACACACGCCCATTTTATGCGCGCGTAATTAGTCCGTTTGTTGTATGCGAGCGTTGAGCTTCGATTATTTTCTCCTTTTTGCTTGTTCGAGCGCATTTAGCGGCTGCATTGCGGTTAATATTTTTGAAGTTGTGTGTGTGGCAGTTAATTCTTTCAATGTGTGCTGCATTTTGCACACACAGTAGTCGTGACAAGTTCATAACCTAACCTCAAACAAATTTTTTGTGCAAACGCTTTTAATTACATAAATTCACTTTTTTTTGCATAAACTTTACTTTAATTATTATTAATTTGATGTTTTTAAATCGCAACAAATTTCAGCCACACATGTACACTCAAATTAAAATCGCTTGCGGTTAACTGTATTTTAATTGACATGTCAAATTTGTCATAAAAATATACGTTTGTGGATTTATTGTACTGCAAAGCTATTGAAAGTGTATTAAGTATGCGCAAAATTGGCAGAAGAGCATCAGCTAATTAGTTTTTATTAATAAAATGTTTTAATTTACAAGCGCACGTGAAATGTGGCAACAGGGCATTGGATTAAGTTAAGTTGAAAAGTCTTTCATAGTCATACGCTGTCAGCTAACTGCTGTCGTTGTATGCTCAAACCGAAAAATGTTAATTCCATACTTTCGAATTTAATTTGTTTTTATTTTATAAGCCTTGGTGAAATGTGGCAACAGATGTGCATGCAGCCTTTCATCTTAAACTCCAACAAACAAGTGCTAATTTTCCACACTGTAACCAAAAATATTTACTTAATTTTAAATTTTAAATGAAATGTGGCAACATATCACTGCCGTCAAGTATGCAGCGTTTCAGTTAAAAACTAGAATTTCACCTACGAGGTGCAAATTTTGCATAAAAGAACCAAAGAAATTTTAATTTTAGATGCTTAAGTGAAATGTGGCAACATAGCGCAGAAGTTAAATTTGCAGCCCTTCCGCTGAAATTTGAAAATCCGCTTGCCTATTGCTAAATTTTACACTACGGAACTAAAAATTTGTAATGTAAAGGCTAAAGTGAAATGTGGCAACGTAGCACTGTAGCCAAGTATGCAGTCTATCGGTTGAAATTTAAAATTTTTCACCTGCCAAGTGCTTATTTTGCACAATAGAAACAAAGAAATTGTAATTTTAGCAGCTTACGTGAAATGTGGCAACATAGCGCTGAAGTTAAATGGGCAGCCCTTTAGCTGAAACCTGAAACTCCGCGAGCTTATTGCTAACATTTACACTATGGAACTACAAATTTTTAATTTTAGAAGCTTAAATGAAATGTGGCAACATAGCGCTCAATTAAAATATAGGTACAGCTTTGAGTTGAAATCTAAGCTCTGAAAACCATGTGTTATTTTTACACACTGGAACAAAAAAAAAATTAGTTTTAGATCTCTCTTCTTTGAACTGTGACAACATAGCTTGCGCCAATTGCTTACTATGTACGTTCTAATGAAAATAAATGTACATACATATTTATATGCCAATGATTTGACGCAGTAATAGCACACACACCTTGCTGTTTAAGTAATTTCTTTGAGCTTTAAAGCAAAAAAAATATATCACATTCTCATTTTTCTTAAATTTTTTGCACGCTTATTACTAATAAATGGCTTTAAAATGTCAAAAATGTCTGTTAAACTGTTAATTGTGGGAGCATTGGCGCTCGTAATGCATAATGTATGCGTGTGCAATGTTGCCACTTTTCCACTTGCAGCACTGACTCACTCACTAATTCACCAACTCTTACACTCCTACCGACTGTCGCTCTCACTCGCCCCCAACCAACTGCATTAGCGCTGTAGTAATTACATCTGCGCTTTGGTATTTAAAATTTAACACTTCACCGCTGAGCGCCGCAGCACTTAAGCTGCTTTTGCTATAACCAAAAAAAAGTAACAGTGACTTAACAAAGTTCGTTTTTGCAGCGCGCCAGCTCGGCTTTCACACTGCCCGAAACACTGAAATGTCAAAGGGCGCGTAGGTGGTGTTGCCTGCCAAGTTTCCGATTGCCGTGCGGCGCTGCTTATGCGGGCATTTCTACGGGCGCACGCTTTGTTATTATTTTTTGTCTTTTACTGTTATGCTTTAGCGTTGTCAATTTAGTTTTGACAGCTTAAGCCGGTATTTGCTTACAATCGCAATTACGTGGCTTTAGTTTCGACCAAAACAAGCGTAAAAAAGCGGCATCGTGGGGTGTAACAGTAGAAAACGAGTGAAGGTGGGGGAGGAGTCAAAGTATGCAGAATTGTAGTATGTAGAAATAGCGCAGACATTCAAGTGTTGGTATAGATAACATAGATTGATTTCAAGTGTTGTAAAAATGTATGAGAGGTTATGATAAACAGAAAAGTACATAATTAAATGGAAGCGGGAAGGGTGCCATGTTGCTATGCACATTTTGCGTCACTCGCACACACACATGGTAATTTGGTCGAGGAAGAAACTTAAAACTCTAAAAAACAAATAAGAGCATTACAAGTACCCTTGACAAATTGCTGAAGAGCTAGAAGTTGAGGCTTAAATTGAAAAGCATTCAATTTCCAAAATGGCGTTTGACACTAGAGAGAGACACTTGAGATTAAAGCGCTGTTGTCACATTTCACTTTCATTATTAGTGCTATTGTGCCGAAAGTTGGGAATATTAAGTGGACTTACATACTTATGAAGTATAATTTTTACTAACAAAACTTTTGCCTGCGCATGCTCTGTTGTCAAATTTCACCAGACGCCTTTATTATTGTAACATTGCTATGGAAATTGTAAATATTTAGAAGACCACTTTCAGTAACAGGTTTTCTTATGTCATCCAGTTGTTGTTTGTGGTTTCAGCCACTTCAGTTCGCGTATGCTCTGTTGCCAAATTGCATTTCTAGTATTGGAAAGTTGTGCAAAGAAAAAGTGAAATGAAATATTGAAAATACTAAGCTATTGTCAACTAATTTTTATTGACTGGTTTAAATATCTAAATTGCTTTGGCCTTGTGGTGATCCTTTTTCATGCTCTGTTGCCAAATTTCTTTAGTAAACTTTTAGCATTGTTTCATTGGGAAGAAAATTTAAAATATTTAGTGGACTAAGTGGTTTTAACTACTTTCTTTAACAGTTTTAATATTCCACTTGCTTCAGCCACTTTAGTTCGCGTATGTTCGCTGTTGCCAAATTTCGTTTCTAGTAATGCAAAATTGTACAAAGAAAGTGAAATTAAATATTGCACATACTAAGCTTCATATTTCTTACCATTTTTATTAGTTGATTCAATATATCATTTGCTTTGGACTTGCTGTAGTTCACAATTGCGCTGTTGCCAAATTTCCTTAGAAATATTTAGTACCTATTATAAACTTGTGCCGTGAAATAGCAAACACTCTCTGGTGAGCTAAATTATTTGTAAACATTTTAACTAATTATTTCAATATTTCATTTATACGCTGTTGCCAATTTTCACTTGTAGTATGCTGCCATTGCACTGAACATTTAAAGTAATACCCATGCCACGTTCAATGCCACACAAAGCATTTGGCACACATAATTTTTATTGCTTTGTTTTATTAATTTCTTCTGCGCTGTTTGCCTATTTTGCTCTTAGCTTTGTGCCACTTTTATTTGTATGTAATTAACCTTGGCGCGTAACTTGTGTTCAAAAGTACTCGAAGATTTTTAACACACAAACAAGAAAAGCGACATCAAAGTTTAATATTTGTTCTCTCGTCGCTTGACAAGTGTAAACACTTACTTTTTGATATGCGATGGCGTAATATTTTCTATTGTGAATGTCAAAGGTCATACTCGTTACTCGTTACTTTATGGCAGTGACAGTTGTAGTTTACCGCTGCTGTTGACAGCTGCCGTGCGCTAAAAAGTGACAAAGCACATATGATATAGGCTTTATTGTGTGTGTGAAAAAAAAGAGATGGAATAAGCAAAAAGTACAAAGAAAAGGGCAAAAGTAGAATAAGAAGAAAAAAGTAAAAAAAAAAAGCTAGCAAAGAAAAAGCAGTAGAAGCTTCTAAATAAAGCAAAATGAACTTCTTACTTGTGACAGCAAAACAAATCGTACACTTATGTATACTCCCTCCATCCTTGTCCAAAAAATCACTTGAGATCATTTTACACAGAAAAGAAATAATATAATAAAAAGAAACTTGCGCAATAGAAGAAAAAGGAAACTTTCGAATTTTGACTGACAAAGCATACAAAAAATTTAAATCTACTTAATTGCTATGTTGTCAGAAGCGCTGCTTAAATGTCGCTAATGATAAAATTCTTCTTTGGTTTTTTTTGTAGCGGATGAACTCGCTTTGGTAATTTGATAACACACGTTAAAAGCTATGTTATTAAGATGTTTACAAGAAAAAAACAAAATCTAAGTACCTAACAGGAATAGGTAGCGAATTGAACAATTTCTAGGAGACAGGTGGTACGATTAAAAGTATATGAAAAGAGAGGAGAGAAAAGGGAGCTGGAAGGAACAGAGAAGAGGTCAGGCACGTAGCCAGGGGGGGGGGGGGAATCGGGGGGCTCAAGCCCCCCCCGAAATTCGAAGGAAGTATTTTTTTTTGTAATTTCCTCAACTCGCGTCTCACAAATTCGAATGTCAAGCATGGCGAAAGCGGGTTTGGATTTTCTTTAAAAAATTTAGCTCTTTCAAGCCCTTTTTTCGTGAACCTAGCCCCAACCAAAGTGCGCAAGTTCGAGTCTTGGCAGAAGCAAAAGTAACCTGATGAGTCTTAGAGGGATCTAAGGCGAAACAGCTGTAGTTACATCCATGCTTAAAAAGTTTTTTTCTAGTTTATAAAAAATAAAAAATTAAATATAACATGGGCCTGTGCTCGTTAAATTAAATATATCAAAATTTTTTCTGCCAACACTAAATTTCTAGATAACAAGTAAGGAAGCCTAAGTTCGAGTGGAATCGAACATTAGATACTCAGCTGTATGCTTTCATTGTTGCCATTCTTCGAAGATCACATATCATCATCAGCAGTAAAGGCCGAATATAGGTTGTGGTGTGCGAAAATATCGTCGATTAAAAACGAACCCGAGGTTTTAAAACTATTGGAGTACTGCGATGGAAACTATTTCCGTGGTATAAAAATTCTTCTCACTGCCTTGGCAACTTTGCCCGTGACAACGGCGAGCGTGGAAAGATCATTTTCTACCATGAAAAGAATCAAAACTTTACCTCGGAGTGTAATGGGTCATGAAAGATTGAGTTCACTCGCTATGATCTCCATTCACTGGGATATTGCTGTTGATCCTGACCATGTCATAGACATTTTATCAAAAAACAAATCCAGAAGGCTACTTCTTTGATGAAAAGGTTATTGTAAAAGAAAGTTTTATATGAAATTTTGTACCACATTCCATATGTATATGTATGTATGTATGTACATAATAAAAGTCAATTAAAATAGCTTTTCAGTAATCTTGTACATATGTACAAATTTTTTCCATATTCATTTTCAAAATAATCAACCAATATGAATAACTTTCATTTGACCTATGTATGTACATATGTATATGTATGTGGGGGGGGGGGGGGGGGGGGGAGTGCAATTTGTCCATAATTTCTGTAAGCCCCCCCCGAAACGAATTCCTGGCTACGGGCCTGGAAGAGGTATAAAGAAAGTAAGCAAGAAAGAGAAAGTATACAAGAAAAGCAGATAATTAAAAAAATATAATAAATAATATAAATATATATAATGTAAAAATTTCGCGAGAAACGTTATATTATATATGGTAGGTATGTGATTGATGAAATGCTTGAAGACTTAAAATGCCCTTTTGCACGAAAAGTTTGCCTCTAAAACTGCTTAGAAGCTTCTGAGCTGTGCTAATATTGCTGTTTTATTCTTCTAAAGATGCAAAATTACACATGATTGTTGAATTTTGTGATTGATGAAATGCTTGAAATGCGCGCTTTCACTTCTAAAAGTGCTTAAACAACTTTATTTTTAGCTTATTTCAAGTTTTTTTATTAGTTAAAATAATTTTCGTGATTGATGACATGCCGGCATGACAATTTTGCATCTAAACATACTATACCTTTCTTGATTGATGACATGCTTGAAGACTAAAAACGTCCTTTTCTATAAGAATTTTGCCTCTAATCAGGCTTAAAGGCTTCTGAACTGTGCTAGTATTGCTGTTTTCTTCGTCTAAAGATGCAAAATTGCACATGATTGTGATTGGAAAAATGCTTGAAATGCTTCGAAAAGGCCACAATCACTTAGAAAAGTGCTTTAAATGTTTTAACTTTTTTCAAATGTTTTTTAACTGATTTCAAATTTTATTTCATTCATTCATGTATGTACATATGTATGTATTTCTCACGATTGATGAAATGATTGTTATGTGCAAATGGTTTTTAACACAAATCTCAATTGAGCGTAAATTTTATGCTTAGCTTAAGTTATATTAACTAAAAATTTACAGATTTTCAGCTGATTGCTTTGTAGAATGTTTGACGTGATGATTGCTAAAGTGATTGATAAAATGATTGAAGTGTGAAAATTGAACGTTGTCATATTTTTCGCTAAATCCATCCAGCGCTTTGGGAAAAAAAAAATTAAATTGATTGACAATCATTTTCTATGATTGCCAAGCTTGTTTCACTAAAAATCTAAATATTTTTTTTTTAATTCTATTAACATGAAAGCTTAAATAAGAGGCTGCACTTGGTGGAAGAAAATAAAAATAGACAGGAGAAATGAGTAAAGAAACACTTACTCGCTCACATCATTCTGAGAAGTGCAACCGCCTACCAAAAAATCTAAGCCTTATTTAAGAATTAAAACAGCAGATTTTTGAAGGCTTACGAAATAAGGCCTCAAAATTATAAGGCTAGCAAATTTGTATGGCGTAAGGCTTAAAATAAGGCTCATTTCCTGTGTTGATGTCATCAGGTTATAAGGAATACTTTCTCTCTCTTTCTGAGAGCTCACCTTATTCCAAAGGCTTATCCGCTATGCGAAATAAGGCCTAGATAAGTATTAGAAAGTAATGAGCAGACAGAGTGGGTGCATAACAGAAGCAGCGCTGCCAGCGTACTCCTTTTTGAGACCTGATTTGTCAACAATAAGCAAAACTTTGTTCATTTTCCAATATTTCATTCTTCTTCATTTAAGCATTACACTAGCATACATATGTATGTATGTATGTACATATATGATTTTCCATTTCATTGCCACACATCCTATCAATATTCATTAATTTTAATTAAAAGGCCCTTTGTGTGCTATTGAAGATCTGAGTAAGCGAGTGTGATAAGTCTAAAATTTTCATTTTCAAAAGTAGTTGTTGTATGCTTGTATGTATTTATGTATGTACCCAGCAAAAAATCTACGCCTTATTTAAGAATTATTGGAGAAGATTGAAAGGCTTACGAAATAAGGCCTGAAAATTTTAAGGGAAACTAAGTTGTATGGGCAAAGGCTTAAAATAAGAATGACTTTCCTGTGTTGATGTCATCAGGCCATAAGGAATACGCCATCTATCTCTCTCTCTCGCTCTCTCTGAGAGCACAACTTATTTCTAAATGTCCTTGGCCACTTAGAATCTGGATTGTTAAGCGGTGAATATGTGTGGGTGTCGGGTGATTGACGCAAATATCAAAAAGTTTTGAACGTGTAGCACGACGACTGCCGATTGCACTAACACATACAAAAAACACTCACACACAAACACTGCTTGACATGCCAGATTGTAAGTTGCCAAGGGCCTCATGGCATATCCGCATGCGAAATAAGGCTTATTTAAGGCCTTGTTCTGGTGTATTTTGTGGTGTATTTATACCTTTTAAATTCCTTATTAATAAGGTGTTTTTATTTAGCTGCATAATTCACATTTTTTGCGCATTTAAGCGTTGCGGCAATTTACTAATAAAAAATATAATCTGGTTGAAATATTTTTCTCTCTCTTTTTGGCATATGTTAAAACCAAATAATAAAACGTGGGGAGCAGAGAGAATGAGTGCAGCAAGCAGCGCTGCCAGCGTACTCCAGTGTATTCCAGTACAACAACTTAGCTTCAGCTTAGGCTCATGAGTCTGTTTGCTGGCTATGTGCAGCATGGAATTCCCTAAATCAGATAGATCTGCGTATGCTATACCAAACCAACAACAACACTAATGAAAATAAACTAAAATGAACAAAAAAAAAAAAAAAAACAAAGAAAGAAACGATCTTAATGATTATTGCTGTGGGAGAATTTAGGGAATTTACAGATTGAGCTACGGTCTGCCTCTGCTGCTGCTGTGTTGTTGTTGCTTTTGCTGCGGCTAAGGGTAAATTGGAGTTATGCGACTGCATATGCATATGTTTATGTGTATGCATGCATGTATATACATTTGTGTGCTTGTTTAAAAATGCATTTTGCTGGACCCTGCATATCCCTGCAAAAAAGCCGAGTACTCCATGCACGCGTGTACAGAGTACTCGCTATGGACCAACCGAGTACTCTATAACCTGCCACAATTCATATACAAAATATGATACATTTAACATGGCGATGTCCTAGGCAGCGATCACATACTCCGATTTCCGCATGACACCCGAGTAATCCAAAGAGTACCTACATGGGATTAGTTCATGGAGTAGGTACTAAAATTAGTGAAATTTAATAATCTCTGGACAGATTTGAACGACTGCCAAATCAATTTGATTATTAGCATTATAAACATAGGTGTATAAGTATGCTTTCCTTTAATAAAAAAAATAATAAAATTTTTCTAGAGCAATTACCAACATGTTGTTTCGCATTTCAATGTCTCTATTACTAAATCCTGCACGTTCAAACAAGCATGCATATGTACATATACATATACATATGTACGAACTTTCTTCGTCATTATCGCGATATACATTTGGTATTCGTAGCAATGTTCGTCTAACTACAAGCCGATGCAGATAAACGTGTCGCTCCCTTGGGACTATGTTTATGATCACTTTGAAAGTACTCCAACCTACCACAAAATGGATCATATAATCCAGATGATTTTTGCAGGGATGGCAAGCAGCTTACAAGTAATTTTTTTGAATTTTTTCGCAGCACAAAAGGGGTGCGGGCGGTCTTATAGCTTACAATGTACTATATATTCATACATATGTATGTACCTATTTATTTAAAAAAAGAAGTCCACCATCTCTAATACAATTAAACACATTTTCGATGCATGGGCACCTACAAAAAAATAGAGAAATTTCGTTTATGAAAATAATATTTTAATTGCCGGCAATATACTTGTACTATCTAAATAAGTGAGTGCTGCTGCACTTTGTTCTACCCATATACATATGTACATGGAAGAGTTGTATGTATGTTTGTTTGCATAAATTCCCACCAAAAAATCTACACAGTAAAAATTTTAGTTTAATTTTAATACCATTTTGGTATTTATATATAACAATGCCAAAAAGTATAAAATTAAAACCATTCTGGTTTAAAAAAAAAGAAGAGAATATGAGAGACAGAAATTATTCTTGTTGTCAAATTAATACTTTTTTGGAATTAAATCAAAACCAAATTTTAATTATTTTTAGAATATTTTTGGTATTACATATAGTTGAAATGGTACAAGATCTATCCGAAAATTGGAATAAATACTATACTTTTTTGGTATTAAATCAAAACAAAAAATATGTAGAAATGCTCACTTTATTTCATATAATATATGTAATATGTATTACAGCGATAAGAATTATTACATAGTCTACCGAATTGTACCACCGTCAGTAAAAAAAACTGCTACTGCTATTGGCCTTTCCCAGAGAACTTTCGGCACCGTCGCGGTCTTGCAGGGATATTGTGGTATCAAGAGAGACCATCATCTGCCTCAAGATTGAAAAAAAAAAAATAAATACAACAAAATTTACCCTCAAAATATTTTCTCTTAATCTCCTGTATTAATTACTTGATACAATTGTTCCATTAAGCATTAAAAACTCGCTTTGCGGGTAATTTGTTTTAATAAATTTAATTTCTCCATCGTACCTATTGCACTTAAAAAAAAAACCATTTTCTATTTATTTACATATTTTGACTAATATTTTTTGGTTTTGATTTCAAACCAACAGTGAGAAAGAGAGAATTTCAATACTTTTCAAGACTTTATTTTTAAACTATTTTGGATTAAATAAAATTTTAAAACCTCTCATAGTTTCAAAATAAGAATTTTTGGCATTAAAATTCATATTTAATTTGAACAACGATTAAATTAATAGCGTTTTCTTTTCTACACAAAAGGGTTGTCATGGCGAAGCGCAATAATAGCTCAGATTTGCACTACACCCTGTCGAATTGCCGTCCTCTTCGTATTCAGTGCAGCCCTTCACATATGTATGTACAATAGAATACACTCTAAATGTCACAATTGTGTATACTTTAGCTTTTCTGGTATGACGCAATCTATATAATACATATTATGTGTGCTAGAAAGAGACATAAAAGGTATACTTTTTATTCGTTATTGTTATTGATCAGCTGTTTGACAGGGTCATTGTATGCCCCGTCGATAGCACAGAGGGCAAGAAATCTTGCCCTTTCGAATTTTTTTAGGATTGCCCTTTGAGAAAAGATAGCGATGTGGACTGCGATGATTGCACTCATTTAACAAAAGAACACAACTTTTTGAAGGCACTACATGAGTGCGACATTTTTGTGTAGAAAAGAAAACGCTATAAGTACCAAATGATATTAGAAATAAACTATCATTTTTTACTGTGCATGCTTTATTTAAGAATTAAAACAGTAAATTTAAAGGCTTATGAAATCAGTCCTGAAAATTATAAGGGTAGCCAATTTGTAGTGCGTAAGGCTTAAAATAAGGCTGATTTTCCTGTGTTGATGTCATCAGGCCATAAGGAGTACGCCCTCACTGAGAGCACACCTCATTGCAAAGGCTTATCCGCCATGCGAAATAACACCTAGATATGTACATAAGTAATATAGAGTTAGGAGCAGGGATGTGATAAGTGGGCTTTTCCTACCAAAACTGGTCGGTTTTTTTCCTGTTGGTCGGATGGTCGCACGATTTGAATTTTGGTAGGTATTTACCTTCCTTCAAGTAACATCACTGATTTGCTAGATTTTGCCACAACACTGTTGAAAGAACGTTTGAAAGTTCATGTATTCATGTCTCTTTCTCACAGCAACAGTTTGCTTGAATACTTTTTGTGTTTCTCTTCGGCAGAGTTTTGTGCAGTGATGTGATACGTAGGGAAAATTCCCTACATGTAGGGACATTAGTAGGAAAAAAGTGACCGTGGGGAAAAAAGGACAGATTTTTATAAAATAGGTAAATGTAGGGATTTTTTGGCAAAACTGTCGATCTGAATAATGAAAACGCTGTGAAGACGAGTTAATCGCGAATCCTTTAATGGCGTAATTGGAGACAAGCTGCCGTATCGTGAAGACAAGCTTTGAGATCTTTTATTGAACTATCGGATAACACGATACTTTTTATCTGTGCATCGGAGCAAAAGATTTTTTTATTATACATATTATAGAACTGTTAAATTGCAAAAATTTTATGAAAATGGTGCAGGTACACTTGAAGAAATGGAGTCTTTATATCCCGAAACTTTCGTAAATCCTTCATTTACTGCCATGCATTTAATTCATTGTTATAACATGGAAATAACAAAAAAAAGTGTAGGGAATTTCGTGGGGAAAATTTGAAACAGGCGTAGGGAAAAGTAGGGTTTTTTTTCTTGCTTTGTAGGGAATTTCCAAAAAAGTGTCTACCATCACTGGTTTTGTGTAAAGTGGATAAAAGAAGGTGAACGCATACGCATGAAAACCCTTTCTTCATTTTTTAGTTTGATGAAAAAGCACTATGCACTAAAAAAGATCTTAGATTCAATTTCGATATTTAATTAAAGTTCTGATCTCATTTGTATACCTACTTGGAGACCTGTTAAACCATAGTCGTAACTATTTTAAAATGTTAACATAAATTACATACACAAATTAATGTACATACATATGTACAAACGCATTCGTACCTTATTATTTTAAGCTAAAACATGTGAAAATACTTGAAGAGTGATATGTATATATAAGTTCCTATATATGTACCAGTTAAATGAATAAATAAAAATACATAAATTTTCAAAAACCAGCTTAAATGACGAATTTTGTGAAAAAAAAATTTTGGTCGGCTGAAACCAATTTTGGTAGGTTTTTGAGACGAATTTGGTCGGAAGAAAAATTTCAAAGTGGCAACCCTGGTTAGGAGCAGACAGAGTGAGAGAAGCAGAGCTGCCAGCTAAGGGTGCCGACAGTCAACAACGAGTTGACGACCCGTTTCCGAAGCCCGAGTTCGTTCCGAGTTAGACAAAGTGCGTGCCCGTATGAAAAGACAAAAATCAGCTGTTTTCTATTTTGAACAGCCTTGTGAGTGTTGCCGTATTTGAAATAATCGGAAGACACAAAAATTTCACATGAAATACCCAAACTTAGTACCGATGTTTATTCTCAATTTAAATATTTAAATATATTGTTTTCTTTAAGAAAAAAAGCGACACAGGCGAAAATTTTTAATAAAAAAATGCGCGATTTTGTATTCCAAGTTTTGGTAATTATCTAGTTTAGGTGACAACGGTGAAAATTGGTAAATTTTCAAGAAGTGGGGTGTCAATCGACGCGTTTTGATGACATGAACACGAATCCGAAGCGGAACTTAATTTTTTAACGCAACAACAAAAGACGGCGGTGTAAAAACGGGTTTTTGAGTGGCGTGGTCCTATCCCTCCTCAGGAGTCAGAGTTGCAGTTCTGATGTATTTTGTTATTTTCTTGTTGAAAAGTGAAAAATAAGTAAAAGAAAATACACTTTTTTGGCAATGAATAAAGGAATAACCATACGCAATTTTTATTTCGTGCAAACACAAAAAAATTTCTAAAAGCTGCCATTGTCGCAATTTTGTTTACCTGTGTGAATTTTATGACGGAAAATATCAGTTGTTCACTATCCGCTGGCCCGCTATCCGTTGACCCATTCAAAAATGGTAAAAAGGGATAATTTTGAAATAAAAATTACTTTTATTTATCGTAAATTACTAGTTACTAACATCATTTATGTAACTTTTTTATTTCTTCCTGTGCGAATTTATGCTCCGAAAAAAGTTATAACTGGATAATCTCGATTTTAAGTTTATTTGAAACTAAAATAAACGTATTAAAAATGGTTTCATGTTAATTAATAACATATACATAAATGATAATTATTTTCAATAAATGAGCTAAACAATTATCTAATAACTCATATTTCGCTTAAGTAAACTTAAGCTGTTTTTCCTATGAAGAAAGATATATTCCATTACATTTTACACTCGCATTGATTTCGTTTAATAATACAATGAAAAATACCGTTCAAATGTTTTAGTGGCTAAAAAAGTTCGTTCGGCAACACCGCGTTGAGCAAAAGCAATCAGCTGACACGTTTTCCGGCAAAAATCAAAATGCTCGTTGATTTCTGCGGTACGGGCTGCGTACTCGTATGTTTCGGTCGTTGGTGAGTTTTCATTTATATGGCACTCTCATAAGGTAGATCGTGTCAGCTGACACGGGTTGCGGCAACTCGTTGTTGACTGTTAGCAGCATAACTCCTTTTTTAGACCTGACTTGTCAACAATAAGCAAAACCTTTTTGCAGGGTTTATGCACATATGTACATATATATATATTTATATGCACAATGTACATACTTATTTTCATATACGTACATATGTAAGTACTTGAATGCATCTCCATTAAATTGCCCATAATTCCTGTATTTTGTCTGTTGCCCCCGTATGACTCATGCTGCACTCGAATGGGAGAGGGTACTATACTCCATTCCATAGCTTTTGTTGTTGTTTAAGTTGTTGCTACTCTTGTTACAATTTACATAAGTTGCCTCCGCTGTGCGGCGTCATAGAGACGCATCACGTTGTTGTTGTTGCAGCTTTCTTTTGGCTGGGCATGCGGTGTGCAAATACCTACTAGATACATATATGTATTTGTAAAAATAATAAAAGTAATAATAATAACAAATGGCACAAAAGCAATAATAAATACACAATAAACATTGATAACAATTACAACAACAACAAAACATCAATAGCAAATGAATTGAAAAAATATATGTAGAGCAGCTGCTGCTATAGCAGAACTAACATGAAATACTAAAATTTGCTTTAGCAAACAGATGATGATGCTTGCTTGAGCGCTTATGCAACTATGCTTGTGATTGAAAGTGAAGAGTTTAAATGCAAATGCTTAGAAATATTTAAATACATATATGTAATTAAATTTAATAGCATGTATGCATACATACATACATATATGTTATGTTCATTATGAATTAATGCTGCAGAGAAGAGATTGAAAAAAAAGAAACGTGATTGATGAATGATTGAAGATTCTGAAATGCGTTTATTCTATCATTTTTATTCTATATTTTTTTACGCATGTATTCCTTTAGCACTTAAATGCGTTTTTCCAGCTTTTAAATTTAATAAATTTCAATACATGCATAACGTGATTGATGAAATGCTTGAAAGGCTGTTTTGTGATTTTTTTGCTGTTCGGTGCGTTTTATTGCCCACGCTTTAGATGGTTTCATTATTTTATATAGAAAATTTGCATAATTTACGCGATTGTTTTTTTGATATTTGATTCATCAAATGCTTGACGGCTTAAGCAGTAATTTTATTACATTACACACCCTTAGACTTCTAGCTTTTCTCTTGGGTTTTAAGGTTCTCTGTGGAAGCTTAAGATTTTTTAAGTAATTGTTACTTCTCAATGTGATTGATGCATGATTGAAGGCTTGATTTGCGTTTTTCACTTCTCAACACACCTAATTGCCAACCTTCTCAAGACAATTTCAATAGTTTATGCAAAAAAAAATAAGAAATCTTACACAACTGTCGTTAACTGATGTGATTGGTGAAATGCTTGAAGCTGCAAACATATATCTAACACAGCTTTGAATGCCAAAATGTAAAAAAAAAAGTTATAATTTATAGTAGACTTTTTTCGGCTGATTGCTGTTCGAAATGATTGATATAAAAATGAATGAATGTATAAAAATGATTGATGAAGTGATGTAATGACACAAAGGTACCGCTACACTAAGAAAAACACTTATGTACCTACATATGTATTTTTATATCTAAAGTGTTGGCAACATTTTACTTAAACACGCAATATTTTTTATGATTGATGAAATGCTTGAAGTTGAAAATACAATTTTTTCCTTAGATATGCTCAAAACAGCAGTTAGCTTAACTAATAGTAGGTATTTAGAAAAGTGGTTTGAGTGTTGAAAGGCATGATGGATACTATGCTTGATGAAATGCTTGAAGGTTTACGCTTACTTTTGAACTAAGAAATATTATTTTCTAAGTAGTCTGTAAGTACTTGTGTACACTTAGATTACCTTTGCATTCAAATAAATAAATAAATAACCATTTTTTAAACTGGTATATGCATTTTGTTTAGAAATTTAAAATATTTTATGTGATTGTTGAAATGATTGAAGCTTGAAACCAGGGATGGAAAATAATTGTTATTTTTGAAATTTCAACTCAAAAAGTCAAAGGGAAAGGGTTAATATTTTTAACATTTATATATACCATTGTGATGCTCGTGGGCCACAGATGGTCAATCCGATGTGATTTTTATTTTTTTTGACTTTTATCGAAAAAATCAAAAAATAACTATTAAACTTTGACTTTTATTTTTTACGTCAGAAAATAACGATTAAATTTTGATTTTTATCTTTTACGTCAAAAATAAAAATCAAAATGGCGTAGATCAATGAATATTGGTATCTGGGTCATATTTGGTATATAGGTCGATGCGTATACCAATACGGAAGCGAATGCGAATACCGAATACGAATACCGAGTACCGAGAACCGAATATGCATACGAATATGCATATGAATATGTATGAATATGAGTATGAAAAGTGTGTGAAGGGGAATACGGATACCAGTATGAATACGTACATATACCGAATACCGACCACGAATACTGCATATCGAAACGAATACGTATAGCGAATTCGAGTCCCGAAAATATAAATCAAATTTTAATCGTTATTTTCTGACGTAAAAAATAAAAGTCAAAATTCAATAGTTATTTTTTGACGTTTTCGATAAAAGTCATAATCGTTACGATCCCTGCTTGAAACACAACTTTTTAGCACACTTATGACTTCACACATACTTTAAACTACCTAATTTAAATTAAAAGCGCTGATTTTATTAACAATACCTCAGCTGAAGGCGATGATTGATGAAATGATGGAAAACTGTGTACAACTTTTTTTATTTTTTTTAATGCAAATTTTTTATTTTAAATATTTTTTCGCGTGTTTTTTACATGGCCGTTTAATTCTAATAATTACTTTTATGTGAATTTTTTTATATAAGCTATTGGCCAGTTTTTATTAAGAAAAATTAAAAAAAAGTTTTTGATAGAAGTTATGGATCCATTTTTTTGTTATTTTTTTTGATCATGATTTAAGTTGCTTACATTTTTTTTATTCCTTATTTGGCTAACATCTCTTCTGCGCCAGCCATTTAATAAGCGTGGGCAACACCGGTTCGCCAATTTTTTTCCTGTTTTGTGAGCTTACTTATTTTCAGAAATTTGTGTGTGTTATTGTGCGTCTCGCATTGGCTTTGCGAAAACTGGCTTTTTGGGGCAAGGATGCAAATACGCGAATTTGTTTGTATTTATAGCCCACGATTTTTTCAGAAAAATATTAAAAATAATAAATTAAAAAAAAAAAAAAATATTTGCAGTAATTACTGTAAAATGCGGAACAAATTGGTGCAGAAACCGCAAATTATGTAAGTAAGCGCGCACTTCCTGTCGTGGTAGAGATACATACATACATACATATGTACATGTACGTATACATAATTGTAGGCTAAGGAAGTGGAGCATTAAAAAATGATATTAAATAAAAATTAATTATTATATCCGCTTCAACAAAGCCTACAAATATGTACCAAGAACACAAATAAAGACTTAAGTTAAATTTTTTTTTATATTCAGACGAATTTATGAGCAAAATAAAAAAGACGAAGCGCTTGACTTAGGGTCGTAAAAAAGGGTGACAATACGTTAATTGGCTGCCCTATTTGGGTGTTAAGTATTTGCGTATAAAAATGAATGTTTATGAAGGTATTAATATATGTACAATGCACATATGTATGCATGTATGTATGTATGTATGTATGTATGTTTGTACCCTGCAGGGAACTCAATAACGGTACCCCGA
The DNA here is from genome assembly GCA_960531455.1 of Urophora cardui. Classification (NCBI taxonomy): domain Eukaryota; kingdom Metazoa; phylum Arthropoda; class Insecta; order Diptera; family Tephritidae; genus Urophora; species Urophora cardui. The sequence goes on from OY482671.1 coordinate 11,614,311, forward strand.
AATAAGTCCCAAATGAAATAAGTCCCAAATGTAATAACTCCCAATGAAATAAGTCCCAATAAAAATGAAATAACTCCCAACTTTTAGAAATGAAATAACTCCCAAAGAAGGAAATGAAATAAGTCCCAATATTTGGGGCTTATTTCATAATGAGGCCCCAAATCCCAAAAAATATGAAATAACTCCCAAATGAAATAAGTCCCAGAAATATGAAATAACTCCCAAATGAAATAAATTCCAAGAAATATGAAATATCTCCCAAAAAGTACTTCGCAGAAGGACATCTATCGCACGATTTTTATTTCCAATTTTTGGTTTTTTTAAATATGGTGTTTGTTTTATTGGAAAAGGCGCCGCAGGCGAAAAATTGAAATAAAAAATCGCGCGATTTTTAATTCCAATTTTTGGTTTTTCTAAATATGGTGTTTGTTTTATTGGAAAAGGCGCCGCAGGCGAAAAATTGAAATAAAAAATCGCGTGATTTTTAATTCCAATTTTTCGTTTTTTTAAATATGGTGTTTGTTTTATTTGAAAAAGCGCCGCAGGCGAAAAATTGGAATAAAAAATCGCGTGATTTTTAATTCCAATTTTTGGTTTTTTTAACTATGGTGTTTGTTTTATTGGAAAAAGCGCCGCAGGCGAAAAATTGGAATAAAAAATCGCGTGATTTTTAATTCCAATTTTTCGTTTTTTTTAAATATGGTGTTTGTTTTATTGGAAAAAGCGCCGCAGGCGAAAAATTGGAATAAAAAATCGCGCGATTTTTAATTCCAATTTTTCGTTTTTTTTTTAATATGGGGTTTGGCCCGCGGGCGTTATGTCACTGCACCGAACACTTTTCTGCGTGATGTGACGGTGATGTCCTTCTGCGTGGTACACCCTTCAGCGGCGGCGATAAAAATGTAAGTATACAAATTTCGGCCTTTTTCGGTCATTTTCCTCATTTCGACAGTTTTTAATTCGGTCAAAAATGTATAATAAGGCTTTTTTCAATTCGGTCTTTTAAGATTCGACATTTTTTTCGATTTATCGTACGGATGAAATAACTCCCAAGAAATATGAAATAACTCCCAATGCATTTTTAAGAGAAATGAAATAAGTCCCAACAAATATGAAATAACTCCCAAAGCTGGAAAATAATGAAATAACTCCCAACGGAATTTCGTTGGGAGTTATTTCATTTGGGAGTTATTTCATTATGAAATAAGTCCCAACAAAATATTATGAAATAAGTCCCAATTTGTATGGAAAATATTTGGGAGTTATTTCATTTTTTTTTTTGGGACTTATTTCATTTGGGACTTATTTCGGGGTACCCTCAATAACTAGTGAGCAAAATTTCTAGTTCCGAACTATCGAAAAGGTGTCAAAAGGCAACCAGATCAATTGTAGTTATGCCCTCACCAGTTCAGAAGGAGTGAATTGAGTGACCATTATAAGACACACTTTGATTTGTATGCAATTTCGAAGTGACAAAAATTCTATGAAAATTTGTCGTTCGTTCAATTTCCGTCGGCTTTGTATATTTCTGCAATTCTCAGATGTTTAGTGAAGCGTTTCATATAAAGAGTTTTCTATTTGCATCTTAACTTGTATGAAATGAAATGTTTCCCTAATTATGCTTTCCCGATCCCTCAGGCTTATTTTTAATTTTTTTTTATTTTATTACTTTTTAAATATTACTGTAAATTTTATTAAATAAATAAATAAAAAAATATTAGTCAAAAAAAAAAAAAATAAAAAAAAAATTATCATCCACCTTGACACCGACAGGATTCGAACCCGCGCTCCTCAGATTGAAAGGCACATGCGTTAGCCAGTCGGCCATCGCGCCACTTGCATGAAGTGTGTCAAAGTCTGCACTTAAGCGGCAGATGTAAAACTATGGAATTTGTAGGTACTTGTAGCTAGTTCAGAACTATCGAAATGGTGCCAATAAACAAACTAGTGTAAACTGTAGAATTTAGTACTAGTTCGGAACTATCGAAAATGTAGTGCAGAGGGTGACAATTGACACCGCCTGGGACATCGCCGTGTTAAATTCGTCAGTTGATAACATGCAAAAGAGATTTAGCTCGCACTAGTAGTGTCGAAAAATGCACTAGAAGCGACCTAGTTCGGAACTAGAGATTTTCCCTACAGGGTATGTATGTATATATGTATGTGTATAGTTTGTGTGTACCTTGGCTTAAAAGGCGCAAATAATTAAAAACACCCAGCAAAATTTAAATGTAATTGAAACTTAATTTGAATCTTGCGCATTTTTTCTGTTTTTTTCCTTGTTTTTTTTTTTTTTTTCGTTTTTTTTTTTTTTTTTTTTGTACCACAATTGTCACGTGATTTGCATTGTAATTAATTTTCTATGTTGAAATACATAAATGCATATGTATGTATATGTCCATAAATACAAAAAAAAAACAATAAAAAGCCGGACATGTGTTCCAAAGAAAATTCAAATCAAAGAAAATTTCCTACACAAAAAAATAATAATAATAAATAAACTTTAGCGCTTCATGTGTTTGCACTTCCCCAAAGACTTATTTATGCTTACGGAACATGGATATACATATGTATGTACATTCGACCGTCTCGCCTTATATGGACCAAAAAAAAAGTTCACCGTACGCCCTCCGATATGATTTCTCTTTCGGAAACCTTTCTGGAAAAATTTTTAATTTTTTTTGACGCCGCTAGATGTCGCTAAAATTCATTTTTTCATATCTTCGGTATTTATGGTCCGATCCCTAAGTTTGATACACCAATCTCTTTGGCTTGAGAGGAGGGTTTCTAGTTTATAATTGTATTAAACCTATGTTTGCCATTGGGGTCACTTTCGCTCAGTACCTAGTTTATACTACCTTAATGTAACTTTTATTGCCGGCATGTTAAACGTCGTCAAAAATAATTAATCTTTTGCAAAATAAGTATTTCGATCGATGCAGTACAACCGGAAATAAAACGCATTTAACATTCCGAGGAATGTAAGTTTTTCGCTTCCTGTGGTCTTTTAGGTTCATTTTACAAAGAGTTTTTCTGAAGGGACTCCTACTGAAATTTTATGGCGAATAATTTTCTAGAACAAGTTAGCCCTCTAGCGACCTTAAAAATATATGACTATAACTCTATTTCCTGACTGTATAAAAAGGGGTCAAAATAACCCTTTTTTAGGGGTGATAGATTATTAAAATGTTCTAGAAAATTATTCGGCATAAAATTTCAGTATGAGTCTTTTCAGAAAAAATCTTTGTAAAATGAACCTAAAAGTCCACAGGAAGCGAAAAACTTATATTCCTCGGAATGTTAAATGTGTTTTATTCGCCATAAACTTTCACTAGGAGTATCCCCACAAAAAGTCTTTGTAAAAGAAACCTAACAGATCACAGAAAGCGAAAAACATAGGTACTTACTTGTATATTTCTCTGAATATTAAATTTGTTTTATTTTGGGTGTTACTGAAGCGATGAAAATTTTTTTCGGTGCTTATGAGGTGAGACGGTCTAATGTACATACTGACAATGTAAAATTTGTATTGTGGATATACATACATACATCCACACATGCGTGCATTGCTGCCCTACCAGACGCCATATGCTTGCAAATGTACGATTATTTTTAGCATAAACTATGCGCTTGACTTCTATGCAGTTCTGCTGCTAGTTCTTCTTAATTTTGTGCTGCTAGTTCTTCTAATTTTGTGCTGCCACTTCTTCTTTTGTTGCTTCTTAAGTTGCTATTCTACGTACATATTTCTGCTGCTTCTTCTTTCAATTGAGTGCACTAAGTTTTTCCACACTTTGGGGTCACGTGCGTGCCAGGTGTGGCCACGTCAAACATAAAAGATTTGCTGCATACGGAAATTGTTCGGAAGCAAAGGAAGTTCTATATATAACTACTACTACTTAGATTTGTTCGAGCATTTATTGTGCGTTTTTATATGATTGCATTGGTATCAACATATGTACATATGTACATATGTGTGTTTTTGTGCGTAAATGTGCGTGTCAATGCATGCATCAAATATGTAAACAGGTATGATGATTAGTTTTCATGTCTGCAGCAATTAGGCGTGTGAGAAGGCGATTGTAAGGGAATAGGCTTGGGTCATTCATAAAGGCTAAAGCATACCTAGCAAAAGATATAAAAATACCCCGTTGTAAATATAGTAGACAATCGCCTAAAGCGTTAGTCTCACACTAGAGAGTGCATAACTGACACAAAACTGGTTCTAATGGTTGGTACAAATATGATAACTTTTACACAAATTACTAATTTAAACAATTTTCCAAAAAGGGGAAATTTTGAAATCGACCAAAAAGGTATTTTTTTTTAAATGTAATAATTTTTTTAAATGTAAAATGCAAATTACTTGAAATAAAAATTTCCCAAAAAGGGAATTTTTTCTAAAATCAACTAAAATGATTTGCCTAAACGTTCAAACGTACCTAGTGGCGAAATTGGAAAAAAGTTACCTCTTAAAATTAGTTAGAATCATTTTTCTTCAACTTTACTGAGTCGAGATGATAAAATTCATAAAATTATACTAATTTACAAAATTTCCTATTAAGGGGAATTTTTTTTTAAATCAACTAAAATGGTTTGCCTTAAAGTCTAAACAAGTTATAGTGGCGAAATTGACAAAAAAAATTACCTCAAATAAGTAAAAATTTCCAAAAAATGGAGTTTTTTTTAAATGCGGATAAAATTGTTTCTCTTAAACTTTACTGAGTGAAAATTATAAATTTCACACAATTATACTAATTCACAAAATTTCCGATAAAGGGAAATTTTTCAAAAATTTAATAAAATGGTTTGCCTAGACGTATTTGTTATAGTGGCGAAATTGAAGAAAAAGTATTTAAAAAAAAATTTCACAAAAAAGGGAATTTTTTTAAAATGTGATAATTTAAAAAAAAATTATAAAACTTAAACTTTAGTGAGTCATTGTGATGAATTTAATTCAATTTTACTAATTACCAAAAATTTCCGAAAAAGGGAAATTTCTTTTAAACATGATAATTTAAAAAATTTAATAAAATGGTTTTCCTTAAACTTCAGTAAGTCTTTGTGATAAATTTAATGCAATTTTACTAATTACCAAAAATTTCCCAAAAAGGGAAATTTCTTTAAAACATGATAATTAAAAAAAAATTAATAAAATAGTTTTACTTAAACTTCAGTGAGTCTTTGTGATGAATTTAATGCAATTTTACTAATTACCAACAATTTCCCAAAAAGGAAAATTTTTATAAAATTTAATAAAAGTAGAAACAAAAGATTGTAAGATTTCAATTAGCTACGAACCATTAATTTTAAAACTACCACAGCTAGCTTTGAACTAGCGTAATTCGGTGCAGGGTATTTAAATAAAAAATATGTAAGTAAATAAAAATCTTTCATAACTAAGCCGGACGCATGGCAATAGTAATACGTAACCACAATTTATTATTATTATTATTATTATTTTTTTTTTGTTTTTTTTTTTTTATTTTGGAATTTTTCCAATTTGGGTTTTTTTCTTTCCTAGCTTTAATTGCATTTTTTCTTTTATGGCATTATTTGTGTTGTGTTTTATTTTCAATTGCCATTTTAGTTGCCAATACCTAACTCATCGGCAGGTAATAAATTTTTTTAAAAGCTTATACCAACGAATTTTTTAAATATTTTTTTATAAAAGAGAAGTGAAGTTGGTGAAGAGCAAAGGTACAGAAAATGTTGAAACAAAGTCAAAGTTATTACTTTTTCATAATTCAATTAAGACACGTTTTCATTTACCACAAATAAATTTTTTAAATTCTCCTCGAATGCATATTTTTTAATTGTTAGGAAGTCCCTAAAAAGCTTTAAGCGGGTTTCTAGCCTTAATTTAAGGCACATAGAAGTGTGATACCTATACCTAAAGTAGTATTTGATAAACTTTAACACCTGAGTCCCAGCTCTATCGATCCATAACCATAAATTTAGTCTTTGGGAAGCTCCTTTCAATGTCCTGAGAAGTCGTAGAGTTGGACGTCAGGAATTCAATTTTAAGTTTTGGCACAAATGTCGGTTAACTTCATAGAATACTTTAACCCTGTAATATAGTCATGAAGCGGTCGTTTTGAAACCTTTTTTATAAAGTTCGAAAAATATTGTATTTTGAAGATTTCTAGAGTATTAAAATGTTCTAGAAAATTATTCGCCATAAAATTTCACCCCTAGTGAAGAAAAAAAAGACAAAATCTTTGCACAAAAAACCTAGAAGATTACTTTCATTTTGATTGGTAATAGGACAACAGCATAATGTGTTTCAAAGTGTTATTGACAAGAACAAATTATGCAAGACTGGACTGGGGATAGATACATCAATCTCAATTGGAAACCCAGTCCAAGAATCATCCTTCAACTGTCTTCTCTCTACTTTTTTCGGAGTACTTATTTTTCTATCCTAATATAGATGTTTGTATATTGTTTACTATTTAAAAAAATTCGGAGTTTTTCGGAGTAAATATTTATGTTTTCTGCCAAAAAGGATGTTTCTGTTTATTAAGAAAAAATTTCGGAGTTTTTTCGGAGTACCTAAGTTTTCGGAGTAATTATTTTTTCTGCCAATATGGATGTTTCTGTATACTTTCAAAATGTAGTAATAATTTCGCAATTTTTTTCGGAGTATTTTTTTCCTATATGGATGTGTTTATATTTTGAGACATTTAAGAAAGAAAATTTAGATTTTTTCTTTTTAACATTTAACAAGATTTAAAACATTAAGCCACTCTACTACATTTGTAGAAACATTTTCGGAGTTATTTCGGAGTACCTAATATTGTACTTTTTCGGAGTAACTCTTTTTTCTCGCAATATGGATATTTCTGTATATCTTTTAACATTTAGAAACATTTTCGGAGTTTTTCGGAGTACCTACCCAATTTTTAGGTGCTTTTTCGGAGTAATTAATTTTTATCTCAATATGAATGTTTCTCTATATTTTAAAAATGTAGAAAGAATTACGAAATTTTTTCCGGTGTACTTAATTTCTAGGTGTTTTTTCGGGGTTCCTAATTTTTAGATACTTTTTCGGAATACCTAATTATTTTTCCTGCCAATATGGATGTTTATGTATATTTTCAAAATCTAGTAAAAATTTCGCAATTTTTTCGGAGTACTTAATCTGTAGTTGCTTTTTCGGAGTATTTATTTTTTTCCTAATATGGATGGGTATATTTTGAGACATTTAAGAAAGAAAATTAAGATTTTTTTCATTTTAACATTTAAGAAGATATAAAACATTAAGAAGAGATTTTCGGCGTATTTGATTTTTCTGCCAATATGAATGTTACTACATTTGTAGAAACGTTTCCGGAGTTTTTTCGGAGTACCTAATATTGTTGTGCTTTTTCGGAGTAACTATTTTTTCTCCCAATATGGATACTTCTGTGTATCTTTTAACATTTAGAAACGTTTTCGGAGTTTTTTCGGAGTAGCCAATTTTTAGGTGCCTTTTCGGAGTAATTATTTTTTCTAACAATATGGATGTTTCTGTATATTTAAAAAAAATTTAAACAAAATTTCGAAATTTTTTTCGGAGTACTTAATTTGTAGGTGTATTTTAGGAGTATTTAATTTGTAGGTGTTTTTTCAGAGTATTTATTTATTTTCCTAATATGGAAGTTCGACTGTCTTCCCTATATTTTTTGTTGCCCATATTGCCTCAATGGCGATTGAAGTTTAGCATCGCGAAAAACATCTTCAAACGTTAATCGCTATTTACTTTACTCGTTACTTACTTTACTCGGTGATCTACTTAATTTACTCGTTTCCTTAATATATTCGCCTATGTTTTGTAGAACATCGAACGAAGTGACAGGCTCTAAGACAGCAAATCTCCCAAAGACGCCGGAACTCCATTTTTGTAGTTCAGTTGATGGTGCCGAAGTAACTACCCACTAGCACTGCCATAGCTTTGATATCAAAAGTCACTTTCATACGCTGAGTAAGTGTACTTGAAGCATTCTAGGTATGTAAGTGCGCCTCCCCCCTGCCCCTATCAAAAACACACCAATCAAGTTCAAGTTTCTACATTCTTGCCTAATCCAGAAGCCAACAGAATTTATAGGCGACAGCTTGATAACATCACTATTTTAGTACAACTACACTTAGCTTCGCTATAAAATAATATTTTACACACATTTTTCATAAAACAAAAAAACTTACAATCGACTTTATTGCACTACAAGCTCATTCAGGCACATAAAATGCGGCATGTGCATGGCGCTGCTGACGCCATCGTCATCTTCATCGACAAATCATCGTGTCAGTAGCAACAAAACTAGTGCTCCTCTCTGTTCAAGCTATCAATTAGTCATCAAAGTTAATGAAAATTGCTAACCTGTTTGACAAGTAAGCTGTTAATTTTTTTAGTGGCGCTTATTACACGCCAAATGGGATTGAGGAGTGTTTTGTTTGTTTGTTTTTTTTTTGGGCGCGTAAGAATGAGAAAAGCGCTGTAAGTCCAGAATAATTTTAAGCTGTTGCTGTTGTTGCTCAGCAAACTTTGTTGCAAGTGCATCTGGTTTTTGTTTCTTGGCGCTTTTCCGTATCTGTAGTTCTAGTTTTTCTATCACTCATTGTCATTTTTTATGATTTTAATACATTTTAAACTTTATTGCGTTTTGAAGGCAGTGGCAGCAGCAGCGACTAGTTTTCATCTTCTTCTTTTTCCTTATTTTATTTTCGTAATACAAATTCCTTATGCAACTTGGTACTAAGTATGGCCAAGTGGTACATATTTGCGCAGCAAAGCATTAATCGCAAGTTATTAATCGTATACATGATTTTACAACATTTCATGAATATTTTTCGAGTACTTATTTTTTCTACTAATGAAAGTGTCTGTATATTTTTAAAAATTTCAGAAAATTCGGAGTTTTTCGGAATATTTATTTTGTCTCCTAATAAACATATACGTAAACATACGTAAACCTATGTACGTATGTACACAAATTTCGGAGTTTTTTCCGGAGTAACTAGTTTTTAAGCGCTTTTTTCGGAGTAATGATTTTTTCCTATTTGCATGTTTACGTATATTTTTCCATTTAGAAAAAAGTTCGGAGTATTTTTCGGAGTACTTAGTTTTTAGGTGCCTTTTCGGAGTACTCATTTTTCCCCTATTTGCATGTTTATGTATATTTTACATTTAGAAAAAATTTCGGAGTTTTTTCGGAGTAATTAATTTGTATGGTTTGTTTTCGGAGTATTTATTTTTTTCTACTAATATGTATACATTCGTCTGTATATTTTAGGACATTTAAGATTATTCGGATTTTTAATTTTTTTCTGCCAGTATGGATGTTTCTGTATATTTTTTAAAAATTCCGAAATATTTTCGGAGTTTTTCTTGTGCCCTTGTTTTTTTCCCAATTTGAATGCTTCTTAATATTTTTTTCGGAGTACCTAATGTTGAGGTTCTTTTTCGGAGTACTCATTTTCTCCTATTTGGATGTTTATATATATTTTTACATTTCGAAAAAATTTCGGAGATTTACCGGAGTACTCAATTTGAATGGTTTCTTTTCCGAGTATTTAATTTTTTCTACTAATACATATGTATACGCCTGTATATTTTTAACCTTTAAGATTATTCGGAGTTTTCATTTTTTTTGCCATGTTTTTGTATATTCTAAACATTTATAAAAAATTTCGGAGTTTTTTTCGAAGTACTTAATTTTGAGGTGCTTTTTCGGAGTATTTACTTCTCTCCCAATATGGGTGTTTCTGTATATTTTTACATTTCGAAAAAATTTCGAAGTTTTTTTCGGAGTAGGTTTGTTTTCAGAGTATTTTTTTTCTTCTACTAATGTGAATATGTGTATATTTTTAAACATTGAAAAATTCGGAGCTTTTCGGAGTATTTATTATTTCTGCCAGGTGGATGTTTCTGTATTATTTTAAAAATATTCCGAAATATTTTCGGAGTTTTTTCGCTGCACTTAATTTCTTCTCCCAATATAAATTCTTCTTTATATTTTTACATTTAGAAAAATTTTCGGAGTACATACTTAATTTTCAGCTGCCTTTTCGGAGTAATTGCTTTTTACTCCCAATATGGATGTTTCTGTATATTTTAAAACATTTAAGAAAATTCGAAGTTTTTCGGAGTAAATTTTTGTCTCCCAATATGGTTGTTATTGTATATTTTGGAATATTTAGAAAAAAAGCAGAGTATTTTCGAAGTACCTACCTACATAGGTACTAAATTTTTAGGAGTAGTATTTTTTCTCTCCAAATATGGATGTTTCTATATAATTTTAAATTTTTAGGAAAATTCGGAGTATATTCGGAGTACTTTTTTGGGGGGTTTTTGCAAGTAGAACTATACTTCTTTTTTGTTGGCTTCTTTTTTGTTGGCTTCTTTTTCGTTTTTTTTTTTAGTGTTGCCAGTGTTTTTTTTTTGTCATTTATTATTACATTCCACTTTTAATTTTGCGTTTTTTTTTTGCTTTCATAATCTATATTAATTTGAAATTTAAATGAAATTTAAATAATAATAATAATAATACAATGGCGCTATTATAACTCTGACGAGTTTTATGGCCGAGCTTCTCTCCCAATTCGAGGTGTGCTCCTTTTTGTTTTTCCTACTAATTGGGTGGACCTACAGTTTTATGCCGGCTCCGAACGGCGAATGCATTTTTTGTGAGAAGCTTTTTCATGGCAGAAATACTCTCGGAGGGTATGCCGCCCACTGCCGAGAGGTGACCGCTGCTCTTAAAAAACCCAATAATTGGATTTTTACTAATTAGAAAAATTTGTTTGGCTCGGACCGTGGTTTGAACCCGAGACCTCTGGCATAGCAGGCGAGCACTCTACCCACTGCACCACAGCGGCCACAAATGAAATTTAAATGCTTCGGCTTAAATTACCATTGAATTAATGGCGAAATTGTGGCAACACATACATATGTACTACCATACAAGGCATTTAATAAAGTAAATTAAGCTTTGCTTGCAACACCACACCACAGTTTTGTGTGGCAGCAAAGAGAAAGTAACAGAGGATGGGAGTGATAGAATTTGTTGCAACAAGGAAGATATATTTATCTAAGCATACAGTACATAGGTTAGTAGAGAAGGATAGAGCAGTGTAGTCCCATCTTGAGCTTACAACATGCAATGCGTCGTTCTCCGCCCATTCGAGCACTACCTAATACTACACTTAAAGAAATAATATATTACTCCTGTTCAAGGCCGAATTTAGGGGGGGGGGGTGTTTGGGTGTTTGAACCCCACACGAAATTCTGGTAGATACATTTTACTTCTATCATATTCAAAGCTTTATGTTGAAAACACTAGTTTACAAATAATTAATTTGAGAAAATACCAAGAATTCCAGGTATAGGGGTGGGCTGTCATTAACCTGCTGAAGTCAAAACCATTTTTTTATGGTTAGGGTTTTGAGATAACGTAAGTTTGGGTTTTTCTGGTTACAACTTCAATCAAAAATTCTTTTCGCTGAAGTTACAAATACCCGCAAGCCGTATCTACTCCGTTCGAAAGATAATTAAAGTACGCTTCTAACGAGATACCACTTATAAATTAAATTATGTTACATACATTTTCAAAAATTTTAGCTTATTTCCTTATAACTGCATGAAGTCATTGCATAGCTGAAAATTCATTACTCGGGTTATATTAGTGTCTGAATTATAAGATTTTTTGTGTTTTTCGAAAGATCCCATATATGGGATGTGTGCGTTGTTATAGTCCGATTTCACATATTTTCAATACTAACTTTTCAGTCAACATTTTATTGATTTGGTTTTTATTGGGGTTTTTATAAGAAGTTGTAAAAATCAGGAAAGTTTTATTATTTCAAAAATTATTCTGTTTTATTGCAAACAAATGAAGCGTAATATTAAAAAGGTCCAAGAATACTTTATTTTTGGCGATTTTTTCCAAGTGAAACAAAAAGGATTTTTTATGGTCGAAAAACTCGGCTAGGTGACCCAACTATATGAAAACCACTTCACAGATCAAAGGACATTAGAGGGAGATATCGCCCGTTTTATGCAATAGGGATTTAACTCGAAATTTTCGAATTCTGGAATTTTGCCATATATTTCAATAACTGGTTAGTGCCTTTGAGTCTAGTCTTATAAAATACTCAAAAAGATAAAAATGGCGCAAATAGAAGTGATTTTGTAGTTAGCCGTAGAAGGATACTATTTGAAATTATAAAACTTTATTTGCGTTTTCCCAAAAAAAAAATTTTTTTTCCATAAAACGTGCGATATAAAGCTTCCCAAGCACTGTTTGCCAGCATAACACCAACAGTCTCAAAAAATAAGCTGTTGCTATTCTCATAATTTTTTGAGAGCTTTGGATTTTCGATTTCCTTTGAAAATATCTGAAGTCGAAGCACAGCATAGTCGAATATATTTGTTTGTTTATTTGTGCTGTTGCTTTACTGTGTAATTTCAAACAGATCAGTCGACAGCAAAGTACAGATAACAGAATTTTAGTTTCCAGTGCGGCTTTTTAAAATTTTTGTTTTTTTGTACATTACAATTTCGATTGTGTTCCCATAAATTAAAAATAAAAAAAAAACAACAACAACAGTGCTGTAAAAACTCGAAATTATGTTTGCCCTTTGCTGTGCTGTAAAAATTTTCACAATACAGCAACAGTCGACTATAATTTTTTGAAACTTAAGGCTGCCCAGTTGCAGTACAGTAGAACTTTTTATTTTTTATACTTCTGCTTCGCTGTTTATTTTTTAATTTTCAAATGAACATGAAATTCAATGGAAATGAAAAAAAAAAGTTGAAAATAATTTCAAACCCTACTCAAAAGACTAAAATAATGACATATCTATCAATTTTAAAAATCGGATGTCAAATAACAAAGTTGCAAAAAAAAAAAACAAATTAGAATCTCAACATAAGCTAAAAATCTTGGGGCGGACTTTTACAGCTGTTTTCGTTTCCACATGGTTGGGTAATCTAACCGAGTTTTTCGTTCATAAAATATTTTTTTTTTTCACTTGGATAAAAACCAAAAAAATAAAGTATTCATCGTATTTGCAATAGAACAGTCTAATTTTTAAACGAATAAAAGTTTCCTGATTTTTAAAACTTCTTATAAAAACCCTAATTTGAAATCAAGTTTTGTAAAAAAAATTTTCTTCTAAATAGCACTTTTGAAACCAGATTTTTTTATTATTTTTATTTAGTGCACGAAATAGGTTATATATTTTTCTCAAAAAAAAAAAAAAAGTCTACGATGAAAACCCCCCACGAAAAAAATTCCTGGCTACGGCCCTGCTCCTGTTATATTCAAATACCGGCGATATATTAATATCGTAAAATATACACCAAATTTCCTTTACAAGTTCCATAAAAATTCTCGCACGTCAATTTCCACTTGATGGGCTTGTTTTGCTATCGAAAATACATCAGTGGTACTCATTTAACGTCGTAAACTGATGGCAATTGTTGCAAACTTCGTATAGTGGCAATGTCGCAAATCAGCTGATCAATTTTATATGCAATTTCTTTTGCGATAAAATGGCAACTACGCGAGACTACTTTCAATGGCATTCGTTGTATTTGTTCGCAAATGACAGTCAGCTGTTAGGCAAAGCGCGCTTTTTATTTTCAATGTAAAATGGAAAACGTAAGTAAATAAAATTGTGATTTACTTTATTGTGCTGCTAATAATAAATAAAATTAGAAAGTTCTTTTGTTATTTACACAACTGTTTATTTGTAGAAAAAGCGATTGAGGATTAATGGCACTTTTCGGTGGACAGAACAACAAAAAAAGGATTTGGTGGAAAGTGTCTTCGAAAATGTTAAGGTCAATCCGGAACAATTTGAGGTAATATTCTTAAACTAATTAAATTTAAAATTGTTTTGATAAGCTTTTCTTATGAACTTATTACAGAAGCCAACTGCTCAAAAATTTTACTATCGCATCAAGGAAAATTCACCAAATTTATGCAATATCAAGTGGGACATAATGCGCACAAAAATGAGGCACCTTAAGAAAAGTTTAACGACCGCAATCAAGTGGAAAGGCCAGACAGGTGCAGGATTGTTTGAGAGTGGAGATGTAAAAAGTGTTGATGAATTCAAAAGACGTGTCCGTTTTATGATCAACTGTATGGAATATTTGAACGAGGCGTAAATATACAGCCACCAGCCATCTACCAGACTTCAAATTCAGTTGTATCGTTAGAAAATGACGGGTCTTTGTCACGGGAAATTGATCTCGAATCATCTGAAAGTTCACCTGAAAATCTATTTGACAGTCCACCTGTTATATCTTCTCCAACACTTTCGGATAACCAAGCAACTGCGTCCTGTACGCTCGCATCATATACTTGCACACAAAGCAATATACCTACACCAGCAACAACAACAACTACAGCAAAACAACAACTACACAAAAAAGAAATTTAAAGAGACCCAACAGCTCGAGCCCGTTTGCCTTGTTATTTGACATTCAAAAGAAAAAGGTGGACTTAGAGACACAAAAACTGGAACTTGAAAAAGAGAAGGAAGAAAACCAATTTAAGTTGCAGAAGCTTCAGCTGGAGAAGGAAGAGAGAATCGAGATGGAGAAACTGAGACTGGAGCACGAAAGATTGAAAAGTGCAAATATCTAATTTATGTGTTTGCTAACAGACATGGGGTAATGCACTACTACTAAATATATTAGTGGTATTGGCCACTTTTTCCAATAAATATAAAATGTGTGAACTATTTTTTTGTTTGTTTTTTTTTTTTAGTGCATTACCACCATGTGTGCTTATCATAGCACCTAGTGATCGAAATAAATATATATGTGATGTTTCAGTTTTTTTAGTCATACATCATATATATATATATGTGAATACCGTACATATGTATGTACTTTTATTGAAGTGGAATATAATTTGAAAAATAAACAAAGTAATTGAATTTTCAGTACAAACTTATTCACTGTTTGCATAATTTAACATTTCGCATATTGTTTGTCGCATTGCCTCCCCTTCATTAGTTCGTGCGCTTGGTAATGACTCGGTAATACCGTGGTCCGATTCTTCAAGTTGATAATCGAAATGATCGTCTTGTTGGAGTATAATATTATGAAACAATGCGCAACAAAGTATCCATTTGTTAACTTTTTTCATTCCATTTTCATCTTTAATTTGAAGTCTTAAACTTTTCAAGCTGACAAACCTTTCTTTTAGCATGCCAAAGCAGTGTTCAATTCTAATCCTATAACTACTAAATGTTTTATTAAAAAAAATTCGTTTGCGCTGAGTTTGTTGTGTGGAATTTTCTCTAAATGGTGTAATAACAGTACGAGACAATTTATAGGCACTGTCACCTGCGATCCATTCAGCTCCCGTAAAAAATTTGCCAACTTCATTTGACAATTCGCAGTTATTGAAAATACGTGCATCATGCACACTACCTGGATAGCCCAATACTAAGTGCCTCATTTGCATTTGCGAAATCATGGTCAAAATCAAAGCAGATCTAGGAAGGTAGGCCCGGTGGTGAGCGCTTTTAAATTAAAGCGACTCTTCAACTGTGTTTACGATATTTGTAAACACGTTTACGATATCTATTTATCTTAACTAAAAATTTTATTTATTAATTATAAAGAAATTAAATAATTTATAGAAAAAATTATATGCCTATGCACTGCTCCTGACTCATACGAACACATCCATATCAATTTTATGTGGATATGAGTATGTTAAATGTGCAAAACAGCCTGGCAATTGTTTGTATGGGAAAAATTTTAGCCTATTAATATATAGATTGTTCATATATAATACGTATACATATACATTCAGAAGAAGAAATTTAATTGCCACCTTCATCCTCGCAAAAAAATTCTGCAATCATCAAATCACTTAGGGCTGTTAATTCCAATAGTTTAAGAAGCTTTTGCTTATCACTTATTTTCGGCATTTTATTTTTGACAAATAAAAAACAGCTGACTTATAAGGTTTTTTCCATGGGGGTGTTCATTTAATCTCAGTGGCAACTTTGCAACTTTGCCAATATTATATAAATGTCATATTAAATGAATACCACTATCAATTTCCTTGTTAGCAAATTTTGCAAAACAGAAACGAACAATAAATAAAAAAAAATAAATATTTTGATGTAGTTTTTTGGCCGTTTTATTGCAATTGTATTTATTTGTTTATGAGCTCAAGGCCACGATTAAAAATTTAAAACACAAATTTTTAATTTTAATTTGGTTTTTATTATTAAATATCGATATTTCGACTCCAGCCTGGAGTCATCATCAGGACTGGAAACAATAATAAACACAGATTATTACATTTAGGTATACATATGTATGTATGTATAGATACATATTCTTAAATGTAACCAAAAAACGAAACTTACACTAATGCTTTAGTTTGATCGACTGACAATAAAATTTGGAACAAGGTGGAATATGGAAAAATGCGAAGCATAGAAATGTAAACAATTAAAAGTACCGTAAATGTAAACAAATTTTGGAGACATCATAACATAAAAATGTAAACAATTAAAAATGTACCGCAAGGGTAAACAAAAATATAGGAACAACAATACATAAGACAACACGAACAGTGAGACGTAAATTGTGTATATCACTGCAGCTGTTCTTTGTTGTTGTTGCTCGAAGCTCGCGTTGAACACCGGTTTGGATGGGGGATGCTTACGTACCTACAAACATTTATTTGGACAATTGTTGGTGTTTGAGTACTAAATTTCGATACACATGAGCGCAGTTGTCCGTGTCAGATTTAAAGTTAATTCTCTTGTTATTAGGGGTGTTCAAAATATGTAACATTTCCAATGTGTATCGTTTATGATAATGCTTCTCATTGTCTAGGATTGCCACATTATCGAAATCTGGGTAATGTCCAGTACTGCCGCAATGGTATGACAAGGCCGTCTTGTTGTCCGAAGAATTATTGCGTAGTTTGATATTGGACTTATGTGCGGAAATCCTTGTCTTTAGTTTAGATTTAGTAGTCCCCACATATACTTTTTCGCATACGTGGGACCCGTCACCGTTGCATGGGATTTCATATACCACGTTTGATCTCTCGTATTTCGGAATTTTGTCCTTTGTATTGCTGTAGAATCGTTTTAGTGAATTTTTGTACGTGAACGCGACGTTGTAATTTTCCTTGTCATATATACTGGAATTTCTTATTCTCTCTGCTATCCCTGAGACGTATGTCATTGATTTATATATTTTATTCGTTGGTTCTTTCGTTGTTCTCTCTAAATTATTTCCAACGTGGTAGAGGTGGATTAGTTTATTTGTCAAATGGGAAGGAAAATCATTGTTCGTCAGAATTTGCTTAATAATAGGGATATTTTTCTTATGATATATTTTGTCGCTTATCGAGAGAACTCTTGTGATGAAATTTTTGGCAGTATTTATAATGATGTTCCTTTCGTGTTTTGAGTAGAAATTTATGAGCCTCCCTGATGCCGTGGGCTTTTCGTACCAGTCTAGTGTTATTGTGTTGTTTTTCCTTATTATTAGGGTGTCCAAATACGGTAACTTTCCATTGTTTTCTTTTTCTATTGTAAACTTCACCGATCTATTGTAATTGTTCAATGTATTCAGCAGCGTATCGGCTTCTTCTGTTTTGACTATTGTAAATAAATCATCAACATATTTTGTAAGTAATCTAGGCTTGCTGACAGAGTCTCTTTCGAACTTAGTAAGTAGATCTTCCATAAATATGTCAGCTATTATGGGGGAAGCCGGCGAACCCATTGGCATCCCTGATCTCTGCTCATATATTTTGTTGTTATATTTGAAATACGAATTCTCTTTTATGCAAAATTTTAGAATTGTTAGGAATAATTCCTTCGTCATAGATGTATGTTTCCGGATCTCCTCCCATCTTGAGGATATAATTTCTATGGACAAATCAACTGGGACACTAGGGAACAACGATACAACATCTAATGACACTAAAATCTCGTCATCATATATATATGAACCTCCAACCTTATTTTTGAATTCCACTGCATCTTTGACATTATATTTGGAGGACTTGGTCAAATTTTTAAGGATGTTTGTCAGATATTTACATAGATTGTAGGACGGTGAATTGACGGACGAACAAATAGGCCTGAGAGGAGTGCCTTCCTTGTGAATTTTCGGCACACCGTATATTCTCGGCGGGTTGGCCGTTTTACATATAAGTTGGTTCCTTTCACTTAAATCAATAACTTTATTTTTGTACATTCTTTCCACTATATCATTATTCTTATCCTGTAGTTTGTTTGTGGGATCACGTCTTAGCACTCTGTACGTAGTGATATCATTAACTAATGTTTTCATTTTCGACTCGTATTCGTATTTGTCCATTAATACTGTTACATTTCCTTTGTCCGCATTTAAAACCAAAATCTGTCTGTTATTATTCAAAAACTTTTGCGTGGAATATAATGTATTGATCAAGAATTTTTCCCTAGCAGTATTTGTTGTTTTTTTCTTCAGGTGATCACGTATTATTGTCGTCAAGTTGTTTCTTTCTATTTCTTGTTTTTCTTTATCCTTTATTGTTTGTATGCAATTTTCACCGTCTGCTATAAATTTAAACAGTGGAAAGTTCTTATTCTCTGTCGGTAAAGCGAACTTCGGACCAAGAGATAGAAGCCATTGGGAGTCTGTTGGTATGTTGACATTTGTTTTATTGCAAAACCATTTTGGTACCACCCTAATGTTCCATAGTTGTTTTTGGGTTGCTATCAAGTTTTCGTATTTCTTTTTTTTGTCTGTTTTTAACTATTTCTCTGAGCTTGTCTGTTAATAATTTCTCACTTTCGAACAACGCTTTTGTGTCCTGTATGTCAATTTGTTGTTTTATTAATTTTTCCAGCCTATTTACCTCTTTTTGTTTTTGTCTGTATATTTCGTGCTTAATTTCGATGATGATATTTACCAGCTTTACCTGTAATTTGTCGATGAAAGTGGACACTTTGTTGGAAAACTTAGTTGGTATCTTGTTGTTGCAGGTGTTGTTTTCTATTGCTTGCATGATGTTTTTGGTAGTGTTGTTACCATTGCGGCAGTACTGGACATTACCCAGATTTCGATAATGTGGCAATCCTAGACAATGAGAAGCATTATCATAAACGATACACATTGGAAATGTTACATATTTTGAACACCCCTAATAACAAGAGAATTAACTTTAAATCTGACACGGACAACTGCGCTCATGTGTATCGAAATTTAGTACTCAAACACCAACAATTGTCCAAATAAATGTTTGTAGGTACGTAAGCATCCCCCATCCAAACCGGTGTTCAACGCGAGCTTCGAGCAACAACAACAAAGAACAGCTGCAGTGATATACACAATTTACGTCTCACTGTTCGTGTTGTCTTATGTATTGTTGTTCCTATATTTTTGTTTACCCTTGCGGTACATTTTTAATTGTTTACATTTTTATGTTATGATGTCTCCAAAATTTGTTTACATTTACGGTACTTTTAATTGTTTACATTTCTATGCTTCGCATTTTTCCATATTCCACCTTGTTCCAAATTTTATTGTCAGTCGATCAAACTAAAGCATTAGTGTAAGTTTCGTTTTTTGGTTACATTTAAGAATATGTATCTATACATACATACATATGTATACCTAAATGTAATAATCTGTGTTTATTATTGTTTCCAGTCCTGATGATGACTCCAGGCTGGAGTCGAAATATCGATATTTAATAATAAAAACCAAATTAAAATTAAAAATTTGTGTTTTAAATTTTTAATCGTGGCCTTGAGCTCATAAACAAATAAATACAAAAAAAATAAATGTAAAATGACATACAAATTTTTTTTTTGCCTTCCTTGTCATTAATGTCATTTCACACCTCCGACCGTTCGCTTCTGGCGCTCCTTAACCAGTTCGTCGTTGCAAGGCACAGCATAAAAACAACAACAAAGCAATTGCGAACGTGACTGACATTTCACAGAGAAAACAACATTAATAAAAGAAAAGAAGAAAGGAGTAGGTAAGTTGGAGGGGAGCATAATTTAGAATGAAGTTTCATATGCTGGCTGCCACTTGCAGCAAGCCTGTCAGCCAGCTGGCCAGCTTCCTTACTTCTCTATTTTGTTGTGTGCTTGATAGAAGGGGCGTGAAATAAGTTGCAGTTTTTTTTTTTTGACCACAGCTAACGGTACTTTCTTTCACTAGTCTTATATTTTTAGTTTATTTTCTTTAGATTTTTTTAGTTTTTTTTTTTGGTTTTTTTTTTAGTTTTCTAGTTGCGAAAGTGGCTGAGTTAACTTTGCTTTGATATTGCGGCATTTCAAGTTGTTTAATTTTTTCAAACTCTTTTTTCCATTTTGCTAACAAACGATAAACTTTTTGCTCGCTAGCAAATGCAACGCTGCTGCGCCGTTGTGGCGAGTAGTTAGAGGAGCGTGGTAAAAGCTAAAGATGTGTATGCGGCAACTGTCAGAAATGTCAAACTAGTAAACACCTATGTACGTTAAGGTGAGCAGGAAAACGAAAAATGGCAAAGTAAATGAAATGAATTGAAATATTCAAAAATATACCTACATAATTTTGTTTTGTGAAAATTGTGAAGGAAATTAAAATGAAAAATGTGAAGCAAAAACGAAAATACATATTTGCTTTATGATTGCATTACCTCAGTTGCAGCTCAAGTCTCCTGAAAAAATTTCGGAGTAGATAATTAATTTTTAGGTGTTTTTTTCCGAGTAATTATTTTTTCTACTAATATTGATGTTTCTGTAATTTTTAAAAATTAAATAAAAACAAGTAAGGAAGCCTAAGTTCGAGTGGAATCGAACATTAGATACTCAGCTGTATGCTTTCATTGTTTGTTTTCGTTTGAAGGAAACACGGTATATAAAGAGAGTGCTGTATAAAGTGGGCGTAGCCACGCCCATTTTCAACATTTTTATCAGTTATTCAACTAAGCATATGAATATTATTCTTTGTGCAAAATTTCATTCCTTTATGACTTCTAGTTACAAAGATGTCACATTACAAATTCCCAAAGGGTAATCCAGAAATATCTTTGTTAAAAAGTAGGCGTGGTCATAAACCGATTTCAATACATTTTTGCGGGTCTATTAACACAGGTTATAAAAGTGTATAAACCAAGTTTCGTCATAATATCTCAATTATTTGTCGAGTTATGGGCTCATAAATCTCGTATATTCCTTTGTCTAAAAAGAGGCGGTGCGACGCCCATTTTCCAAAATTTTTCTATTTTTTGTTTCCGGTCTATTGTGGAACTCATGCCACAAAATTTCAATGAATTATCTTTATATTTGACAAAGATATCGCTTAAAAAGTTTTTATTAGGCCACTTTATAATACCTATATATAAAAGTGGGCGTGGTCGTCAACCGATTTCGCTAAAATTTTGAACATGTATTACCACAAGTAATAGAAGTGTACACACCAAGTTTCGTCATAATATCTCACTTATTTGTCGAGTTATGGGCTCAGAAATCTCGTATATTCCTGCTTCTAAAAATTTTTGTGTTTTTAGTTTTATGTCCGCAGTTGGACTCCTGCCATAAAATTTCAATGATATATCTCTATATTTGACAGAGATATAGCTTAAAATGTTTTTATTGGGCCACTTTATTATACCCATATATAAAAGTGGGCGTGGTCGTCGACCGATTTTGGCAATTTTTAGTCCAAACATTTGCCTAAGTAAGTATATCACGCGTACCAAATTTCATCGATATATCTTCAATGGTTTCTGAGTTATGACTCGTAAAACTTTCAATGTTTGCCCCTTAATAAGTAGGCGTGGCACCGCTTATTTTCCAAAATTTTTATGTTTTTTGTTTTGTGTCCATAGTTGGACTGCTGCCATAAAATTTCAATGATATATCTTTATATTTGACAGAGATATCGCTTAAAATGTTTTTATTAGGTCACTTTATAATACACATATATAAAAGTGGGCGTGGCCGTGAACCGATTTTAACAATTTTTTATCAAAATGTTTGCCTAAGTAAGTAAATCACGCATACCAAATTTCATCGATATATCTTCAATGGTTTCTGAGTTATGACATATAAAACTTTCCATGTTTGACCCTTAATAAGTGGGCGTGGCACCGCCCATTTTCCAAAATTTCATCAGATTTCTTCATAGGGGCCTGAGCTCAACACGTGGGTAAAATTTCATCGCTCCAGCTCTATTAGTGACTGAGATACCAAATTTCCAATTTTTTCTATATAGGAAAAGTGGGCGTGGTCATGGTCCGATTTCGCCCATTTTCAATACCAACCGTCCCAGTCTCGATACCAACTTGCATTCCAAATTTCATCAAAATATCTCAATTTTTGCGCGAGTTATCGTGCGTACGGACGGACGGACGGACGGAACGACGGACGGACGGACGGACATGGCTCAATCGATTTCTCTTTTCACCCTGATCATTTTGATATATATAAGTCTATATCTATCTCGTTTATTTCATTCTGTTACAATCCACCGTTATGAAATCAAAACTATAATACTCTGTGTACTAGTACAGCTGAGTATAAAAATTCGGAGTTATTCGGAAAACTTTTTTGTTTCCAAATATGGATGTTTCTACCAAAATTCATATTTTTAATCATGTAGACAAAATTTCGAAGTTCTTTCGAAATAGTTAATTTTTAGGTGTCTTTTCGGAGTAATTACTTTTTCTACTAATATTGATTCTGTATATTTTTAAAAATTAAAAAAAAATCGGAGTTTTTCGGAATACTTTTTTGTTTTCCAATATGGATGTTTCTACATAATTGCATGTTTTTAAACATGTAAGCAAAATTTCGGAGTTAATTTTTAGGGGGTTTTCGGAGTAATTACTTTTTCTACTAATATTGATGTTTCTGTATATTTTTAAAAATTAAAAAAATTCGGAGTTTTTTGGAATACTTTTTTTCTTCCAAAATTGATGTTTCTATATATTTTTAACTATTTAGAAAAAATTTAGAATTTTTTCGGAGTACATAATTTTTTTTTTCGGTGAAATTATTTATTTTTACTAATATTGATGTTTCTGTATATTTTTAAAAATCAAAAAAAAAATCGGAGTTCTTCAGAATACTTTTTTTCTTCCAATATGGTTGTTTCTACATAATTGTATATTTTTAAACATTTAGAAAAAATTTCGGAGTTCTTTCGGAGTACTCAATTTTTGTGTTTTTTCGGAGTAACTACTTTTTCTACTAATGATTTTGATTGACGTTTCTGCATATTTTTTAAAACTAAAAAAATTCGGAGTTTTTCGGAATACTTTTTTTCTTCCAATATGGATGTTTCTACATAAATGCATATTTCTAATAAATTTAGAAAAAATTTTTGGAGTTCTTTCGGAGTTCTAAATTTTTTTTTTTTTTTCGGAGTAATTACATTTTCTACTAATATTGATGTTTCTGTATATTTTTAAAAATTAAAAAAAAAAAATCAGAGTTCTTCGGAATACTTTTTTTCTTCCAATATGGATGTTTCTAACCTGTAGAAAAAATTTCGGTGTTCTTTCTGAGTACTTTATTTTAGTTGTATTTTCGGAGTAATTAATTTCTTTCTCCAAATATGAATATTTCTATATAGTTTTAAACATTTAGAAAAATTTTCGGAATACTTTTTTGCTTCCAATATGGATGTTTCTACATACATAATTGCATGTTTTTAAACATGTAGGCAAAATTTCGGTTTTGTGAATTCAAAACGCAGAGTGAGCGGATTTCCCTCATCTATGAGTTTTCGGGATTGTGTGTCTAGTGATAATAAAAGCATTGCCAATCTCTTTGCACAATTTTTCGAATCTAATTATTCCAAAGATAACTTAAATTTCAGCATATACCCGTACCATCTTTCTCAAAATAATACAATTAATGTTGCCTATATAAATTCAGATGAAGTTTTAGATCACCTTAAATCACTGAAAGAGTCTTTTAGTTATGGTCCGGATATGATCCCCGCATGTTTCCTTAAAAAATGTGCGGATCATATTTATCTACCTTTGTCAAAGCTATTCAACTTGTCATTGAAATCTGGCATTTTTCCTATTGCTTGGAAAGAATCCTTTATTATTCCTTTACATAAAAGTGGTATTAGATCTTCAATTGAAAATTATCGAGGCATAGCAAAATTGTCTGTTATCCCAAAACTGTTTGAGTCGATTATTAGCAACCAGATAAAAAACTCGATTGAGTCATTGATTGGGAACTCTCAGCATGGTTTCTGTAGGGGTAAATCAACCATCACTAACCTTCTGGAATTTACAACAAGTGTTTCTAATGGGTTTAGGGAAAGTGCTAAAACGGATGTTATTTATACTGACTTTAGTAAAGCCTTTGACAAGGTTAATCACAATTTACTTATCCACAAGCTTCAACTACTGGGTTTTCAACCTATCCTCCTAAACTGGATCTCTTCTTACATTTCTAACAGAACACAAAGGGTTGTTTTTAAGAATGCCTATTCATTTACTATTGATGTGTCCTCTGGGGTTCCGCAGGGCAGCCATCTCGGACCGACTCTGTTCTTGTTGTTCATTAATGACATCTCATGTGCTATAAATTATTCTAAAGTTTTAATGTACGCAGATGATGTGAAACTTTTCAAGTCCTACACCTCACCGGAGGAAAGATCGCTCCTTCAAAATGATTTAAACGGTTTGGTTACGTGGTGCAATATAAATCTTATGCCACTAAATCTAAGTAAATGTAAATTTATGTGCTTTTCGCGGAGTAATGTCGATCCTATAGCTTACGCCATTAATAATCATGGTCTGGAGCGAGTTTATGAGTTTGTCGACTTAGGTGTAAGATTCGATTATAAACTTAATTTCAACCTTCACATCAACGTCATGATAAATAAAGCTAAAAGTGTTCTAGCGTTTGTAAAACGTTGGTCTAAGTTAGTGACCCCTACGTAACTAAAGCCCTTTTCACAACTTTAGTAAGACCGACACTAGAATATGCATCTATAATCTGGAATCCGAGTTATAAAATTCATTCTGATAGACTTGAATCGATTCAAAAACAATTTTTACTTTTTGCATTAAGAAATTTGAATTGGAACCCTCATTGCAATCTTCCCTCGTATACTAGTCGCTTAAAGCTTATTAACCTTCCAACTTTAGCTAGTCGTAGGGAAACTCTGGGTGTAATATTCGTAACGAAACTGCTGAAGGGATCAATAAATAGCCCATTTCTTCTTTCTGAAATAAGCTTAAACATTCCTGCCCGTCCATCAAGACATTACCAGCCCATATTTTTAAAACAATGTAAAACTAATTTTGAATTAAATGAGCCATTCCGATATCTATGCAAAAGTTTTAACACATACTTTATTGTTAACTGAGTAATTGCTTCTAAGTGTATACATAAACTTATGTATTACACATACAGCTGATGAATTTCTATTCTGTAGCTGAGCAGCATAAGAACTCGACGTTTAACAAACTCCAAGCCACTCAACACCTTGGCAAAATTAAAAAATATATCCGTGCGTCATGCGGATTGCGCCCCTCGCGTCGGTCGGGCGGGAAATGGAGGGTAAACCGTTGGGAATTATTATTATTATTATTATATTCGGAGTAGCTGCAATTGTTTTGTGTTTTGCGGAGTAATTTATAAACCTATATTTTTAAACATTTAAGTAGTAGCATTTTTTGGAATACATACTTAATTTTATAGGTGCTGTTTTCTGAGTAATTTTTTTTTTTCTACAAATATGGATATTTGTGTGTATTTTAAAAAAAATTGGAAAATTCGGAGTATACATTAAAAAAAATATCGGAATATTTTCGGAGTACTCAAGATTTAATAGCTTTTTCGAAGTAATTATTTGTTCACCAATATGAATTTGTAAATTTTTAAAAATTTAGGAAAATTCGGAATACTTTCGGAGTACTTATTTTTTGGGTTTTCTGCAAATAGTAGGTACCATACGTTGAGTTCGCTAGGGCTCCGCACTAAGTGCCACTAACTTAATGGTGATGAGCTGCTATTATGCTGTTTTTTTGTATCTTTATCTGTTGTTTCGAACCCCTTATTCAACTACTTACAGTTGAACCACATCCAATCTCGGAATTTCTAACTCTTATGTCGCTATTACTGGCTGCTTTGAAGCTTTGAAAATGCGGAAGCTTGTAGTACTTATGTCGCTGCATCTCGCCCAACTGCATCAGTGTTTCTGCTGTAGCCTTCCTTCCTTTCCTCAAATTAACCCATTTTCAAATTCTTTCAGTGGCATTCAAATTGTTGAATATCAAAATGTTTTTACTAAACAATTCATCAGCTAATTTGTTTGCACTCACAGCTTACTCTTCACATATTTCAAATTGCTCTATATTCATAATAACCAGCCATGCTTTTATTTATACTTCCTTTCCCCTACATCCCACTCGTGTAGTCGGCACGCTCGTGTGTGTGTATACACTCAAAAAAAAAATTACTCAGATTATGGAAAAATGGGAATGATTCGGCGCTAAAGACATATTTCCATATTTTGATTTACAATTTTCTTTAAAACGTGGTTTTTATTCCTTGATTTGAAGAAAATCGTACATCAAAATGTGGAAATATGTCTTTAGCGCCGAATTATTCCCACTTTTCCATAATCTGAGTAAGTTGTTTTTTCAGTGTATAAGGTAAATGTACATAATTCCGTGATACTAAGGACTTTTCTGAATTGCAGGATTTTTGGATCTTAAACTATAGACCGCAAACTGGAAAATAAATATGGTACAAATAAATTGATGCATTGAGGCTCATTCTCAATTGCTAAAAAATTAAAATAACTATAATTACTATTTATATTAATTAAAATTTGATCTACATGCAAATGTCCCTAATTCCGTGACAAAAATTGTCGCATGTCCCTAATTCCGTGAATAAATGTACCTAATTCCGGCCTTGTAACAAAATGCACAGAAATAATTTTTCAAATCAATATATTACATATTAGACTTAAATATTTATTTTATAATTTTTTATGAAATTGAAATTTGTGTTTATTAACAAAATAAATTTAAATAAAGAAAAAAATTATTAAAAATTAAAATTTTTTTCTTCATAAAAATTTAGATACTTATTAAAAAAGGGCAAAATAATAATAAAATTAAATTTCATTAAAATTTATTTAATGTTAAAGAATTACATTTAGATACAAACTTAAACGAAAGACAAAGAAAGTAAAAAAAACATACAACGTAAATGTGCGATATATGTATCACGGAATAAGGAACAGTATGAAGACCCTAATTCCGTGATAGTATCGCCAGTCACTTATAAGTTGAATATTAGCGAATGGGTTCAAAAATCTATATCACGGAATTAGGTCAAGAACTTCTCTAGGATTTTGTTTAATGGAAAAACATTTTATTACCATTGGTTCCTTTCAAAAAAGCTATTTAAAAGAAGAAAGAATTAAGTACTAAAATTTCCTAATTCCGTGATAGTCACGGAATTATGTACATGGGGAAATGAAAGATGTCCCTAATTCCGTGATAAAGAAAATTTACTTTTAAGAAAAAAATAACTATTGAAATAAGGTTGAAAGTTACAAAAACAAATGCCAGATGCCTATTTAATAATAAAATATAATAATATTGATAAAAATCTTAACCAGTAAAGTTTTATAGCCTTAAGAAAATACTCGATGCTCCTTAACCATTCGCTTAAGAAATTTCCTGTATTATGCTAATTTTATGACCTGCCAGTTTTAAAGTGGTTTTATTAAATCAGTAAGCTCTAAAATTACAACAAAATTATAAATTAATATACTTCGAAAATAATATTATATAATATTTTGTTTGATTAAATATTGTACCAATTCCTTATTTTAACGAATATAAACGATTATCACGGAATTATGTACTATCACGGAATTATGTACACTTACCTTACATAACTACTTGTAAAACTACTCCTATGTGCGTTCATAGCACTCATTTCGCTCTTGCTTTTTTTAAATTACTTTTTTTCTTTGTTTTTGTTGTTATATTTTTCTATTTACATGCCCTACTCGTTGTAGTGCTTTTGTTTAAATTTCATTCATTTCAATTTTGATTGGATTAAATTCCATTCTAAATTGTTTTGATTCAATTAGATGTTGTCTGGCTATTGTAGCTGCGTTTTTGTTCTAATTCTCTATTTAAACAATGATCATGTACGTACATGTACACATGTACATGCAACTAATCTTTGCTTCAATGTTTTTTATTTGCAATTTAAAATTTTATAGACACTTTGGAGTGGGTTAGTTTGTCAGTTTTTGGCAGACAATGAGTGCCCGTAATTTCAGCAATATGTATATGATGTATACATTCGTAAATTGTAATTTAGACTTGTTTAGATACCGTTAGGAAAAGTTTGAAAAGCAATGTGTGAAATCTTTTTGAAAATTCTTGTCCAGCCAAGGCTCAGTTGGGCGCAGCTTAAGGCACTTTTGCGTTTACTATTTAGCATGACAACTCTCCTTTTAATATTATTTCATCACACAGCGGCTTTCAAATTGTGACAGTTTGGCGAGCAGTGGCGGGGTGAACAAGCTGCTGGATTTAAGATTTTAGCCAGAGTCCCGTAATTGCTTAAAAATTGTTTTCTTTATTTGATTGCTCTTCTTCAATACTTCTTTTTCCTTTTCTTGACTTTAAATGTATGTGCCTCATTCCTAGCGAGCATATAAACTTCAGCCAGTTTGAAGGGCTTTGGAGTACTTTTTAAGCTTTGCTTGTGATTTGGAAATAATTTTTTTTTTCTCTAAACCCGACCCTAAACCTTTTCCACTGTTCCTTTATATTTTCAAATACCAAACAAAAATTTCTATTCTTCATTGTT
The DNA here is from genome assembly GCA_960531455.1 of Urophora cardui. NCBI lineage: Eukaryota > Metazoa > Arthropoda > Insecta > Diptera > Tephritidae > Urophora > Urophora cardui. Next base: position 11,643,153 of record OY482671.1, read on the forward strand.
ACAGCGCCTACAAAATTGCTACAGTTTGGAAAGCAGTTGAGTGTTCCCGACCAACTTAATATTGCAAGGAAGGTTTTGCGAATGTCTGCGACAGGATTAACTGAAAAAATTTTTTTTCACTGTTCCTTTATATTTTCTAATACCAAACAAAAATCTCTTAGTGACCGCTATGGTGCAGTGGGTAGAGTGCTCGCCTGCTGTGCCAGAGGTCTCGGGTTCGAACCCCAGTCGGAGCAAACACCAAAAAATTTTTCTAATTAGTAAAAATCCAATTATTGGGTTTTAAGAGCAGCGGTCACCTCTCGGCAGTGGGCGGCATACCCTCCGAGTGTATTTCTGCCATGAAAACGCTTCTCACAAAAAATGCATTCGCCGTTCGGAGCCGGCATAAAACTGTAGGTCCACCCAATTAGTAGGAAAAAACAAAAGGAGCATACCTAGAATTGGGAGAGAAGCTCGGCCATAAAACTCGCCAGAGTTATAATAGCGCCATTGTATTATTATTAAACAAAAGTCTCTATTCTTCATTGTTACAGCGCCTACAAAATTGCTACAGTTTGGAAAGCAGTCGAGTGTTCACGACCAGCTTAATATTGCAAGGAAGGTTTTGCGAAAGTCTGCAACAGGATTAACTAAATTCTTACTCGCTTTCTTTACCTCCCTCCCTTTTTCCCCTCTCTATCCTTTCTACTTAGTCTATTTCCAACTATAGCAGTCCCCAAATTTCAACAGTTTGAAGCACTATGTCCCTTACAGCGCTTTCCAAACTGCTAGAATTTGAATGCTTACAACCAGCAAAGTGTACAAGAGAAGGTTTTGTGTGAGTTTGTAACAAGCTCAGCTAAACCGCACTGTACAGCAACTTCTTTCCATGCCCTCCATACTACCCAGTGGCTCTAAAATTTCTACAGTTTCTGGCGCCATGTAAACTTTTTAAAGCTTCTTAACCCATTAAGTAATTAAAAAAAAAATAGTTTTTCTTTGCTAAAATTTAAGACTGAATGCAAACTTAGGCATAACTTTTTCAGCCTTCGTTTTCAATTATTTATCATCGTGAATTTCCTACAGGGTGTTTTGCAATGCTTTGTAAAAATATGCAAATTAAATGAAAATTGGCAGAAATTCAATTGAAGTCATTTTTTAATTAAAAATTTAGTTATTCGTTTTAATTGTTTGTACATATGTATGTATGTAAATCGCAGCTTTGAATGTTTTGAATGGCGCATTAGTTAATTAGAAAATTTAATTAAGTGGCAACCATTTTTCTCTGCTGAAACAACATAATTTGTTTCGCAAGCGAAAAGTTTGAAAAGGAAATCAGAGGAGCATAAAAGAATATTATTTTCCATTCAAGGAAAAAAGAGATAATGCTTTAATTTTTTTTTGTTTAACCATTAGCGCCCATTTTTGTAAAAAAAAAGGAAAAAGAAAGACAAAAGAAAGAAAAGAAAATTTTCGAAAACTGGAAAGCGAGTGCGCATTATTAAGGATTTTTTTTTTTCGTATCAGTTTAACCCATTATTGCCCATTATAGTCCAAAAGTTAAAAACATTTATTTTTTTTGCCAAACTTTTTTAAGCTTTCTTAAGCTTTCTTAAGCATTTTAAGTGCAAAACGTGAATCAGCAAGTTATTTAAATTGCTTTATTTACCACTTTAACCCCTTGACGTCCACTTTAGTTATAATTTTAAGTCGAAAAAACTTTTTGTAACTTTTTTAAGGTTTTCAAGTGGAATGTGAATCAGCAAGATATCATAATATTTTTCTTTAACTTATTAACCCCCTGACGCCCACTATAGTTATATGTAATGTTATAAACAAAATATTTTTTTTGTTATTTCTTGAAACTTCAAATACGAAATAGGAATCAGCAAGCCATTTCAACTTTTCCTTTAACAGATTAACCCATTGAAATAAATTTTCTTTTTTTCAACTATCAAAAAACACCAAAAAACTATCTTCATTACTTTTGCTTTTTCCTTTAACCCTCCAACGCCCATATTACACCCTTGCAAATAAGTAAAAATGTATTTAATTGCATTTATAAACACGAGTGGCTTTATGAAATAAATTTTAATATTAATGTAATACTTTTTTGTATATTTTTTCGTTAACCCACACAGCGCCAACGCACATTGCTTGCATGTATGTATGTTCTACAAACTTTTAATATCAACAGATAGCTGCGCACATGTATTCCCCCAATACAACTTTCAATATCCGCCGTCAACGTTGCCTTCATGAGGGTTTGCCCTCTTAAATTTATCATACTGCATTTTTTCGCTTGAAATTAAATTTTTTCCATTTTTTCTTTTTTTTTATTTACTTTCGCCAATTTTGACGCTCTCGACGCTTAAGGGAAAAAGTTTTTCACACTTTTTCTCCAATAATCGCATTGTTATGGGTCAATGGATTTTTGTTTGGGGAATTTTTATAATGCATTTTTCATAAGTGAGGTTATGTTGGTATGTAGACAAAGGCACATATACATACACTGGTGGCGATAATATTGGAGTTTTTTATTTGAACGTAAACTTATCTTTTAGAAACTTTTATGCATAACACACAATCTGGTGATATTAATTAAGGGTTAAAGCGTTATATACGATATTACTGTGCATGAAAATTTCATGGCACTAAACTTTGTAAAACATTTTAACTCACTAGCACACACAGAAAAGCGTCAATTTGTGCATTGATTTTGAAAACGAAGATATAAAATGTATTTACTTGGCCGTTAGAGCGTTAAGATCTTTTAGAAAAATATGCGCCAGTAAATTTCAGTAGAGATCCGCTCAGCGGGAATTTTTTAAAATACACGTAAAGGCCGTAAGCAACTAAAGAATACATCTTAAATGCACACCGACCGCTAGATGGCGCTGTTTTAAGTTAGTAACTTTTTTTTTGGCCATCAGTGTACTTTTGACTATCAATATACCTACGAGTATATATGTAGTTGCCTACAGTAGCAGCTTCCAGTAAAAGCAATTATAAAAACATTGCATTGTTGCCAATCAATGTCCGCGACGAAGCTGGCAGTTAAGTGCATGTGCACTTACATAAAATATGCATATAGAGCTTCGTATTCATACATACTTACATATGAATATGACATACAACAAAGCTTCTATCCATATTTTCCAATATTTATGCGCCTTCTTATCACCGCGCTGCCTTTTAAATGAATGAACTCACATTTTTTTTGCCTTTTCTAAGCGAGTAGTTCAAGCGCTTTGTATGTAAATACATCTGTATGCATGTCATTGAATGAGTGCATATGAGCAACTGAACCCCTTCTGCGCCAACTAGTAACTACCCCACAGCGCTGTCGAACTTAACAAACATCCACTTTTTCCACTTTTTTTATTTATTTCTTTTTTTGTACTCCTTTCATTTTCATTTGCATTTTCATGCTCATGTTACTCCATTTTCCAGTTACATACATATGTATTATTCGAATAAAAATTATTCGAATAAAAAATCCGTTTATTCGAAAGGTATATGTAATCCGAATAATATTTATTCGTATAATTTATTCGTATATTCGAATAAATACTATTCGAATAGTACTATTCGAATATCACTATTCGAATACCACTATTAGCAAATAGCTATTGAATGTATGTATGTATGTTTTTGCTTTTGTAAGTACATACATATGTATATACATATATATATATACGTAATGGCTTGCGCGAAGACAAGTGGAATTCCCAAATTTTGCATGTACATACATACTACTATTCGAATAGTATTATTCGAATAGTGTTATTCGAATATTATTATTCGAATAGTACTATTCGAATAGCACTATTCGAATTTTTTCACACGAATATTATTATTCGTTTATTCGAATAATATTTATTCGAATATTATTCGAAAAACATCCCACTACTAATATGTATCCATACATAAACACATACATATGTACATACCTACTTATGATTCATCTCTTACAAATATACTGGTACATCACTTGACTTGCTTCCACTTACCAGTGCCTCGTTTGACTCACGTTGAACGAAGTGAAGTGCATAGGGTACCCACTTTATTATGCGTCGAGCAAAGAGTTGTATTTTTAAAAGTGCAGTGACATGGATATTTTTCTGTAGTTTTTGCTTTACCGTGTATTTATTTATTTTTTTTTTCTATTTTGCTTAATAAAAACACATCTAAAAATTTTAAAAGAGTTATACCAGCTAATTAGTAAAAATCCAATTATTGGGTTTTTTAAGAGCAGCGGTCACCTCTCGGCAGTGGGCGGCATACCCTCCGAGTGTATTTCTGCCATGAAAAAGCTTCTCACAAAAAATGCATTCGCCGTTCGGAGCCGGCATAAAACTGTAGGTCCACCCAATTAGTAGGAAAAACAAAAAGGAGCACACCTGGAATAGGGAGAGAAGCTCGGCCATAAAACTCGTCAGAGTTATAATAGCGCCATTGTATTATATTATTATTATTATATACCAGCTTTTAGAGCAGTTTGCGTTGACAATTTCATTAAGCAGAAAAGCGAATTTTGACATTTTGTGGGGTTTAAAACAAAAATTATACCAGTTTTTAGAGCAATTATTTGAGACAATAAAATTAAGCAGAAGAACGAATGTTGGCATTTTGTGAATTAAAAAAAATACATAGCTACTAGTTTGCATAACATTAGACCAGTTTTCAAAAAAGTTAGACCCGTTTGTGGTGACATTTAAAATTGTTCAAAAATAAATGTTTACATTTAGAAAGCGACAAAATATTACAACAGTTTCAAATGAATTTAAAAAAAAATTTACCAGTTTTTTGACCAGTATAGTTCCAGACATTTTTCAAGTTGTTAATAAAATGTTTCCAGTTTAAAAAGAATTATACCAGTTTTCAGGCCTGAATGAATGTTGACATTTGAGAGTTCTGCTTTTCTTCTCATACAAGTTTTGAAAAAGTAGGCCAGTTAACATTTTGAAAAAAATTATACCAGTTTGAAAAAAATGAAAAAAAAAATTATACCAGTTTGAAAATAATTAAAAAAAATGTATACCAGTTCTTAGACAAGTTTCGGGTGACATTTAAAGTTGAGTTAAAAAAATTATACCAGTTCGAAAACAAATTATATTATTTTCAGAAAAAATTTATACCAGTTTTTAGGCCAGTGTATGGTGACATTTAAAGTTAAGTTCTAGATATTTTTCAAGTTGTTGAAATTTTTTTTTCGAAGAATTATACCAGATTTTAGACCAGAACGAGTGTTTACATTGTGCGCGTTTTTTTTTTTGATATTATACCAGTTTAAAAAATTTAAACAAGTTTAAAAAAAAAACAAAAGGCAAATAAAGCATTCGACATTTTGCAAGTTCAAAAAAAAAAAATTATACGAGTTTAAAAATATATTTTTTGAAAAAAAAAAAAAGATTTTAGGCCAGCTTTTGCTGACAAATAAAGTTAGCTTCTATAAGAAACCTTAAAATTTTGCGAGTTAAAAAAAAAAATTATACAAGTTCGAAAAGAAATTATATTATTTTGAGAAAACACTATACCAGTTTAGACCAGTTATTGTTGACATTTAAATTTAATTTCGTTATAATAATTCCGTTATAATAATATCGTTGTAATAATTTCGTTATAATAATCGTTACATTTTGCAAGTTAAAAAAAATTATACCAGTTTAAATTATACCAATTTTTAGACCATTTTATGCTGACAATTAAAGCGAAGTTCTATAATAAATATTGACATATTGTGAGTGAAAAAAATTATACCTGTTTGAAAAAAAAATTATGTATATTATTTTGCGAAAAAAATTATACCAGTTTTTAGACCAGTTTTTGTTGACATTTAAAGTTAAGTTCTAAAATGTTGACAATTTTTGAGTAGAAAAAAATTATACCAGCTTCAAAAGAAATTATATTATTTTGAGAAAACATTTATACCAGTTTTTAGACCAGTTTTTGTTGAAATTTAAAGTTAAGTTGGTTGTCGTTCCTCCGAAGAAATCAATATTCGTATCTAGGTTTGATAAAGACACAACCGCGGATGATCTAAAGGGCTATATTTCGTCCAAAATCTCTACTGGAAATATTTTTATCAAAAAATTCAACTTTTCATACACAAGAGACATTTCTTCTTTTAAAATTGATGTATCTCCTCAAGATTATCAAACTTTACTGAACAGTTCATTTTGGCCACCTGGTGCTTTTGTTCGCGAGTTTGAAAACAGGCCTAAAATACATGGTCACAATACGGCGAAAATTTCTCGTACTGCTTCAAAAAACTGAGTATAACCTTAAATTCCGCATTAAATATTTTCTATCAAAATGTCAGGGGCCTGAACACCAAATTAAGTGATTTTTATTTAAAAACGATTGACTGCGTCTATAATGTAATTTCTTTTACCGAAACATGGCTTAAGCCTCATGTTTTCGATTCTGAAATCTTTTGTAACCATTATCAGGTATATAGAAATGATCGCGTAAACAGAATCGGCGGTGGTGTCTTGTTTGCTGTAAAGTCCTCATTACATTCTGAGGTGGTCAGTACACCTAATATTGGTGGTGTGGAGTCGATTTGCATTCGAATTAAGCAAGGAAAGGATTGGATTTATTTATTTGCTTGCTATATCCCGCCAGCCTGCAATACAAGCGTGTATATGGAATTAGCATCTGTGCTTAAAGATGTACACGCGCTGATGAACTCCTCTGACTCTATGCTTGTGTTAGGCGATTTTAATCTTCCGTGCATTTCTTGGAGCGTTTCAGAGGAGAATATTATTCCGAACTCATCGAGATCGGACATGAATAGCTTTTTCGATCAGATTGCCGATCTTTCCCTCAACCAGGTGAACATATTTCAGAATGCGTTCGGGAAAATCTTAGACTTAGTTTTTGTAGATGATAGCTCTAAGTATGTCCTTCACCGCTGTGACCCTCTTGTTCTACCGGAGGACTTATACCACCCTTCTCTAGAGATTACATACGAAATTGTAAACAATATTAATGGCTGCATTTCTAGTTCAGCTAACACAAGTACATATTATAATTTTTCCAAGGCCAACTTTAAAAAACTTAATCATGAGTTAGCTAGTTTAACATGGCCAAAATTCAATAACGATGTCGAGCAAAACGTTTTACTTTTTAATAAAATTATTCATTGCCTATTTGAAAAACTTGTGCCTAAACGTGTTCGTGAGTACAGTGAGCCATTACAACCTTGGTTCACAAAAGAGCTTAAAACTTTAAAAAATAAGAAATCCCGATTTTTCAAATCATACAAGAAATCGGGCTTGCATGCCGACTACTTAAAGTATGCTGAGCTTAGACGCCAATACTTTGTGTTAAATAAAAAATGCTATAGAGCTTATATACGTAAAATTAAGTCTAATTTTATTCGTAATCCAAAATCGTTTTACAGTTTCGTAAACTCCAAGAGAAAAGTTAATGGGTTTCCGTCTGCTATGAGATATCAAGACAACACTTCAAGTGATAGTCAAGAAATTTCCAATCTTTTTGCACAATTTTTCAAACATAATTATTCCAACATAGAAGAACTTCCATTTCGTAACTATCCATATCGATTATCTCCTAATACATCAATTTACAAACCATATATATCTGCAGATGACGTGTTATCAGCTTTATTATCATTAAAAGAGTCATTTAGTTATGGTCCTGACCAGATACCAACATGCTTTCTAAAAAAATGTGCCATAAACCTGTTTAAACCACTAACTGCATTATTCAATAGTTCCTTAGAACAAGGCATTTTCCCTATGCTCTGGAAAGAGTCATTCATTATCCCCCTTCATAAAAGCGGGAGTAGGTCCTCCATAGAAAATTATCGAGGTATAGCAAATATTTCGGCTATTCCTAAATTATTTGAAGCAATAGTTACCAATAGATTGTCTCATTCAACGTCCTCATTAATCTGTGATTCCCAACACGGGTTCTGTAAGGGTAAATCAACGGTCACAAACCTACTGGAGTTTACCACTAGTATTTCAAATGGATTTTCTCAAAACTTGCCCACTGATGTTATATACACGGACTTCAGCAAAGCATTTGATAAAGTCAATCACACCTTGCTGATTCTTAAACTTGATCTTCTTGGCTTTCAGCCCAGCCTTTTGCAATGGATATCTTCATATCTTTTAAATAGGACACAAAGGGTGATTTTCAAAAATGCTTACTCGTCTATTATTAATGTTACTTCAGGAGTTCCTCAAGGCAGTCACCTTGGCCCGATTCTGTTTTTGCTATTTATTAACGATATAACTACTACAATTAAACACTCAAAAATTTCATTGTATGCGGACGACGTAAAGCTTTTTAGATCAATCTCTTCATTTGATGATAGAACTTTGCTTCAGGAAGATTTAAATTCCTTAGTTTCTTGGTGTGACACTAACTTAATGCCACTTAACCTCAATAAATGTAAATTCATGCGCTTTTCCCGGAAAACCGTACAGCCAGCTTCTTATGCAATAAATGGCTTAGGCCTCGAACAAGTAAATGAGTTTGTGGATTTAGGTGTAATAATGGACTGCAAACTTAGTTTTAACATTCATATTAATGCTACAGCAAATAAGGCAAGAGGTGTCTTAGCGTTTGTAAAACGTTGGTCAAAGGAATTCAGCGACCCATACATAACTAAAACACTCTTTACAACTTTAGTAAGACCTATATTGGAATATGGTTCCATAGTTTGGAATCCATACTATCAGATTCACTCTGATCGCTTAGAGTCAGTCCAAAAACAGTTTTTGCTTTTTGCTTTAAGAAATTTGCCTTGGGATTCTGGTTACAATCTTCCACCGTATACTAGCCGTTTAAAACTCCTTAATCTTCCGACTCTTGCAAGTCGACGAGAAATGTTAGGGGTAATATTTATCGTTAAGCTCTTGAATGGCTTAATTCTTTCTCCTTTCTTGCTAGCTGAAATAAACTTTAACATTCCTTCTCGTTCAACAAGACACTTCAACCCTATCTACTTAAAGCAGTGTAAATCAAACTTTGAATTAAATGAACCTTTCCGGGGTTTATGTAAGAGCTTTAATTCCTATTCCAGCTTTTTAGATATTTCGGACTCACTTTTCATTATAAGGGAAAAAATACTGTCTTATCTTAACACATAGTAGCGATTATTCTGTTATAATTCTCAAGACTAACTTCAATTGTACTATACTCAGCTGATGATTTTATTTCTCTGTAGCTGAGCAGTTTAAGATCTCGACGCTTAACAAACTCCTGCCACTCAACACCTCGGCATTTTATGTAAATAAAAAATATCCGTACGTCATGCGGGTGCGCCTCTCGTGCGGTCGGGCGGGATTGGAGGGCGTGGGTTATTATTATTATTATTATTAAGTTCTATAATAAATCGAAAATAATTATACTAGTTTTTAGACCAGTTTTTGTTGATATTTGAAGTTATGTTATAATGTTGACATTTTGAAAAAAAATTATGCCAGTTGGTAAAAAATTATACCAGTTCGAAAAAAAAGTATTCTAGTTTTTAGACCATATTTTTGACATTTGAAGTTATGTTATAATGTTGAAATTTTGCGCGATTTTAAAAAAAATTATGCCGGTTTGGAAAAATTTATACCAGCTCGAAAAAAAGTATACTAGTTTTTAGGCCAGTTTTTGTTGATATTTGAAGTTATGTTATAATGTTGAAATTTTGCGCGATTTAAAAAAAAAATTATGCCAGTTGGCAAAAAATTATACCAGTTCGAAAAAAAAGTATACTAGTTTTTAGACCAGTTTCTGTTGACATTTGAAGTTATGTTATAATGCTCGCAAAATGATAAAAAAAAATAAAAATTATGCCAGTTTGCAAAAAATTATACCAGTTCGAAAAAAAGTATACTAGTTTTTAGACCAGTTTACGGCAACATTCTTATTAAGCAATGAATGTTTACACTTTGAGAATTCTAAAGGTACATATGTGCCTAGAGTGAAAGATTTATTTTCGGGCGAACTCTATTCTAAGAAATAAATTAGGAAAAACTGGCGTATTATCTGTATGTCGAGGACGAGCTTTTGCCTCTGTTATAAAGCATGGTCTAGATTGAAGTGAACACGAAATCCTATTGAAATGTTGTATCAGAGTAGAGCTAAGTAATAAAATGTTGAAGCATGACAAGAAGCCAATCTCAGACGGTCTGACCAGAGCGTGAGCCAAATAACTTGGCTTATAATAGAAAGTCAAATGAGGAATTTCACAGCTTAAGCTCTTTGCTACTGCTTTCAACTTTGCCTCCACACTTTTGTGCTCGCTAAAAATCGATGCGCCATTTAATCGACTAGACAAAAAAAAAACCAGTAAACCTTTAAAAGATTTGTGTTTTTAATTTCCTAAGTACCCAATCAATATAAAAATCAGGCACGTCAACTGTCGAAATGTGAAGCTGATGCAGCAAACGAGTTGAAAATGGAATGGAAAGCAGCAAAAAGCTGCCGAGGACGAATAAAGTGCACAGACAAAGATTTATTTCAAAACGAGGCAGCAACAAAAACAACAACGCAAAACTAAAACATGTCAAGTCAGGCAAGATAATAGTTAACAAATCAGCACCATTCCATTTTCTGCTGCTTCGGCCAGTGCGCGCCGCGCTACGAAACATTGCAATCACAATTATACTCGTACGCAAGGACTATTATTTGTTTGTTTGTTGGCCAGCAAGGATGCACTTACAATTTGGTGCACTTAAAATTGGTTACACATCTTGCTGCTCCTTCTTGAATAAAAATATACTGAAGGGAAAAAAGAAAGTTTGCAAACATTTTTCGTTTTCTGTGCGTTTTTTTTCAGTTGGCAACGCGCTGCTGCCTAAGAGAATCCAAAAAAAGTTTCGAACTTTACTTTACTAGTGAGTGAGTGCTCAGAGGCGCAAGTAGCGTTGGATCCAGAAGCAAAAATTTTCAAGTTGTGTGTGCTGAAAGGCGCAAAAGGGCGCAGAGGGAAATATGTGTTGAAAATAGGGCGCGTAGGGCGGCGGCAAAGTTCGTAGCTGAGGAATGGATGAGCGCCACTCTCGGCAGCGCGCCATAATCACAACTACAACAATGAAACCAGCAATCGCCATGCAAACTTGATTGCGGTCGATTTCGGTGTGTTTTTGCTAGGCGCGTTCTATGCACTTGCGGTCAATTTGAGTTCAGGACAACAATAAAACAACTGCCAGCCGTTGCCAAGCCAACAAATTGTGGTCAAATTGAAACAAGTGTAGCGTGTAAAGATAGTCAAGCAAGCGCTAATATGCGCATATCTGTGTGTGTGATTGTACCTTTTAAATTGACCAAAAAGCACTTTACTTGGCAGCATTAAATGTTGTTGCGCATTCTAAGCGCGCTAAGCAGAAGCAAGCGCTGAAGCGTGAAGTGAAAAATCAACTCATTTACTTAAAAACAATTTTGCGCAGACTTTCTTAGAAAAAAATGCATTTAAAATAACAAAAAAAAAAGGCAAAAATTCTTTTGTTGCTGTAAAAGCAAATTGTTTTTTGCTTTGTATGTACATTTTTTGTAAAGCATGCGGGAAAAGTGTTAAAGTTTTTCCTTTTTTAAAAAATGTGAAATTTAAAAAAAGTCTTAAGAAGTGAAAAAAAAAACAAAAAAATTCTTTTTGGTAGATGACAGTTCGTTATCATGGCGTTCATTGAGGCTTATTAAATTTTTTATAAATTTACTGCAAATTTGAAATAAAAAAAAATTTTTTTAAATTGAAAAAAAAAAAAAAAATTTTTTGTGGTTGGACGAAATTGACACATGAATCTAGCATTCTTTTTTGCGTATTGAATTTTCGATGCCTTGAAGGGGGCGAGGGGGTAGGTTTTTCAAAAAAAAACGTGAAATTTAAAAAAACTTAAAAATTCAAAAAACAAAAAATTCTTTCTGGTAAATGACAGTTCGTTATCATGGCGTTCATTTAGGCTTATTAAATTTTTTTATAAATTTAGCGCAAATTTGAAATAAAAAAAAATGTTAAATTGAAAAAAAAAAAAAAAAAAAAATTATTTTTTTGTGGTTGGACGAAATTAGCACATGAACTAGAATTAATTTTTGCATATTGAATTTTCTATACATTAAAGGGGAGGAGGGGGCAGGATTTTTTCAAAAACGTGACACTTAAAAAAAGTCTTAAAATTCAAAAAACAAAATAATTATTTTTGCTAAATGGCAGTTCGTTATCATGGCGTTCATTTAGGCTTATTAAATTTTTTTTTTATAAATTTAGCGAAAATTTGATAACAAAAAAAATTTTTTTTTTTAATAAATAATAAAAAATTTGGGTGCTGGACGAAATTAGCACATAAATCTAGCACTCATTTTTGCTTATTGAATTTTCGATACGTTGAGGGGGGGGGTCCAGCTTCACGTTATTCTAATGCAAGGCCCGGCAAATCGACTCACGTGAGTTAATGAGTATAACACACATAGGCTTATGCTCTGTGCAGTGTTGCCAGATTTTTTTTGTCCCAAATCGTCAATTTAAAAATAAAAATCGTCATCCATTTTTTGCCCCATCTGCGACAAATACAATCATGTTGTTTTCATAAGGAACATTTTTTTCGATGAAATACTGTTTTATCGCATTATGTAAACTGATAGCGTCGCAGGTTTCAACACGGACCAAACCAAAAAAAGTCTTTCACTGAAAAGTTTATACATACTCTCACAGTGAGAGTCTCACTACAAGACTGAGTAATTTCGTATTACTTAAGTATATCAGTGGATTCATCAACGCACAATGAAAATTTAGTTGTTCGGAGTATGGCACATAGCGATTCTAGCTGGTAGGTACTGCCCAAGAGCGTTCTGAATAATAATTGTTGCTTGTGTTCTTCCACACGATAAAGCTGCCGCCGTTTTAGAATCGTCGAAACTGCTTTTTATACACTTTACAAGATCATCTACGGCGGAGAATGGTAGATTATGTTGAGCAATGAATGCACTTATTCCATTCGTGTGGCAGTGCGCTCAGAACCAAGGCAATGTTGCATTTTAATGTAGTAAAAGGATTTATGAAAAACATAGTGTTGGAAAAGGATTGAAGAAAACCAATCAGATTGCCTTAATTTGCGAATAAATCTATATTTCTCTGTACTTCCTAAAATCGTCATTTTGTGACATGAAATCGTCCCATCGTCATGGAGTCCAAAAATCGTCAAAATGACGATGCCATCGTCATTCTGGCAACGCTGGCTCTGTGATTCAGTCAAATGTATGCATTATTCACTGATGTTCTGCGCAGCGTCATCTCACACTCACACGTTCATTGTGAATGGATACAAGTGACTTGACTCTGGGATGTGTGTTAAAAAGGTCGAACAGCTGTGCTCAGCTGATTTCAGGGTTGCTGTTATGGCCCAATAACGATGGTGAAAGCAATAGAAGTTGCTCTTCTTCTTTCTGTTTTGTAGGTTGTTGATTTTACATTCTTGCATATGTTATTCGTGGAATAGCTGGCGTTTACGCTATCACCGGGAATTGCGTTTTAGGAACTCAGCCTTAAATTCTTTTCGGAATTATGAATTGGTTTTTTCAATTCCCAATTCCGGAATTGCGTTTCTGTCTTGATTGCTATGACCTTGTCATTATGGTCCCTTTTCTTACAACAACCACATCCGGCCGCCATACCAATCTGTACCCCCGGAAGTCGCCGCCATACCAATCTCTCCCCGATTTTGACATTTTTCGATGACTTATCGTCTTTTTTTTTATCGAATTTCGACTCCGCATCCCAGAGCCATTTCACTGTATGCTATACACTATGCACACGTTAACACGCATTAAACCGAGAGAGGAGGAAACCTACGGCGGCTCACCTCACACGCAGCGTGAGTGGCTCATTCCTAGCTCACTCATTCGAAATGAGTGAAGCAACAAACAAAACTCTCACTCTGCGTTCTAGACGAGTGAGAAACGCAGCACGCCGTGATAATGAGATTCCTCACTCACTCACTCACTCACACATACTCCGAGTTTCTTTCTACCCTGCCTGTTTCACGCGCTCTCTCTTAAACGCCAAAATAATTAAAGCCATACATTTTTAGCGCGCAAAATATATTTAATAACTTTTTTGTTTTAATGCAACAACAACAAAAAAAAAACAATAAATAAATCCAACAACACAAAGCGCGCCTTCACCGCACACACGCGCTTGTGCTTTCCACATCCTGCAAGGGTATTTCATCTTCGCGCTTTTTCATGCGCGTCGCTCCATTCACCTTTCGTCTGCTCGTATGCGGCATAGCATAGCGCAACTTCTGCCAAAACCATGGCTCACCCCATTTCAAGTAGGTATTCATTTGCAAATAAGCGCGCAACTCTTGATCCAACTCCAATGCATCCAAACGCAAATCACCATACAACACCAATATCACGCGCAAGCGTCCCTCATTGAGCGCGCGCTGATGCGCCATACGAAATTCCATGCGCGCCCAATCGGAGTGCAAGTAATGCTGCGACAACACAATAATGGTGCGACGCGATTGCTCCACAGAATCGATTATCTGCTCGGCTATGTATGCGCCCGCCAACCAATCGCGCACATGTATGCATACGCTGAAGGCGGGCGTGCCGCGCTCCAAACCCGGCAGCAGCTCATGCACCACAAAGTGTTCATCTTGATGCGCATAAGAAAGGAATGCATCATATTTGTGCTCACGATCCAATTCCGACTCGCTGATGCAACACAAACACCAGCCACGCGCATACAACCACACCTGCACTTGTAGTTTGTATTTGTAATAGCAGAGTGCAGTGCTAATGAAAATTAGACTGAGCACCGAAAGGCAGCTAAAAATGAAGACGCCAACGGCATTGACGCCAAAATCTGGCAGGCAAAAATCGCGATAGGAGAGCTCAATGAGCGGCGCCACTAAATGCTGCGCATTGCAGCGCACATCGTACATGCTGCGAAAGCGCACACGCGTAGCTTTAACAAATTTATGCAGCTGCTGTGCGGCGCAATCGCACAACCAAGGATTGTGCGCCAAATCGAGTTGTTGCAGTGTTGCGCTTGAGTTGAAGGCGCGTAGCAGTGGCGCGCTCAAGCGCGTCAAACGATTATAACGCAAATCAAGCGTGCGCAAGCGTAGCACGTTGGCGGCGGTGTGATTTGTTGCTGTTGTTGTTGTTGCTGCCGCTGCTGCTGCTGCATGCTCCCAATCTCCATGCCAACGTCCATCCCAACGTCCATCACACAACGCATGCAAGGCGTTATTTCGCAAACCAAGCATTTTTAGACTACGCAAACCGTAGAGCACCGCGCACGACTCCGCGCTTGTCCAATTTAAATAATTGTAATCCAGCAAAAGCAATTCCAAGCGCTGCGCTTGCGCTAAGCTAGCAAAGGCAATGCTTTCCAACTCATTTCTCTCCAAGCTCAGTTCCAACAGCGCGTGCAGCGATGGCAGCATTTCAGCGCTTAACATGCGCAAGCGATTGTGTGTTAGCGACAAACGCTCTAGCTGCGCGCCTGGATGAAACAGTTGCGTGGGCAATGTAAACAACTCATTGCGACTCAAGTCTAATGTTTTTAAATTTTCTTGCGCTGCAAAGAGTTTAGCTGGCAGCACGTGCAATTTGTTGGCAGTCAATTGCAGGCGCTTCAGTGCCTTCAACGGCATGAAAATGCGCGCCGGCAACGCGCTTATGCTGCAGCCATGCAAACTAAGATGTTGCAGTGCGCGCAAAGCCATAAAATCATTGTCGCGTAAGCGATTGTCCAGCTTGTGATGCATCATAGTTAAGGTGTTTAGTTGTTGCAGTGGCGCAAGCGCCTCACTAGGAAACTGCGTCAACGCGCCGATTAGCAGCAAATCACGCAAAGTGCGCGCAAGTGGCGCAAATAACTGGCGCGGCAATTGCGTATAATTCAAATCCACTTTCAGGCTCCAAAGTGTTGTAAAAGCTTCCAAGAGATTGGCGTGCAATTGCTGCGTTACATTTAGCGTGCGCGCATACGGTTGCGCCAACAACTCCAAGTCCTCAACTGTTTGCAATTGACTCAAATTGTGGCCAAAGTGTTGTGCTGTGAGCAATGGCAACGCGCCCAGACCGTGTATTTGCAAAAGTGTGCAACGCGCGATCCGCAAGCGTGTCAATATGTCAGTGAATGGCAGACACTGTTGGACGCTGAGTAAATTTGCTTGGCGCATATACGCTGGCAGTGCAGGTAGACGCGCGAGCAGCTCTGCTGTTATGTGCGGCGGATAAGCGTACGAGGCGTTGGCTGCTTGGCATGATATTTCCACGTCGCTCTCTTCAAATAGCGAAATTTGTATGGTGGTACGTTTGTCGGCGGAGGGGGAGATGGAGACGTCGGCGCTGCTGCAGTTTATTGTGGTCGTATCATATTTGCGGTTGTGCGTACAATTGCAAAGCGCAGACATTGCGCGCATTTGCAAGCAAGCGCCAGCATTTGAGCTTAGGTTGTCGTCAGCTGCGCAGGCTGAGCGTGCAAGTGCGAGTATGACAAATAAAAAGATATCGAAGAAAGTGCAATGCCGTTGAGACATTTTTGTTTATAACATTTGATTTGTAACCGCCACTATTAAAACTATTACTTAACGACTCGCGTAACGCTCATCTAAAACTGACGACTGCTAATATGCTTTGCTTGCTCCAGTGCAGAAGCGAGGCGCATATGTACATTAGGCCGTCTCGCCTTATAGGGACGCAAAAATAATGATCGCCGTACGCCCCCGCATATGATATCTTTTTGAAAAACATTTCCGAAAAACTTTTTTATTTTTTTTTTTTGAACGCCGCTAGATGTCGCTAAAATTTATTTTTCTCATATGTTCGGTATTTATAGTCCGATCTCTAACTTTAGTACACCAATGTCTTTGGCTTGAAAATACGGCTTATACTATGGAATATTATTAACCCTATGTGCGTCATTGGCGTCACTACCACCCATTTTAGTTAGTTTATACCACCCTAATATAATTTTTAATGCCTGCATGTTAAACGTAGTATAAAATCTTTAATCTTTTGCAAAAGAAGTATTTCGATCGCTTCAGTAGAACCCGAAATAAAATACGTTGAACATTCCAAGGAATATGTGTTTTTCGCTTCCTTTGGTCTTTTAGGTTCATTTTACAAAGATTTCTTCTGAGGAGACCTACTGAAATTTTATGGCGAATAATTTTCTAGAACATTTTAATCCTCTATTACCGCCAATAAAGTGTTATTTTGAACCTTTTTTTAGAAAATCAGGAAAACAAGTATTTTTAAGGTCGCTAGAGCGTTAAAATGTTCTAGAAAATTATTTGGCATAAAATTTCATTAAGGGTCTGCTCAGAAAATTTTTCTGTAAAATTAACCTATAAAGACCAAAGGAACCGAAAAACCTATACTCCTCGGAATCTTGAACGTGTTTTATTTGAGGTTCTGCTTAAGCGATCTAAATACTTATTTTGCAGAAGATTAATGATTTTTGACTACGTTTAACATGCAGACATAAAAAAGGACCATTAGCGTGGTGTAAATCAAGTACTGGGTGGTAGTGACCCCAATGGCGCACATAGGGTTAATAGTTTTCCATATTATAAGCCGCCTTTTCAAGCCAAAGACGTTGTGTATTAAACTTAGAGATCGGACTATAAATACCGAATATATGAGAAAAATAAATTTTAGCGACATCTAGCGGCGTTCAAAAAAAATAAATAAAAAAATTTTTCGGAAATGTTTTCCAAAAAGACATCATATGCGGGGGCGTACGGCGAACTTTATTTTTTCTGATACGGTCTAATGTACAGTGGTGGCCTTATAATTAGAAACGACTTAACAGCTCACATATTTGGTCCTTTATTTCCAAAACTGGAGTGAAAATATTAAGTCTTGATTACATGCTGTTAAGTAATTATATGTGATTGAATTTAATATACACAAAGTTTCACGTATTCGCAAATCTTTAAAAAAAAAAAAATGGACTTAACCCACAGTTTACTATATTCCGTTTGGTCACATAATTAGAAACGCCGATCATTTTGGAGAAATTTTAGCAAAATCTTAAATTTTTTTTAGAGTTATTTATTACACATTCTTAGAATCTTTGGACAATATTCGTGATATAACATCCATTAGTGTTTAGCATGGTCATACTGATATGGTTTGCCAAGCCTGTTGAATAAACCTGAAGAGTTCATCACTTATGAAGGGATTTTTGAGCTTCTGATATTTGAGGATCTCTTCTGATATTTGCCAACAAACCTTAAATTGGCACGAGAAAAGGCTCTTGCGAAAAACAACCCAATAAATAATAGCTTAAAAAAAGTAATAACACGCTTTAATCTTAAAAATCGTACTAAAAATTGAGAAATAATTTAATTAGAAACAAAATGATGAACGAAAATATAAGTATTTAAGGAAAAGCGTGGGGTGCTCAGTAAGTCAAAAAATATTTAAAATCGGTGTTTTTTTACTAATAATTTTATTTTGACTTTTTTGAGATTTCATATATCGTACTCTTTAATTTCGCAACTAGGTATATTTTTGTACTAGTTGTACGAATCGAATATTTTCATGTTCAAATATTATTGAGCACCCCCACGCTTTTCCTTAAATACTTACATATATTTTCGTTCATCATTTTATTTCTAATTAAATTATTTCTCAATTTTTAGTACGATTTTTAAGATTAAAGCGTGTTTTTTAGTTTTTTTAAGCTATTATTTATTTTTAAGTTTTTAGTGAAATTTTTCATTAAAGGATGTTTTATGCGGACGCAAGAATAAAAGTAAAAAGAAGTCTGATGGGATGTGGTGTTCTCCGAAATAGATCTACATACATATGTATGTATTTATAACTTCTACCAAAAATCCCAATATGCAGTGAAGTAAACTAGCTTATTATGCAATATTTTCCAAACCCTTTTATTCAAGGTTTTCCAAACTAGTTTGGAAATACAAAATTTCCCAAACGTTTTGTTATATTTTGCAATCAGAAAGTGAAGAGAAGTTGAGGTGAAGCATTTGAAAAGAACAAAAAAAAAGAAACCTGATTGAATAAATTCGAATTTAGACAATAAAGCTCCGAATACGTTTGTAGCGTAATGGTGAGGTATGCTGCCTACGGACCAAGGAGCTCAGGTTCGAGTCCCGAGTGGCGCATTTTTTTTTTTTTTTTTATTTTTTTATTTTTTTTTTTAGAGAAATTTTTTTCACCTCACGTTTAAAAAACATTGTATAAAAATTGCTTTCCAAACGTGAAATGCAATTATAGAATTAGGGTTCCTTTTCGTTGATTCAGCACTTACTATTAAATGAATTACAAACAAAACCAGTTCTTGCTTTGCATACGTATGTATGTACATGCGGCTGGTTTCATTGCAAATACAACAAACCCAAAACAGAAAGCTTCAAGCTTCATTTTTGAGTGAATTTATGCATTGAGTTTATCGCCATCGCTATGAGCGATCGCTGGCTGTTGTGCGTTAGTTCGCTCGCTATTTGAGTGGTTATACGTTTTTCTTTGAACATTTGTTTGTGATTTGAGAAGAATGTATTTTTGAGCGTTCGTGAGTGAGTTTTTCCGCACCCTGAAAGCTTGTTACTTATTGGCTTATATACGGGAGTGAATTGAAATTCATAGAGGCTATTTTGAAGAAAGGTAACATAAAAGCCGCAATGAAGCATAAAATATAATGTTGAATGTCCTACTATATGATGCCGTTGGGCTGTTGATGTCATGTTTCGAATCCGGTGGAGAATAGAAATAATAGAGAGAACACAAAAAAGTGAATGTTTCAAAGATATAATAATTTAGTTAAATGTTTCAACTTTTAGGATGGGATGAAGTTACGTACATACATACATACATACATACATACATACAGGTGAAGCTAATAAAAGCGTGTTAAAAATACAAAATTTTGGACCGATAACCCACTTTTTTACTAATCTTGAGGAGGGTTTCCGAACAACGTAATGAGTTGACATATTCTGAAAGGAATGTGGCTCGATAGGATGTACCACATTGCTACTGTAATGGCTGTGATCCATTATCGCCATTACAGCTATGACTGTACATGTGACAGGCCAAAAAAACACTCCCTACACTAAAATCGACCCATCTCTGTATTTCACAATTCTCGAAGGACATCTGGGATATAAAATTTTGCTTGGAAATCGCCCGAAATACACTTCACCGTGAAATTGTACCAAACTAAGCTGAGTTTCATTGGTATAGAACGTTTTTTTTTTATAACAGTGGTCTTTTTCAACCATTCCTATGGCGCAATGCTATTGTTCCGTAGTACTATATTTTTGACTCATCTGAGTTTTTTGTGCGATGCATCAACGGTGTGTAGATTCTTACGGGCACCTTCTCCTGCTTCTTGCCAAGATTTCAAAGCTCATAAACCGTGTAATTTCGGCCCTAATTTGAACGAAAAACGAAAATTGCCTCCTGTACTTATGATTTTTTCTACCGCGGTAGTGATATTTTTGCTCTTCACCTCTTGGATTAAATTGTAGATAGGTTAATATTACGGTATATGTTAACTGCTCCAATTAACGTTTTATAGAAGCATCCAAACCCCTATGCTACAATCGACATTTTATCCATAAGATAGTACTAAACTTTTAACTTTTCAATTTTTTTAACGGTGGACTGGTTTTTGACCATTTAAATTGCTTTAATGTATTAATTCTTCACAATATATCCGTTGAATACTCAAAGGATAATAAATATACTTCGAGAACAAAATAAAAAAACAACGAAATATTCCAAGAGAATGTTGGCGTTTCTAATTATGTGACCAGCCGAAAGCTTATGGGTAGGGATATAAAGAGATTTTTTAGAGAAAAGATTACCTCAATGGAAAACGTGTTTATACGACAACAATGTCCATTGCCTAGGCTATCATAAAGGATGGCAATAATTCCCAATAATGCTCTTAGACAAAATTTGTACATCGATTTTGATACCTGTGTGAATCGTTTCTAATTATCAGGCTACCACTGTACATACGATGAAGTGTCGCTGATTAATAGCAATAGCAACAAAGCGCGCCATTGTTAGCATGTGTCTAACAAGCGCCGAAGTGAGTGGCGTGCTAACGACCATGGCGCCAATAGAACGTGTTTGCTATGCGTGCGAACAAATAATAAAAGCACACTTGTAAACGTGTGCGCGATACAATCAATCAAAAGCACTAACTCAATCAAAAGCACTAACTCAATCAAAAGCACTAACTCAATCAAAAGCACTAACTCAATCAAAAGCACCAACTCATGCAACTCAAGTTTCAAGGTTACGCGGCGCCGATAACACCGCCAGCGCCATCTCATCTGCGCGCTCTTGCTTCACACACTTTCGCTCGACACGCCGCTCTCGTTTGTATGGCCGCGCATGATGCGGCATAGCATAACGCAACTTCTGCCAAAACCATGGCTCACCCCACTTCAAGTAGGTATTTATTTGTAAATAAGCGCGCAACTCTTGTTCCAACTGCAATGCATTCAACTCCAAATCACCGTACAACAACAATATCAAGCGCGAGCGTCCCTCATTTAGCGCGCGCTGATGCGCCATACGAAATTCCATAAGCGCCCATTGCGATTGCATATAATGCTGCGACAGCACAATAATGGTGCGACGCGATTGCTCTACCGATTCAATAATTTGCTCGGCTATAAAACCACCCACCAGCCAATCGCGCGCATGTATGCAAATCTTAAAAGCTGGCGCGCCCTGTTCCAAACCCGGCAGCAGCTCATGCAGAACAAAGCGCTCATCTGCATGCGTGTACGAGAGGAAAGCATCATAGTTGCGCTCATGATCCAACTCAGACTCGCTGATGCAACGCAAACAGCAACCGCGCGCGTATAGAAAAATTTTCACTTGCAGTTTATATTTATAGTAGCAGAGCATTGCGCAAATGAGGAGCAAGCTGAGCGCGCATGCGCTCAAAAAATACGCAACGAGTTTGGCGTTGACGCCCAAATCGAGCGGACAAAATTCCGTGTAGGCTAAGTTGAAGAGCGTAGTTGGCGTCGTCGTCGTCGCCGTCACATTACAAGCCACCTCCTCCAAATACGACCAACGTTTACGATTGCTGCGCACGAATGCATGCAACGGCTGCGCGCTACAATCACACAACCACGGATTCCCCTCCAGATAGATGGCGCGCAGTTTAGTGCTCGCGTTTAATGCGCGCAGCAATTTGTCGCTCAAGCGCGTTAATTGATTATGACGCGCGCTCAACACGCGCAGCTGCGGCAAAAGCGCGCCAAGCTCATCGCATAGGTAACGTAGCGCATTCTGTTGCACAGCCAGCAATTCTAAATTACTCAAACCTACGAGTATGCCACACGCGGCGTCGTCGCCGTTGTCGTCGCTGCGCGTCCAATTCAATTTGTTTTCACTTAAAAGTAATTCGCGTAAATGATGCGCATGCGCAAATGTGCCCACTTCAATGCTATGCAAGTTATTCCTGTCCACGTTGAGCGTGTGCAGCGCATTCTGCGCGGGCAGCAAATCGGCGCTCAAGTGACGTAAGCGATTGTAAGTCAAAAGCAGTTGTTGCAACTTCTTAGCGTGCGTGAGCAAACCCTTTGGCAGCGCTTCCAAGCGATTGGCAATTAAATTCAATATCAAGAGATTGCATTGCCGCCACAACAACGCGCTTGGCAGTGTGCGCAGCTTATTTTGTTCCAAACTTAAGCGCTCTAACAGGCTGAGTGGCGCAAATATATGCGTTGGCAGCGCGCTGATATTACAACGTTCCACACGTAACTCCGTCAGCGCGCGCGCATTAATGAAATCGTGCTCATGCAATTGCGCGCCGCCAAATTGATGTTCCGTTAAAGCCAAAAGCTGCAGTGCATTCAAAGGCGCTAGTGCATTGCGCGGTACGCTGCTCAAGCTACCAATCAAAAACAGTTCGCTTAGCGTATTTGCTACGGGCTGGAAAATCGTTTGCGGCAATTGCGCATAATTCATTTGTATTGTAAGGCAGCGCAGCTGTGCGTATGCTGTTAAAAGTTGCGCATCCAATTGCTGCGTTGCAGGTAGCGTTAATTTCTCCAACAAAAACATACCCTGCTTGTCGTGCACGTGCTCCCGTTGACTTTCTGCGAGCAGCTCCAAGTTGCGCACATCCTTCAAAATGCCTGCACCTGCAGCTGTGCCGAAATGTTGCTGCGCCTGCAGTGTCGCTATAAATTGCAAGCCATGCAATTGCAAATTCTCACTTTCACGTAAGCCGAGCTGCGCCAGCATAACAACGATTGGCAGGCAATAGCGTATGCCGATAAAGTGCGCCTTGCGTAGACGTCCCAGTTGTGGCAAACGTGTCAGCAGCGATGTTGGTATGCAAGGCTGCGTGCGATTGCAAGCGATGCCAATGCGACCGTGACAATGAATATCCACCACGTTGCCATCGTCGTGTAGTGTGATTTGTATGCGCGCTGCTTGGTCAGCGCTGCTGCATGTGAGCACAATTACTTCATACGCATCGTATGTACAATTGCAATGCGTGTGCGTCGCAGCTATTTGCGCGCAATCATAAGCGCTGAAGTGGCGTTGTTTGCTGGTGTCGCCAAAGCGTTGACTTTGCACTGCAGACAGCAGAAGTAATAGCAGTGTGCGCAAATTTACGTTCATTTTTATCCGTCACAAAAACACAACAAAAAAAACAAAAACAAAAACCAACAACAAAAACCTCTCAAAACGCACGCAGCGCTCAAGGCAAACTAATTTGGACTGGTTTTGTTGGCACAATTAGAAATCTATAGCGGCGCGCTCTATTAAATAGCAGCCATAATACAATAAAAATCTTTCATTTTCAATGTCTCAATGCAGCATTAGATCGCTGTTACTGAGAAGCGTACGAGTTCAGCATTAAGCAGCGCGTTGTTTATTATTTTATTTCAAAGGCGTGCGATTCCACGAAGTTGAGTTCATCATCATTTCACATGTGACTGAATTAAAAGTGTAATTTCAAGTGCGCATAACTTTAGCTTAGAATACTCTGAAAAAAATAGCCGTAGTTAAATCAACAACTTTCGGCTGTTGAATCTCCGTCTTTAATTTAACAGCAAAAGTATTGCCGGAATCGCAATTTGGCGTTAGGTCGGTCGCGCGTTGATCGCACCTCAAAGCCACTTCGCACTGACATTCAATATTAGATGTTGGATTGTAAACATGCACACCAGGCGCGGATCCAGGGGTTCGGCAAGGGGGGGGGGGGGGGTTTTGAAAATTTCTTTTTTTAGAAGATGTTTTTTAAGGGCAGACGCTGCACATATCGCTAGCTTAGAGTGCAAACTGTGTAAGTCCATTTTTATGAAAAAGTGTTTTTAAGTGTAGAAAGCTAGAAAAATCAAATACGCACCACGCTAAACAAGTCTGTGATACTTGTCATATTTCTAATCATTTTTATTCAGTGATACGCAAATTGTGTAAGTCCAAAAAGCGAAGAAAATTGTGTAAGTCCAAAATTTTTATATGAACAGAAATTTTTTTTTCATTTTGAAATTTTTTTATTTTTTGTTTTTTGTCTCTCCTACAAAGTTTGAAAAAAAGGACTTACACAATTTGCACTCTAAGCTAGCGATATGTAGATTTTACGAATTTATGCGGCCAAAATTGAAAATTTTAAAATTGGTGCAAATACAAAATCCAAAATCGCTCTACGTTTATAATAGACCGGGCGATAATAAACCGGTTTTCTCGGCTTTTATAGACAACGGGGGTGTCCCTGCCGCTAGTCGAAACTTATTATTCTCCCACTTTTCGATTTTTTATTTTTTACGTATTTTAAGTAACCCATTTTTAAACGTCAATATTTTCAGTTTTAAGACATTTATCAAAGTAAACATCATGGATTCGAGTGCTTCAGGTAAATATCATTATTTATTGAAGAAATCGTCAACCTAGCATAATAAAAGACCCACCATTTTGAAGCTTTTAAGCATATTGGCCTTTCTTGAACAAAATGTTGTTAATTTTTTAATTCAAAACCATTTTAGTTATATTATCGCCTCCGATTACCCGTCAATTTCTATACGGAAAAATGCAAAGCCAGAAATTATCAACAATGGATTAAAAATTGGCCTATTTGGAAAATTACCTGCTTTCGTATTTTTAGTATTTCCAATTTTTCAAAGTCAAGGAAATACTTTTCATAAAAAGGGGCTAAGAATCCTAAAGCTACATTTTTTAGAAGAGTTTTGAGTATGCAATTTTGCAGCTCATTCAATTTTAATATAACAATATGCAATATTCAACTTTTTGAAAATTTTCATTGGCTTTTCGGAAATTTTAATTGGAACGGTCTCACCCTACACCCTACAGAAAAAAACTTCTAAAATTGACGGAATTTTTCACAACATTGAGAATTTCACTTTTTACACTAAAATTGGTTGGCTACATAACAGTACACTTAGAAATCTCCTCAAAATCTTCTATAAATTATGGCCTTGCTTTGAAATTTTTAATCCACTTTCAGAAATTTCTACGATTTTTCAGATTTTTTTTTGAGTCACTGTATATATTTTTAAATAAAATCGACTTTTAACTCAAAATATTAAAATTTTGCATTAAACAAGCAATTTGGAATAGATGTAGACAATAAAATATTTTTGGCCGCATAAAACTTGAAAATCTACCTATGTGCGCTGGTGAAAATATGTACTAATACCACCTACTATTATTATTCTATATACTAGTTGCGCCATTTCCCGCACCTTAAAAACACCAAACTCAAAACCCTCCAAATTAACAATATGTATGTCATCACATAAAGTGCAGGAGATTTCAATTGAAGTTCTAAATAACATGTATAACGTATGTATGTATATTTTTGCATTGGTACGTGCGAATGAGTATCGTATGGTATTGGTGGCAAATTGATCATCAATTTCACTTACCCCTGCATTTAAAGCCAAAATAAATAAGAATATATGTATGTAGTATTTTTTGGTTATATTTATATTTTGAATAGAATTTTTACTTTATTGAAGTTCTTGTGTTTATATACTCAAATTTTTAAAAGATTAATTTAAACAAGAATTGCGAAATACCTCTGAAAAAGGCAACTTCTCCAACGATTCAAACATTTCTGACCAAATTAATTCTGTACAATCCCGATAAAAATAGGGATAAGAAAGAAAAGAAAATAAATTTGCGATTTGGCAATTTGCGAATAGCATTTGACAAATTTGATTTTATGCACGTGCGTCCAAAGATATCTACATGAACTTTTTTCGCATGTAGGTACATATTTTGGATGTTATGTGGTCCAACCATTGCTTTTGGAATGATAGAGTTTTCCTTGATCAGTTTGGGAAATTTGGGCGCAGAATCTATAAAGGTATTAATATGGGATCTATGATAAACCACAAGGGGGGTTGAACCCCCAACCCCCCCCCCCCCCCCCCCCCGTGGATCCGCCACTGATGCCCACATAGCATTTTATGAATTTTTTTTAATCATATTTCGGTCTTTTTCGATCCCTATAGGGATATATGCACGTTTAAAATAATGGAAAATGCGCTCATTTTCTGATCATAAAAGAGCCTCTCGTCTGTAGAAAATGCTACCCTACGTCCAACTCATCTAGGTGATTTTTATATGATAAAAAACAAAATCACTTTTCAATCGCTGGTCTGACTCGTTTTCCAGTCTTCTTTTAATCATCAAAGTGATAAATTCTTTTTTTAATCAGCAAAGAGGATCGAAAAAGGCTCAGTTAGGTGATTTTTATATGACAAAAAATAAAATTACTTTTCAATCGCTGGAATGACTCATTTTCGAGTCTTATTCTAATCGCAGAGGTGATTAATCAGTTTTTGATCATCAAAGGGGATCGAAAAAGACTCGGCGCAGTCAGTTTTCATAAAACAATCTTCCAAATGCTATGTGGGTTCATAATTTTTCATCGAAAAAAAAAAAAACAATTTTAATTTACTTAATGTCAAACGCCCGACTTAGTAGAGAAATGTTCAACTCAGGCGTTATACAGACATACAAACATACGATATTACAAATATTTTAAGATCAAACGCTTGAGGTCACAATGCGATTTGCTCCATATATTTCCATACATTTCTGCTCACTTGTCAGAAGCGCGACCGACCAAACGCCAACAATTAATTCAAAGACGGGCGTTGTTGATTCAAAAACTCACTTGCTGTTAAACATTTTTTTGTGAGAAAACATTTTTTTGTAAGAAAACCAACAAAAACAATAATGATGGAGAGAATATGAAGAGAAAAATCCAAACAAAAGTTTATTTTTAGCAGAAAATTTTCTCCAATAGTCCCCATTGTTGATTTAAAGGCAAAAGTATTTGATCCAACAGTTTTCGTTGTTAACAAAACTAATGAGAACAATTTTTTTTAAATTTTGTTTTTACAATGATTCATATAATTCATGGATGCTTTTTCGGGAAAGTGGAAATATAAAAGGGTGTTTTAAATTCAATATAATGTTGAATGTTCCACTATGTGATGATTGGATAGAACTTCAGGTTGATGTCATGGTTCGAATCCGGAGGAGAATATAAAATAGAGAAGAAAAAGCAGAATAAGAAATAAAGATAGCAACCAGTGAATGATAAGAAGGAGAGAAGAATAGACAAGCGGAGACTAGATATTTGCAGTTGGGACCCGGGTGGAGAGAAGATGAAGAGTAAAATGCAATTAAAATTTTTTTTTTGGTGAAAATTTTCTCCAAAAGTGCCCGTTGTTAACTTAAAGGCAAAAGTATTTGATCCAACAGTTTCCGTGGTTGACATAAATCAACAACGCTCGCACCTTTGAAACAACAACGGAGCGTTGTTGGGCACATTTCAACTGCGGAAAGTAGTTGATTTAACAGCGAAAGTCTTTAGATTTACAACGTTTTTTTTTTTTTCAGAGTAGAATAGAGTTTTGTACGCTCTCCGAGCTTCTCTTCCAAGAAAAGTAGGATAGCGTTCGGCTTTAGCGTGAGTGAATATGTGCCTTTGCACTGGCCAATGCATGCCAAGAAACCCTTCGCCTTTCGCCTTTCCTGAAAATAACATCACACTTGGCCAGTATGTGTTCTGCAGACTCATCAAACATATCACAGAAGAGACTCAGGCTGCCAGACGGAATGTCTACATGTGTTTTTTGAGCCTGCAGTACCCTATCAGGAACTCTGACTTTGTGACTCGGTTAGTTCTTCTTTGAAACCGTCTTCATTGTACCCTCTCATTAATGCCTTTGCCTGGCGTAGTCCAGTTGTATGCCGCCAGTACTCTTCCCTCAATATTCTTTGCACTTCCCTCAGCTTATGCCTGATAGTATTTGTAGCTATTGAATGAATTGAATGAGTATTGCTACGAATGGCTCGCGAGTCGCGACCTATTGGCTTTGTAGTTGCAACATGGCTGGCAAGGCTTTCGACCTGTCGTATTGCCCTCTACATCTCTGTATTCTGCTACACCGGTACAACAAGTTGGAGTTTCGAGTTGCCAGTTCGTTCCAGTCTGTCTACACATTCTAGCACCACAGAGTATTTAGCTTAGCTCGAATCGTGAAATTGCTCTGAGTTCCGCCTGACTATAACTAAAACATTATTGTATTCTCCTGAACACTGAATACTTCCGACTGAAAAATGTTCGGCTAGACTCCCATACGTATCGATATCTTAGTTCTGGGGCCGTAGACTCCAGCCCAAATTCCCTGGGGGGTTTTTGAGCCGTCGATATACCATATTAAATTATGGCATTGTGGGTAACTCTCGATGCTAGAGATAACCCTCGACTTCTTGTAACCTCGTTCTATTCTGAACCTTTTCTCAATGTTGATAACCCTGTTGTTAGCTTCTCTGAAGAACTGAGAGAGTCGGAGTTTCTCCATCACATTCCTTAGCCTTCCCTTGTCATATTCAATTATTCATATTAATTAGTATACAAAA
This sequence comes from Urophora cardui, assembly GCA_960531455.1. NCBI lineage: Eukaryota > Metazoa > Arthropoda > Insecta > Diptera > Tephritidae > Urophora > Urophora cardui. The sequence continues at coordinate 11,672,040 of OY482671.1, forward strand.
ATCAGTAATCATTCCATGTTTCTTTAACTGACCTTTTCACCTAGACCAAGAATCTGGCGTAAGAGCTATGGCTATTGGAATGGAATGGAATTGTGGTAGGCCGAGAAAAACTTTGTGTTTTCCAAGCACTCAGGCATATTTGCCCATTATACTTAAGGCCTTTAGAAAGTGTCAGCATGTAGGTAAACTGGTGGGATATTGGAATAAAAAAAAAATGCTCTGCGCCGTCGTCGTTATCTTCCAGACAAGATAGGCAATAGTGAGCTCTCGATAATGCGTATGGTGAACATGTGCTGTCCCTATGGTTTGTGTCCCGTAATCAATCATACAAGCGCCCGAAGCTACCTTCTCCTCTGCTTCAAGTGGAAGTTTCCTATCTCGCTGTTAGGCGTTTTCAAAAACCAGTGCGTGAGGAATAAATACAAGTCAAGCAGCCGCCGGGAGTTTCCCTCTTGAATTCCATGATGATTTACTTCACAGCGCCCGCTATAATTGATGCTATTTTTGGCTGCGGTTTAGTTGCTTGTTCAAAAAATGGCTATTACTTAATTTTTAACCGAGTTTCATTAGTGAAAGTTTAAATGCCACTGTGAATGTTTCTTCTTCTTGTTTTTAACCTTTCCCTCACTCTTCTTTTTTTTACTCATTCTTACATTTTCTTCAATAAAATGTTAATCAAAATCACACAAAATTTTCCTTTCTTTGCGCACAGATTGTTTTTTTTTTTTTGAATTGAATATTTAACAAAACCGCAAAACCACGATCTCTCTCTCTCTCTCTACCCCTCTCCTTCTCTCACTCTCTCTCTCCCTTGCCCATCTCACTTCCCTTGCCCATCTCACTTCTTTTGCTCATCTCACTTCCTTTGCTCATCTCACTTCATTTGCTCATCGCAGTTCCCTTGCTCATCTCACTTCCTTCCCGCAACTCCTGTTTTTCAACATCCCTTTGCTTTTTCCATCTCTTGTTAACCTTACTTTTGCTCTGGCCTTACACACACACATAAATAATTCAACACATTTTATTTTTCTTTTGTTTTATTTGAAATAAAATGCTTCAAAGCACTGCTTCCTGCCTTCGCTTGACTGCGCTTTTTCGCTTTTCACTGCATATTGCCCATTTTTCGTTTGCATAGCCTACATTAGGGCGCAAGGGCTTCAAAATGGCACTGTAGCTTAGAGCGCGCCCAAAAGCTACTACGAGTATGCTAAGGCCAAGCGTGAATTTCATTACCTATTGTGTGTCATTGAACTCTCACTCTCTCTGAGTGTATGTGTGTGTGTATTTGGTAATTGGAAATAAATTTTCTATGCCAAAGGCGAAATGTGAATGGGCTTTTAGAAATTTTATGTATTAAAGGCCAAGCGCCGGCTCTCTCTCGATCAAAGACATAATTTTCCTTATTTTGAACACGCGTCCCAATACAAAATTTTCTTTCTATTGTGTAAATTTTCTCAAAAATGTGGAAAAAACATAAAAAAACATTCAAACAAATTCGTTGCCATGGGGATTTTTATGGGAATTTAATTTCTCAAAATTATAGAAACATTTTAACATGTTTTAAGGAAAATTTACTCAAAACAAAGAAAGTAGTGTTCAAAATAGGTAAACAATTTCTTTGACCCCTCCATATATTTTTTTTCTCTCAGTGTGCACTTATTTTCATGCTGATTTAAAATTTTTAATTGAATTGGAAATTTGTATTTGTTTTAATGCAAATTTGTTATTTTATGCATTCATGTATGTATGTATGTATCTATGTATTCATGTATGCATGAATATGAAACGATTTGCTGCAATTTATAGAAGTTCCGAGAAATTGTCAAAGAAAGGCTTGACAAGTAATTTCATTCTGTGAAGCGCATTCACATAGCAGCTGACCAACCGTCTCCTCCGCTCCAGGTAGATTGAAGCTGCGGCATAGAGTGTCACATAGTTCAAACCCAGTCGGGCCGCGTAGGTATCAATAGCACAATGTCCTGTGAAAATACCGCAGTTAAGCGTAAAATGTTACGTCCCTCCTGTCCATCCTTAACATGGCTAAGAAACGCATCTCGTTATATGAGCGCCACACACTTCTGCAGACTCTGCAGTCCTACAACCATTTCCATCTGATTTTAACCTCCTCAAAGCAGTACCGAGAGCTTTGACCCTTGATGAACATCTTAGGGTTGCAAGAACTCTTCCATCTCTGCAATAACAAGAGCCGAGCCTTGGCGGGCTAACTAATCAGCCATTTTGTTTCCCTGACGGTCACGGTCCCCGACAACCAAATCAGAGATACGCTATATCGACTTGCTTAGCCCATGACCCACTTCCTGCACTAACTGAACAGGCTTGATGATACCGGTTACAGATCTCAGAGCCTTCAGAGCCACCTGACTATTCGAGAAAATTCCTACCCCTTTTCCTACACTGACGCTTTCCGCTGCAAGTAAGGCCTTGCAGGCCTCCTGTATGTATTTAGTATGGTGTATTGCAGCTTGAGTTTTCGCCAAACTTACCATGAAATTGTGAAATTGTTTAGATTAGATTAGGTTAGGTTAGGTTAGGTTATGTTAGGTTAGGTTAGGTTATATTAGGTTGGGTTATAGCATTGACAAACGGCAGCGATAATCCGGAATATCTAGCTAATTCGGACTTAACTTGAGAATTAACTGGAGGTAATCCGGAATATCTCTTGAGTTAGTCCTCAAAATTTTAGCGGATTAGAGCATTTTGTAATGACATCCCTGGTGAAAAATGTCTATTGTGAATAAAAGGGAAGAAAAAGAAGAACCCAAGGCAGATCTAGGAAGGTAGGCGCATAAGTGAATTCAGAAATTTCGAATGTAATTTGTTATTGTAATTGGTAGAGTATAATGTCAAAATGATATTTCGCCTTGGTTAAAATCTGAATTCGTTCGCCCATTCCTATTGACCATGATGTGATTTCGTTTTGATTTTGACATTACCCTACCTTTGGAAATAAAACAAGAAGTTTTTGAATTCGCCGCTGCGCCTACCTTCCTTCAGCTGTTTTGTTAATCCGCAATACTTGCCGTCTGTCAGGGTAAAATTTTAATCGAATTAAGTGGTACGGTAATCGGGATTATCGCTGCCGTCTGTCAATGCTATTAGATTATGTTAGGTGAGGTTAGGTTACGTTATGTTAGGTTAGATTATTTTAGGTGAGGTTAGGTTAAGTTAGGTTATGTTAGGTTAGGTTATGTTACGTTATGTTATGTTAGGTTAGGTTAGGTTAGGTTAGATTAAGTTATGTTAGGTTAGGTTATATTAGGTTAGGTCAGGCTAGGTTAGGTTAGGATATATTAGGTTAGATTAGGTTATGTTAGGTTAGTCTAGTTTAGGTTAGGAAGGAGTAAAATAGCAAAGAAACTGAATCAACGGAATAAAAAACACAAGACAATAAATAAGTAGATGCATTCTGATGCATTTTTAATGCCTCTAAATCAGGCACCAACAAAATTGACCCGCAAACATCACATACATTTTAATCAATGCAACGCAAAGTGGTTCTGCGCTCACCAACAAAAACTATCTCACAAATTTGCCGTACTCTGCCCTAAATGCAACTTTTTTAATTTTTTTTTTTTTTTTTAATTTTTATTAATTATAAGCTTTCCGGCAAACCGTTTTTTTTTTCTTCTTTATTTACTCCAATGAATCGTTTATTTTCGTGTTTAGCAAAAAGAAAACAAAATCCATTTCATTGGCTGCCCTTTAGTACCACGCAAATTATCATTGCTCCCGTGTGAGTCTACTTTTATACGTTTTCTTTGTTTTTTTAATATTTTAAATTTTTTATTTTTTCTCTTTATACTCGTATATTATTTCTATCATATTTATCGCTTAAATATTGCAACGAGTGGAAATCTACATAAATATAACTTGCAGTAAATGGAAAAAAGTGCCGTTTATGCAGTCAGACATAGCGGATATATACAAACCTACAAACATATTTTACATTTCTTTATTCAGTTTAGCTTCGAGCTAAAGCCTGCATTTGGCTGCAGCAAACGCAGTCACACACACACACACACTTAGATCAGGCCCGCAGAGAGCCGAGCCGGGCTCCTGGGACAGTTCGCGTTTACGGGCCCCCCTAAAAAATAAATTCAATCTAGTAAAAAAATAACATACAAAAATTTTTCAATTCACATTGTCAGTTTTATTTCATATAAAATAAGATTTACTAGAGCACTTACATATAGGGTCTATGCACGATGCGTCTGATTCAAGAGTCAGTTTAGGTGTACTAGTAAAAATGCGCATGTAGTAGTTACACCGACATGACTCTGGCATGACTCAAGAAAATCAAAATTAGTTTGATATTTTGCTGTGACTCGCCTGTCAAATTTTGTCAGTTAACTTCCAAACCGTTTAAAAAATAAATAACGAAAAAAAAATATATTTTATTTTCAAAAATATTTGCCAATAAGTTCGATATTGAGGAAGATAAATTTTTTTTTACTTGAATTCATCGAAGTATACAGGTCGTCTGAGATATTCATTTGAACCTTCTGCAATGAAAACTATTCACAAATGAATGATGCAAGTGAGCCCAGAATGACAGCGAGTCAACACGTACACAGATGACTCGCGAGTCAAAAGCACTGTGTATAGACCCCAAAACATACATAAATGAAATGTTAGATCTCATTGTTTGATTTGCTTACATTAACTTTTTTAAATACATTTTAAGAGCTTGAATCATCCAAGGAAAACCTTCCGTGCTTTTTGGTCTGCGAATATGGAAATTACTGAGTCAAAACTAATGCTGCGAGCAAGGCTGGACGCCAATGCCAATGTTCCAAGGCTTGTCAAGCTATTTTGGCTCATAGTAGAACGCAAAAAATTTTTCACGCGAGACAATAGACTGAAAGAACGCTCCCCTTCAGCCACACTGACTGGAAGTGTGCAAAATATTCTTAATGCTATGCAAGGATATGATAGGAAATAATTATTCCATCTTCAAGTTATGAAGTTTGTTCAGAAGTGGTGGCAGCGAATCACACTTTGAGATAAATGATTTCATCTATTAGATCCGTAGAAATATCTATGCCATAAATCGTGCAGAATGCCGTTGCCTTTTCTCTGAGCTGTTCTTCCGACAGATCCTGATACTTCCACAAAAAACTAAATTTAATCGCAATGTCAGTTTATTTATTTAATCCTTCTTGCACTTGTTCTAACTATAAAATCATGGAAATAATAGTAGATAGATAATGGTATTGTTTTTAATAATTTTTTAAATTTTCTATACCTTAACTCTTTGAAATCAATTTAAACAGGGTTACCAACATTTTTCATTTAAAAAGTAAATATTTCTGATAAGCTTGGTTCACCACCTTACCAATTGCGGTACTTTGGAAACTCTAAATCAAAGTCGATTTTCCTCAATTTCAACTCACTTTTCTAGGATTTGCCCATGTATAAACAAGGTAAATATTTGATTGGATGCTTATAATTTTAGTTTGGCGATTTGGTTAAGTTAAACACTTCAATTTTAAAACAATTTTTTGTTGCAACAAAATACCTACATATGTATGTATCTATGAAATCCTAGTTCGAGTACTGTCAATACTGCTTTGCCTTTCCGGGCCCCCAAAAACCTTCCGGGCCCCAGGGCGATTGCCCTGGCTGCCCCCCCTCTCCGCGGCCCTGACTTAGATAGTTATATATATATATATACATGCAGCGAATTTCCTTTGCAGCGTTCTGCCATTTATTATTTTTTGCATTTCAGAAAATATATGTATGTACATAAATATAATATTTCCATTTTACATAACTGATTTGTAGTTTACATTTATTTTGCATTTTGCATTTTATTATTTTTTTTGCATTCTCTCTTGTCGGCTGCCACATCTGACTCTCGCTGGATTATGAGGAAAAAGCGCTAGATAATCAGCTTCTATCTCGTTTTTTAATTTTACACGGATTTTTTTTGAATTTTTTTTTTCATGTTTTCTTTTTATTCTTTTTTTTCTACGTTTTTATATGCTTCCTCTATTGCCTTATTTTAATCTCCATTTCCTCTATTTTTTTTTTTTTTTTTTAATTCTCTTCCAATTGCTCAACTTCAATGTGCTTCTGCCTCTGCTCCTTCTTTTGCTATCTCTGCTTCTACTTCTTCTGTTGACTCTGCTTGTTATATTACTACGAAATTTGCTTCTTCTTCTTCTACTGACTTTGCTTCTGTTTTTATACTCAGCTGTACTAGTACACAGAGTATTATAGTTTTGATTTCTTAACGGTGGATTGTAACAGAATGAAATAATCGAGATAGATATAGACTTATATATATCAAAATGATCAGGGTGAAAAGAGAAATCGATTGAGCCATGTCCGTCCGTCTGTCCGTCTGTCCTTCTGTCCGTCTGTCCGTCTGTGAGCACGATAACTCGCGCAAAAATTGAGATATTTTGATGAAATTTGAAATGTAAGTTGGTATCAAGACAGGAACGGATGGTATTGAAAATGGGCGAAATCGGACCATGACCACGCCCACCTCCCCTATATAGTAAAAATCGGAAATTTTGTATCTCAGTCACTAATAGAGCTAGAGTGATAAAATTTCACACACGTATTGAGCTCAGGCCATTATATGAAGAAATATGGTGAAATTTTGGAAAATGGGCGGTGCCACGCCCACTTATAAAGGGGCAAACATCGAAAGTTTTATGAGTCATAACTCAGAAACCGTTGCAGATATATCGATGAAATTTGGTAGGCGTGATATACTTACTTAGGCAAATGGTTGGACGAAAAATTGCCAAAATCGGTTGACGACCACGCCCACTTTTATATATGGGTATTATAAAGTGACCTAATAAAAACATTTTAAGCGATATCTCTGTCAAATATAAAGATATATCATTGAAATTTTATGGAAGGTGTCCAACTATGGACATAAAACAAAAAATACAAAAATTTTGGAAAATGGGCGTGGCACCGCCGATTTTTAGACAAAGGAATATACGAGATTTCTGAGCCCATAACTCGACAAATAATCGATATATTATGACGAAACCTGGTGTATACACTTTCACTACTTGTGGTAATACATGTTCAAAATTTTAGCAAAATCTGTTGACGACCACGCCCACTTTTATATATGGGTATCATAAAGTGGCCTAGTAAAAACATTTTAAGCGATATCTTTGTCAAATATAAAGATAATTCATTGACATTTTGTGGCATGAGTTCTACAATAGATCGGAAACAAAAAATAGAAAAATTTCGGAAAATGGGTGTGGCACCGCCTCTTTTCAGACAAATAAATCAACGAGATTTCGGAGCCCATAACTCGACAAATAATTGAGATATTATGACGAAACTTGGTTTATACACTTTTATAACTTGTGTTAATAGACACGCAAAAATTTATTGAAATCGGTTTATGACCACGCCTACTTTTTAACAAAGATATTTCTGGAACACCCTTTGGGAATTTGTAACGTGACATCTTTGTAACTCATAAAGGGATGAAATTTTGCACACAGATTAATATTCATAGTTAGTTGGATGACTGACAAAAATTTAGAAAATGGGCGTGGCTACGCCCACTTTATGCAGCACTCGCTTTATATAAAATACACCGTGTTTCCATCAAACGCAAACAAACAATTAAAGCATACAGCTGAGTATCTAATGTTCGATTCCACTCGAACTTAGGCTTCCTTACTTGTTTCTTCTGCTCATGATGAAAATGCTTCTTCTTCTTCTTCTTCTTCTTCTTCTTCTGATGATGATGATGAATCTGCTTCTTCTTCTTCTTCCGTTTACTGCTCCTTCCTCTTCTGCCGACTCTGCTTTTTCTTATTCTTCTTCTGTTGATTCTGTTTCTTCTTCTTCTTCTTCTGCTGACTCAGCTTTTTCTTTTTTTATTGACTTAGCTTCTTCTTCTGTTTAAGGCTTATATACTCCGCTTCTTCTTCTTCTTCTTCTTTTGACTCTGCTTCTTCCTCTTTTACTGACTCTTCTTCTACTTCTTCTTCTGCTGATGATGAATCTGCTTCTTCTTATTCTGTTGTCCCCTCTTCTTCTTCTTCTTCTTCTTTTTTTTCTTGTTCTTCTTCTGATGATGATGATGATGAATCTGCTTCTTCTTCTTTCGATAACTGTTTCTTCCTCATCTACTTGCTCTGCTTCTTCTTATTATTCTTTTGTTGATTCTTCTTCCGTTAAATGATTCTTCTTTTTCTTCTTCTATTGATTGTTTTTCTTCTTCTTCTTCTTCTTCTTCTGCTGAACTAACTTCTTCTTCTTCTTTTACTGGCTATGCTTCTTCGTCTTCTGTTGACTCTTCTCTTTCTTTCTTTATTGACTTTGCTTCTTCTTCTGTTAAGGCTTACTCTGCTTCTTCTTCTTCTCTTGACTATGCTGCTTCTCCTTTACTGATTGATTCTTCTTCTGTTATTGACTCTGATGCTTCTTCTTTTACTAACTCTGCTAATTCTCCTGTCACTACTTACTCTCTTCTCCTTCCGTTGACTCTGTTTCTGCTTCTGCTTTTGCTTCTTCTACTCCTGCTTCTTCGTCTTTCGCATCTTTTTCCTCTGCTGACTCTGCTTCTCCACTTCCCTTTGCCGCATGCCGTTCATCTCATTCACTTCCGCTTGGCATACAAATCATTATTTGACTTCCACTACACACAAGCACACAAACACACACACAAATGCAAAATAGCAGCAGATTTTTCTCGCAACTTTTCTTACAACAACAACAAATCATAAAAATCTCTGCAACGCCCTTAAATATTAATATTTTTGCTGGTATGGCAGCGTGAACGCCTCGTTTTGTATGCAGTTTTAAGTTAAATGGGCATTTGGTAGTATTTTTGGTACTTTTTTTTGCAACTTTTTTTCAGCTACTACTATTTTAATTTTAATTTTTTATTTTTTTATTTTTTCTTTTGCTGTTTTTTTTAACTTTTTTTTCATTTTCTACTCATTTTTAACGCTGCTGTTTCACTGCACTACCAATTTTATTGACTACGCTCCTTTTATCTTGCCATTGATTGCAACACTGCCAGCTAAAAAGAGGGGAAGAGCAACTAGTAAAAGTAAATACTAGTTATGATTTTGAAAAAAAGCGAAAGAAGAGAAAATAAATACAAAAAATAAAATAAAAAAGTATTTGCAAAAATCCGAAAAAATTTTTAGCAAACAAAATATCTGTGGTCACAAGCAATAATCGCTTAAGTCGACTTAGGAAGATTTCTAGTTATATATTCCACGTTATTCTCCTTTTAAAACACTATATTTCTGTAAAACCCCCATGCTTATAACTTAATTCAATCAAAAGATATAAATAAAAACATTTAGGCTTAACTTACAATAGAGGTACATTAAACTTGCTATAACAGCCATAGTAGACGTATATACTTAATCAAATTTCTTCATGACATTTTGTTTTATTTACAAAATTTGATCGTAACATTATGGATGGCTCACTGATTTTGCGTCCATAGTTTTTAATCGACTTTTATGATTTGTTAAGAAACGCTTTCGAATATAAAAATCAATTTATCTCTAAATCATTTTTTAAGACTTAAGCGATTATTGCAAATTGCCACAGATATAATAAAACAGACACAATTTTTTAAATGGGCAGACTTGTTTGACAGCAATTTATGTTTAGCCATTACTTACGCTGGCAACAATGGTGAATTGGCGCGATATCTGCGCTATTTAATCAATATGAGCGCAGTGGAGGACAAGCACTTTTTTTATTAAACAAAGAAAAGTTAAAGGTGATGCTGGCGTGGGGTAAAAATATGAAAAAAGCGGGGTGTAAAATATTTTATATGCCGACGTTGTTGTTGTGTTAAAAAGAAATCAAAAATATTCTTAAAGATTTATTCATACTAAAACGAGTTGGTACTTAAAGCCTTTGGCAAGTTTTAACTAAAAAATTTGAGAGATTTGAAACATCATATTAATAAAAAAAAAAACCATATGGCAACACTACACGAAATTATTTTATACTTCACTTCATTTTACGAAAATCAGTCTCAACCAAAATTCAACTGCTGTTTTATTAAGGAAGAGCACATAGATAGATAGTGTCGCCAGTCCTAAAGACTACCTAACAAGGGTCTTTGGTATGGAAAAGCTCATAAAAAAAGAGTCAGTACGAAAGACCGCCTAGTAAGTAACTAAGTATGTAGTGCGAAAGAGCTCACAAGAGTTTGAGTTTTCCTTTGAGATAAAATGTTTCACTTGCCAAAGTCTGATGGAGTCGATATGAGAATGGCTTATTTGGGAGCTTAGGAGGAAATTTGAGTATGGACTTAGGCTTGCTTTTTAAAGATCATGCTTTCTCAAGATTCTTCATTCACTTTCAAATTGGTATTGGAAGTAGTTGGTATTTGAGCCGGAACCGGAGTGCGTAGGAAGGGAAGACATTTTCCGTCAAAACTAAAAGGAAGGAGCTTCTGGCAAAAGAAGCTCACAGGAAGGATCTTCTGGCAAAAAGTGTTAAATGGAAGAATCTTCTGTCAGAAGAAGCTTACGGGAAGTATATTTTGGCAAAAAGAGTTCACAGAGATGATATTCCGTCTATAAAAAAAATGAGCTCATAGAAAGGATCTTCTGTCAAAAAGAGCTCATAGAAAGGATATACTCTCAAAGAGAGGTCCAAGGGAGGATTTTCTATCAAAAAGAGCTCATGGGAAGGATTTTCTGTCAGAAAGCGTACATAGGGAGGATCTGCGATCAAAAGGAGCTCATAGATATCATATTCTATCAAAGAGAGCTCCAAGAAAGGATTTTCCATCAAAAAGAGCTAATAGAAAAGATATTCTGTCAAAAAGTGCTGATGCGAAGGATCTTCTGTCTGTAAAAAAAGAAGGAAGAATCTTTTATCAAAAAGAGCTCATAGGAAAAATTATCTGTGAAAAAGAGCTGATACGAAGGATCTTCTGACTGTAAAAAAAGATTATAGGGAGGATTTTCTATCAAAAAGAGCTAATAGAAAATATCTTCTGTCAAAAAGAGCTGATAGGAAGGATATTTTATGAAAAATAGCTCATAGGAAGGATCATCTATGAAAAGGAGCTAATAGAAAATATCTTCTGAGCTGATAGGAAGGATCTTTTATCAAAAGGAGCTCACAGGAAGGATCATCTGTGAAAAGGGGCGGATACGAAGGATCTTCTGTCTGTAAAAAAAGGTCATAAGGAGGATTTTCTATCAAAGGGAGCTAATAGAAAATATCTTCTCTCAAAAAGAGCTGATAGGAAGGATATTTTATCAAAAAGAGCTCATTGGAAGGATCATCTGTGAAAAAGAGCTGATACGAAGAATCTTCTGACTGTAAAAAAAGAGTATAGGAAGGATCTTCTGTCAAAAAGAACTGATAGGAAGGATCTTCTGTCAGAAAGCGTACATAGGGAGGATCTTCTGGCAAAACCAGCTCAAAGGAAGGAGTCACTGGCAAAAAAAGGTCACAGAAAAGATTTTCCATCAAAAAGAGCTTATAGGAAAGATCTGCTGTCAAAAGAGTGCAAACAAAAATTACGTGAATGATAGCAAGTGAAAGTGAGAGAGTACCAGAAGAACTAAGAGGTTAGGAGACTTAGGCGACTTTTCTTTGTTTGAAAGAAAATATCTGCTGAACTCCCGTAGACTCCGTTTGACTCTCACGTTAAGTTTTTAATGAAGTTTCATGCCTATTGAGTACTATTAGAAGGCCTTGCTTGCTTTTATCCAAAGGCCAAATGCCACGCACCATAATTCCAGACAAAGTTGACGATGTCATCAAGAACAAGGTGTCATTAATGCGAGCTTTTGTTGACCGCAGCGCGTACGAGATTAAAAAAAAGGCAGATTATAACAATTTTAAGCGGGTGTGATTAAGCGACAAAAGAATGTAAATGAGATGAGCTAAAAAGCGATTAAAATAATAACAACAACAAAATTAAAAAAAAAGAATGCAGAACGAAAAACGCAAAAACAACAACAACTGACAACGGCTGGCACGCGGCGTAAAATAAAGTGGTGGATGTTGCGATGGATAAAAGAAAGAAATAACAATAGCAATAAAGCAGAAAAAATAGAAAAGGAGAAGAAGAATAAATCGCAAAAAATGCAAATTCATGTTATATTTTAGCATAAATGCAACGAAGGTGGTTGTGTGTGTGTCAAAAAGGCAGTAGGGGCGACGCATAAGAATGTGAGTAGACAGAAGTGCGGCAAGCGACTATACAAAACAAAAACAAGCAAAATCAAAGCATGCGAAATGATTGCTTTGGCGTTGATTACATTAGTGCTGGAAACACATCGATGTTTACGAGTATCGATATTTTCAATATTTTTGAGAAAAAACATCGATATTATCGATATATCGACCTTTATATTAGAGCTCTAGATACCCGGGTATCGAACAATTCGAAAAGATCGAATTTGTCTGAGGCTCGTTTGTTGTTCAAATGCCCGTACAAACATTCGAGCATTCGAGCTTACAGACAAAAAAATTTGTATCAGGAAAACAAAAATAAAAAAAATACATATGAAGACAACAAAAAAAAAATAAACAAACGAAAAATACAAACTTCAAATGCCCGTGCAAACATACGGGTAATAAACAAACAAACAAGTGTTCGAGAATTTGAACAGCATTTGTTCGGGCTACTCGAAAATGTTCAAAAAAAATCGAGAGCTCTACTTTATATAAACCTTAATTTAACATATCTATATATAACAGCTTTATTTTTCGAAATGTCTGCATTCATTATTGTGCCCTGAATTGATCGAGAGTGACAGTCATTTATATTACTCTAAAAATTAACTAAATAAACATTTAAACTAAATATTTCAATTTATTATCAACAGAAATCTTTTTTGAAAAGGGAATTCAATAATCAAAAAAAAAAAAAACAAAAAAGGTAAATTCTGTTCCAGCCAGAAAGAGTAGGTATCAATTACAGTGGTTCACTGAAATATTTCGCATTTAAGTTATTTAAAAACCCATGTTAAAGACTAAAAGGTTTGAAATAGACAAATTAATAATGCATTCTAAATACCTTTTACACTCAGAGAAAATAAATCAAAAGTAAAATTTTTATTTTTATAATGCACGTTTTCAACCAAGTCATTTTATTTTAAAAATGAAATTTTTTAAATTAAAAATGAAATTTTTGGAATTAAAATGTATTTGGGATTTAAAAAGAAAATGTTTAATTTAAAAATAAAAATGAATGGAAAAAAACATAAGTTTTTGGTTCAAAATCTCATAGTGCTTAAAATAGAAATAAGAATTTTTAAATTTAAAATGTTTTTTCTTGATTTTGCAATTCTACAATGAACATTTAAAAAAAAATGTTCGTATTTACATTACTTTTAAACACAGGAATTTCTACATAGGAATCAAATTTTAAAAAAATCTCCAAATTTGGGGAATTACCCACAAAACGGTAATGCTGCCTTTTACCAGCTTCTTTCCGCGTTTATCAGTGATGGATCCATGACCGTCGATATATCGAATATCGGAAAAAAAATATCGATATATCGAAAAAGTTCAAAAACATCGATGAATCGATATTATATCGATATCGCTTCCAGCACTAGAATACATGCTGCTGTTGTTGTGCTGCCAACGCGCTGTCTCGGCGGTTATGCGCAAGCAAACGAAAGCAAAAACAAAGAATAACTAAAAGAGCGACAACAATGTGGCAGAGTAGCCAGCAACAGCAACAACAACAGCAGCCATATAACCAAACAGCCAAGCAATCAAGCAAACCAAACAAAGAGCGTCAGTGAACGTGAATGCGCATTGGGAACCACCAGCGATCGGTTTGGTTGCAGTACTTAATGCTTCTGATGCGTTGTGGGACTTAATAGTGAAGCTAACACTTGCTTGTTGTTGTTTGTTATGTTGCTTGCAGTTGAGTTGATTGTGCTGATTCTGTTGGCGGCCGCGGCGTTGCCAATGATAACGAGCGCAAGTGTACGGCTGCATGTGCGTTTGCAATAATATCAACAACAATGCCAATGAATCAAAATGAATGAAAGCCACGTATATGTACATAAGTGCCAGACCAAAAGTCGACAGAGAGACGTACATTTGTATTTATGTAGGTAGAGAAAGAGATGTGCAGTGATAGGCAGACAGACAGACAAATGGAGATGGAGATGGGGGTACAGACAGCCCGAGTAATAGACAAATGGAGATGGAGGCACGGACATCACGCGTAACAGACAAATGGTGGTACGTAGTGCTAAACACAACCAGGCAGGGCCGTACCCAGGAATTTTTTTCGTGGGGGGTTCATCGTTGTGTTTTTTTTTTTTTTTTTGAGAAAAATATATATCCTATTTCGTGCACTAAAAATAAAAACGTCGCTATAGAAGAAAAAAGACGCAGTGTTTTGTTGAGGAAGAAAGACACAAACTTTTTTTTTTTCAAAGAAAGACGCATTAAAAATATTTTTCGAAAGAAAGACTCTTTATTTTTTTTTGATAATGAAGAAAGACGCTTTATATTTCTTTACTATGAAGAAAGACGCATTTAAATATTTTTTAGTAAAGAAAGACGTATTCGATTTTTTTTTCTTCGTCAATATTAATGCTAATGCGTCTTTCTTCGTCGAAATATTTTTTAATGCGTCTATCTTCGTCGACATGTTTTGTAAAGCGTCTTTTTTTCCTGACATATTTTTAATGCGCCTTTTTTCGTCGACAAATTACTGGCATGTGTCTTTCTTCTTCCGGAGCGACGAAAATAATAAAAAAAAATTCTGGTTTCTAAAGTGCTATTTAGATGAAAAATTTTTTTACAAAACTTTTGATTTTCAAATTATGGTTTTTATAAGAAGTTTTAAAAATCAGCAAACTTTTATTCATTTAAAAATTAGACTGTTCTATTGCAAACACGATGAATACTTTATTTTTGGTGATTTTATCCAAGTGAAAAAAAAATATTATTTTATGGACGAAAAACTCGGTTAGATTACCCAGCTGTTTTCAGCTGTAAAAGTCCGCCCCACGATTTTTAGCTTATGTTGAGATTCTAATTTGTTTTTTTTGCAACTTTGTTATTTGACATCCGATTTTTAAAATTGATAGATATGTAATTATTTTGGTCTTTTGAGTAGGGTTTGAAATTGTTTTCAACTTTTTTTTTATTTCCATTGAATTTCATTTTCATTGGAAATTAAAAAAATAAACAGCGCAGAAGTATAAAAAATAAAAAGTTCTACTGTACTGCAACTGCGCATCCTTAGGTTTCAAAAAATTATAGTCGATTGTTGCTGTATTGTGGAGATTTTTACAGCACAGCAAAGGGCAAAAATAATTTTGAGTTTTTACAGCACTGTTGTTATTGTTTTTTTTTTTTTTAATTTATGGGAACAATCGAAATTGTAATGTACAAAAAAAACCAATTTTAAAAAGCCGCACTGAAAACTAATATTCTGTTTATCTGTGCTGTCGACTGATCTGTTTGAAATTACACAGTAAAGCAACAGCACAAATAAACAAACAACTATATTCGACTGTTCTGTGCTTCGACTTCAGATATCTTCAAAGGAAATCGAAATTCAAAAGCAACAGCTTATTTTTTGAGACTGTTGGTGCTATGCTGGCAAACAGTGCTTGGGAAGCTTTATATTTCCCTCTAATGTCCTTTGATCTGTGAAGTCGTTTTCATATAGTTGGGTCACCTAGCCGAGTTTTTCGACCATAAAACATCCTTTTTGTTTCACTTGGAAAAAATCGCCAATAATAAAGTATTCATCGAATCTTTTTAATATTACACTTAAAATGTTTGCAATAAAACACAATAATTTTAAAAAGAATAAGAATTTCTTGATTTTTACAACTTCTTATAAAAACCCAAATAAAAGCAAAATTTTTTCAATAATCGCAAAAAATCAATAAAATGTTGACTTTGAAAAGTTAGTATTGAAAATAGGTGAAATCGGACTACAACAACGCACACATCCCAGATATGGGATTTCGAAAAATAATTCACACACTAATATAACCCGAGTAATGAATTTTCAGCCATGCAATGACTTTATGCAGTTATACTTTAATTATCTAGCGAACGGAGTAGATACGACTTGCGGGTATTTGTAACTTCAGCGAAAAGAATTTTTGCTTGAAGTTGTAACCAAAAAAACCCAAAATTACGTTATCTCAAAACCCTAACCATAAGAAAATCGTTTTGACATCAGCAGGTTCATGCCAGCCCTCCCCTATACCTGAAATTCTTGGTATTTTCTCAAATTAATATTTGTAAACTAGTGTTTTCAACATATAGCTTTGAATATGATAGAAGTAAAATTTATCTACCCGAATTTCGTGGGGGGTTCAAACACGCAAACCCCAATTCAACGCTTTGATTGTTTTTGTTGCATTCGCCGGTTCAACCAATTATACGCACTTTGACCAATTGTGTTAATTCACCGGTTTCATCGTTTTTGTTGCATTAACCGGTTCCACCAATTACATATGAGAACTTTGCCAATTGCGATAATTGTGTTTTTGTTGCATTCACCGGTTCAACCGGCTATGAGCACTTTCACCAATTGCGTTAATTCACCGGTTTCATCGTTTTTGTTGCTTTCGTCGGTTCAACCGTCTATGAGCACTTTCACCAATTGCAACAATTCACCGATTTCATCGATTTTGTTGCATTCAACGGTTTAACCAATTATGAGCTATTTGAGCAATTGCGTTAATTCACCGGTTTCATCGATTTTGTTGCATTCGCCGTTTCAACCATTTATGAGCACCTCCACCAATTGCAATAATTCACCGGTTTCATCGATTTTGTTGCATTCGTCGGTTCTACCAATTAAGAGCACTTCCACCAATTGCAATAATTCACCGGTTTCATCGTTTTTGTTGCATTAACCGGTTCCACCAATTACATATGAGAACTTTGCCAATTGCGATTATTGTGTTTTTGTTGCATTCACCGGTTCAACCGGCTATGAGCACTTTCACCAATTGCGTTAATTCACCGGTTTCATCGTTTTTGTTGCATTCACCGGTTCAACCGGCTATGAGCATTTTCACCAATTGCATTAATTCACCGGTTTCATCGTTTTTGTTGCTTTCGTCGGCTCAACCGTCTATGAGCACTTTCACCAATTGCAACAATTCACCGATTTCATCGATTTTGTTGCATTCACCGGTTCCACCAATTATGAGCACTTTCACCAATTGCAACAATTCACCGATTTCATCGATTTTGTTGCATTCACCGGTTCCACCAATTATGAGCACTTCCACCAATTGCAATAATTCACCGGTTTCATCGATTTTGTTGCATTCACCGGTTCAACCAATTATGAGCACTTACACCAATTGCGTTAATTCACCAGTTTCATCGTTTTTGTTGCATTCACCGGTTCCACCAATTATGAGCATTTCCAAAAAATTGCACTAATTCACCGGTTTCATCGATTTTGTTGCATTCAACGGTTCCACCAATTATGAGCATTTCCAAAAAATTGCAATAATTCACCGGTTTCATCGATTTTGTTGCATTCACCGGTTCCACCAATTATGAGCACTTCCACCAATTGCAATAATTCACCGGTTTCATCGATTTTGTTGCATTCGTCGGTTCCACCAATTATGATAATTCAGCGGTTTCGTTGTTTTTGTTGAATTCATCGGTTCCACCAGTTATGAGCACTTTCATCAATTGCGTTAATTCACCGGTTTCAGCAATTTTGTTGCATTCGTTGGTTCCAACAATTATGAACTCTTCCACCAATTATGATAATTCAGCGGTTTCGTCGTTTTTGTTTCATTCATCGGTTCCTCCAGTTATGAGCACTATCAGGAATTGCGATAATTCACCGGTTTCATTAATTTTATTGCATTCAGCGGTTCCACCAATTATGAGGACTTGCACCGATTGCGATAGTTCACCGGTTTCATTAATTTTATTGCATTCGCCGGTTCCACCAATTATGAGCACTTGCACCGATTGTGATAATTCACCGGTTTCATCGCTTCTTTTTTTGTTACATTCGCCGCTTCAATTGTGAGCGTTCGTAGTATTCGGTATTCATATTAATATTCGGCATTAACATTCGATATAAAAATTCGATATTCGGTATTAAAATTCGGTATTAGGTACCTATTAAAGTTTGATATTTGTATTCGGTGTTAATATTCGTTATTTGACATTAATATTTTGTATTCGGTATTAATTTTCGGTTTTCGGTATTAATTTTCGGTTTTCGGTATTAATTTTCGGTTTTCGGTATTAATTTTCGGTTTTCGGTATTAATATTCTATTCTCGGAATTGATATTCGGTATTCGATATAATATTTCGAAATTGATATTCGGTATTCGATATAAGTTTTCGGTTTTCGGAATTGATATTCGATATTCAGTATTAATCTTTGGTATTCATATGACTATTTGCAGCCATCGATCATCACATTGTTATCATATATAATTGTTAAAAACGTTGTTATAATTAAAGTTTAATATTCGTATTCGGTTTTAATATTCGTTATTCGGTATTAATATTCCGTATTCGGTATTATTTTCAGTTATCGATATTAATTTTCGGCTTTCGGAATTGATATTCGGTTTTCGGTATTAATATTCGGTAGGTATTAATTTTCAGTTTCCGTAATGGATATTCGGTTTTCGGTATTTATCTTCGGTTTTCGGAATAGATGTTCGGTATTAATATTCGGTATTAATATTTGCTATTCATATGACTATCTGTGGCCATCGCGCATCATATTGGTATACATATATAAATGTTAAAACCATTAACTCTTTCCCATCAACTGTTATTTTCCATCCCTGGTCACAACTGCTTAATCTCATGGGGTTGGCAGGCAAATTTGCGAGAGACAAAACTAGTCATGCGTTTATTTTATGCAACACTGACAACAACAACAACTACAACTACAACAACAACTACAACAATAACATTTCAAGTAATAAGCTTGCAGCAAACGGGCAGCAATGAAGTTCTACTACAGCACCAACTCGTTCAACGTCGAGATAACGAACTCATATGGCCTCGGTGTTTGTATGTATGTATGTGCAACAGCAGTAGCATTAGCAGTAAATAGCGCTCGGTAGTTAGCTAAATCTGCCGCAAAATCAGCGCAGCAGTAGCAGCTAATGCCCAGCGGCAGCAGTTGGTAGATGCAGCGTATGCGGCATGTAAGTCAGCCACGGCAGTTTAGCGTGATTTGCATGGTAAATGCCTGATTGAAAATCTAGTCATGAGAGAATCAAGCACATGCTGGAAAAAAAATACGCACACACACGCAGCCTTCTAGCGTAGGTACATATGTATACATACATAGACTGTAAGCGGTTAACTCTTTAGGGGCTTCATAAAAAAGGTAGTCAATTGATTTGGCTGGAATTTTGTTAGGAATTGAAAATGAATGCGCTCTGTAGGAAAACTTGTTAAAAAGTTAATATTTTTAGAGGAATTGTGCGCACTTGTAAAGTAGGCACTTCCAGGTATAAAAGTTTTCGCTAAGACCTTCCAAGCAGTAACCAACCATGCGTAAGAGTTTTCCATAGTTTTTTTTTGTTACAAAATATCTCTTTAGGACACTGGAGCGCAGCTACACTGCGTAAACGGAATTTGTTCACATACAAACATACAGGTGAAACTAATAAAATGGTGTTAAAAAAGAATTGGGAGAATATTTTTCAAAGCTTTATTAACTCTGAATCTGATTTGCAATATTCCGCCCATTGATTTGTTTTTGTCGAGGAAAGTGGCACCTCAGGTTGCCCTAGGGTTGCGGTAGTTGGTACTCTGGAAGGAATGCATATACGGCATGCTCGTGTTCTGCTCAACTTTACCGACCCCGACGTCAATACGAAAACATACTACATCTGACCAATAATGTCAGATTGTCTTTCCATCCAGGAAGGACTGGGGAGATGGTAAAATAGCTCAGAGATTTAGTTTTCACGGACGGATCAAAGATGGCATGCGGACTGGGAGCAGGTATTTCCGCAACTCAGTCGGACACTTCCATATCAATCAGGCTCTCGGACATGGCGAGCGTTTTGCAATCTGAAGTTTTCGCCATACAGGAGACCTGCAAGTTTCTACTTGCAACGGAAAGTACCGGTGTCGTAAAGAGGATAGGAATTTTCTCCGACAGTCAGGCGGTATATGCAACGGTGCCATAAAGCCTGGTCGGGCCGTGTAGGGAGTGTGCCATGGGCTTAGCAAGTCGACATTGCGTCACTTTGATCTCTCTGGGCTTCAGCAGGGCCGAATATCTCGGCACTATTTCGAGGAGGCTAACAGTACCTGCAGGTTCTGCAGAAGTCTATGACCTTTATACAATGAGATGCATTCCTCAGCCATGCCAAAGATGGACAGGAGAGACATTTCCCACTTAACTGTGGTATTACGTGACATTGGACCATTGGTGAACGCGCCGCCCGATTGGGATTGTATCATAACACTCTGTGTTGCAGCAGCTGTAATCTTCCTGGAACGGAGGTAACGGTGGAGCACCACCTGAAATGCGAGTGTCCTTAGCACTGCCTAGGCAGAATTAAATTCCTTTGTAAGCTGTATTGTGCAACGATTTTCCGTCATCTCTTGTCAAGTTTGGTTTGGAGACAAACCAGTTTCGGCTGATATGTGCCATCTTAAGTGTCTTTCTTCTTTTACTTCATATTTCTACGCCGTCGGAAAAGCAAGCAACCAAAAGTCCTTGACAAGCCTTTCTTCGACAATCTCTCGGAACTCAAGGACGTTTGGTCTGAGGGGCTTCTTAGATACCTAAACTAAATAAGATGGATATAGCGGCGTAGGACCTGCCCTGGTTTCCGAATTGATATTCGCTTTTACTCTATTTTTCTGGTTAACAACTTTTTAACTATTTTAATTTATTTGTGGAACTACATTTTTAAAACCCGCCTTTTAGCAATTTTCTTTTATTTTAATAATTTTTTCAACACTTTTTAACCGCTTATTAACCACTTTTTTAACCCCTTTTACCACTTTTTAACCACCGCCTTTTAGTAATTTTCTTCTATTTTAATAATTTTTTAACCACTTTTTGAACCACTTTTTGAACCACTTTTTTCACCACTTTTTAACCACTTTTTTAACCACCGCCTTTTAGCAATTTTCTTCTATTTTAATAATTTTTTAACCACTTTTTTAACCACCGCCTTTTAGCAATTTTCTTCTATTTTAATAATTTTTTAACCACTTTTTAACCTTAACTCGTTCTTTGACCGCCTTAAATGAAGTTCACTTCACGAATATAAAGAGATGAACGTCCCATGTGGCATTTGCATCACTTTCAAGCCACACACGCTGGCGTCAGACATTAATGTGTGTGTGTCTATCAGGCGCGTATTAAGCCATTTGCTACGCTGCAATGGATGGCTTATCAGTGATGACGCTTCGTGGTGTTAGAAAAAGTGTTGTATGGCATCATCAGTAGCAGTAGTACAAGAAGTAGAAGACGTGGCAGTTGTGTGATAGCGATTAGCAACAAGGAAAAAAATTGCACGTATTCGGCGCACGTGATGTGAGTTTTGTTATGCAGGCAAGTAATGAGCTCTTTTTCTGGGTGGTTGTAGATTCTAAAGGCTTGATATATATATATGTTAATGTTTTTTGTGAGCTTTTTCTTTATAAAAAATTTTTATGAAACATTGCGCTTTTTTGGTTGAAGAACAAGTAATGAAAGATTTTCTTGAGTTCTTTTCTTTTTAAATAAGAAATTTATTTCAAAGCTCTGAATTATTTTCAAATCAAATTTTTGTAATTCGAAACTTTTTATGAGCTTTCTGTTTTATTTACATATAGAAATTTTTTTTGGCTTTGAAAATTCGCATTTTAAGAGTTCAAAGCTCTTTCTCAGGCTTGTGAAGCTTTTTACGACCTCTTTTTTCTACATAGCTTCTGTTTTGTAAAGCTTTGCATTTTTTCTTAGAGCAAAACATTTTGTGATATTTTTATTAGAAAGCTTTATTGAAAAATTACACAGAAATGAACTTTTCTGTGACCTTTTTCTTTATAAAAAATTTTTATGCAACATTGCGCTTTTTTGGTTGAAGAACAAGTAATGAAAGATTTTCTTGAGTTCTTTTCTTTTTAAATAAGAAATTTATTTCAAAGCTCTGAATTATTTTCAAATCAAATTTTGGTAATTTGAAACTTTTTATGAGCTTTCTGTTTTATTTACATATAGAAATTTTTTTTGGCTTTGAAAATTCGCATTTTAAGAGTTCAAAGCTCTTTCTCAGGCTTGTGAAGCTTTTTACGACCTCTTTTTTCTACATAGCTTCTGTTTTGTAAAGCTTTGCATTTTTTCTTAGAGCAAAACATTTTGTGATATTTTTATTAGAAAGCTTTATTGAAAAATTACACAGAAATGAACTTTTTTGTGAGCTTTTTCTTTATAAAGGAATTTTTTTACAACATTGTGCTTTTTCGTTGAAGTACGAGTAAAGCTTTGAGTTTTTTTAATTAGGTATTGCAAAGTTGGTAGCTTAAAGCTTTTTATGAGCTTTCCCTTCTATTTGGAGCAGTGTTTGATTTTCCTATGCACGCGTGTGGGAGCTTTTTATAGCTTTCACACCGACAGCCTCACACCGACAAGTCAAAGCACTTTGTTCACACACAGAAATTTTGCAAATTTCTATTCAGTCAGCATTGAGCTGTTGAGCTAGCAGGTTGTGTTGGTCGAGCAGTCTCTGAATGCTTGTATATGATTGTGTGTTGGGGGTGGTTTTTTTTGTTTAGATTTTTTACGTAATATTTTTATTAGGATTCATAGGTACCCCGAAATAAGTCCCAAATGAAATAAGTCCCAATGAAATAACTCCCAATGAAATAAGTCCCAATAAAAATGAAATAACTCCCAACTTTTAGAAATGAAATAACTCCCAAAGAAGGAAATGAAATAAGTCCCAATATTTGGGGCTTATTTCATAATGAGGCCCCAAATCCCCAAAAATATGAAATAACTCCCAAATGAAATATGTCCCAGAAATATGAAATAACTCCCAAATGAAATAAATTCCAAGAAATATGAAATATCTCCCAAAAAGTACTACGCAGAAGGACATCTATCGCGCGATTTTTATTTCAAATTTTTGGGTTTTTTAAATATGGTGTTTGTTTTATTGGAAAAGGCGCCGCAGGCGAAAAATTGAAATAAAAAATCGCTCGATTTTTAATTCCAATTTTTGGTTTTTTTAAATATGGTGTTTGTTTTATTTGAAAAAGCGCCGCAGGCGAAAAATTGGAATAAAAAATCGCGTGATTTTTAATTCCAATTTTTGGTTTTTTTAACTATGGTGTTTGTTTAATTGAAAAAAGCGCCGCAGGCGAAAAATTGGAATAAAAAATCGCGCGAT
The DNA here is from genome assembly GCA_960531455.1 of Urophora cardui. Taxonomy (NCBI): domain Eukaryota; kingdom Metazoa; phylum Arthropoda; class Insecta; order Diptera; family Tephritidae; genus Urophora; species Urophora cardui. The sequence continues at coordinate 11,695,398 of OY482671.1, forward strand.
TTTTAATTCCAATTTTTCGTTTTTTTTTTAATATGGGGTTTGGCCCGCGGGCGTTATTTCCACGGGCGTTATTTCACTGCACCGAACACTTTTCTGCGTTGGCGGCCTTCGGCCGCGCTTATAAAAAATAACCCTGGGCTACGCCATCCGTCCGGACGTGTGCCCTAACCGTGGCTACCGCCACGGTGATGTCCTTCTGCGTGGTACACCCTTCAGCGGCGGCGATAAAAATGTAAGTATACAAATTTCGGCCTTTTTCGGTCATTTTCCTCATTTCGACAGTTTTTAATTCGGTCAAAAATGTATAATAAGGCTTTTTTCAATTCGGTCTTTTAAGATTCGACATTTTTTTCGATTTATCGTACGGATCCCGGCTTTCGGTTACTTTATAACGTTACAAAAACGTCGAAGCTTGTTAAATTGCAATTTTAAGAGAAATGAAATAACTCCCAAGAAATATGAAATAACTCCCAATGCATTTTTAAGAGAAATGAAATAAGTCCCAACAAATATGAAATAACTCCCAAAGCTGGAAAATAATGAAATAACTCCCAACGGAATTTCGTTGGGAGTTATTTCATTTGGGAGTTATTTCATTATGAAATAAGTCCCAACAAAATATTATGAAATAAGTCCCAATGCATTGGGAGTTATTTCATTATGAAATAAGTCCCAATTTGTATGGAAAATATTTGGGAGTTATTTCATTTTTTTTTTGGGACTTATTTCATTTGGGACTTATTTCGGGGTACCGGATTCATAATTTTGCATTTCGTCTCATATTTTTATACTCAGCTGTACTAGTACACAGAGTATTATAGTTTTGATTTCCTAACGGTGGATTGTAACAGAATGAAATAATCGAGATAGATATAGACTTATATATATCAAAATGATCAGGGTGAAAAGAGAAATCGATTGAGCCATGTCCGTCCGTCTGTCCGTCTGTCCGTCTGTCCGTCTGTCCGTCTGTCCGTCTGTCCGTCTGTCCGTCTGTGAGCACGATAACTCGCGCAAAAATTGAGATATTTTGATGAAATTTGAAATGTAAGTTGGTATCAAGACAGGAACGGATGGTATTGAAAATGGGCGAAATCGGACCATGACCACGCCCACCTCCCCTATATAGTAAAAATCGGAAATTTTGTATCTCAGTCACTAATAGAGCTAGAGTGATAAAATTTCACACACGTATTGAGCTCAGGCCCTTATGAAGAAATATGGTGAAATTTTGGAAAATGGGCGGTGCCACGCCCACTTATTAAGGGGCAAACATTGAAAGTTTTATGAGTCATAACTCAGAAACCGTTGAAGATATATCGATGAAATTTGGTAGGCGTGATATACTTACTTAGGCAAATGGTTGGACGAAAAATTGCCAAAATCGGTTGACGACCACGCCTACTTTTATATATGGGTATTATAAAGTGACCTAATAAAAACATTTTAAGCGATATCTCTGTCAAATATAAAGATATATCATTGAAATTTTATGGAAGGTGTCCAACTATGGACATAAAACAAAAAATACAAAAATTTTGGAAAATGGGCGTGGCACCGCCTCCTTTTAGAAGCAGGAATATACGAGATTTCTGAGCCCATAACTCGACAAATAATCGATATATTATGACGAAACTTGGTCTATACACTTTCACTACTTGTAGTAATACATGTTCAAAATTTTAGCGAAATCGGTTGACGACCACGCCCACTTTTATATATGGGTATCATAAAGTGGCCTAGTAAAAACATTTAAGCGATATCTTTGTCAAATATAAAGATAATTCATTGAAATTTTGTGGCATGAGTTCTACAATAGATCGGAAACAAAAAATAGAAAATTTTCGGAAAATGGGCGTGGCACCGCCTCTTTTCAGACAAAGAAATCAACGAGATTTCGGAGCCCATAACTCGACAAATAATTGAGATATTATGACGAAACTTGGTTTATACACTTTTATAACTTGTGTTAATAGACACGCAAAAATTTATTGAAATCGGTCCATGACCACGCCTATTTTTTAACAAAGATATTTCTGGAACACCCTTTTGGAATTTCTAACGTGACATCTTTGTAACTCATAAAGGGATGAAATTTTGCACAAAGAATAATATTCATAAGCTTAGTGGGATGACTGACAAAAATTTAGAAAATGGGTGTGGCTACGCCCACTTTATGCAGCACTCGTGTTTCCATCAAACGCAAACAAACAATGAAAGCATACAGCTGAGTATCTAATGTTCGATTCCACTCGAACTTAAGCTTCCTTACTTGTTTTATTTTATTTTTTGTTTGTTTGTTTGTGGTTTCTTGTGCAGTTAATAATAAAAATACTATCCATTTGCAATTTAAAAATTTTAGTTTTCGACAATGATTGAGTTTCTTTTGGGTGTACCCAAGAGCTTTTGTACTTTTAACACATGCACAATGTTTTAGTGTGATAATCCCTGATTTGGAGTTATTTTTAAAGTTTTTGGGTTTTTCAAGGTTACAATTTAAGTATTGAAAGCTTTTTCTGAACTTTGCAAAAATTTGTTTTTTTTTTTTAATTTAAAATTTTTTTTTATTAATTTAATGCTTTTTTCTCAATCCCTTCAAGCTTTTTATAGCAATCTATTTTTGTGTTTGTTCTTGCAATGCCACTTTAAGCAATCGCTTAACATGCACATTTTATTACGTTTATATTACGCCTTTTTTACTACGCAATCACCATAACACTTTAAGCGTATTTCAATAGCAACCACTGCACACTGAGTGTTGCTAAAGCGGAGTGAATGATTATGTTATGTATGTATGTGCGAAATGATATACAGAAAAGAGTTATGAAAATGTAAAGCGTTGGAAATCTGCGATTATAAATAATGCAAGCGACAAGTGTGTTAAGTTGTGTGGAAATGCCTAATAAAAAAGCTAGTGTTAGAGAGCTTTATTTGATTTAAATGGCGTGACAGTTAAATAACGTACACGCATAGTATATAAGGTGGCATGGGTGAAATTAAAGCCCAGCGGCGATCTTTAAAGCTTAACACTGCCGTCTAGTTAATAAAATATTGGAATATATTCAAAAGCAAGTCAAAAACGTAACTTTTTGTAATGCATAAAATGCAGCGCCATCTACCCGTAAAGCTTTTTTTCACTACTAAATAGCAAGCGTTTCGTTAGCAGCGCCAGCTAGCGGTTATTTTTTTATTTTTGACAAAAAAGCCGTTACTGCCTCGTTAACTGTTTTCCGCGCTCTACCTCCATGTTTTTCGTTTTAACTTGCCTGCATATTTTGTATGCTCTTCCCCGCGGGCTTTTTTGTGGTCAACTCTAAATTTTCCATTTTTTTGTTTTTTTTGGATAAACTAGCATTTATTTGTTTTTTTTTTTGCATTGCCTTTTACTACTCACTCTTCTTTTTTATGGCATTTTAAAATTTGATATAAAAACGGCGCTGGCGGCCAGCACATCAATCAAATTTTATTGCCAGCTAACCGAAGCGTAACCATAAAAAACAAAAACCAAAATTACGTGATAAAATATTGCAACAGAAATAGGATAAGGAAAGTTGTGAAAAGTCATTTTGTACTCAACCACAAACACAAATAAACGATTAAAATTATTATTATTAATTTTTTTTTGCAGTTTAATCCTTTATAGTTTTGTAGAAGGTGAAGAGAATGCGGCGCTAAGTTTTGGTCAGAGACAAAAAATGTATAGGAAGCTTTTGAAAGAAGTGGAAGTTTGTTGGCAAGAGGTTTGCTTACTTCAATGCCCGTTTCCTGCCTCTCCTGCTCAGAGAAAGTTCGTAACGCCTTTTTAGATTTTCAAGCTTAACAAAAAAGAACTGAAACTCAGGGAGCACAGTACGAACTTACACATAACTGGATAATGTCACATCAATACACATATCAATTGCCTCGCAAAACAATACTTAATCTTTCAAAAAACAAACTGACACAATTTTGATTCGCATCGCAGCCGGCAAACTTTTCGATAGTAATATATATTATTCAAAGCTATGAAATCGCTAAGAAACGCACAAAGAGCTTGCTCTAATATCGTCGCCAGATAGAACGCAGACATACAAAGCTCTCAAGGCGAAGTTTATTTCTCAGTATGGTCTGAGATAGCTCCACTAATATTGAGTCAGAGGTGGTAGAAGAGCAAACCCCTTGCCTCAAGCTTTCCTAAAAGCTATAAGTTATGCATTATGTAAGGAAAAAAAATTTCAAAATCGCTGTGAACACTAAACAGTAGTGCTTTGTATCTTTGCTTGAAATTTGCTAAAAAAAAAAGTATAAAGCTTTCACCAGAGCTTTCACTAAAGCTGCGCACATAAAACCTTCATTTATCAATTCTTCAATTTATTTTGGCAACTACAGCCCAAAACTTTGCTGAAAGGCTTCAAGAAGTTCGCTTAAGCTTTCGCTAAAGCTTTCACCAAAGCAAAGCTTCTCAAAAAATACATGTCAATAATAAAACATATTGTGTGCTACCTTGGCTTAAATTTGCTACAAAAAAAAAACGCTGAGCTTTCACCAGAGTTTCCACTAAAGCTTGTAAAGTATATGAACTCGACTGCTAAACTGGCAGTCGTTGCTTGAACTTAATTTCAATTTATTTTGGTAACTAGAGCCCAAAATCGTGCTGAAAGTCTTCAAGAAATTCGCTTAATCTTTCAGCAGTGCTTCCACTAAAGCTTTCGCCAAAGCAAAGCTTCTCAACAAATACGTGCCAACACTAAAAAAGACATTCTGTGCTGCCTTAGTTTAAAAAAAGCTCTCGTGCTGAAAATATTCAAGAAATTCGCTTAAGCTTTTAGCAGTGCTTCCAACTAAAGCTTTCACCAAAGCAAAGTTTCTCAATAAATACGCGTCAACACTAAACAAGACATTCTGTTCTGCCTTAATTTAAATTTACTACAAAAAATATAATCAAATCGCCACATCACACAGAAATACCTTCATTTATCAAATTTGTTTAATATGTTCACGATTCTAAGCACAACAGAGAATGTGTACAGATAAATTAAAACACTTTTTTGCATTAAAAGTTCTCATTGACTCCATAATCTCACCTTTAATAGCAGACAGCTTTCACCACCTTCGCTTTCTTAACCCTTTCCGCTCAAAGGGCTTTATTGACGTCTTATCATTACTATACTGTCCCAATAAATTTGAGGTACCTATATCTCAATTCATTTTTTTTTTCCTTTTGTCCTCTTTCATTCATCTAAAATCAATGCATTTATTAGTCTCCCCGTCATAGCGAACCAGTGAAGACAATTTTTCAAGCATAAAATGAGATAAGTGTATGTAAAGGCGGATTCATCGTTCGAGTTCAGAACTTTTTTCCCATGTGGTTGTTGTTGTGTTTGCGGAGTGTGAGAGGAATTCCGAAAAGTTCTGAACTATTTTAATTAGTTAACACAAATTCAACTTTAGTTCAGAACTCGAACGATGAATCCGCCTTAATGCACATTTTTCTGAGCGGGTTTTAGCGGAGGAGAATGAATGATTAAGAGCAGCAAGGAATGAAGTTAGAACAATGAGTGATGATTTCTTATTTTATTGTTCGATTTAGGCACTCTGCACACGAGGCGTATCGTCATAGACGCGTACGAGACATTTTATGTAGCGTCGATTTCCCCACGCCTCAATATCTGCACACGAAGCGACATGAAACTTCGCTGCACAAAACAAACAAACAAATTAATAATACGGCATTTGCTTTAAATTTCGAAGCTTTAAATAGAAAAGATGAAAAATTTTACGGAATCTTCAATTTTCTTTCATTATACACTCTTTTTTTCCGATTTTTTACACAAATTTTACTGCTTTCATAAATTCCACCAGGTGGAAAAATGTAAACAAACATCTTCTTCTTCCTGTTTTCTAAGCGTAGTACGCCTAGCTACCAGCACTGCTTTACGCCAAGCGACATGTAGCCAGCATACTTTGACGAATGCATGAAGCTGACGACTCGTGTGCAGCCTCAATTGAAATATACGTGCGCGACATCAAAGCGTACAGCTTTCGTCTGTAGTATCTAATACGCGTCTAAAGCAGTACGCTCCGTGTGCAGAGTGCCTTACTTTCTTTGATAGTTTTTCGCTTGCTTTGCTGCTTGCTTTAACTCCTCGCTCTTGCGCGCTCCTCTCTTTTCTTCCTCACTTTTCTATCTCCCCTTTCCTTCATTTTGCAATTTGCCATTTGTCATTTTAATAAAGAATAAAAGCTTGTAAAAATTGCTTGCATCTCGTTTGCTTGTCATTTACTTGTTTTATTGCTTCAATTCAATAAACGATTGATTGGCATAACGTCACACCCGTAAGCATTTGGGTTAAGGTTTGCGTAAATTTAATGACAAAAAAAAACAAGTAAAAGCGCGACTGTCTTCGGCCGTACCGAAGCCGGATTAAGTTTAATTTATAATTTTAATTCTGTGGGTTATTTATGGAAAGATTTATTAGAAAAAATTGTGTCTTGGCTATTTAAATGGAGGAGTTATACACCAAAATGTCCATATCTGAACAATCGGTTGTATGGGAGCTATATGTTATAATGGTCCGATCTTGACAATTTTCGGTAACCCCGTTTGGGCTTATATGGGTACAAATACTTAAAAATTTCACGCCGTTAGCTGTTAAAATGGAGGAGTTATACACCAAAATGTGTATATCTGAACAATCGGTTGTAGGGGAGCTATATGTTATAATGGTCCGATCTTGACAATTTTCGGTAACCCCGTTTGGGCTTATATGGGTACAAATACTTAAAAATTTCACGCCGTTAGCTGTTAAAATGGAGGAGTTATACACCAAAATGTCCATATCTGAACAATCGGTTGTAGGGGAGCTATAGGTTATAGTGGTCCGATCTTGACAATTTTCGGTAATCCCGTTTGGGCCCATATGGGTACAAATACTTCAAAATTCCACGCCGTTAGCTGTTAAAATGGAGGAGTTATACACCAAAATGTGTTTATCTGAACAATCGGTTGTAGGGGAGCTATAGGTTATAGTGGTCCGATCTTAACAATTTTCGGCAATCCCGTTTGGGTCCATATGGGTACAAATACTTAAAAATTTCACGCCGTTAGCTGTTAAAATGGAGGAGTTATACACCAAAATGTGTATATCTGAATAATCGGATGTTGTGGAACTATATGTTATAGTGAACCGATTCGGTCGGTTCCGACAAATGATCAGCTGCATATAACAACATACCTGTATTGCGAATTTCATTCAGATATCTCAAAAACTGAGGGACTAGTTTGCGTTCACACAGACGGACGGACGGACAGACGGACATGGCTTAATCGACTCAGCTCGTGATTCTGATCATATCGGTATATATTTTTCATCAAAGCAAATCTTCACACAAAAATACCTATCAATACTAACAAAATCCGTTCCCTTCCCTTAAGCTTTCAGCCATAGATGGGCATACTGCAGTAAACTCAGTAATTCAGTAAAAAAGCAAGTGCAGTAAAGCTTACTGAATGCTTATAAAATTGCAATAGCTATTAAAATATTACTTTATGTTGCAAAATATTCGAGTTCGAACTGAGTTTTGCAAAAATTGTCGGTAGAAAGTCAAAGAGAAATATTTTACTGCTTGAATACTGGTAATGCATTACTACTGCTACTTGAAACTGCCCAGCTTCCATTAAAGCTTTTGCCAAAGCAAAGCTTCACAAAAATTCCTTCAGTTTACAACACTTTTCAATACTCTTACTTTGTTTATAATTTGCTGTTTAAAAGTTTTACACACAAATACCTGTCAACACTAAAAAAAGAAGTTCTGTGCTGCTTTGCTTGAAATTGAATACAAAAAATTGCTCGAGCTTTTAACAGAACCTTCATTAAAGTTTTGCCCCAGGCAAAGTTTCAGACAAAAATTTCTGCTTTTATTAAATTTTTTCAATACATTTATTACAAAAAAACTCCTTAAGCTTTCACCAGAGCTTCCACTGGATCTATCACCACTTTTACACAAAATCATTTAATACTGTTAGTTTGCTTATAATTCGTAATTTACCACAAAAGATTTCGAAAGCTTTCACCAGAGCTTCCACTAAAGCTTTTACCAAACCGACACTTCACATAAAAATAGCCCTATTTATCAAATTTGTTCAATATTTTCATGATTCTAAGTGAAACAGTAAGTGGAATGCACAGAGAAATTAAAAATTTTTTGGCTTTTAAATTATTATACACCCTACACATTGAACGCTTAAAAGTTAAAAAAGACCGACATTGGGGAACATATTTCGCTTTCTGTAAATCCAATTTTATTTTCTCATCATTTAATTGAAAACTTTAATCGAATTTACACTTTTACCAGCACATAACACAACATGCCAAAAACCAATAACGAATGACAGGGTGCCATAGGGCGGCAAAAATAGACTGCAATGTGTATTGATAGTCAATAAAACAAACAAACAAAAAAAAGAAGAAATTAAATGGGAAAACACAAAGGTAGACAACTATTTTCGGTTGGCATATGATAGTGAAAAAGGGTGAAGTGAAAAAAAAAAGTGGAGTGGAGCAAAATAGCACAGTGAAATGCTGAAAGCTACGCTCGTTTGCGATAAGGTCTTCACACGCTAAAATGTGACACACACAAAAATCACTACAAACTTTGTGCAGCTTTTTTTCAGAGTAAATAAGCAGAAAAAACGCTTAGTAACTTTTTAGTAAAGTTGTTCGAGTGCAATGAGCAGCAGCAAAAAAGAAAGTCTTGCTTAACAAAATGGCAGCAAATGCCAATTCCTTTAGCTTGATATCTTTGCTAATTAATTTGCTGGGCTTTTTATTGTTTTTTGTTTTCTTTAAATATTCTTGTTATAAATGTTGCTCACTACTTAGCTTTGCTTGCGCGCCAAACTTTGCCAGTTGTAGAACTCAACAAAGTAAGTACGCTATTTGTCCAACGCCTTAGCGCCGCCTACAAGTATGCAATGACAATGATAAAGTAACGTTTGCACGTTGATAAGAAGGTGCTTAATTAAAAAAAAAAGTTTAGTAATTCCTTTAAAAGCAAAGACAATTTAATCTTTATTTTTTTACTATTTATTTGTCTGTTCAGTGCAGAAACTTTTCTTTTTTGCTGTGCAAAAGTGCAAAAGTTGTTATGTGAAGCACCCTGTACTAGTGTTAACGTCCTTACATACGCAGTACTGATTTCTTTATAAATTTGTTTCTAAGCAGATTACTTGCCGTTGAGCTGGGCTTTCAAGGAAGCACTGATTTTCCTTATTGCTATGAAATAGTGTAAAATTGGTAATGCGACGCACCCTGTATTGGTACTAATGGCTTAAAATATGCTGTTATGCTTTTCTTGCTGATAATCTTGTTATTAAAATGATATTTATTTGATGTTTTACTCAACATACTCTCTATTTTACAGTAAGAAAAGAAATAAAGTTTTCGTCCGAAGCACCCTGTACTTGTACCAACGCCCTTAAATATGCAGTAATGAGTTTTTTCTTACAAAGTTGTTGCCTTAGTGTTTTTATTTGACTTTTTACTGAGCAAGCTCTTTCCTAATCAAACGCTTTTCTCTAAGCTTTTACATTTATTTTCTAAATGATTTTTATTTGACTATTTGCTGAACAAGCTATTTCTTTCCTCGGGAATAAAGTAAAAATTTTCTTCCACATCACCCTTAAAATATTCAGTGATTCGTTTTTTTTTTAATTTGTTACTTAAATGCTTTTTCTTTAACTCTTTGCTGAACAGACTCTTCTCTTTGCTAAGAAAATGCGCGAAAGCTGTCGTCTGAAACACCCTGTACAAATATACTAAATGCATTTTTCTTAAAAATTTGTTTCCCAAATCATTTTAATATAATTTTTTACTTAAGAAACTATTTCTTTTCTAGAAAAATAAACAAAAGTGTTCGTCTAAAACACCCTGTAATTGTATTAACGCCCACAAATATGCTGTAGTAAATTTGTTTTTCCTATAAATTCGTAGCTCAGCAGATTTCTAACAAGAAAAAAAATTTTAAAAATTTTAAATTTATAAAAGAACACTAAATTTATAAAAAAAACATTAAATTAAAAAAAAAAAACTGTATAAACAAAAATGTTTCTTCTCTCTTTGTTTTACAGAGCTTGGGCATACTCGCCTCCATACCCGCCGGTCTACTCATACTCGCACTCTTCGGCTTGTTATTGTATCTGCTAACGCGTTGTTGTGATCGCAAGCCACGCAAGCCGAGCGCGCAGCGTTGCCAGAGTTGTTCGTTGGTGATAATAACGTTAATGACATGTGGAGCGATTGGTTTGGGTAAGTTGATTACATAACAAAAAAAAAAATGATAGATAAACTAAAAAAAGTACTAAAAACAATTGCAATGAAAAAAAAAGTGATATCAAACAGCTTAATAGCTTGATTAAAAAGTATGGCAACCATACAAAGTTGAAAAAAGGTTCTTACTCATATTTCGCGCTACCAAATAGTATCTTTCTTTCTTTTTTTTAATTCAAACTTGTTTTTATTGCGTGTACTTTATCAGCCAAAAATAAAATTGCAGAAATACAATAAAGAAAACTAGTAACTAAAAAGTTGCATACTTTCGGGCGCATAGCCATGCACAAATGCTTATTTTTCTTATGGCATAATGATTGACAGTCGCAGTAGCATGATTTACGACTTTATTTTGATGGCGAAAAGTGAACATTTTGAACTCGAAGTGAATGCATATAAGGATGTATGTATGTATATATGTACCTGGAATGTAGCATACTTTTAGACACTTTCAACAACCAAGAAGTTAAGAAGAATAAATTATTGAAGTTTTTACCAGAAAAAAAGCAGTTCCTTTAAGCATTTTAGCTAAAACTTTAGTCTTTTGCATGCTGTCATAATCATTTATTGTATTTTACGAGCAAATATTCTAAGGCGCCGTTAGCTAGAAGCTCTTCAGGTCACAAAAGTTGCCTGGAGTAGCCATACTAAGCCATAAAAGCTCTAAAAAAAGTTAGCTAACTGCGTTTAAACGTCTAATCACTTATGCCATAAGCTTCTTCACAAACTTTTGCACTAGACCTTAAAAGCTTTTTTTCAGACTCTACGAAAGCTTATCCATAACTAAACTTCTATAATTTTAACAAATTAAGAATTTGTTCAAGAAACAAGCTTGAACAAGTTTCTGCTCGCGCTTCCGCAAAACAGTTTACTTGCAAGCTTTAATTTTGCACGTTCAACTATTGCTCATTACCTGATCTCAGTCCAATGCGGCCATTAAAAAATATTTTGGGAGACTAGCTTTCACCCAAGATTTAGCTAAGCTTTCACTTATGATTTCAACTAAGCTTGTTACAGTTCTTTATAAGCTTTCTCAGTATTTGAATTGGAATCCCTGAAGTATTTTGGGACACAAGCTTTGACCTAAGCTTTTCTTATGGTATCAACTGAACTTCCACTTCATGGTAAACTTACTCAGTATAAAAAAGTCAGATCTTTGAAGTACTTTGAGACACGAGGTTTCACCCAAGCTTTCATCTTAGCTTCCATTCATGATTTCAACTATGCTTTCACTTTTTTGTAAACCTACTCAACATAAAAAATTCAGATAACTAAAGTATTTTGAAACACGAGCTTTCACCCAAGCTTTCACCTAAGCTTTTACTTAAGATTTCACCTATGTATTTCTACTGCTTTTTAAGTTTCCTCAACATTAAAATTCAAATCTCTCTTTGTATTTTGAGACACGAGCTTTCACCCTAGCTTTCGTCTAAGCTTCCATTCATGATTTCAACTAAGCTTTCATTTTTTTGTAAACTTACTCAGCATAAAAAATGCAGATCTCTGAAGTATTTTGAGACACGAGCTTTCACCCAAGCTTTCATCCAAGCTTTTACTTAAGATTTCAACTATTTCCACTGCTTCGTAAGCTTTCTCAACATTAAAATTCAGATCTGTGAAGTATTTTTTAGACACGCGCTTTCACCCAAGCTTTCATCCAAGCTTTTACTTAAGATTTCAACTATTTCCACTGCTTCGTAAGCTTTCTCAACATTAAAATTCAGATCTCTAAAGTATTTTGCGACACGAGCTTTCAGCTAAGCTTTTTATTTAAATTTCTCTCCCACTGTCTTAGCAAAAACCCATAAGAGTTATCGACTAACTAAAAAAAGAAACAACTTAATTGATTTAATCCAATAAATATTTACTCATCCCCTAAAATAGGCAAAGTCAAATAATTTTCAATTATTTATTATTTAATTTCCACTTGAAAACAATTTGACTTGCATTTGTGCAATTTCGTTTGCTATCTTCGATTTAATTGATGATAATTAATAGCAAAAATAGAATTTTTGTAATTAAACTTTTGACATTTTGTGGTGTGTTGTGGCAGGCCCGACGAGAGGGGGGGCTGAGGGGGTCAATTGCCCCGGGCCCGGGCTTTAGAGGGCCCGGGAATCTCAAAATGATATCCAAGTTTTTGCTACAGAAAATAAACAAACAACACCTTTAATCGCCTTTCGTAGATAGCAATCATTTTAAATTTCAACAAATTTTATAAATCTCTTAACGTGTCTGCATCCCACTTAAGGAATTGTTGGTTTTTGGCGTCGACTTTGCAGCATAAATTTGAATTCGTTTTCTGTTGCAACAGAAAAATTCGGTATGATGCAAATTCTTATACAGCGATATGGGTATTTCCTGGGCGTTTCGGACGGTATGTTCGCACGATTTTTTGAACTTTTGAGGCAGAAATATCGCGAAATATTGTATCGTTTTATGATAAAAGGAAAGATTTAGGTCACAGCTGATGACTAAAGTATGTTACCGACAGAAATTTAGGTAATGCCTCTGTGTAAGCCACTTAAACTGCGTTCCGGACGCTACAAAAACACGTCCATATTTTAAAAGTACACTGAGAGAAAAAAATATATGGAGGGGTCAAAGAAATTGTTTACCTATTTTGAACACTACTTTCTTTGTTTTGAGTAAATTTTCCTTAAAACATGTTAAAAGGTTTATAAAATATTGTTGTTGGTTGTGCGTTACCATGGTTTCATATACTTGTTTTGAAAAAATTCATACATTAAAATAATGAAAAATTCTTTAAGCGCCATTCCATTCCCAACTTTCCTTGTTTTGAAGACTTGATTTCTATAATTTTGAGAAATAAAATTCCCATACAAATCCCCATGGCAACGGATTTGTTTGAATGTTTTTTATGTTTTTTCCACATTTTTGAGAAATTTACACAAAACAAAGAAAATTTTGTATTGGGACGCGTGTTCAAAATAAGGAAAATTATGTCTTTGATCGAAAGAAATTTTTTTTTTGAGTGTAGCTAAAACAGAGGCATTAAACTAAATTTCTGTCGCTAACATACTTTAATCATTATCCGTGGCGTAAATCTTTCCCTTTATCATAAAACTATACAATATTTCGCGATATTTCTGCCTCAAGAGTTCAAAAAATCGTGCGAACATACCGTCCGGAACGCCCAGGAAATGCTCATATACATATGTACATGTATGTATGTATGTAAACAGCGATACGCCGAAAACAAACAAAGCTTGCGAAGCTAAAATTTGCTTTGGTGCTTCGTACAGTTGAATTCGATTGCTGTTTCACTAAAGCGTTCAGCAGAATCAGTCTTTTGATATACTAAATTATTACCAACAAATATTTGTATTCCAATTTAAAGAAATTTATTTCATACAAATAAAGCAATATGTATTTAAACAGAATTCATTCAGACCTATGGTCCCTTGGACAATATTACTCAGTATGACCCATGGATTCGGAAACTGGATGTGCCTTTTAACAATACATTTGACCCACCCTAATATGTATATTTCTATGTAAACATATTTACTTGATCTGTATTAATGTATAGATAAATTAAAGTTCGTAACTATATATTCATTGAATTTTGATTTTGAGAATTTGTTCATTTAGTATAGGGGCCCGTAGTTATTTTGACCCCGGGCCCGGATTTTCTCTCGGCGGCCCTGTGTTGTGGTGTGGTGAGATATGTATGTACGTACACGTACAATTGCTGCGCAATAATTGATACAAGAAAAAAGCAACAACAATAAAAAGAATTCGCAAACACAAGACAACAATTAAAACACAAGTGAAATGCTTAAGAGCAGTCTTGGCTTCGGTTCTGAGGTGGAGAACATTTGTGTGGTTGAGGCACAATTAAATTGAATTGTGTAAGGAGGAGAGACTTGGAGAAGGGGAAGAAAAAGTTTGCTTTGTCGACGTCCAAACACGGAGACACGAAGTTGAGCAACCCGCTGCTTTTGTTCGTTTGAAGGTGAGAAGACGACGAGGAAAGGAGGGGGGCACCAAGTCGTCGGTGCTCGGACAACACGCTTTGTGCAGCAATTCTTATCGCCAGTGACCAATCAGAGCGTTCGAAGAATGCCAGAACAAAACATAATGAACAAAAGTTGGCCAGCGACGAGTTCATGATCCAATAATTCTATATGGTCGTTGCACTGAAAAGAGAATAGGCGATTACCGTTGAACGGCCGTAGATAAAACTGTCAAAAACAGAAAAAACGCCAGCGAACATACAAGCGAACACACAAGCTATTTCCACGAATAACACGTGCAAGAGGGCAAAATCAAAACAAAAGACGATAATTTGACAGCTTACTTTTCCAAAAACAAAATAGCCGTCCTCTGCTGCGTCCACCATTTTATTATTGCATCATGGACGAGTTGATGTGTTTGGACAAATGGAAGACAGAACAGCGACACAAAAGAGAATCGTTGGATAATTTCGCGGCAGAGCTGCTGTGTTTGGACACGGACTTTGATATGTGGTATTATGTATGTATGTATTTGGCTATATATGTGCATGTATGTATGTACTTGTACTTATGTATGTACCCTGCAGGGAACTCAATAGCTAGCGAGCAAAATTTCTAGTTCCGAACTAGCGAAAAGATGTCAAAAAGGAACTAGCTCCATTGTAGCTAGACTCTCACCAGTTCAGAAGGAGTGAATTGAGTCACCATTATAAGACACACTTTGAATTGTAGGCAATTTCGAATTGACAAAAATTTTATGTATTTCTTTCGTTCATCCATTTGCCGTCGGGTTTGCATATTTCTACATTTCTCAGATTGTTAGTGAAGCTTATATCTAGTTCAGGGATTACCACACCAATACTTTCAAACATTGTGCATGTGTTAAAAGCACAAAAGCTCTTGGCTACATTCAAAAGAAACTCAACCATTGTCGAAAACTAAAATTTTAAAATTGGAAATGGATAGTATTTTTATTCCTAACTTCACAAAAAACCACAAACAAAAAAAATTAAAATAAAAAAATATGAGACGAAATGCAAAATCATGATTCCTAATAAAAATATTACGTAAAAAATCCAAACAAAAAAACCACCCCCAACACACAATCATTTACAAGCATTCAGAGACTGCTCGAGCAGCACTACCTGCTAGCTCAACAGCTCAATGCTGACTGAACAGAAATTTGCAAAATTTCTTTTCGTGCACGAACAGTTCTGTAGTGTCGGTGTGAGGCTCAGTGATGCCGAAATTGGGCCTTTCGGACCAAATCTGGTCCGATAAATTTACTTCGGGCTGTTGGACGGCTAAAATCAATTTTGGTCCGATTTGTAATATGAATATTTTTAGTAGAGACAATTTCTCTGACGCTAAACATTTTATCTTTCCCGTGTAAAGTTCTTTTATTGTTATATCAAAATTCGCTTGGGACTCGTCTCGCATGCCAAGTTTAATGAAACGTCAAAATCAGAGAATCTGACATTTATTTTGCAAATAAAATGCTGAAATTTAACACAAATTAGGTTTCACTTGAAAAGCGCCAGCGAACATACGGGCTATTCCACAAATAGGTTAGGTTGGAGTGGCTGCCATAGAGTCGCACTTAGGCCAGTGCAGAGGCCCGTTGTGATATCACAAGAAGAAAACGGATTACTCCTGCTTTTTGAACCAATTTGAGAACTTAATGCAGTTCACCAGGGCCCTCACTATGTAGTTCTATTTAAAAACGAAACGCGATTCGTGAGCACATTCTTATTGGATAGAATATATGTAATAGAACTCGAAATCGAACGAATTTTCTTTCGAATTAAACTACAGAGTGAGGGCCCAGGTCCTTTATGTCGACGTCTGCGATTTTGCACAGGCTATCCAGGAAGGAAGTCCCAAGAAAGCGACGTCTTCCGCTGTTAAGAGCCGAGCAGTGGCAGATGAGGTGTTCGACTGTCTCCTCGCCTCCAGCTTATGCAGCATCTGCGGTGCGCCTAGCCTCTCTGCGTGTTTTCGGATGAGGCAGTGTCCTGTGAGTACCCCCACAAGGTTCGAGATGTCATCTCTCCTTAGAGTACTGATGACATCACTTGTGAACCCATTTCTGCCAGGTTTGCCTTGATGTTCGACATACTGACTTCTGTTGCCATCTATCACTTGCGAGTTTATAGATATGCTGTTTAAGAATTAGCTTGTTTGTGGCTAACGGCATACCTATGCGTTCTTTGTCGGGAAGAACCTGCTCGGTAGTACCCTGCCACGCAAGTCCATCCGCCCTACAATTGCCATTGATATCCCTACGTTCCGGAACCTACACGAGGTGCAGACAGGTCTGTTTGGTCATCTCCTTTAGAGATCGGCGACAGTCTAGTGTTAGTTCTGAATTGAATGAGTGGGAGCCAAGATTACTTAGTATGTACATATGTATTTAAAAATAAATATGTAATTCCATTTTAAGTTGACTTCTGATTTTTGGGCGTTTTTTGGCGGAATTGGGCGGTAATTTGGTCGGTAAAATTTTTTTTCAGTGGCAACACTGGTGAGGCTGTCGGTGTGAAAGCTCTAAAAAGCTTGTACCGCGTGCATAGGCTCTGAAAATGCCTGATCTAGTTATTAGAAAGAGAATAATTTGCATCTTCAATTAATCAAATGAAATGTTCACCTAATTACATTTTTTTTTTATTTTATTACTTTTTAAAATTTTTATTATTTTTTAAAATTTTTATTAAATAAATAAATAAAAAAAATATTAGTTAAAAAAAAAAGAGAGAAATTATCTACCTCGCCACCGACAGGATTTAGAATTTGTAGGTACTTGTAGTTAGTTCAGAACTATCGAAATTGTGCTAATAAACGAACTAAGTAGTTAAAACTGTGGAATTTAGTACTAGTTCGGAACTATCGAAAATGTAGTGCAGAGAGTGACAATCGACAACGCCTAGGACATCGCCGTGTTAAATTCGTCAGTTGATAGTACGCAAAAGAGATTTAGCTCACGCGAGTAATACAATATAATATAATACAATGGCGCTATTATAACTCTGACGAGTTTTATGGCCAAGCTTCTCTCCCAATTCGAGTTGTGCTCCTTTTTGTTTTTCCTACTAATTGGGTGGACCTACAGTTTTATGCCGGCTCCGAACGGCGAATGCATTTTTTGTGAGAAGCTTTTTCATGGCAGAAATACTCTCGGAGGGTATGCCGCCCACTGCCGAGAGGTGACCGCTGCTCTTAAAAAACCCAATAATTGGATTTTTACTAATTAGAAAAATTTGTTTGGCTCGGACCGTGGTTTGAACCCGAGACCTCTGGCATAGAAGGCGAGCACTCTACCCACTGCACCACAGCGGCCACGCTAGTAGTGGCGAAAAATGCACTACCCAACAAACACTGAGGTTAGTTATCGATTTGAGAATGACTCGAGAACTAGCCTCATTCTTAAACCTCTAACGTTAGAGGACGACTCGAAAATCTATCGAGAATCATAGCGTTCTCAAACAAAAGGGTACCTAATTCTCAAATCGAGAAAATTATAATTCTCGAATCGAATTCTAATGTAGTTCTCTAATGAGATTCTAATCAGAATTTGCAAATACTTCCAATTGAAATGAAAAAACAAAGCTTTGTCTCCTTTTACATGATTTTTTCATTGTTTAGATTTTATTAACGCAATATGTGCATAAATTGCATATGATTATATATATTGACATGTATATGTTTACCACATTTATAAGAACTGAAATTTAAACCTGAGTTTTGTTTATTATTATTTAAATTAAAGGTACTTCTTGTACTTTTTAATGGAAAACATTGTACTATAATAATATTAACTTTACCATTTTTTAGTATCTAATTTCAATATATGTATGTATATTCAATATATCACAGAAATATATTAGGGGTATTCGCTATCCATAGCATAACCCTAGCACGTAGCACGGATTGCACGGATTGCAAAGTTTTACAACGCACAACAACAAAATACAGGCGAAAAGAAATATGCTAGACCTCAAAAATATGCTACACCAAAACCTATGTATATTTATTTGCTATGAAGTGTAGGAAATTAATTGCGACCCTGCGTCAGCTGACATTTGCCAATTGCTAATTTCAATTTCAATTTGATCATTCGAATTTTGCTTAAAATGTTATTTTTTATGTGTATTTATTAAATTTACTAAAATAAAATTTATTTATTTATTTATTAAAAAGTGAGTGATGAACGCGTCCCTTTGGCTAAAAAGAAAAGCTGCTTCTTAAAATTTCCTACGACTGTGCAATGGGGTGCTCTCGATGTGTAGCATATTTTGGTCTAGGATATTTGCAATCCGTGCTATCTTGCTATCTTGCTAGGGATAGCGAATACCCCTATTGGGAATTGATAAAAGGCGTGAGATTTGGCTCCTTCTCGAATCACTCGCTAATCGAATTCTAGTGTAGTTTTCAACCCTAGTTATCGATTTGAGAATATATAGAGAATTACACTAGTTATCTAAGGTAATCTCGACAAAATTTCTAACGTTAGAGACTGTGTTTGCTGGGTAGAAGCCACCTGGTTCGGAACTAGAGATTTTCCCTACAGGGTATGTATAAGACAATAAAGAATAAACACAAAGCTTTTGGAATTAAGTATAGTAGAATGAAAAAGAATTAAAGCTTAATTAGGCGCGTGTAGATATACTTTCATTAAAAGTGAGCTAAAAATCAAAGCAACATCGCTTTAATAAGCTACACATGGAGGTGTGTGCATGCTAAAAGCTCTTGGAGTAAACCTATAGCTTAAGAAGCATATCTTTATATCAGAGATCCCCAAAACTCTAACTGCAGCAGTGTTAGTAACTGCAGCAGTATTAGTGAAAAACGACCAGTTGAGTGCCCAGCTACTACCGTCGCATCGTTCAGTAGCTTGCGGGTAGAGCTGTCAAACTATCGATAGTCACGACCATCGATGTTTTACGATAGTCCTAAGGGTGACTATCGATACTATCGATAGTATCGACCCATTTTATATGTTTTTTTCAAATCCATTTATTTTTCGCTGCCTTACTTTTAAAAATACCAACTGATTTTCCAATTCATAAAAATTTTTTTGTAAGAATAATAACACATCGACTTTTTTTGGTTTTAAACTCGACTGCCTATCACTTACAATTAAACCAGCTTTACTGAACATGCGTTCAGACTCTACTGCGCTGGTTATAATAGCGGAATGGGACGGAAGCCGTACCGATAGAGAACGGTGACAAACATAAGGCAGTTATAATAGTGCGTTAACTGCCGTCTTTGACATTTGCCACACTGTAAATATTGTACTTTGTTTACCAATTTAAAACAGGAAACTTTCCACTTACCCCAACAAGGAAACTTTCAATTTGTTGGTGATTTCATGACGACACACGCCGTTATTAAGTCTTTCCTCGAATTCGCTCATATTTATTTTATAAAATGTTTAAAAAAAATTTTTGCTAACGGTATTCTGTTTTGTCACAGCAAAGAGAACTGTCAAATTGCCGTAAGAATACGGAAGAAATCTAAAATCAACAGATGCTTACGGTTCTCACCGCTTTCTACCGTTCATTGTAATCAATCACATGCCTTTCACATACAATAGATATTAAAGTCACAGCTGCATCCGTTGCGTTACGGCTATTATAACCAGCGAGTACAGATGATGCCGTGATACAAAAAAAAATTGTTTGCAGGTGGGTTTGTGTTTGGTGCAGAGTTAACTTGTTCCAAGTACTGGCTCTTCTTCAGGATTACATCGGTTTTTTTGCTCTCTGTATTTGATTCAACACTTCGGAAATTTTTGGTTTCTTATACGGCAATGTGTTCTCAATAAAAAATTGTGCTTTGAGAATTAATGTGGAAATGGGTAAATGTCAAATGCGCTGGGAAAGAGTATATACGATAGTCGCGATAGTAGTAAAACTATCGATAGTTATTTAAAGTGACTAGACTATCGATACTATCGATAGTATCGTCGATAGTTTGACAGCTCTACTTGCGGGCAAGCAAAAAGACAACAACGTACACGCATATATTTTTCGCTTTTATGCGCTGCTATACCACGTCGCACAATGCAATACGAAAAATACTTTATGATGCCCAATGCTTGCGCGGCGTGATATAAAAGCGTATGAAAACGAAGTATGCGTGTACGTTGTTATCTTTTTGCTTGCCCGCAAGCAACTGAATCGTCGCACGGTCGTAGATGGTCACCTAACTTTTGCGCTCTTACTGTGTAACCTAAATCAAACGCACGCCGTCAATTTACTGTCAAAAATTTCTCATGCCCATACAACTTGTATGGGAGTAACCGAAATTGAACGGCGTGCGTAAAAAGCAAATTCGACGCCCAATTTTTGTTTTGCGTGACAGTTGAAATTAAGCATTGTGGGTGATTGTTTGCAAAAAAATTGACACTTGCTTTTGATATCGTTTCTGTTAGGTACATATTCCACAAAATAACAAGATTTTCTCTGATTTTCTGTATTTTTCTATTTCTTTATCTGAACACGCACGCAAGTCAATTTCGGTTCAACGCATATGCAAAATTTGCGTGCGTGCGTTAAATTGACGACTTGCGTTTGATTTAGGTTACACAGTTACTACGACAAAACGAGAGAGTATAACAATCTGTGTGAGTTGAGCGTTGCACCTCAGTGCTATGAAACGAAGACCCCTGCTTTATATATATTACGCTAAGCGATTTTTTGTACGCACCATAACTTTTACACCGTTATACCGATTTTCGAAAATGGGGTGTCATATGAAAGGGCTTGGCCTGTAGATGTGCAGAAAGGGTTAATTTTTTTGAAAAGGGTTGCCACTGGTTTAAAAATTTAATTGTCCTGTGTAGTTTGCTTGATTTATAAATTTCAGGTACCACATGAAAGGGCTTGAGCTGGAAATTAGTAATTTATTACAATTTTTACAACAAGGGTTGCCACCTGTTCAAAAATTCGGTTTTACGCTATAGTTTGTGCGATTTTTAAATTTGAGGTGTTATATGAAAGGGATCTGTGTGAAAATAAGTAATTTATTATAATTTTTATAAAAAGGGTTGCCACCTGTTAACAATTTAATTTTTACGCTATAGTCTTTTTGAGTTTTAGATTTGAGGTGTCATATGAAAGTTCTTTGCCTCAAAATGAAATATTTTTATCATAATTTTTACAAAGAGGGTTGCCACCTGTTCCAAAATTTATTTTTACTCCACAGTTTGATTTTTAAATTTAAAGTGTCATATGAAATGGCTTTGCCGGGCATATGCAAATACTTGGCCTAAAAATGAGTAATTTATTACCATTTTTACAAAAAGGGTTGCCACCTGTTCAAAAATTCAGTTTTACGCCATAGTTTTTTTTTTTTTTTTTTTTTTTTTTTAATAATAATAATAAACCCAACGATTTCCCTCCACCCACCCAACCGCACGAGGGGCGCATCCGCATGACGTACGGATATTTTAAAATAAAATTTGGCCAAGGTGTTGAGTGGTAGAAGTTTATTAAACGTCGAGAACTTAAACTGCTCAGCTACAGAAAATATAATTCCATCAGCTGGATATACATATGTACATAGAATAAAATATAAAACTACAAATAAAAGTAATAGACAAAAATAGAATAGTCAATTAGAGCGAGAGATTTGTTGTCACTTGTTAAGAGCGCACAACAGAATTTTTCTTATTAGATAAATAGAGTCTGATATATCGAAATGAGTAGAATAATCATTAAAAGATTTACATAAGCAACGAAGTGGTTCGTGTAATTCAAAATTAGTTCTACACTGCTTTAAAAAGATAGGTTGAAAATGTCTTGATGGTCGAATAGGAACATTTAAGTTTATTTCGGCTAGGAGAAATTGACTGCTTATGGATCCTTTCAGTAGTTTAACCAGAAATATTACACCTAACATTTCCCTGCGGCTTGATAAGGTTGGAAGATTAATAAGCTTCAAGCGACTAGTGTACGAGGGAAGATTTGTCCGTGGGTCCCAATGAAAGTTCCTTAACGCAAAAAGTAAGAACTGTTTTTGAATTGATTCCAGTCTATCGGAATGAACTTGATATTGCGGTTTGTTTGAATTTTAAATTTGAGGTGTCATATAAAAGGGCCCTGCATGAAAATAAGTAATTTATTATAATTTTTATAAAAAGGGTTGCCACCTGTTCAAAAATTCAGTTTTACGCTACAGTTTGTCCGGTTTTCAAATTTTAAGTGTTATGAGAGGTCTTGCCCTGTAATAAAAAGAAAGGGAAGGGGAAAATGAAAGGAACGGCAATGACGAAGGAAAGGAAGCTAAAGACGGAAGAGTACGGAAAATAAAATGGATAAAGGAAAGAGGAAGCAGAAATAAAAGGGAAAGGGGAAGAGAAAGAAGTAAGACAAATGACCTTCTGGAGGTAGCTATATGGATAAAATATTGTAGAAAATTTTTCGCATTAAAACTTCAATATGGGACTCCTCGGACAAAATCTTTGCAAACAAAATCTAAGTCGACGGAAAATAAAAATAACCAGTAATTATGTATATGCTTAATTTTATATTTTATTAATAAGAATCTAAAGGCTTAAAGCCTATATATATTCTGCCATTTTTAAGGGGAAGTCAAATTTAAAATGGCAATCAAAAAAATTGTTAAATGTAGCAATAAGTGCTCTTCCTCCCTCAAATTGTCGCACAGTGTAATTGAAAGCCACAGCATCGCGTATGTATTTATATTGGGTACCGTCTAAAGCAGCCTGTACTTGTATTAATGCCTTGAAATATGCAATTATGTATATTTTTTATAAAATTTATTTTCTCAATAATTTAAAAAAAAAAGCAAGGTTTTTCGTTTAAAGCACCCTCTACTTATTTTGATGCTTTTAAATATGCAGTAATGCATTTTGTTTTATTTTTTAATTTGTAAATTAAATGATTTTCATAAAAAATATTACTGAAAAAACTCTTCTTCTTCTTCTTCCTAATAAAATAGGCAAATCTGTCATCAGAATCACCCTCCACCTTTAAATTAGCCCTTAAATATGCAATAATGCAAATTTTTCTTTAAAATTTGTTTCTCAAAACATTTTTATTTGACTTTTCTCAGTCAATAAAACAAAAGTTGTCATATAAATCACCCTGTAATTGTGTTAACGCCCATAATGAAGAGATCACCGAGAAAATCACCACGCTGAAATACACATACGCATATTTATGTATGTACATATGTACATAAATATACGATCCAAGCGGGTTAGGGGACAGGGTTGCCACTTTGAAATTTTTTTTCCGACCAAATTCGTCTGAAAATCCTACCAAAATAGCTTTCAGCCGACCTAAATTTTTTTTTCACAAAATTCGTCATTTAAGCTGGTTTTTGAAAATTTATGTATTTTTATTTATTCATTTAACTGGTACATATATAGGAACTTTTACATACATATCACTCTTCAAATATTTTCACAAGTTTTAGCTTAAAATAATAAGGTACGAATGCGTTTGTACATATGTATGTACATTAATTTGTGTATGTAATTTATGTTAACCTTTTAAAATAGTTACGACTATGGTTTAACAGGTAGGTCCAAGTAGGTATACAAATGAGAACAGAACTTTAATTAAATATCAAAATTGAATCTAAGATCTTGTTTTGTGCATTGTGCTTATTTCTAATTTGTTTCTGAGTTTGGTTTTATTAAAGAAAGTGTAGAAAATTTGCAGCAGAGCTGTGTGGAAGCGTAAGCAAATTAAAAATAAATTTTGTGAGCCCGCCAAAGCAATTTTCATTAAGCGCATTTTTCATCAAACTAAAAAATGAAGAAAGGGTTTTCATGCGTATGCGTTCACCTTCTTTTCTCCACTTTACACAAAACTCTGCGGAAGAGAAACACAAAAAGTATTCAAGCAAACTGTTGATGAGTGTCAAGTTAGCGAGGCACCCCTGGCAGATCGGATCCGGATGGGGTGCATAATTAGTTCCTATTTAATCCCTAATTAATCCCGCAAAAATTAATTTTTTCCCTCAACTGCTTCCCGGAATTTTGGGGTGCCTCGCTAACTTGATATCAAGTTAGCGAGGCACCCTGTAAAAACTGTCTTAGACATGAGATATCGGAATCGGGGTTGTGGCTTAATTAGTCCCTAATTAATCCCGCAAAAATTAATTTTTTTGCTCAAATATTTTTTGAGTTTTTTACCAAAGTATCTCCGTGTCAAGTTAGCGAGGCACCCTAATAAAATTTTGAGATATCGAAATCGAACTTGTGGCAAAATTAGTCACTAATTAATCCCTAATTAATCCCGCAAAAATTAATTTTTTCCCTCAAATATTTATGGATTATTTGTACCCGTGTATATCCATATCACCTTAGCAAAACACCCTAATGAAATTTTGTGATATCGAAATCGGACTTGTGGCATAATTTGTCTCTAATTAATCCCTAATTAATGACACAAAAATTAATATTTTTCCTCACCTGCATCTCGGAATTTTGGGGTGCCTCGCTAACTTGACATGTCAACTTAGCCAGGCACCCTATAAAAACGTCTTAGACATGAGATATCGAAATCGGGCTTGTGGCTAAATTAATCCCTAATTAATCCCTAAACAATGACGCAAAAATTAATTTTTTCCCTGAAATTTTTTTTGTTTTTTTGTACCCAAGTATGTCCGCGTCACCTTACCGAAACACCCTAATGAAATTTTGTGATATCGAAATCGGACTTGTGGCATAATTTGTCTCTAATTAATCCCTAATTAATGACACAAAAATTAATTTTTTTCCTCAACTGCTTCTCGGAATTTTGGGGTGCCTCGCTAACTTGACATGTCAACTTAGCCAGGCACCCTATAAAAACGTCTTAGACATGAGATATCGAAATCGGCCTTGTGGCTAAATTAATCCCTAATTAATCCCTAAACAATGACGCAAAAATTAATTTTTTCGTTCAAATATTTTTCGAGTTTTTTACCAAAGTATGTCCGTGTCAAGTTAGCGAGGCACCCTAATAAAATTTTGAGATATCGAAATCGGACTTGTGGCATAATTTGTCTCTAATTAATCCCTAATTAATGACACAAAAATTAATTTTTTTCCTCAACTGCTTCTCGGAATTTTGGGGTGCCTCGCTAACTTGACATGTCAACTTAGCCAGGCACCCTATAAAAACGTCTTAGACATGAGATATCGAAATCGGCCTTGTGGCTAAATTAATCCCTAATTAATCCCTAAACAATGACGCAAAAATTAATTTTTTCGTTCAAATATTTTTCGAGTTTTTTACCAAAGTATGTCCGTGTCAAGTTAGCGAGGCACCCTAATAAAATTTTGAGATATCGAAATCGGACTTGAGGTAGAATTAGTCACTAATTAATCCCTAATTAATCCCGCAAAAATAAATTTTTTCCCTCAAATATTTATCGATTTTTTGTACCCAAGTATGTCCGCGTCACCTTACCGAAACACCCTAATGAAATTTTGTGATATCGAAATCGGACTTGTGGCATAATTTGTCTCTAATTAATCCCTAATTAATGACACAAAAATTAATTTTTTTCCTCAACTGCTTCTCGGAATTTTGGGGTGCCTCGCTAACTTGACATGTCAACTTAGCCAGGCACCCTATAAAAACGTCTTAGACATGAGATATCGAAATCGGCCTTGTGGCTAAATTAATCCCTAATTAATCCCTAAACAATGACGCAAAAATTAATTTTTTCGTTCAAATATTTTTCGAGTTTTTTACCAAAGTATGTCCGTGTCAAGTTAGCGAGGCACCCTAATAAAATTTTGAGATATCGAAATCGGACTTGAGGTAGAATTAGTCACTAATTAATCCCTAATTAATCCCGCAAAAATAAATTTTTTCCCTCAAATATTTATCGATTTTTTGTACCCAAGTATGTCCGCGTCACCTTACCGAAACACCCTAATGAAATTTTGTGATATCGAAATCGGACTTGTGGCATAATTTGTCTCTAATTAATCCCTAATTAATGACACAAAAATTAATTTTTTTCCTCAACTGCTTCTCGGAATTTTGGGGTGCCTCGCTAACTTGACATGTCAACTTAGCCAGGCACCCTATAAAAACGTCTTAGACATGAGATATCGAAATCGGCCTTGTGGCTAAATTAATCCCTAATTAATCCCTAAACAATGACGCAAAAATTAATTTTTTCGTTCAAATATTTTTCGAGTTTTTTACCAAAGTATGTCCGTGTCAAGTTAGCGAGGCACCCTAATAAAATTTTGAGATATCGAAATCGGACTTGAGGTAGAATTAGTCACTAATTAATCCCTAATTAATCCCGCAAAAATAAATTTTTTCCCTCAAATATTTATCGATTTTTTGTACCCAAGTATGTCCGCGTCACCTTACCGAAACACCCTAATGAAATTTTGTGATATCGAAATCGGACTTGTGGCATAATTTGTCTCTAATTAATCCCTAATTAATGACACAAAAATTAATTTTTTTCCTCAACTGCTTCTCGGAATTTTGGGGTGCCTCGCTAACTTGACATGTCAACTTAGCGAGGCACCCTATAAAATCGTCTTAGACATGAGATATCGAAATCGGGCTTGTGGCTAAATTAATCCCTAATTAATCCCTAAACAATGACGCAAAAATTAATTTTTTCCCTGAAATTTTTTTGGTTTTTTTTGTACCCAAGTATGATATCGAAATCGGCATGTCAACTTAGCGAGGCACCCAAAAATTCCGAGCAGTTGAGGAAAAAAATTTATTTGTGTGTCATTAATTAGTGATTAATTAGGGACAAATTATGCCACAAGTCCGATTTCGATATCACAAAATTTCATTAGGGTGTTTCGGTAAGGTGACATGGATATACCTGGGTACAAAAAATCCATAAATATTTGAGGGAAAAAATTAATTTTTGCGGGATTAATTAGGGATTAATTAGCGACTAATTGTACCACAAGTCCGATTTCGATATCTCAAAATTTAATTAGGGTGCCTCGCTAACTTGACACGGACATACTTGGGTACAAAAAAACCAAAAAAAATTCAGGGAAAAAATAAATTTTTGCATCATTGTTTAGGGATTAATTAGGGATTAATTTAGCCACAAGCCCGATTTCGATATCTCATGTCTAAGACGATTTTATAGGGTGCCTCGTTAAGTTGACATGTCAAGTTGGCGAGGCACCCCAAAATTCCGAGAAGCAGTTGAGAAAAAAAATTAATTTTTGTGTCATTAATTAGGGATTAATTAGAGACAAATTAAGCCACAAGTTCGATTTCGATATCAAAAAATTTCATTAGGGTGTTTCGGTAAGGTGACATGGATATACCTGGGTACAAAAAATCCATAAATATTTGAGGGAAAAAATTAATTTTTGCGGGATTAATTAGGGATTAATTAGCGACTAATTGTACCACAAGTCCGATTTCGATATCTCAAAATTTTATTAGGGTGCCTCGCTAACTTGACACGGACATACTTGGGTACAAAAAAAACAAAAAAAATTCAGGGAAAAATTAATTTTTGCGTCATTGTTTAGGGATTAATTAGGGATTAATTTAGCCACAAGCCCGATTTCGATATCTCATGTCTAAGACGATTTTATAGGGTGCCTCGTTAAGTTGACATGTCAAGTTAGCGAGGCACCCCAAAATTCCGAGAAGCAGTTGAGGAAAAAAATTAATTTTTGTGTCATTAATTAGGGATTAATTAGAGACAAATTAAGCCACAAGTTCGATTTCGATATCAAAAAATTTCATTAGGGTGTTTCGGTAAGGTGACATGGATATACCTGGGTACAAAAAATCCATAAATATTTGAGGGAAAAAATTAATTTTTGCGGGATTAATTAGGGATTAATTAGCGACTAATTGTACCACAAGTCCGATTTCGATATCTCAAAATTTTATTAGGGTGCCTCGCTAACTTGACACGGACATACTTGGGTACAAAAAAACCAAAAAAAATTCAGGGAAAAAATTAATTTTTGCGTCATTGTTTAGGGATTAATTAGGGATTAATTTAGCCACAAGCCCGATTTCGATATCTCATGTCTAAGACGATTTTATAGGGTGCCTCGTTAAGTTGACATGTCAAGTTAGCGAGGCACCCCAAAATTCCGAGAAGCAGTTGAGGAAAAAAATTAATTTTTGTGTCATTAATTAGGGATTAATTAGAGACAAATTATGCCACAAGTTCGATTTCGATATCAAAAAATTTCATTAGGGTGTTTCGGTAAGGTGACATGGATATACCTGGGTACAAAAAATCCATAAATATTTGAGGGAAAAAATTAATTTTTGCGGGATTAATTAGGGATTAATTAGTGACTAATTGTACCACAAGTCCGATTTCGATATCTCAAAGTTTTTTAGGGTGCCTCGCTAACTTGACACGGACATACTTGGGTACAAAAAAACCAAAAAAATTTCAGGGAAAAAATTAATTTTTGCGTCATTGTTTAGGGATTAATTAGGGATTAATTTAGCCACAATCCCGATTTCGATATCTCATGTCTAAGACGTTTTTATAGGGTGCCTCGTTAAGTTGACATGTCAAGTTAGCGAGGCACCCCAAAATTCCGAGAAGCAGTTGAGGAAAAAAATTAATTTTTGTGTCATTAATTAGGGATTAATTAGAGACAAATTATGCCACAAGTTCGATTTCGATATCACAAAATTTCATTAGGGTGTTTCGGTAAGGTGACATGGATATACCTGGCAGGGTTGGGCACAGTGCTTTCAATTTTGATTGCATTCAGCCTTGCATTCTCCATTCACTGATGAGTGGTAGTGAAAATTTGATTTGCATTACCATCCACTATTGAATGGTAATGCAAATGTCGCTTGCACTACCATTCAGTAGTGAATGGTAATGCAAATGTGGTTTGCACTACCATTCAGTAGTGAATGGTAATGCAAATGTTGTTTGCACTACCATTCAGTAGTGAATGGTAATGCAAATGTTGTTTGCACTACCATTCAGTAGTGAATGGTAATGCAAATGTGGCTTGCACTACCATTCAGTAGTGAATGGTAATGCAAACGTGGCTTGCACTACCATTCAGTAGTGAATGCGAATGCAAATGTGGTTTGCACTACCATTCATTGCATTCCCACTACAAGTATGATTTGTGAAAACCTATGATCGCAGTTTAGGCATGAAGTAGCCAACCTATTTAATAACGGGAAGGAAGTTTGTGAGATATTCTACACATGGAGTTAGCTTAGAAAATTGATAATTTTATATTAAAGATGAAATGTGTTTATGTTTTTTAATTAATGTTTTTGTGTAGTATGAAGCTTCAGCTATCAGATCATGTGAAAATTTTTCAAATGAATTCGAAAAAATAGGCGAATTTCCAATATTTTCTCAACAAATGCCATATGCAAAATACCTCTGTGAGCCACTGTATAAGTATAACTATTCTTTTACCTACGTGTTTAAAAGAAATTTATTAACAACCTTAAAACCTATTGATATACACAGGACATATTGCAATGCCGCGTTGGTTTCCAATCAGTTTTATAAGCCTTATTCTATGTGTAGAATATCCCATAAACTTCCTTCCCGTTATTAAATAGATTTGCCACTTAATACCTAAACTACGACCATAGGTTTGCACAAATCATACTTGTAGTGGGAATGCAATGATTGGTAGTGCAAACCACATTTGCATTCGCATTCACTACTGAATGGTAGTGCAAACCACATTTGCATTACCATTCACTACTGAATGGTAGTGCAAGCCACATTTGCATTACCATTCACTACTGAATGGTAATGCACTTTGAATGGTAATGCAAAAATGCCCTTCCTTGATACCTGGGTACAAAAACTCTAAAAATATTTGAGGGAAAAAATTAATTTTTGCGGGATTAATTAGGGATTAATTAGTGACTAATTGTACCACAAGTCCGATTTCGATACCTCAAAATTTTATTAGGGTGCCTCGCTAACTTGACACGGACATACTTTGGTAAAAAACTCTAAAAATATTTGAACGAAAAAATTAATTTTTGCGGGATTAATTAGGGACTAATTAAGCCACAAACCCGATTCCGATATCTCATGTCTAAGACAGTTTTTGCAGGGTGCCTCGCTAACTTGATATCAAGTTAGCGAGGCACCCCAAAATTCCGGGAAGCAGTTGAGGGAAAAAATTAACTTTTGCGGGATTAATTAGGGATTAATTAGGGACTAATTATGCACCCCCTCCGGATCCGATCTGCCAGGGGTGCCTCGCTAACTTGACACTCATAACTGTTGCTGTGAGAAAGAGGCATGAATACATGAACTTTCAAACGTTCTTTCAACAGTGTTGTGGCAGAATATAGCAAATCAGTGATGTTAGTTGAAGGAAGGTAAATACTTACCAAAATTCAAATCGTGCGACCATCCGACCAACAGGAAAAAAACCGACCAGTTTTGGTAGGAAAAGCCCACTTATCACATCCCTGTTAGGGGATTTAGAATAATGCCCGTGGTAAGAAATGCCTGTCGTAAGAGACGACTAAAATCCGCCGGCCTAGAAGATTGATAATGGTCGAAAAAAATCGTTCGTACTATAGTCGCGCTAGTGTCGGAAGGGTACCCGAGCGTACCGAATTTAATCGGCAAAGGACTGTTACTTCTCCTACATTACCAAAAACGTTCGGAGTGTGTACACGGTAGGCAGGAAGCGACGATAGGTTGCATGAAAATGTCGAGAAAAAAGGAAAGTGGGGTTGTGTTATGTGATGTTTATAGATGAAACATCCGTTGAAATTAAAATCCGAGCTGCTCCTTTTTCAAGGATATCCACATTTTTTGTTTTTTTTTTGAAAGGATCAAATATTGAGGAAATCGAAAATTCGCCACCGTCCAAATTTTTCCGATTTCAATACATTATTTGGTCGCTAAGGGATACAAAAAAAGGTATTAAAAAGAAAAAAGGACACCTGTAGTGGAAAAATCCAATGTGAACAGGACCTAAATGATAACCACTGAAATATAAAATAACACAAAAAGTACCCACTTTAGTTTGCGTATAACTCCTAAAATGTTAACTCTACGTGAAAATTCCTTATAATATGTTTCATTCAGAATAAATAGGGGAATATTTCTTTGATATACAATTTTGATGTACCTGCAGTGGTTAATGCACTTTGGTCCATCTAAAGTGAAAATTTCAAAAAAAGTACTTTTTTTATGGTGCTATTTTAAGTTCAAATATTTTTCTAGTTTATGTAAATATTTTAATCTAATGATCCAATTCTCATTCTTACATATCTATACGTTAATATTAAAAAGAATTAGAGCTGAAACACGAGCTAGCTGTGCACGGTGGGTGGTAAGCAACAATAGGTTGCATGAAAATATCGAAAAAACGATCGCCGGCTAAAAACTTACGTAAAATGATATTCTAATATACTTCATAAACACACAGCAAGCGTGAATAAAATCTCCAACATTTTTTTTAAACGAAAATTAGTACCAGCACACAGCTAGGCACATATTCGTTGGGCCATCGTTTTTACGATATTCCCATGCAACCATTGTTGCTTCCCGCCCACCGTGCACAGCTAGCGCGTATCTCAGGTCTCATTCTTTTTTAGTATTAATGTGTAGATATGTAGGAATGAGAGTTGGATCATTAGATTAAAATATTTACATAAACTAGAAAAATATTTGAACTTAAAATAGCACCATAAAAAAAACGTACTTTTTTTTTGAAATTTTCACTTTAGATGCACAAAAGTACATTAAGCACTGCAGGTACATCAAAATTGTATATCAAAGAAATATTCCTTTATTTATTCTGAATGAAACATATTATAAGGGATTTTCACGTAGAGTTAACATTTTAGGAGTTATACGCAAATTAAAGTGGGCACTTTTTGTGTTATTTTATATTTCAGTGGTTATCCTTTAGGTCCTGTTCACATTGGATTTTTCCACTACAGGTGTCCTTTTTTTCTTTTTAATACCTTTTTTTGTATCCCTTAGCGACCAAATAATGTATTGAAATCGGAAAAATTTGGACGGTGGCGAATTTTCGATTTCCTCAATATTTGATCCTTTCAAAAAAAAAAAACAAAAAATGTGGATATCCTTGAAAAAGGAGCAGCTCGGATTTTAATTTCAACGGATGTTTCATCTATTAACATCACATAACACAACCCCACTTTCCTCTTTTCTCGACATTTTCACGCAACCTATCGTCGCTTCCTGCCTACCGTGTGTAGCTGGTAGCTACAACAAGAAGAACACATACGCATACACACCTACATATATATATGTATCTCTAAGTAAAGATAGCTACAGTCGGGTTCCGGATTTTTCTTCTTCCTTCTCCTTTTCTTGCTCTTCTTTCTTTTATTTTCTCCTTATTTTTCTTCTACTTCTTCTAGCAAGCTGCTTAC
Source organism: Urophora cardui (assembly GCA_960531455.1). Lineage (NCBI taxonomy): Eukaryota > Metazoa > Arthropoda > Insecta > Diptera > Tephritidae > Urophora > Urophora cardui. Next base: position 11,728,053 of record OY482671.1, read on the forward strand.
CAGCATCACACCGTGAAGATTACATCAGTCGGCCCCAGGCAGAGATTCGCGGTACTTGGGGTAAGGCCAGTAATTACATGTGAGTGTGGCCCGGTACCCATAGATCTCCGTGCTATTTTATAGGGGTGCTCAGCCAGACTGATTCTCGGCACGGCGGATGCATAACAACTTGTTCCAGCTCCTACCCTGAGACCATGATCAAAGACCATTTCTCCATTGCGCAGCTACTGAGCACAACTAGGATACACGGCACTGATCTCTGATCTTAGCCAGACAGCGGCGCACAATGCACGCGGCTTTGTAGTGCCTATTACCAATCGGCATACTCTTGGTTCATCTACTCCATGGAGAGTTCAGTTCACGGTTTTTCGCTAACCCATTTTGTTTTTTTTTTTTTTTTTTTTTTTAATTATCGAATACGTGGTCCAATTAAGGAAGCACGTATGTGTTGTTTTTTTTTTGTTTTCAATTCAACTTTAACTGCGTTTGAAATAGGGGAACACTTTATTATTTGTCCTAAAATTTCAGAGACCTTCAAAACTGAACGATAATTTTCAATTCAATTCAAGCTTTTGCGCCAACCCACTGTTATTTAGCTTTCTATTGATTTAAAAAACAAGTGCTGCATACGTGGTCCAATAAAGCAAGCACATATGTATGTTTTTTTTTTCTTCCTATTCAAATTTAACTGCGTTTGAAATAGGGAAATAATTTTATAATTTTTTTCTTCGAAAAAGTGATTGTACTAAAATTTTCGAGGCCTTCAAAACTAAACGATAATTTTCAGAGAATTTTCGGTATATAAGGGGGCCAACTGCTTCGAAAATTTCAAAGTTAAAGTTTGACTCAAGACTGTGCACAACTAACTACTTGTGAATTCAATTTAAAATAATGAAGTTCTTAAAAAAATTGCTAACTGTTACTGTGGCTGCATTGCTGCTGGCGGCCCAACAGACCGCTGCTGCTGCTGCTAACGACAACACTCCAGCCAACAACAACAGCAACGCTGCAAAAATGAGTAATATGGCTGTTGCTACCAAAGTTGCTGAAGAAGTTTTGACTACTAGAAGTAATAATAAAATACATACCGACAACGTTGTTGGCGCAACCGAGTTTCGTATGTCTGAAAAGGCTCCCAAAGGCACACACAGAAGAAAATCTACACCTACCCGTGCAAGTGGTGTTGGTGTTGAAGGAGTAATTGGTATCGGTGGTTCCAGTGTCAATAAGCCTAATGTCGCTGAATCTAGACAACAGCGCAGTGTAAGTCCTCCATCTCCAAGTAGTTCCGAAAGCAATATAAGCGACCCCGACTTTGATATCAGTAAATACAGTCAGCGGACCGGACTACGAAAGAAGAAATAACTTAACATATCATTTCGTCGTACCATACGAAAACTAGCATACGATTTTTTGTGGCTGACGAAAAGCGACAAAATCGAGTTTTGGCTGACGAAATGTAAGAAATTCGACTTTTGGCTGACGCAAACTATCAATTTCGTTTAAACAGCAACTATTTTAATGTAAAAACAGTATATAATTACTGCTACTTTTCGTCGGCCAGAAATTTTAAATGTGCTAGTTTTCGTATGGTACGACGATATGAAGACAACAAAAAAAAAAACAAACGATAAAAAAAACAATAAAAAATACAAATAACAAAAAAAACCTCAAAATACGCGAAAGCTCGAATTGCCCGAATCACTCGAACAAACATACGGCTAATAAACAAACGAACAAATATTTGAGCATGTTTTTTTTTTATTTACTTAGCATTGAACAGCATTTGTGCGGGCTGCTCGGAAATGCACAAACAAAATCGAGAGCTCTACACCGAAAGAAAAATGCGGTCAAGCAATGAAAACTAGGGCTAAGTAATTCAACAAATTTTGTGGTCAATTTTGTATACATCCTACCTACAAAACGTTTGAATCAACCGTAGGTACCAAATTTGTTTACCTCAAACCAACCTTTTTAGCAGTTAAATCAACAAATCTAATCACAAAAAAAAAGTTCGCCGCACACCCCCACATATAATTTCTTTTTCGAAAATATTTCTGGAAAAATTTTTTTATATTTTTTTTGACACCGCTAGTTGTCGCAAAAATTCATCATACCTTCGGTATTTATGTTCCGATCCCCAAGTTTGATACACCAATCTCTTCGGATTGAGAGGAGGGTTTCTAGTTTATAATTTTGTTAGCCCTATGTGCCCCATTGGGGTCACTTCCACCCAGTACTTAGTTTATACGACCTTAGTGTAACTTCTTTTTGCCGGCATGTTAAACGCCGTCAAAAAACATGAATCTTTTGCAAAAGAAGTATTTCGATCGATTAAGTAGAACCCGAAATAAATCACACTTAACATTCCGACAGGAAGCGAGAAAGTTATATTCCTCTGAATGTTAAATATGTTTTATTTCCAGCTAAAACCATAAAATGTTAACTCCCCCTAAAAAAAAAACTCAGACCCTCTGGACTAGTTTAGGATTAACACTAAACCTGGCCTCCCAGGCGACCTCCACTTACGGCGTTGCCGCCGATAGCAAGCTGCTTAACAGTATCAACTCCACCAGATGACGCCTTTCCCTTGGATATTTTTGATATGGGCGCCCAGCTAGATCCTCGGCACGGTAGACGCATAACACCTTGATCCAGCTCCTACCCTGACATCATGATCATAGATCATTTCCCCAAACCATAGCCATTGAGGAGCTAGGATATATCTACGGCACTCATCTTTGAGCTTAGCTAGACACGCCCCGACAACGCATGGGTCATTGTGGTGCCCATTAGCAGTTGGCACACTCTTGGAGAGTTCAGTTCTAGGTTTTTTGCCAATCCACTATTGGTTTTCTATAAAAAATAACTGAATAAGTACGTGGTCCAATTAAGCAAGCACATGTGTTGTTTTTATACTCAGCTGTACTAGTACACAGAGTATTATAGTTTTAATCACTTAACGGTGGATTGTAACAGAATGAAATAATCGAGATAGATATAGACTTCAGTGGCGGACCTAGCATAAATTGCCTGGGCAAGCCTATATGTGAAGCATAACCATTAGCCATTTATGTAATTTCCTTTGCTGTATTATTTAAAAGTGTGATTGCGTTCCGTCATTGACTTTGATTTAGAGTTCTCGATTTCTTTTTAACATTTTCGAGTGGCCCGAATAAATGCTTTTCAATGCTCGAACGCTCGTTTGTTTGTTTATTACGCGTATGTTTGTACGGGCATTTCAACAATTCGGGTATTTGAAGATCGTTTTTTCTCGTTTATTTTTTTTTTTGTTTTTTTCATATGTATTTTTTATTTTTGTTTTCATGATACACATTTTTTTGTTTGTATACTCAGAGAAAAGGAATTAAAAATAAAATTTTTATTTTTATAATGCACGTTGTAAACCAAGTCATTTTTATTTTATAAATGAAAATTTTTAAATTAAAAATTAAATTTTTTAAATTAAAATGTATTTAGGATTTAAAAAGGAACATGTTTAAATTAAAAATTAAAATTAATGGAATAAAAACGAAAGTTTTTCCTTCAAAATCTCATAGTGCTTAAAATAAAAATAAACATTTTTAAATTAAAATAGATTTTTCTTGATTTTGCAATTTAACTCTGAACATTTTTAAAATAAAAAATTTCGTATTTACATAATTCTTAAATAAAAAAACGTGCGCTAGGGAAATCTTGCACGAATGCGCAGAGGTATTTTTAGTTTCCTTATACCGACGGAAATTTCAGCAGTAGCAAGTGTATTTGCTTATTGCCTAAAAAATGGGTGCTTTATTGTTTGAAAAACTGAGGTCGAATTTGATTTCCACCGCTTTTTAAAATTATCTTGATATTGTGCCAATAGTCGCCAAAAATCACAATCAACCCTTTTATAATCTGGTATTTGATATTTATGTTTGCATGCATATGCAGATGTAAGAAATTATTTATCTATTTATTTATTTATTTATTCAGTCTAAAAAGTCAAAGCTTCTTACAGACTAGTTGAAAATAACAAACAATTGGAGCTTAAATTTATATAGTGTATTATTAAAATTAAGAACGCTGCTATATCGATTCGCTAGACGTATGGTTCTAGATAATGGTTCATTCATAGCATAATTTGTTTTATGATTTACCTCGATAAATATTCTATTATGCCGAAGATCACGCGGTGGAATATAAGCGATAAATAAATCGCACAAATCAGAGCAATTAATATTATTATTAATTACGTTATAAGCGAACATGATTGACGAGCAAGTTCTACGATCATGCAGTGCCTGCAGACCAAGCAACGTCTGCTGACATAAGATGGGAGGCTATCAGGCCAGTAGAGTATGCGTAAGGCAATTTTAGTAAATATTTTTTGCACCCTTTCTATTTTATTAGAGTGAACCTCATAGGATGGACTCCATATTAATGAGCAATACTCAAGACGGCTTCTTACCAAAGAGATCAAAAGTGACTTCAAGGTCATAGGATCCTTAAAGTCCACAGAGTTACGTCTAATGAACCCAATCATTGCGAATGATTTAGAAACAATCCGGTCAATGTGGCTATTGAAAGAAAGTTTGGAGTCGAAAATGACACCCAAATCTTTAGTTTCGTAAGTACGATTTAAAGAAGAGCCATTTAACTTATAGCTAAAAATGTTTGTATTTGTTCTTTTCGAATATGAAACGACGCAGCATTTGTTCACGTTCAACAATAAGTTATTACTGGTGCACCATCTGGCAAGGGAATCAAGATCAGATTGTTAGTTGGTGCAATCCAGACTATCACGCACTGTTAGAAACAGTTTAACGTCATCTGCGAACATTAGGCATTTAGCCAGTTTAAGTTGACAAGGCAAGTCATTGACAAATATAAGGAACAGCAACGGACCACAATGAGTCCCTTGTGGAATTCCTGACCATGCATCGATAGTCAGTGATGATTTTAAACTACCAATTGACACGAAAAGTTTCCTATTCGATAAAAAACTACAAAAAAATCTTAACAGTATTCCACTGATTCCGTATATTTCCAATTTGCGTAACAGAATACGATGATCAACCTTATCAAACGCCTTCGAGAAGTCAGTGTAGATGACATCGAGTTGCGCCTGAGTCTCAAAAGCGCTAACAATATGGTTCGTGATTAGGGCTAAATTAGTGGAAGTAGACCTCCCAGGAAAAAATCCGTGCTGACATTTAACTATGACTTCACTGACATGCTCAAACAGTTTGTGTTGAAGAATATAATCAAATAATTTTGAGATGGTACTTTGCTTAACTATAGGCCTGTAGTTGCAAATATTATTACGGTCACCAGACTTAAATATTGGGTTAATTGAGCAAGCCTTCCATGAATCCAAGAAAGTTCCACAATTCAAACAATCTTGAAAGAGTAGCGCCAATGGCTCTACAACTGAATCACAACAGATTTTGAAAAATATTGGGCAGAATCCTTCACTATCACATTTTGCACTTCTTGTCAATGCCGAAATAGACTCAATTACATCTTCGACCGTAACCTCAAATGTATGAATCGGCGCCAAGGAGGAAGTATTGAGTGCAGGAAATGGCGAGGTGGTAAATTTTGTGTAGACTTTTTGAAACAATTTAGCAAACAAGTTGCAAGCATCCTGCGTGTTATTGGACACTTCACCCTCATACTCCATACTTGCAGGAAAGCCATTGGTCCGCCTCTTAGAATTTATGACAGACCAGAAACAAGTAGGGTTAGTTTTTAATTTTAATTCAATTTTAAGCATATATTGCCTGAAAAGGAATCGATTGAGACAATCAAAGTTCTTTTTAAGTCTGACGTAGTTAAGACTGTCAATTTCACTGCTGCTCTTTTTTAATTTCTTAAAAGCCTTATTTTTAACGTTCTTGAGATTGCTTAGTCCTGAATTAAACCAGGATGGTTTGTTCTTTGAAACCTTTTGCCTTAAGGGGACAAAATTAGTGATCGCTAATAACAGCCGCTGGCACAAAGCCGCGTAAGAAGAAGCAGGCCCGTCGACCGACTTTATAAATGACCAATCGGTGTCTAATAGGAAATCATTAATCGCTTTTCTGTCAGCCTTAAAATAGTTATATTCAACCGTCGATTCGGCTAATGGTTTGTCGAATTTATAATACTCAAAATGAATCATCAGTGCATTATGATGTAAACTGTTATCTAGTAGAGGGGAGGGACACTCCAAGCAAGACATTCTCATACCAGCAGATCCAAAGATAAGATCCAAGAATCTGCCATTTTTATTAGAATGACAATTGTATTGCTTAAGGCTGTACGAGAACAAAGTGCTTACAACTAGCGTATCGATATCGGTTCTGAGATTTGTTGGCAAAATATTGTTACTATCACTTAACCAAGATATGTTACATAAATTGAAATCACCCAAGTATATTATCTCATCTGATGGTCTCAGATTGTTAGCTATTGTAATAAAGTTGTCCAAATGCTTTTTATAAATAGAAATATCACTACTTGGAACAATAGAAGATAATATGAAAATTAAAGTTTTATTGCTAGAGAACTTAACGCTTATACATATTTGTTCTACATTGCCATCATCATAATTAATAGCAATCAATTTACTACATAAGTCAGCTCTGACCGCAAGTAGGACGCCGCCTCCCCTTTCCAGGCCAGTGGCGTTCTGGCTGCGATCGTTTCGAAATATCTGATAATAACTATCGGAGAATTCATTCGAAGAAAAATTTTCATTTAACCATGTTTCTGTAATAGCTAATACATCATATTCATGGGAAATAATATTGCGATAAAATTGTGATGACTTAGTGCGCATACCACTTACATTATGATAATAAAGGGAATATGTTTTTTTCAATTCATTTCTATAACTAGGCTTATGTATATATAGATTTCGATTTTCGTGTGCAAATACATCTATTTCACTATTATCAGCTACGGTAGAACATTTTGATTTCCCGGTCGTTGAAAAAAACGGAAAGGCCGCACTGTTACTTTGGCGGGCCATACTTCCGGTTTCAAGCATTTTTCGGACATATTTATTGGAACACCCAGTTTAAAATTAATACGTTTTAAAGAGTCAATTGCAGTATTCTGTTTCACAAGTCTATAGCATTCAAGAAATTGTTTGTTGATACCAGTATGTTTTTCGACGTAGATTAGTATATCATTTGAGGTGACAGACGGCAAAAATGATGATAAATGTAACCATTCCAATTTTGCTGCAACCTCAAGTTCTGAGTTGGAGTTAGACCCGATCACCCGTAAATTATTATTGCTACGCCTTTTCCTCCTATTAGACACTATAGTCCAGTTGCTTTCTTGGGAAATAGGGCGCGAGGATATCGAAGGTTTTTCTTGTGTATGAGCATTATTTACGGCCCCTGTAACTGATTTGCTTACATCGGAAGCAGCGACATTCGTAGCATCGACTTTAGTAGAAGGCGTAGTCACTGCGTTAACAGGCACTGCGACGTTATTGACAGCCGCTGCGATATTACCAGCAGGCGGTGTGATGTTACTGCCAGGTTTTGCAGTATTAGCTTTGACTGAAGCAGGCGCTGCGGCGTTACATAAGTGCATAAGTATGTACCTACATGCAAACGAAAATCAAATCAAATATGCATATGGCTGTGAATACTGAACTTTTGAATGCCGAAGCCAGCTTCATATTCGCATACAAATTTGATGTGAAAAATAAAAAAGTGCTTTGCTAGTTTTTTTTTTTTCAATTTAAGTCTGAAAATAAGCAATTGGTTTCTCCTTAGCGAAAGCGAGAAAACAAGCTATGTTATTCTGTTTTGAAAGCCACGTAAAAGCTAATGTGTGGAAACGGTGAAGCATGCTCACTGTGCTGTGATTGGCTGTACAAACAAAATACACATTGTGAGGTGGATTGGTGGTGTATTTGAGCTATTTTCTTAGCAGGCTTTTAGGGGCATGTTACAGTGGGGGAACTTAATAGTAAACACATTTAAAACGTAAAATAACCAATTTTAAAGAATTTAAAGAATTTCGTATGAAATGAACGAAAATGTGTACGCAAGCCGGGCTTCTCGGCTTGTATGAAGCGACCGCCTCTGATAGACTTATATATATCAAAATGATCAGGGCAGGGATGTGATAAGTGGGCTTTTCCTACCAAAACTGGTCGGTTTTTTTCCTGTTGGTCGGATGGTCGCACGATTTGAATTTTGGTAGGTTTTACCATAGTGTATGGCATACAGTGAAATGGCTCTGGGATGCGTAGTCGAAATTCGATAAAAAAAAAAAAGACGATATGTCATCGGCAAATGTCAAAATCGGGGACAGATTGGTATGGCGGCGACTTCCGGGGGTACAGATTGGTATGGCGGCCGGATGTGGTTGTTGTAAGAAAAGGGACCATAATGACATGGTCGTAGCAATCAAGACATAAACGCAATTCCGGAATTGGGAATTGAAAAAACCAATTCATATTTCCGAAAAGATATTAAGGCTGAGTTCCTAAAACGCAATTCCCGGAGAGAGCGTAAACGCCAGCTATTCCACGAATAACATGTGCAAGAATGTAAAATCAACAACCTACAAAACAGAAAGAAGAAGAGCAACTTATATTGCATTCACGATCGTCATTGGGCCATAACAACAACTTCAAAATCAGCTGAGCACAGCTGTTCGACCTTTTTAACACACATCCCAGAGTCAAGTCACTGTTCTCCGTACACAATGGGTTTTACCTTCCTTCAAGCAACATCACTGATTTGCTAGATTTTGCCACAACACTGTTGAAAGAACGTTTGAAAGTTCATGTATTCATGTCTCTTTCTCGCAGCAACAGTTTTCTTGAATACTTTTTGTGTTTCTCTTCGGCAGAGTTTTGTGTAAAGTGGATAAAATAAGGTGAACGCATACGCATGAAAAGCCTTTCTTCATTTTTTAGTTTGATGAAAAATGCGCTTAATGAAAATTGCTTTGGCGGGCTCACAAAATTTATTTTTAATCTGCTTACGCTTCCACACAGCTCTGCTGCACCGGGGTGCAGATTTTCTACACTTTCTTTAATAAAACCAAACTCAGAAAAAAATTAGAAATAAGCACAATGCACAAAACAAGATCTTAGATTCAATTTTGATATTTAATTAAAGTTCTGATCTCATTTGTATACCTACTTGGACCTACCTGTTAAACCATAGTCGTAACTATTTTAAAAGGTTAACATAGATTACATACACAAATTAATGTACATACATATGTATAAACGCATTCGTATATTGGTATTTTAAGCTAAAACATGTGAAAATACTTGAACCAGTTAAATGAATATATAAAAATACATAAATTTTCAAAAACCAGCTTAAATGACGAATTTTGTGAAAAAAAAATTTAGGTCGGCTGAAAGCTATTTTGGTAGGATTTTCAGACGAATTTGGTCGGAAAAAAAATTTCAAAGTGGCAACCCTGGATCAGGGTGAAAAGAGAAATCGATTGAGCTGTGTCCGTCCGTCCGTCTGTAAACACTCTAACTCGCGCAAAAATTGAGATATTTTGATGAAATTTAAAATGCAAGTTGGCATCGACACTGGGACGGTTGGTATTGAAAATAGGCGAAATCGGACCATGACCGCGCCCACTTTTCCTATATAGTAAAAATCGGAAATTTGGTATCTCAGTCACTATTAAAGCTAGAGTGATGAAATTTTACCCACGTGTTGAGCTCAGGCCCCTATGAAGAAATTTGATGAAATTTTGGAAAATGGGCGGTGTCACACCCACTTATTAAGGGTCAAACATGGAAAGTTTTATATGTCATAACTCAAAAACCATTGGAGATATATAGATGAAATTTGTTACGCGTAATTTACTTACTTAGGCAAACATTTTGGTGGAAAATTGTTAAAATCGGTTGACGGCCACGCCCACTTTTATATATGTGAACTATAAAGGGGCCTAATAAAAACATTTTAAGCCATATCTCTGTCAAATATAAAGATCTATCATTGAAATTTTATGGCAGCAGTCCACCTGCGGACATAAAACGAAAAACACAAATTTTGGAAAATGGGTGGTGCCACGCCCACTTATTAAGGGGCAAATATTGAAAGTTTTATAAGCTATAACTCAGAAACCGTTAAAGATATATCTATGAAATTTGGTACGCATGATATATTTACTTAGGCAAATGTGTGGACGAAAAATTACCAAAATCGGTTGACGACCACGCCCACTTTTATATATGTGACCTAATAAAAACATTTTAAGAGATATCTTTGTCAAATGTAAAGATAATTCATTGAAATTTTGTGACATGAGTTCCACAATAGACCGGAAACATAAAATAGACAAATTTTGGAAAATGGGCGTGGCACCGCCTCCTTTTGGACAAAGGGATATACGAGATTTCTTAGCCTTTAACTCGACAAATAATTGAGATATTATGACGAAACTTGGTTTATACACTTTTATAACTTGTGTTAATAGACACGCAAAACTTTATTGAAATCTGTTTATGACCACGCCTACTTTTTAACAAAGATATTTCTGGAACACCCTTTAGGAATTTGTAACGTGACATCTTTGTAACTAGAAGTCATAAAGGAATGAAATTTTGCACAAAGAATAATATTCATATGCTTAGTTGGATGACTGATAAAAATTTAGAAAATGGGCGTGGCTACGCCCACTTTATGCAGCACTAACTTTATATAAAATCCATCAAACGCAAACAAATAATGAAAGCATACAGCTGAGTATCTAATGTTCGATTCCATTCGAACTTAGGCTTCCTTACTTGTTTCAATTAAACTTTAATTCCATTTGTCCTAAAATTCCAGAGGCCTTGAAAACTAAACGATACTTTTCAGTTGAATTCAAGGTTTTTCGCCAGCCCACTTGTATACACCTTTCTATCAGTGATGCCAGATTGAGGGAAATTTCCCTTTTTGAGGGATATTTCACTGCAAAATTTTTAACGAGGGAAAAAAGGGACATTTTGTTGTCGTCCATATAAAAAAAGGGATTTTTTGGTTGCTGAACTGTTTACATACCTACATACATACATATATATAATTTATAGTATAACTTAAAATAAGCACATCTCACACTGAAAAACTCCTAAGAGTAAATATTTCGGCGTAGAAGCAAAAAAAAATTCTTAAACCTGAAAGAACACGTTAGCTTTCTTTACATCTTTGTATCGAAAGAATTTTGGAGAATTGGGAGCCACTTAGAAGCTATTTTCGCCTCGCCTCATTTGAAGATAAACGTTAAAAAGCAGAAACTATTTATGAAGAATTGCAAGGAATTCAAAACAAGGCTTATTTTAGATTTTCTAAGTACGTGGCCGCTGTGGTGCAGTGGGTAGAGTGCTCGCCTGCTATGCCAGAGGTCTCGGGTTCAAACCACGGTCCGAGCCAAACAAATTTTTCTAATTAGTAAAAAATCCAATTATTGGTTTTTTTAAGAGCAGCGGTCACCTCTCGGCAGTGGGCGGCATACCCTCCGAGAGTATTTCTGCCATGAAAAAGCTTCTCCCAAAAAATGCATTCGCCGTTCGGAGCCGGCATAAAACTGTAGGGCCACCCAATTAGTAGGAAAAACAAAAAAAGGAGCACACCTCGAATTGGGAGAGAAGCTCGGCCATAAAACTCGTCAGAGTTATAATAGCGCCATTGTATTATTATTATTATAAGTACGTTCTTAACATTTTCAATGAATTTCACGCATTGTTCCAAAGCCGAAATGTACTTATACACCGACTAGGTCAAGAAGCTAATACACTTATGTTGAAAATTGCAAGAAATTTTTTAAAACCCGAATTTTTTACAATTCCGTGGAAATTACAGCTAAAAGTTTTGGAACTTTCAATTCAATATTTACTTTACGTGCATAACGTTTACGTTGGTTGTGAATAAGAAGATATTTTGTCAAATTTAAATTTGGAGGAACAGATTGTGTTAAAAAAAGTGTTTGTTTTTAAAAAAAAAAGTTTGTTTTCAGAAAATATAACGTTTTCCATTTGACGGTGTTTTCGAAGAACTGCAGTTTTTAGATCCCGCTATTGTTTTCGATTTCTCTAAAAACAATCGTGTATCACTTCTTGCTCTAACTAAAAAATTAAATCTTAATCCTGATCTCGCAGAATCGGAATACAAAAGCATTTGTATAGTTTTAACCGAAACACAAAAAGACGATTTAAAAAAAATTACTTGTTGATGTAATTTGGAGTAAAATCATAAACTTTAAAAACCTATAATGACAATTTTTTGTTTCATAATCTTAAGCAATTGGTTGAAATTGTACTTACTTCAAACTCTGAATCAGAAAGAACATTTTTAATTGTAACGGATGTTAAATGTAAAGAGCGAAACAAACTATCTAGTGATATTTTAAATAGTATAAGTAAAGTATCCAAAAATATCAATGGCTCCAACTTTAAAATCAACAAAAATCATATCCACTTGCACAATGCAAATAATTTGTACAAGTAATGCTTTTAGCTATTAAAAAAGATACATTATTTGAACCGCTTAAGCTATTGTGGCCGCTGTGGTGCAGTGGGTAGAGTGCTCGCCTGCTATGCCAGAGGTCTCGGGTTCAAACCACGGTCCGAGCCAAACAAATTTTTCTAATTAGTAAAAATCCAATTATTGGGTTTTTTAAGAGCAGCGGTCACCTCTCGGCAGTGGGCGGCATACCCTCCGAGAGTATTTCTGCCATGAAAAAGCTTCTCACAAAAAATGCATTCGCCGTTCGGAGCCGGCATAAAACTGTAGGTCCACCCAATTAGTAGGAAAAACAAAAAGGAGCACACCTCGAATTGGGAGAGAAGCTCGGCCATAAAACTCGTTCAGAGTTATAATAGCGCCATTGTATTATTATTATTATAAGCTATTATACCGAAAAGAGGACAGAAAACCTAAAACCGACATAAACAAAACAACACACAAGAGGACAATAACGGACTTTTACCTGCCTGTTTAATGAGGATACTAAAATAGATTTACATACCTAAACGCACAGACTCGCACGCACACACGCATGCACGTCGCCCGAACGCACGAATGCACGAACACACGAACACATCACAGGAACACGAAGTACGTGACCAAACGATGGAAGTTAATTACTATAAGTACTATCGAACTTACACAAAATAACTCAGAACGAAAAAAGACACTGAAGATGGCGCATATTAGCCGAAACCGGTTTGTCTCCAAACCAAACTTGACAAGGGATGACGGAGGATCGTTCCACAATAATTCCTATTAAAAAAACTTTATTTGCATGTTGTATATTCTTATATTACTGAAATAAATGCTTTAAATTAGGTGGGATTTTTTTATTTAAAATGTGGGAAATTAGGTATTTTTTTCCAATTTCTGTGGGAATTTTAGCGGAGATTATCTGGCATCACTGCTTTCTATTGATTTAAAAAATAAAATTGCTGAATACGTGGTCCAATTAGGCAAGCACTTGTGTGCTGTTTTTTTTTTTATACTCAGCTGTACTAGTACACAGAGTATTATAGTTTTGATTTCCTAACGGTGGATTGTAACAGTCCGTCTGTCCGTCTGTGAGCACGATAACTCGCGCAAAAATTGAGATATTTTGATGAAATTTGAAATGTAAGTTGGTATCAAGACAGGAACGGATGGTATTGAAAATGGGCGAAATCGGACCATGACCACGCCCACCTCCCCTATATAGTAAAAATCGGAAATTTTGTATCTCAGTCACTAATAGAGCTAGAGTGATAAAATTTCACACACGTATTGAGCTCAGGCCCTTATGAAGAAATATGGTGAAATTTTGGAAAATGGGCGGTGCCACGCCCACTTATAAAGGGGCAAACATTGAAAGTTTTATGAGTCATAACTCAGAAACCGTTGAAGATATATCGATGAATTTTGGTAGGCGTGATATACTTACTTAGGCAAATGTTTTGACGAAAAATTGCCAAAATCGGTTGACGACCACGCCCACTTTTATATATGGGTCTTATAAAGTGACCTAATAAAAACATTTTAAGCGATATCTCTGTCAAATATAAAGATATATCATTGAAATTTTATGGAAGGTGTCCAACTATGGACATATTACAAAAAATACAAAAATTTTGGAAAATGGGCGTGGCACCGCCTCCTTTTAGAAGCAGGAATATACGAGATTTCTGAGCCCATAACTCGACAAATAATCGATATATTATGACGAAACTTGGTGTATACACTTTCACTACTTGTAGTAATACATGTTCAAAATTTTAGCGAAATCGGTTGACGACCACGCCCACTTTTATATATGGGTATTATAAAGTGGCCTAATAAAAACATTTTAAGCGATATCTTTGTCAAATATAAAGGTAATTCATTGAAATTTTGTGGCATGAGTTCTACAATATATCGGAAACAAAAAATAGAAAAATTTCGGAAAATGGGCGTGGCACCGCCTCTTTTCAGACAAAGGAATCAACGAGATTTCGGAGCCCATAACTCGACAAATAATTGAGATATTATGACGAAACTTGGTTTACACACTTTTATAACTTGTGTTAATAGACACGCAAAAATTTATTGAAATCGGTTTATGGCCACGCCTACTTTTTAACAAAGATATTTCTGGAACACCCTTTGGGAATTTGTAACGTGACATCTTTGTAACTCATAAAGGGATGAAATTTTGCACAAAGAATAATATTCATAAGCTTAGTTGGATGACTGATAAAAATTTAGAAAATGGGCGTGGCTACGCCCACTTTATGCAGCACTCGATTTATATAAAATACACCGTGTTTCCATCAAACGCAAACAAACAATTAAAGCATACAGCTGAGTATCTAATGTTCGATTCCACTCGAACTTAGGCTTCATTACTTGTTTAAATTGCGTTTGAAATATGGGAACACCTTTTTATAATTTTTTTTTTTTTCGAAAAAGTGATTGTACTAAATTTTCCGAGACCTTCAAAACTAAACGATACTTTTCAGAGAATTTTTGGCATATAAAGGGGCCAACTACTTCGAAAATTTCAAAGTTAAAGTCTGACTTAAGACTGTGCACAACTAAGTAGTTGTGAATTCAATTTAAAATAATGAAGTTCTTAAAAAAATTGCTAACTGTTATTGTGGCTGCATTGCTGCTGGCGGCCCAACAGACTGCTGCTGCTGCTGCTGCTAACGAGAACACTCCAACCAGCAACAACAAAGAAAAAATGAGTAATATGGCTGCTCATCCCAAGGTTGCGGAAGAAGTTATGAATACTGGAAGTAATAATAAAATACATACCGACACCGTTGTTGGCCAAACCGCGTTTCGTATATCTGGAAAGCATCCCAAAGGCACACACAGAAGAAAATCTATGCCTGTCCGTGCAAGTGGTGTTGGTGTTGAAGGAGTAATTGGTATTGGTGGTTCCAGTGTCAATAAGCCTAATGTCGCTGAATCTAGACAACAGCGCAGTGTAAGTCCTCCATCTCCAAGTAATTCCGAAAACAAAAAAAGCGACCCCGACTTTGATATCAGTAAATACAGTCAGCGGACCGGACTACGAAAGAAGAAATAACTTAACATATCATTTCGTCGTACCATACGAAAACTAGCATACGATTTTTTGTGGCTGACGAAAAGCGACAAAATCGAGTTTTGGCTGACGAAAAGTAAGAAATTCGACTTTTGGCTGACGCAAACTATCAATTTCGTTTAAACAGCAACTATTTTAATGTAAAAACAGTATATAATTACCGCTACTTTTCGTCGGCCAGAAATTTTAAATGTGCTAGTTTTCACACAGAATTTTTTAATTGATAGCTTTCGCCAGAAATTTTAAATGTGCTAGTTTTCGTATGGCATGACGATTTTTGTAATTTTTTACTCCAAAATGTTTGGTAAAATATAAATACATACATACACCCATAAATATGTACCTACATATAGACTTAAAAGTGTACAATTACATATTAGTGCGGCTCAAAATACATATGATTTTATAAAACTTCATTGAAGTTTCTTTATTTAATTCTAAAATATTTTCTGAGTTGTATCTATGAGTTTACCCCCGTTTTGTGCTTTGTAAATATGTCAGTATATGTACATATGTATGTATATATGTACATTAGGCATATAACTTTTTACAATTTTTGCAAATACGAAAAACGGCATACCATAGTCGAATAGAGCATAAAAAAGTATGAACCCCATTATATTTTTTTTTACGAAATTGCAATAAAGTTTCCGCGCAAAACGAAATTACTTTTTTATCAGAACTTCTGAAAAAAAAAACAAAAAAAGTTTTGTACAGTGTACACGCTTTTCTTCAGAGCGTGCAATTAAAATTGTGCAAGACATTTTACCATTGTGTAAATCATCACATACTTTAAACTTAAAACTTATTTCATATAACAATGGACAAAAATGTAAAAATAAAAATATTAAAAAAAATTAAAAAAAAAAAATCTGACTGTTTTTAGAAATCCATTTTTGCGCGGAACGTTTTTGAACCGAAATCACCTAAAAAAGTGATATTCATTACTTGTACAATATTTGCCACCACGTGGTGGTATGCCAAATTTTTCGTCAAAATTTGTTATATGCCTAATGTACATACGTTAGCTTGGGTCCAAGGACATTTTCTTCGCGCTAAGTACTCCTTTCGGATTGACTGAAACTACTCGTTGATTTCCAGCGATCTGTTCGAAGCTTATGCCCTTTCCATGGGGTTAACTTTGGAACACCATATGCCACTAATGCTAGTAATACTTTTTGCGATTGCAACAATTTACTTTGCAGAGTTACCAGCAAAGCTCTCCTATTTCAGATTATTATAGGGTGTTTTGATCAAAAAAAATTTAACGTCATTTGCATTACTAAGTGCCAACTGTTGAGTGTATAATATGTGTATCATATATACCTAGTTGCGGAGATATAATAGCCTTTTAAATATACTCACATCCAATTTTGGCAAGCAAGTTGATATATACATACAATGTTGATGCTGAAGGTGCATAAAATTATAGGCATATATACCCCGTTGCGGCGTTATAGTGAGTTTTCGGTAATAGAAGATTAGGAAATCTTACTCTGCTAACCCTAACATTAGCAAAAATCCAAAAAGGTTTGTTGCACTGAAATCCCTCATCGCAGTACATAAATGTCGAAATTTGATAAATTTTCAAAGAGGTCTTGACCATGTTCTTTCTGATGGAAGACACAGTTTAAGACGATTTTAGCCCACAACTTTTCTCTTGATGTGTATTCATTGATGGAGCAGAAATACAACTCCGAAACGACTAGTAACCCTGCAGGAAAATCAATAACTAGTGAACACAGTTTGTGGTTCAGAATTAGCGAAAAGGTGTCAAAGAGACGCCAGTTCATTTGCGGTCGGCTTTGCATTATTTCTGCAATTCTCAGATTGTTATTGAAGCATATTATATAAAGAGTATTTACAGTTTGCATCTTCACTTATTGATTTCTCATATAATGAAATAAAATGTTCCCCTAATTATGCTTTTCTGGTCTCTCAGATTTATTTTTATTTTCTTGTATTCTATTAAGCACTTTTTAAATATTGTTTTAAATTTTTATTAAATAAAAAAAATAAAAATTAATAAATAATAGCTTAAAAAAACACGCTTTAATCTTAAAAATCGTACTAAAAATTGAGAAATAATTTAATTAGAAACAAAATGATGAACGAAAATATAAGTATTTAAGGAAAAGCGTCGGGTGGTGCTCAGTATGTCAAAAAATATTTAAGATCGCTGTTTTTAACTAATATTTTGATTTTGACTTTTTTGAGATTTCATATAACGTACTCTTTAATTTCGCAACTAGGTATGTATATTTTTGTACTAGTTGTACGAATCGAATATTTTCATATTCAAATATTATTGAGCACCCCCACGCTTTTCCTTAAATACTTATATTTTCGTTCATCATTTTGTTTCTAATTAAATTATTTCTCAATTTTTAGTACGATTTTTAAGATTAAAGCGTGTTTTTTAGTTTTTTTAAGCTATTATTTATTTTTAACTTTTTAGTGAAAATTTTCATTAAAGGATGTTTTATGCGGACGCAAGAATAAAAGTAAAAAGAAGTCTGATGAAGGGATGTGGTGATCTCCGAAATAGATCTACATACATATGTATTTATAACTTCTACCAAAAATATTAATTTTTCACATACATTTTTTCCTTATAAAAAAAAAAAACATTGGTCATAAGAGCTCAAAAATGAAGCCTAAACGAAAAAATATCAACTAATATGTACTATGTGTATCGAAGCAAAACTATTTCAGTTTTTAATCGGAGATATGCTCTTCTTTATTTGCCTGTGCACATTCACAATGAACAGTCAGTGCTCCAAAATATTCTCATTGTCCTATTATCACTTCCATATTTTCTTGTATACCAAAAATAGCAAACTCGGCAAGCCGAGTAAAAAACGAGAACACGATTCATTCGCTTCAGTTTTCAGCTGAGCCGTGTTTGCTTGTATAGTTAAGCAAAAGCAAAGCAACGCGATTTGGGGGATTTCATTTTACTTCCAGCAATTAGTTGTCTTTGCATTTTTTCTGCTTTTGCTTATTGCATCTTGTTAACATTACCAGAGTTGAGTGATGGTGAATTACAGATTTGAGAGAAAAGTTGAAAAAATTAGCAGCGCGCTGTAGAATGGAATGTTACTTTACATTTGTGCACATCTGCTGATATTCACATACACCGATTTCACCAATGCACCAAATTCCTAAAACAGCAAAGTAATTTTAAAATTTTCTTATCGAATTTCAATTATAAATAAATTTAAGAATTAAAAAAAATCAATTTAAATTAGTTTCAATTTGACTTTTCTGGGACTCGAACCTGCGCCTCTATGTGCATATCTTTCTGTATTAAAAAATTATAATTCAATAGATGCTTTTGTGTACACAACAATTTTTTGATATGTTTGGGGGACAGTAGGATTTTCGTTGATCAGTCATCAGAGTCTAGCAGCTACTGTGCCCCGATACACCAAACTGAATGGTGAGGGTTTTGAAGCAGCCACCAATTTATTATTGCTCAATAGATGTACATATGTATGTACATATGTACATATGTATTGATGCATCATCTATTTGTTCAGAGAGGGTGACAATTAAATTTCATTGGCATAGGTATAGAGATGGTTGATCGTTGCTCATCAACGAGGTTGATGGGTTGGCCATCAACAAGATGAAATGGACAACAAAATGTTTTTACATTTTCAAAATTTCGAAAATTTTAAAATAATTAAAAAATCGATGTGGAAATTGTAAAAATACTCAACGGTTGTAGCAAACTGATGCATTGTTGTATGGTTTTTAATACAGAAAATGCATTGATGCGCAGGTTCGAGTCCCAGTAAAGTCAAATTGAAATTAATTTTAATTGATTTTTTTTTAATTTTTAATTTATTTATAATTCAAATTCGATAAGAAAATATTTAAAACACCAGCGGTTTTGGGAAATTAGTGCATCGATGGAATTGGTGTATGGGAGGAATAATGAGCCATATCAGCAGATGTGCAGAAATTTAATATAACATTCCTTTCTACAGACGAACTCGCTCTACTTCTGTTATTTTAACAGCCAGCTGTGTTGAATTAAAATTTTTTATTCACCAGATGCACTAACAGAATTTTGTTGGGTCTCTGGCTTCCACGATTATTCGTAGTTGCAACTTCTCTGTTCATCTACGTTCTCTGTTATTGGCTTGCATACGGGAGTGAATTGAATGAAATTCATAGAGGCTATTTTGAAGAGAGGTAACATAAAAGCCACAATGAAGCATAGAGTATAATGTTGAATCTCATTATATGATGTCGTTGGGTTGAATCCCATGTTGATGTCACGTTTCGAATCCGGAGGTGAATAGAAATAATAGAGGAGAGAGAACACAATAAAAGTAAAGTGAATGTTTCAAAAAAATAATAATTGAGTTAAACGTTTGCAACTTTTAGGATGGGATGAAGTTACATACATACATACATACATACATACATATATACATACATACATACATACATACATACATACATACATACATACATACATACATACATACAGGTGAAGCTAATAAAAGCGTGTTAAAAAAAATATCATCCGCCACTGTCATGATTCGAACCCGCGCTCGCCAGATTCAAAGTCTCACGCGCTAACCACTCTGCCATCGCGCTATTTGCTTTAAGCGTGTCAAATCCTGCACCTAAGTGGCAGATTTAAAACTAGAATTTGTAGAAATTTTGAACTGGTTCAGAACTATCGAATAGGTAATGCAGCGGTGGATAGTTGACACCGCCAATGACATCGCCATGTTAAATTCGCCAGTTGCTAACATGCAAAAGAGATTGAGCTCGCACTAGTAGTGTCGAAAAATGCACTATCTGCGCACCAGTTATCAACTAGAGATTTTCTCCACAGGGAAGGTAATGATTAACAAATAATATGAAGAGAGAATAACGAAAAGATTCATTATGTATTGAAGGACAACACGCTGACCAACAACAAAAACCTTGTCGAAGTAAATAATACAAAATCGACTGCTATTGCCGGACGATGTTTTGTATATTGGAAATATTAATAAGAAACAGCGCGACACCCTTGACGAAACCGAGTATCCAGAAGTTTTTACAGGATCCAGTAGCCAGTAGGCCGCCTCGCCTTATATGGACCAAAAAAAAGTTCACCGTACGCCCTCCCATATGATTTCTCTTTCGAAAACATTCCTGGAAAAAAATTTTATTTTTTTTGACGCCGCTAGATGTCGCTAAATTTGATTTTTTTCATATCTTTGGTATTTATGGTCCGATGCCTAAGTTTGATACACCAATCTCTTTCGCGTGAGAGGAGGGTTTCCACTTTCTAATTGCATTAACCCCATGTGCGCCATTGGGGTCACTTCCACCCAGTACTTAGTGTATACCACCTTAATATAACTTTTTTTTTCTGGAATGTTAAACGTCGTTAAAAACCATTAATCTTTTGCAAAAGAAGTATTTTGATCGATTCAGTAGAACCGGAAATAAATCACATTTAACGTTTCGAGGAGTATAAGTTTTTCGCTTCCTGTGGTCTTTTAGGTTCATTTTACAAAGATTTTTTCTGAAGAAACTCCTACTGAAATTTTATGGCGAATAATTTTGTAGAACAGTTTAGCCCTCTAGCGACCTTAAAAATACTATTTCCTGACAATACTCCATTTCCTGACTGTATAAAAGGGGGTCAAAATAACCGTTTTTCAGGGGTGCTAGATGGTTAAAATGTTCTAGGAAATTATTCGGCGTAAAATTTCAGCAGGAGTCTCTTCAGAAAAAATCTTTGTAAAATGAACCTAAAAGACCACAGGAAGGGGAAACTTATACTCCTCGGAATGTTAAATGTGATTTATTTCCGGTTCTACTGAATCGATCGAAATACTTCTTTTGCAAAAGGTTAATAATTTTTGACGACGTTTAACATGCCGGCAAAAAAAGTTACACGAAGGTGGTATAAACTAAGTACTGGGTGGAAGTGACCCCAATGGCGTACATAGGGTTAATACAATTATGAAATAGAAACCATCCTCTCAAGCCAAAGAGATTGGTGTACCAAACTTAGGGATTGGACCATAAATACCGAAGATATGAAAAAAAACGAATTTTAGTGGCAGCGGTGTCCAAAAAAAAAAAAAAAAAAAAATTTTCCAGAAATGTTTTCGAAAAAGAAATCATATGGGGGGGGGGGGGGGGGGCGTACGGCGAACTTTTTTTTCGCGATACGCTCTAGTAGCCAGATGTCAACTTTGACAATCTTCAGCCGAATTCGGATCAAGGCTGCACAACGATATCAACAAAAATATTTTGTTGGGGTAAGTGGAAAAAAATTCAACAACTATTTACAGCGAAGGTTGAGTGTATAGCTATTTCACGAAAAACCATTTTCGATCCTCAGCACTCTTTTCAGAAGTGGATGCACAAGGATGAAAAAGGCAAAAGTGGGGAAAATCCAACAGCTTGCACAGAGTCTCAATGGCCGAGTGTGTTTATGCGTTGGGTCATTGCGGCTGAAGATGGAATGGACTCGGGTTCAATCCCCGGTGCATCCACTTCCGAAAAGAGTGCTGATGATCGAAAATGGTTTTTCGTGAAATAGCTATACACTCAACCTTCGCTGTAAATAGTTGTTGAATTTTTTTTCCACTTACCCCAACAATTAAAAATTGAATTAAAATAAAAATTTCGTGCTAAGCACTAAAAACTCTTTCAAAAATATTTTGTTTTGTTGAATATCAAATAAAAATTAACAAAAAAATTTTGTTTTGTTGAATATCAAATAAAAATTATTGAAATTATTTCGTTTCGTTGATTATCAAAAAAAAATTATCAAAATTATTTTGTTTCGTTGATTATCAAAAACAAAATAATAATAAAAATTTGTTTCGGGCTTACGGCTTCATTTTACTTTGAATTTTTATTAACGTTATTTGTTTTGATAATTTTTTTTGTTGGCTACCGAAACAAAATTTTTTCAATATTTGTTTTTTGATAATCAACAAAACGAAATTTTTTTTCATAATTTTTTTTGATAATTACACTGGATCACAAAATGAAATTTTTTGTCTGTACTTTGGACGTGACTATCCTATCTATATGTAAAATCGGTCGCTGATTCCGAAAATCGGGTTCATTTTTAATTCTATGGGAAGGTTTTTGAGATATCGGCAATTTACCGTTATTTGGCCAATGGGTACACTTAATCCAGTATAGCTCTTTAACACAGTGAGTTATCTTCTTTGGGGTGACACCATACGAAAGAAAATTAAATTTCTTTTTCGCGGCTCCTATAACATTTTTCTCTAACTCTTATAGTTTCTGAAATATTGACGATTAAATTTTAATTTTTTCGATTTTTTACGATTTTTTGAAGAAAAAATTGACTTTGTCAGACAATATCTTTAAAACCAATGTCTTCACCTTCGGTTTTAATCTTTTACGTGAAGCTCCATTCCATTAGCAAAAAAATAAGCTATCAACGAAGAAAATCCATGGTAAAATGGAAAAGTTATAGGCGATCAAGTAAATAGAGCCAAGTCGCACAATGCCTCTACACGGGTATATTTTATGCATGTTATACCCGTAAATGGGCTTGTATCTACCGCGCTGCCAATGTGCTGCTACTGCAGATGTGTAGGTATTGGTACAATATGCATAGAATGTACGCGTGCAGAGGCATTGCGCGACCTGGCTGTATTTACTTGATCGCCTATAACTTTTCCATTTTACAATGGATTTTCATCGTTGATAGCTTATTTTTTTGATAATAGAATGGAGCTTCATGAGAAGGAGTAAAACCGAAGGTAAAAATATTGGTTTTAAAGATATTGCCTGACAAAGTCAATTTTTTCTTCAAAAAATCGTAAAAAATCGAAAAAATTAAAATTTAATCGTCAATATTTCAGAAACTATAAGAGTTAGAGAAAAATGTTATAGGAGCCGTGAAAAGGAAATTTAATTTTATTTCGTTTGGTGTCACCCTAAGGAATATAACTCACTGTGTTAAAGAGATATACAGGCTTAAGTGGACACATTGGCCAAATAACGGTAAATTGCCGATATCTCAAAAACCTTCCCATAGAATTAAAAATGAACCCGATTTTCGGAATCAGCGACCGATTTTACATATAGAAAGGATGGTTGCGTTCAGAGTATTTTTTGGCTGTAGAGCAGTGTTATCAAAACAGTATTTTTTTGTTCAGCACTTAACGTTAAAATTTTTCAAAGTTGAATTGAAAACAAAATATATTTTCGGTTATTGGTAAAAAATAACGTTAATGTGCAGCCCTGATTCGGATGCGATCGCAAAAATTTCAGTTTCTCACAACGTCTAAGGCTAAGATCACACTATCGTCGTAACTAGCACAATCTGCTCGAGCTGACACATTTCAAAAATTTTTAACAATAAATTTTGAGCATTCACATTATCGTCGCATAACGTACACAGTTATCTACATTGCGATTGAATTTATTCGGCCAAAGTCAGCGCAATTTCAGCACATATAGAGTGGCATTTTCGAAAATTTGGAGCATCGATAATCTCTGCATTACGCCAATAATATGACCTCAGCTTATATTAAGTAGAAGGAGCAGAAGGAAAAAAATGTGAACAGAAAATAACAAAAAAAAAAAAAAACAAGTAAAAGCGCGGCTGTCTTCGGCCGTACCGAAGACTTCATACCTTTCATGAGTGGGGAAATGAAAAGAAATGGATTAAGTTTAATTTATAATTTTAATTCTGTGGGTTATTTATGGAAAGATTTATTAGAAAAAATGGTGTCTTGGCTATTTAAATGGAGGAGTTGTACACCAAAATGTCCATATCTGAACAATCGGTTGTATGGGAGCTATATGTTATAATGGTCCGATCTTGACAATTTTCGGTAACCCCGTTTGGGCTTATATGGGTACAAATACTTAAAAATTTCAGGCCGTTAGCTGTTAAAATGGAGGAGTTATACACCAAGATGTGTATATCTGAATAATCGGATGTTGTGGAACTATATGTTATAGTGGTCCGATCTTGACAATTTTCGGTAACCCTGTTTGGGCCCATATGGGTACAAATCCTTAAAAATTTCACGCCGTTAGCTGTTAAAATGGAGGAGTTATACACCAAAATGTTTTTATCTGAACAATCGGTTGTAGGGGAGCTATATGTTATAGTGGTCCGATCTTAACAATTTTCGGCAATCCCGTTTGGGTCCATATGGGTACAAATACTTCAAAATTTCAGGCCGTTAGCTGTTAAAATGGAGGAGTTATACACCAAAATGTGTATATCTGAATAATCGGATGTTGTGGAACTATATGTTATAGTGGTCCGATCTTGACAATTTTCGGTAACCTTGTATGGGCCAAAATGGGCACGTCTACTTCAAAGTTTCATGTCCTTACCTGTTTAAATGGGGAAGTTATGCACAAATTACATCCAAAAATTTCATGTATATCTGAATAATCGGTTGTTTTCTATATGTTATAGTGGTCCGATTCGGCCGGTTCCGACAAATGATCAGCTGCATATAACAACATACCTGTATTCCGAATTTCATTCAGATATCTCAAAAACTGAGGGACTAGTTTGCGTTCACACAGACGGACGGACGGACAGACGGACCGACGGACAGACGGACATGGCTTAATCGACTCAGCTCGTGATTCTGATCATATCGGTATATATTTTGGTGGGTCCCCCACGCTTCCTTCTGGTACTTTCGACAAAAATTTTTTGGCACTAAGTTATAATACCATTTCATTCTCATGAAAGGTATAAAAAAAAGAATTGGTAATACGGGTTTGCCGTCAAGGTTGGAAAGAAAAGAATATACATACATACCTAATTGGAAAGTAAACAAAGCTGGCCCAAAAACATGTCTGTAGTAGAGCTCTAGATACTCGCGTCTTGAGCAGTTCGAACAGCGCGTGTTTGTTAGAAGCCCGTTTGTTGTTTAAACACTCGAACAAACATTCGAGCTGACAAAGAAAAAATGTGTTTCAGCAAAGCGTAAATTGAAAAAAAATACATATCGTCGTACCATACGAAAACTAGCATACGATTTTTTGTGGCTGACGAAAAGTTACAAGATCGACTTTTGGCTGACGAAAACTATCAATTTTGTTTCAACAACAACAATTTTAATGTAAAAACAGTATATTACTACTGCTACTTTTCGTCAGCCAAAAGTCGAACTTGTTACTTTTCGTACAGAATTTTTTTATTGATAGCTTTCGCCAGAAATTTTAAATGTGCTAGTTTTCGTATGGTACGACGATATGAAGACAAAAAACGATAAAAAAACAATAAAAAATACAAATAACAAAAAAAACTTCAAAATACGCGAAAGCTCGAATTGCCCGTATCACTCGAACAAACATACGGTTAATAAACAAACGAACAAATATTCGAGCATGTTTTTTTTTATTTACTTAACATTGAACAGCATTTGTGCGGGCTGCTCGGAAATGCACAAACAAAATCGAGAGCTCTACACCGAAAGAAAAATGCGGTCAAGCAATGAAAACTAGGGCTAAGTAATTCAACAAATTTTGTGGTCAATTTTGTATACATCCTACCTACAAACCGTTTGAATCAACCGTAGGTACCAAATTTGTTTACCTCAAACCAACCTTTTTAGCAGTTAAATCAACAAATCTAATCACAAAAAAAAAGTTCGCCGCACACCCCCACATATGATTTCTTTTTCGAAAATATTTCTGGAAACATTTTTTAATATTTTTTTGACACCGCTAGTTGTCGCAAAAATTCATCATACCTTCGGTATTTATGTTCCGATCCCCAAGTTTGATACACCAATCTCTTTGGATTGAGAGGAGGGTTTCTAGTTTATAATTTTGTTAGCCCTATGTGCCCCATTGGGGTCACTTCCACCCAGTACTTAGTTTATACGACCTTAATGTAACTTCTTTTTGCCGGCATGTTAAACGCCGTCAAAAAACATTAATCTTTTGCAAAAGAAGTATTTCGATCGATTCAGTAGAACCGGAAATAAATCACATTTAACATTCCGACAGGAAGCGAGAAAGTTATATTCCTCTGAATGTTAAATATGTTTTATTTCCAGTTCTACTGAAGCGATCGAAATACGGAGGGAGAATCTAAAGAAAAAAAAAATGCATCTAACGTACATATATATATAATAATAATACAATGGCGCTATTATAACTCTGACGAGTTTTATGGCCGAGCTTCTCTCCCAATTCGAGGTGTGCTCCTTTTTGTTTTTCCCACCAATTGGGTGGACCTACAGTTTTATGCCGGCTCCGAACGGCGAATGCATTTCTCATGGCAGATATACACTCGGAGGGTATGCCGCCCACTGCCGAGGGGTGACCGCTGCTCTTAAAAAAACCCAATAATTGGATTTTTACTAATTAGAAAAATTGTTTTGGTGCTTTGCTCGGACCGTGGTTTGAACCAGAGACCTCTGGCATAGCAGGCGAGCACTCTACCCACTGCACCACAGCGGCCATATATACCTACATATAAAAATTTTAGCATATTTCATTGCGTAATTGGTGATTATTATATCCTGTGGTCTTTTGCGTTATTTGTACAATGATTTTGTCTGAGGGCACCCCTAGTAAAATTTTATGCCGAATAATTTTCTAGAACACTTTAACCCTCTATCTGCATTTTTTAATTGATATTCTCTCTATGCTTTACCAAAAAGGGTTAAAAACAGTCATTTTCGTGGGAGTTAGAGGGTTAAAGGCTTCCGCAAAAAAATTGCTCATTAAATTCTGTAGCAGAAGTCCGAGCTCAAAAACTTCATTTGAGGTCATCTTTTATAAGATATTTTCAATAAAGTAATTGCACCTCCAGCTAAAACCATAAAATTTTAACTCCCCCTAAAAAAAAAGACTCAGACCCTCTGGACTAGTACTTTGTTCGGAAAAGTTGGTCTGGGAAACATCCTCTTTCATAATTACTAGCATTTGTTCGTGTTGAGTACAATTTTTGTAAACTTGTTCGACTGTGTTACGATTAACACTAAACCTCACCTCCCAGGCGACCTCCACTTTCGGCGATGCCGCCGATAGCAAGCTGCTTAACAGTATGAACTCCACCAGATGACGCCTTTCCCTTGGATATTTTTGATAGGGGCGCCCAGTTAGGTAGATCCTCGGCACGGTAGACGCATAACACCTTGATCCAGCTCCTACCCTGACATCATGATCAAAGATCATTTCCCCAAACCATAGCCATTGAGGAGCTAGGATATATCTACGGCACTCATTTTTGACCTTAGCTAGACACGCCCCGACAACGCATGGGGCATTGTGGTGCCTATTAGCAGTCGGCACCCTCTTGGAGGGTCCAGTTCGAGGTTTTTTGCCAACCCACTATTGGTTTTCTATAAAAAATAACTGATTACGTGGTCCAATTAAGCAAGCACTTGTGTTGTTTTTTTGTGTTCTTTTTTTCCAATTAAACTTTAATTCCATTTGTCCTAAAATTCCAGAGACCTTGAAAACTAAACGATACTTTTCAGTTGAATTCAAGGTTTTTCGCCAGCCCACTTGTATGCACCTTTTTATTTATTTAAAAAAAAAATAATAACTGAATACGTGGTTCAATTAACCAAGCACTTGTGTGCTGTTTTTATACCTTTCATGGGAATGAAATGGTATTACAACTTTGTGCCGAAACACGAATGGTGAAAGTACCAGAAGGAGGCGTGGCAGACCTACCAAAGTATATACCAATATGATCAGGATCATGAGCTGGGTCGATTAAGCCATGTCCGTCTGTCTGTCTGTCTGTCTGTCTGTTTGATCGCAAACTAGTCCCTCAGTTTTTGAGATATCTGCTTGAAATTCGGAATGTGAATGTATATTTAGGAGAAGCTGATCATTTGTCGGAATCGGCCGAATCGGACCACTATAACATATAGCTGCCATACAACCGATTGTTCAGATATGCCCATTTTGGGGTATAACTTCTCCATTTGAACAGCTGCGGGAATGAAACTTTGAAGTATTTGTACGCATATGGACCTAAATAATGTCACCGAAATTTGTCAAGATCGGACCACTATAACATATAGCTGCCATACAGCCGATTGTTCAGATATACACACTTCGGGGTATAATTTCTTCATTTAAAGAGCTAAAGAAATGAAAATTTGGAGTATTTGTACTCATATTGACCTCAATAATGTTACCGAAAATTTTCAAGATCGGACCAATATAACATATAGCTCCCATACAACCGATTTTTCAGATACGGACATTTTGGGGTATAAATTCTCCATTTAAATCATGAAACTTTTTCTAGTGAATCTTTGCATAAATAACTCACAGAATGAAAGTATAAATTAAACAATTTCAGACTATGCAACTTTTCATTTCCCCATTCATGAAAGGTATTAAGTCTTCGGTATGGCCTTCGGTATGGCCGAAGACAGCTGCGCTCTTACTTCTTTGGAATAAATTTCATACTTTTTCGGTTAAAATCTTAAAATTTTTCTCATTTCAATCACAAATAAGATGATGATGACCGTTGATAACTGAAAGCCAATGCCTATAATTTTATGTACCCTCAGCCAGTGGCGGATTAAAGGTCCAGAGCGCCCTAGGCAGCCACTTTCTCGGCACCCCTGTATCGACCATAAATGGCCATAATAATACTATAAATTTTAACTACCTAGTTGTTTTACACCCTAACAATCAAAATCTTTCCTCTATATAATATTAGTGTAGATGTAGATATAGATGATGTAAAAGCTTAGATTATTTGTTAATCTCTACATATAATAAAATTGTAACAGGTCGATGTCTGTACATTGCAGATATCGAGAAAAAAATGATTGGGGGAAGCATTATTAAGCCAGTAGAATCCAAATCAACCAGTTTTAGAATTTTTGTCTGTCTGTCTGTCTGTCCGTATGTTTGTGGCCGTATCACTCAAAAAGTGCTGAATGGAATTGAACGAAACTTTTTTTATTGGATTGCTAGACGCTCAACTTAAAGTTTAAGGTATTATTTGTTTCTATCTCGACCGGTTTCGGAGTTATCGGCCAATATGTGCACCAAAATGTGTTAGTACAATATGGGTATCAAACGAAAGGTGTTTATGAATGCTGCCATAAACCATTTGATTATTTTCAATACCTAAACTGGCTTCGGAGATATCTCATAAAATGTGGACCTTCTTAATCTCAAAATGCTTAATATGGCTATTTTGTTATAAGAAATAAAATAATGGCTACCTAGTAACCGAAGTACAGAGTGTACTTATGTTATGGAGCGATAAATTCTCTTCATTGATAAATTGCGAGGGAGTCGTCGAACCCGATACCACAATCCCTGACGATGGAAAAAACATTCCACCACCCGACTATGATGAAGTGAGGACAGCTATACCCCGGGTCCAAAACAATAAAGCTCCTGGAAAAGACGGACTACCTGTCGAGCTGTTCAAACACGGACGCGAAGAGCTGGTTGAAAGCAGGCATCATCTTAGAGTTGAAATCCAGTCTTTTTTGTTGGTACTTATTATTTACCAACAGAGTTGAAAAATAGAAGAGAAATTATACGCATACGAAGTCGCGGGCAAAAGCTAGTATTTAATAAATTAACAAAATAAGTTTTGAATTATTTATTGAAAAAATATAAGTAAGTAGTAACAGAGCAAACAAAATTTCGCAAAAAAATAATCGCTAAAAAAGTCGCCATCGCCAATTTTCATAAATTGGTCGCCAAAGTTTGTAAAAAATCGCCAATTTGGCGACAAAACGCCAGTACTGGCAAGCCTGACGACGCAACAAACGCGCAATATTGCACAATATATCGATGCTTGTGCAATATAATCGATTTATCTATTATCGATCTATTATAGATTAGCTTTAATTCTTAATCGTCGATATATTATTTTCTTTATTTGTTTAAAAATTCTGAGCTCGCGCGCCCCTTGTAACTACGCGCCCCTAGGCTAGTGCCTAGTTTGCCTTAGGGATAATCCGCCTCTGCCCTCAGCAT
This sequence comes from Urophora cardui, assembly GCA_960531455.1. Lineage (NCBI taxonomy): Eukaryota > Metazoa > Arthropoda > Insecta > Diptera > Tephritidae > Urophora > Urophora cardui. Next base: position 11,758,569 of record OY482671.1, read on the forward strand.
CAACATTGTATATATCAACTTGCTTGCCATAAATGAAAGTGAGTAATTTTATAAGGCTGTTATATCTCCGCAACTAGGTATATATGATACACATATTATACACTCAACAGTTGGCACTTAGTAATGCACTTGATGTTAAAATTTTCTAATCCAAACAACCTATAATCTGAAATAGGAGAGCTTTGCTGGTAACTCTGCAAAGTAAATCGTTGCAATCGCAGAAAGTATTACTAGCATTAGTGACGTATGGTGTTCCAAAGTTAACCCCATGGAAAGGGCATAAGCTTGGAACAGATCGCTGGGAATCATGTCAGCGAAACCTTTCACTCAGGGGAAAAAAAATTATAAAAAACATATTAAAACGTGCTTAAAATGGGCAAAAACGTATTTAAAAGTGATGTAAATGCCAAAATTTTTATTTTAAAAATGTTCATTGTAAAATTTTTTAATCAAGAAAAAACATTTTAAATTTAAAAAGGTTTATTTTTATTTTAAGCACTATGAGAAAAAAAAAAAACGCTGCAGTGTTCTCTATATCATTTTCTCTTCCGGATTCGAAAATGTATCCAACGGCATTCTCTTCATCTTCTCTCAATCCGAGTCCCAACTACAAAAATGTAGCCTCCGCTTGCTCTTCTCTTCTTTTCTACTTCGCTATAACTGTTTGCTATCTTTATTTTTTATTCTCCTTATTCTCCTTTTTCTTCTTTATTTTATATTCTCGTCCGGATTCGAACCATGACATCAACCTGAAATTCAATCCAACGCCAACACATAGTTCAACATTAAACATTAGTTATATTGAATTGTACCTATTTATACATCCATTTTCCTAAAAAAAAATCCATGAATTATATGAATCATTGAAAAAACAAAATTAAAAAAAATCGATTCTCATTATTGTTTTTGTTGAATTTCTCACAAAAAGTATTTTCTCACAAAAAATTTTTAACAAAAAGCGAGTTTTCGAATCAACATTCATTTTCATTTTTAATTTAAGTATGTTTCTTTTTAAATCCAAAATGCATTTTTACTTCAAAAATTTCATTCTTAATTCAAAAATTTCTTTTTAATTTAAAAATTTTCATTGTTAAAATAAAAATGGTTTGGTTTAAAACGTGCATTATGAAAACAAAAATTTTATTTTTGATTTTAAAATGCTGTTTTTCCCTGAGTGTTCCAACGAGTAGTTTCAGTCAATCCGAAAGGAGTACTTAGCGCGAAGAAAATGTCCTTGGATCCAAGCTAACGTATGTACATATATATATACATATGTATATATACCAGAGCTGGGCGATAAGGATTACGATTACAAGATGATTACGATTACAGTAATCGTAATCTTAGAAATTTTGAAATTACGATTACTGTAATCGTAATCGTCGTTACAAAAATTACGATTACTGTAATCGTAATCGTAAAAAACTTGAAATTACAATTACTGTAATCATAATCGTCGTTACAAAAATTACGCTTACTGTAATCGTAATCGTAAGAAACTTGAAATTACGATTACTGTAATCGTAATCGTCGTTACAAAAATAAGAATTACTGTAATCGTAATCGTAAGAAACTTGAAATTACGATTACTGTTCTCGTTTTCTGGAATTGCAATGTGTAAAAAACAGTGATATACTTACCCAACATCGTTTTCCAAGAAATAATAATAATTTTTACATACATACATACATATGTGTTTATTTCTCACACATTAAGTAAACAATTAAAACTGGGATGTGTATTAAGAAGAGAGAAAATTAGCGGAAATAATAAAGATACAACATTAAGACTGCTGTTTTGATAATTTACATTCAATAATATTCAATATTAGCCTTAAGCAGAACTAATTTTTCAAAAGAAACATCGTAAAGTGCATGGCGTCGAGGACTGTTTATAATGCCCGCCAACGAAAATAGCCTTTCCACAGGTGTTGACGATGTAAGCGGGGTGCTGAATCTTAAAGATGCTTTCTTTATTAGAGGATATCTTTTAAAACAGCCATGGCTACTATCAGCATTGTTCAAATATTTAAAAAAAATCTTCTCCTATAATGTTTGAGCCACTACCAGGAAGCACTTCAGGTAAATCAATGTTTTTTAAAGGTATATTGACTTTTAAATAAAATATATATTAAGTTGTTATATAGATATGTAGTTAGGTATTTACCGCCGAAGTCAAAAAAATCTTCATCTAATATTGGCTTTTCATAGTTATGGTCATTTACATCTTCAAAAGTTGCAGTGGAGTTTTATTACTTTTTAATTTTGTTATAATGTAAACCTAAGTAATTTGTTTAGTAAAATCTAGCAATTGTAATACATATTTTTTATACTACATGCAAAATCCACATTTTACGAAGAAAATTAGTGTGAGCTACAGCTCGATTTGTATGCATGAGGCCATTGTCTCCAGCCCACTAAAAGCTGCTATCTCAACCGCAAATATTTCAAAATGTATATAATATGTGTGAAATTGCAAGCTTTACATAATTATTTGTTGTTTTTAGCACTTCTTTCAGAGCCAAGCATATTTTCCTCCCTAAACCGTTTAGTATCAAAAAGCAATTTTAATAATTTTTTACATGTAATCCTTAAATTTTGTAATTTAAGATTACAGAAAATAAGGATTACTGTAATCGTAATCGTCAAAAACTTGAAATTACAATTACTGTAATCGTAATCGTCGTTACAAAAATAAGGATTACTGTAATCGTAATCGTCAAAAACTTGAAATTACAATTACTGTAATCGTAATCGTCGTTACAAAAATAAGGATTACTGTAATCGTAATCGTCAAAAACTTGAAATTACAATTACTGTAATCGTAATCGTCGTTACAAAAATTACGATTACTGTAATCGTAATCGTAAAAAACTTGAAATTACAATTACTGTAATCGTAATCGTCGTTACAAAAATAAGAATTACTGTAATCGTAATCGTAAAAAACTTGAAATTACGATTAATGTAATCGTAATCCTATGTGTGTTGGCCGCTGTGGTGCAGTGGGTAGAGTGCTCGCCTGCTATGCCAGAGGTCTCGGGTTCAAACCACGGTCCGAGCCAAACAAATTTTTCTAATTAGTAAAAATCCAATTATTGGGTTTTTTAAGAGCAGCGGTCACCTCTCGGCAGTGGGCGGCATACCCTCCGAGAGTATTTCTGCCATGAAAAAGCTTCTCACAAAAAATGCATTCGCCGTTCGGAGCCGGCATAAAACTGTAGGTCCACCCAATTAGTAGGAAAAACAAAAAGGAGCACACCTCGAATTGGGAGAGAGGCTCGGCCATAAAACTCGTCAGAGTTATAATAGCGCCATTGTATTATATTATAATCCTATGTGTAATCGATTGCACATGTAATCCTTATCGCCCAGCTCTGATATATACATACAGACATATTTACAAAGCACAAAACGGAGGCAAACTCATACAACTCAGAAAATATTTTAGAATTAAATAAAGAAAAGAAACTTCAATGAAATTTTATATAATCATATGTATTTTGAGCCGCACTAATATGTAATTGTACACTTTTAAGTATATACATATGTAGGTACATATTTATGCGTGTATGTATGTATTTATATTTTACCAAACATTTTCGAGTAAAAAATTACATAAATGATATGTTAAGTTATTTCTTCTTTGGTTGTCCGGTCCGCTGATCGTATTTACTGATATCAAAGTCGGAGTCGCTGTCGTCAGCGTATTGACTGACTGATACGCTAGTGGAGTCTTTTCCGCTATTGCTGCTTTTTTTGTTTTTGGAATTACTTGGAGATGGAGGACTTACACTGCGCTGTTGCCTAGATTCAGCGACATTAGGCTTATCGACACTGTAATCATCAATTTCAATTACTTTGTCAACACCTACACCACTTGCACGGGTAGGTGTAGATTTTCTTCTATGTGTGCTTTTGGGATCCTTTTCAGACATACGAAACTCGGTTGCGCCAACAACGTTGTCGGTATGTATTTTATTATTACTTCTAGTAGTCAAAACTTCTTCAGCAACTTTGGTAGCAACAGCCATATTACTCATTTTTGCAGCGTTGCTGTTGTTGTTGGCTGGAGTATTGTCGTTAGCAGCAGCAGCAGCGGTCTGTTGGGCCGCCAGCAACAATGCAGCCACAATAACAGTTAGCAATTTTTTTAACAGCTTCATTTTTTTAAATTGAATTCACAACTACTTAGATGTGCACAGTCTTAAGTCAGACTTTAACTTTGAAATTTCGAAGCAGTTGGCCCCCTTATATGCCAAAAATTCTCTGAAAAGTATTGTTTAGTTTGCAAGATCTCCGTAACTTTAAGACAAACGCAATTAAACTTGAATTGGAAAAAAGAGCACACAAGTGCCCGCATATTTGGACCACGTATTCAGTAATTTTTTTTATTTTTTAAATCAATAGAAAAGTACATACTAGTGGGTTGACCAAAAGCCTTGAACTCAACTGAAAAGTATCGTCGTTTAGTTTGGAAAGTCTCTGGAATTTTAAGACAAACGCAAGTAATTGAAAAAAAAACCAAGACACAAGTGCTTGCTTAATTGGACCACGTATTCAGTAATTTTTTATTTCTTAAATCAATAGAAAAGTACATTCCAGTGGGTTGGCCAAAAGCCTTGAATTCAACTGAAAAGTATCGTCTATAGAAAGGTACATACACTCAAAAAAAAAATTACTCAGATTATGGAAAAGTGGGAATGAAGGAATAAAAACCACGTTTTTAAGAAAATTGTAGATCAAAACAATGAAAATTGTCTTTAGCGCCGAATCATTCCCATTTTTCCATAATCTGAGTAATGTTTTTTTTTAGTGTACCAGTGAGCTGGCGAAAAACCTTGAACTCAACTGAAAAGTATCGTCGCACACTGGGGCCGAGCGTGCTCAAAATTCAGTTTTTAAATAATGAGTTTTTCAAAAAAATAAAAACGCAGTATTATTCCCTATAAAATTCTACACTTCTGGCCCAATTTTCAGCTTTCTATCGTTTTTCAGTTGGGAGTTATCCATACACAAACATGGCAAATTTTCCAAAAAATAATTTTTTTCCAAAGTGTGACATTTTAATGTGTATTTGAAATAGTTGATGTAAGAGAAGGATATAAAATTTTATTATTCTGCTTTTTCCATAACATTAAGTGAAGCTTACATAATCAATGTGTGTTTTTTTTTTGGAACTAGATGTTTTAAAAAATTAATTTTTAGTACAAAACTAAACGTACCTCTTTTTTTAAATATTTTTTTTTCAAAATGGATTTTTTTAATTTGCGCAAAAAAGTAGCAAATGTAAAAATGCAGCAGTAAAATATGGTCCTTTGTGACAAAGAATCCGAGTTCAGAACCAAAAGCAAAGTGCGCATTTTAAAAAAAAGTGAGTTTAAAAATTGCATTCCAATTTTAGTTAAAAAAAAAACACCTATATCTGGTTGAATTTGATTCTGTTCTATCTTAAATTTAGTTGATCCATTATTTACTGGTTACTTTAATTACAAATTGTGGTTAAGGCTACTTGCCAAGCCAGGTTTCTTTAATTTAGACTTGTAAGTTGGATTACAATATGAGTTCTTTGAAGCACAAGTTGTGTTACTCCAATTTTGTTTTTTTTTTGTGTTAGGTATGAAAATGTGTGGGGAAATACGTGTTCTGCTTAAAACGCTAACGGTGAAACTCCTAATTCCCATATAAACATACTTGCGATCACAAACAATTTTTAATATCTCGAAACAAAAAATTGGAGAAAACTATTTTTGTATACACCTGCATATTTCATCAATGGGTTAATAAATAACCGCTAAGGGGTTAATACAATACACATTGGCTATTTTTGTACAGACATACTAATATAATACAATGGCGATATTATGACTGTGACGAGTTTTATGGCCGAGCTTCTGTCCCAATTCGAGGTGTGCTCCTTTTGTTTTTCCTACCAATTGGGTGGACCTACAGTTTTATGCCGGCTCCGAACGGCGAATGCATTTTTTGTGAGAAGCTTTTTCATAGCAGAAATACTCTCGGAGGGTATGCCGGCCACTGCCGAGAGGTCACCGCTGCTCTTAAGAAACCAATAATTGGATAATTAGAAAAATTTTTTTTGGTGTTTGCTTGGACTGGGGTTTGAACCCGAGACCTATGGCATAACAGGCGAGCACTCTACCCACTGCACCACAGCGGCCACCATACCACAGACATACTAATTTTGATTTAAATAATTTGTTTACAGATATTAAAAAAAACTGGTCACCAATGGGTTAATTCATGACCGTTTTAATGGGTTAAGATTCCAAAGATTACTAGTTTTAGTGTAGATACAACTAATATGATTTAAATATTTTAATCTAAGAATTAAGTGAAAAAATTTGGTTAAAAATGTGTTAATGCGTGGTCGTTAAGGGGTTAAAATTCTTGGGATTTACTATTTTAGTATCGATATACCGATTCTTATTCAAGAAAATTAAACTCGAAACTAAAATAAAAAACATAGGTCACCAACGGGTTAACTCATGACCGTCAATGGGTTAAGATGCTATAGATTAACTGCTTTAGTGCAGATAAAGCGAGTCTGATGTAAAAAAGTTGATTTCAGAATTTTGAGCGTCATCATATATATAAGTGGCCCCAGTGTGCAGCGATATTGTGATTTGTAGATTTGGGGCAGGCGCACCGGCGCGAAAAAGCACGCCGGCGTCGCCGCCGAAATGTTTTTGGAATAGCGCCGCCACCGCCGGAATCACTGTCGGCGTATATGTCTAGTGTGTAGGCAGTCAAGCAAGCCGCGAGTGAACTGTAAGCGGGAGCAAAAGGTGAAAGAACTTATGGGCAAAGCTTATGCGGCCCACTAACCATTCAATTTATCGTACGACTTGGGCTCGTTGTACAACAAATCGTTACGTTAGTGGGCTTGTTGTACAAGTTTCACAGACGGTTGTATGAAGATCAAACGATTTTGATATTTTATCGCGTTGTACCAACAACAAATTGAAAGGTTATACCATGCCTCCACATAACGTGTTTCGCTCTTTTTTCTGCATTCGCTCTCTCAATCTTCGTTCGACCTCGAAACCCGTGCCGAAACTCGCTAATTTCCATACAAATTTCAGAGAGAAAATGAAGATTGAAACACTTGATTCGTACTCAATCCTCCTGCCCAAACCGATGATATATATGATCACCCCCCTATCTCACCTGCTGGTGTTGAAATCGATGCACAGTGGGTGACAGTCGGCAGGAAACGCAAGAAAATACCAGTACATGTGGTACGTACAAATGCTTGTACTGACCTGGAAGTTGCAGTCGTGGTCAAAAAGAAATGACTACATTTGGCGTCATTCTCGACTTCCGTAACTGTAGATGATATAACAAACGGTGCAGTGAAATAACGCCCGTTAAATTAACGCCCAAAAAAAGGAAATAACACCCGCGGGCGTTTTTTCCTTTCTTGAAAAAGAAATAATTTCCGCTGGCGTTATTACGTTTGATCCACGGGCTTTATTTCTCTTTCGGAAGGGCAATTAAGCCCGCAGACGGGCTTTTTTTAAATATGGTATATTAGGGAAAAAACCGCCGCAGGCGAAAAATTGGAATAAAAAATCGCGCGATTTTTAATTCCAATTTTTCGTTTTTTTTTTAAATATGGTGTATTATTATTGGAAAAAGCGCCGCAGGCGAAAAATTGGAAATAAAACTCGCGCAATTTTTAATTCCAATTTTTCGATTCTTTCAATTTTTTTTTAAATCCCCTTCTAAATATTCAAATACTCAATCAAAATAAACAAAGCTTCAGTAAATTTCTATAATCATTTATTAGTAACAATTTTCAAGGTCTCTAAGTAAGTAATTATTTAAATACGCAATCAAAATAAACAAAACTTCATTACATACATATTGGCACTTTCAGACCACAATCTAAACAAATACTCATATAGAGTTTTCAACAATTTGACGACAAACCGGGCACAAAATATTCCCTTCAAAAATTTGAGGACCAGGTAGTCCAATGGGACGGGGCTATAAAGTAGGTCTGAAGGGACGTGGTTACGGACTTGGTTACATGTTATGCTGCATCGGACCACATCGAATGTAAATTGTCGTTCGCCACCAACTAATTCGTGGTTGGTCGGCAATTTGGCTCGGTCTAGGGTATTGGGATGTAGTTTAAAACGTGGTCCACTGTAAGCATACTAGTCTATGGCCCAAATGGGGTGGTTTTTTATATAGTCCTTTGTTATGCAGCGGTGAAGCAGGAGTGGCCATGTCCAATGACATCGCAATGTTAATTTAACCATATTTTTTCATATATTTGGACCACCTCTGTAACTAGGAACTGTCACAACGTAACCTGGTCCTGTACTAGCATATTACGTGGTCCCACTTTTTGCAGGGTTTCTATTGCCATTTACGATTGCAACCTTACTGTGCTCTCCAAAGCAATCCGCACACAATTTAAAGTGATTGCATGGGCTTAAGAGAACATCGCGTGGCTTGGTAAAACAAATAACACACAACAACATGCTTTGACTCTCGCAAAAATTGTCCGCCGTTTCTTCATAGTCAGAACAATCCATTTCGGATACATCAATGTCTTCTGTGTCACATGTCTTATTTTCGGGATTACTCATTTGATTCGCCTGCGGCGCTTTTTCCAATACTAATACACCATATTAAAAAAAAAACGAAAAATTGGAATAAAAAATCGCGCAATTTTTCGCCTGCGGCGCTTTTTTCGCTAATACACCATATTTAAAAAAAGCCCGTCTGCGGGCTTAATTACCCTTCCGAAAGAGAAATAAAGCCCGTGGATCAAACGTAATAACGCCCGCGGGAATTATTTCTTTTTCAAGAAAGGAAAAAACGCCCGCGGGTGTTATTTCCTTTTTTTGGGCGTTAATTTCACGGGCGTTATTTCACCGCACCGTTTGTTATATCATCTACAGTTACGGAAGTAGAGAATGACGCCAAATGTAGTCATTTCTTTTTGACCACGACTGCAACTTCGAGGTCAGTACAAGCATTTGTACGTACCACATGTACTGGTATTTTCTTGCGTTTCCTGCCGACTGTCACCCACTGTGCATCGATTTCAACACCAGCAGGTGAGATAGGGGGGTGATCATATATATCATCGGTTTGGGCAGGAGGATTGAGTACGAATCAAGTGTTTCAATCTTCATTTTCTCTCTGAAATTTGTATGGAAATTAGCGAGTTTCGGCACGGGTTTCGAGGTCGAACGAAGATTGAGAGAGCGAATGCAGAAAAAAGAGCGAAACACGTTATGTGGAGGCATGGTATAACCTTTCAATTTGTTGGTGGTACAACGCGATAAAATATCAAAATCGTTTGATCTTCATACAACCGTCTGTGAAACTTGTACAACAAGCCCACTAACGTAACGATTTGTTGTACAACGAGCGCAAGTCGTACGATAAATTGAATGGTTAGTGGGCCGCATAAGCTTTGCCCATAAGTTCTTTCACCTTTTGCTCCCGCTTACAGTTCACTCGCTGCTTGCTTGACTGCCTACACACTAGACATATACGCCGACAGTGATTCCGGCGGTGGCGGCGCTATTCCAAAAACATTTCGGCGGCGACGCCGGCGTGCTTTTTCGCCAAATCTACAAATCACAATATCGCTGCACACTGGGGCCACTTATATATATGAGGACGCTCAAAATTCTGAAATCAACTTTTTTACATCAGACTCGCTTTATCTGCACTAAAGCAGTTAATCTATAGCATCTTAACCCATTGACGGTCATGAGTTAACCCGTTGGTGACCTATGTTTTTTATTTTAGTTTCGAGTTTAATTTTCTTGAATAAGAATCGGTATATCGATACTAAAATAGTAAATCCCAAGAATTTTAACCCCTTAACGACCACGCATTAACACATTTTTAACCAAATTTTTTCACTTAATTCTTAGATTAAAATATTTAAATCATATTAGTTGTATCTACACTAAAACTAGTAATCTTTGGAATCTTAACCCATTAAAACGGTCATGAATTAACCCATTGGTGACCAGTTTTTTTTAATATCTGTAAACAAATTATTTAAATCAAAATTAGTATGTCTGTGGTATGGTGGCCGCTGTGGTGCAGTGGGTAGAGTGCTCGCCTGTTATGCCATAGGTCTCGGGTTCAAACCCCAGTCCAAGCAAACACCAAAAAAAATTTTCTAATTATCCAATTATTGGTTTCTTAAGAGCAGCGGTGACCTCTCGGCAGTGGCCGGCATACCCTCCGAGAGTATTTCTGCTATGAAAAAGCTTCTCACAAAAAATGCACTCGCCGTTCGGAGCCGGCATAAAACTGTAGGTCCACCCAATTGGTAGGAAAAACAAAAGGAGCACACCTCGAATTGGGACAGAAAACTCGTCAGAGTCATTATAGCGCCATTGTATTAAATTATTATTATATTAGTATGTCTGTACAAAAATAGCCAATGTATATTGTATTAACCCATTAGCGGTTATTTGTTAACCCATTGATGAAATATGCAGGTGTATACAAAAATAGTTTTCTCCAATTTTTTGTTTCGAGATATTAAAAATTGTTTGTGATCGCAAGTATGTTTATATGGGAATTAGGAGTTTCACCGTTAGCGTTTTAAGCAGAACACGTATTTCCCCACACATTTTCATACCTAACACAAAAAAAAACAAAATTGGAGTAACACAACTTGTGCTTCAAAGAACTCATATTGTAATCCAACTTAACAGTCTAAATTAAAGAAACCTGGCTTGGCAAGTAGCCTTAACCACAATTTGTAATTAAAGTAACCAGTAAATAATGGATCAACTAAATTTAAGATAGAACAGAATCAAATTCAACCAGATATAGGTGTTTTTTTTAACTAAAATTGGAATGCAATTTTTAAACTCACTTTTTTTTAAAATGCGCACTTTGCTTTTGGTTCTGAACTCGGATTCTTTGTCACAAAGGACCATATTTTACTGCTGCATTTTTACATTTGCTACTTTTTTGCGCAAATTAAAAAAATCCATTTTGAAAAAAAAAATATTTAAAAAAAGATGTACGTTTAGTTTTGTACTAAAAATTAATTTTTTAAAACATCTAGTTCCAAAAAAAAACACACATTGATTATGTAAGCTTCACTTAATGTTATGGAAAAAGCAGAATAATAAAACTTTATATCCTTCTCTTACATCAACTATTTCAAATACACATTAAAATTTCACACTTTGGAAAAAAATTATTTTTTGGAAAATTTGCCATGTTTGTGTATGGATAACTCCCAACTGAAAAACGATAGAAAGCTGAAAATTGGGCCAGAAGTGTAGAATTTTATAGGGAATAATACTGCGTTTTTATTTTTTTGAAAAACTCATTATTTAAAAACTGAATTTTGAGCACGCTCGGCCCCAGTGTGCGACGATACTTTTCAGTTGAGTTCAAGGTTTTTCGCCAGCTCACTGGTACACTCAAAAAAAACATTACTCAGATTATGGAAAAATGGGAATGATTCGGCGCTAAAGACAATTTTCATTGTTTTGATCTACAATTTTCTTAAAAACGTGGTTTTTATTCCTTCATTCCCACTTTTCCATAATCTGAGTAATTTTTTTTTTGAGTGTATGTACCTTTCTATAGACGATACTTTTCAGTTGAGTTCAAGGCTTTTGGCCAACCCACTGGTATGTACTTTTCTATTGATTTAAAAAATAAAAAAAATTACTGAATACGTGGTCCAAATATGCGGGCACTTGTGTGCTCTTTTTTCCAATTCAAGTTTAATTGCGTTTGTCTTAAAGTTACGGAGATCTTGCAAACTAAACAATACTTTTCAGAGAATTTTCGGGATATAAGGGGACCAACTGCTTCGAAATTTCAAAGTTAAAGTTGTGAATTCAATTTAAAAAAATGAAGCTGTTAAAAAAATTGCTAACTGTTATTGTGGCTGCATTGTTGCTGGCGGCCCAACAGACCGCTGCTGCTGCTGCTAACGACAACACTCCAGCCAACAACAACAGCAACGCTGCAAAAATGAGTAATATGGCTGTTGCTACCAAAGTTGCTGAAGAAGTTTTGACTACTAGAAGTAATAATAAAATACATACCGACAACGTTGTTGGCGCAACCGAGTTTCGTATGTCTGAAAAGGATCCCAAAGGCACACATAGAAGAAAATCTACACCTACCCGTGCAAGTGGTGTAGGTGTTAACAAAGTAATTGAAATTGATGATTACAGTGTCGATAAGCCTAATGTCGCTGAATCTAGGCAACAGCGCAGTGTAAGTCCTCCATCTCCAAGTAATTCCAAAAACAAAAAAAGCAGCAATAGCGGAAAAGACTCCACTAGCGTATCAGTCAGTCAATACGCGGACGACAGCGACTCCGACTTTGATATCAGTAAATACGATCAGCGGACCGGACAACCAAAGAAGAAATAACTTAACATATCATTTATGTAATTTTTTACTCGAAAATGTTTGGTAAAATATAAATACATACATACACGCATAAATATGTACCTACATATGTATATACTTAAAAGTGTACAATTACATATTAGTGCGGCTCAAAATACATATGATTATATAAAATTTCATTGAAGTTTCTTTTCTTTATTTAATTCTAAAATATTTTCTGAGTTGTATGAGTTTGCCTCCGTTTTGTGCTTTGTAAATATGTCTGTATGTATATATCAGAGCTGGGCGATAAGGATTACATGTGCAATCGATTACACATAGGATTACGATTACATTAATCGTAATTTCAAGTTTTTTACGATTACGATTACAGTAATTCTTATTTTTGTAACGACGATTACGATTACAGTAATTGTAATTTCAAGTTTTTGACGATTACGATTACAGTAATCCTTATTTTTGTAACGACGATTACGATTACAGTAATTGTAATTTCAAGTTTTTGACGATTACGATTACAGTAATCCTTATTTTCTGTAATCTTAAATTACAAAATTTAAGGATTACATGTAAAAAATTATTAAAATTGCTTTTTGATACTAAACGGTTTAGGGAGGAAAATATGCTTGGCTCTGAAAGAAGTGCTAAAAACTACAAATAATTATGTAAAGCTTGCAATTTCACACATATTATATACATTTTGAAATATTTGCGGTTGAGATAGCAGCTTTTAGTGGGCTGGAGACAATGGCCTCATGCATACAAATCGAGCTGTAGCTCACACTAATTTTCTTCGTAAAATGTGGATTTTGCATGTAGTATAAAAAATATGTATTACAATTGCTAGATTTTACTAAACAAATTACTTAGGTTTACCTTATAACAAAATTAAAAAGTAATAAAACTCCACTGCAACTTTTGAAGATGTAAATGACCATAACTATGAAAAGCCAATATTAGATGAAGATTTTTTTGACTTCGGCGGTAAATACCTAACTACATATCTATATAACAACTTAATATATATTTTATTTAAAACTCAATATACCTTTAAAAAACATTGATTTACCTGAAGTGCTTCCTGGTAGTGGCTCAAACATTATAGGAGAAGATTTTTTTTAAATATTTGAACAATGCTGATAGTAGCCATGGCTGTTTTAAAAGATATCCTCTGATAAAGAAAGCATCTTTAAGATTCAGCACCCCGCTTACATCGTCAGCACCTGTGGAAAGGCTATTTTCGTTGGCGGGCATTATAAACAGTCCTCGACGCCATGCACTTTACGATGTTTCTTTTGAAAAATTAGTTCTGCTTAAGGCTAATATTGAATATTATTGAATGTAAATTATCAAAACAGCAGTCTTAATGTTGTATCTTTATTATTTCCGCTAATTTTCTCTCTTCTTAATACACATCCCAGTTTTAATTGTTTACTTAATGTGTGAGAAATAAACACATATGTATGTATGTATGTAAAAATTATTATTATTTCTTGGAAAACGATGTTGGGTAAGTATATCACTGTTTTTTACACATTGTAATTCCAGAAAACGAGAACAGTAATCGTAATTTCAAGTTTCTTACGATTACGATTACAGTAATTCTTATTTTTGTAACGACGATTACGATTACAGTAATCGTAATTTCAAGTTTCTTACGATTACGATTACAGTAATCGTAATTTTTGTAACGACGATTATGATTACAGTAATTGTAATTTCAAGTTTTTTACGATTACGATTACAGTAATCGTAATTTTTGTAACGACGATTACGATTACAGTAATCGTAATTTCAAAATTTCTAAGATTACGATTACTGTAATCATCTTGTAATCGTAATCCTTATAGCCCAGCTCTGGTATATATACATATGTATATATATATGTACATACGTTAGCTTGGATCCAAGGACATTTTCTTCGCGCTAAGTACTCCTTTCGGATTGACTGAAACTACTCGTTGGAACACTCAGGGAAAAACAGCATTTTAAAATCAAAAATAAAATTTTTGTTTTCATAATGCACGTTTTAAACCAAACCATTTTTATTTTAACAATGAAAATTTTTAAATTAAAAAGAAATTTTTGAATTAAGAATGAAATTTTTGAAGTAAAAATGCATTTTGGATTTAAAAAGAAACATACTTAAATTAAAAATGAAAATGAATGTTGATTCGAAAACTCGCTTTTTGTTAAAAATTTTTTGTGAGAAAATACTTTTTGTGAGAAATTCAACAAAAACAATAATGAGAATCGATTTTTTTTAATTTTGTTTTTTCAATGATTCATATAATTCATGGATTTTTTTTTAGGAAAATGGATGTATAAATAGGTACAATTCAATATAACTAATGTTTAATGTTGAACTATGTGTTGGCGTTGGATTGAATTTCAGGTTGATGTCATGGTTCGAATCCGGACGAGAATATAAAATAAAGAAGAAAAAGGAGAATAAGAAATAAAGATAGCAAACAGTTATAGCGAAGTAGAAAAGAAGAGAAGAGCAAGCGGAGGCTACATTTTTGTAGTTGGGACTCGGATTGAGAGAAGATGAAGAGAATGCCGTTGGATACATTTTCGAATCCGGAAGAGAAAATGATATAGAGAACACTGCAGCGTTTTTTTTTTCTCATAGTGCTTAAAATAAAAATAAACATTTTTAAATTTAAAATATTTTTTCTTGATATAAAAATTTTACAATGAACATTTTTAAAATAAAAATTTTGGCATTTACATCACTTTTAAATACGTTTTTGCCCATTTTAAGCACGTTTTAATATGTTTTTATAATTTTTTTTTCCCTGAGTGAAAGGTTTCGCTGACATGATTCCCAGCGATCTGTTCCAAGCTTATGCCCTTTCCATGGGGTTAACTTTGGAACACCATACGTCACTAATGCTAGTAATACTTTCTGCGATTGCAACGATTTACTTTGCAGAGTTACCAGCAAAGCTCTCCTATTTCAGATTATAGGTTGTTTGGATTAGAAAATTTTAACATCAAGTGCATTACTAAGTGCCAACTGTTGAGTGTATAATATGTGTATCATATATACCTAGTTGCGGAGATATAACAGCCTTATAAAATTACTCACTTTCATTTATGGCAAACAAGTTGATATATACATACAATGTTGATGCTGAGGGTACATAAAATTATAGGCATTGGCTTTCAGTTATCAACGGTCATCATCATCTTATTTGTGATTGAAATGAGAAAAATTTTAAGATTTAAACCGAAAAAGTAAGAGCGCAGCTGTCTTCGGCCATACCGAAGGCCATACCGAAGACTTAATACTTTTCATGAATGGGGAAATGAAAAGTTGCATAGTCTGAAATTGTTTAATTTATACTTTCATTCTGTGAGTTATTTATGCAAAGATTCACTAGAAAAAGTTTCATGATTTAAATGGAGAATTTATACCCCAAAATGTCCGTATCTGAACAATCGGTTGTATGGGAGCTATATGTTATATTGGTCCGATCTTGAAAATTTTCGGTAACATTATTGAGGTCAATATGAGTACAAATACTACAAATTTTCATGTCTTTAGCTCTTTAAATGAAGAAATTATACCCCGAAGTGTGTATATCTGAACAATCGGTTGTATGGCAGCTATGTGTTATAATGGTCTGATCTTGACAAATTTCGGTAACATTATTTAGGTTCATATGGGTACAAATACTTCAAAGTTTCATTTCCTCAGCTGTTTAAATGGAGAAGTTATACCCCAAATTGTCCATATCTGAACAATCGGTTGTATGACAGCTATATGTTATAGTGGTCCGATTCGGCCGATTTCGAAAAATGAACAGCTTCTCCTAAATACAAAATCACATTCCGAATTTCAAGCAGATATCTCAAAAACTGAGGGACTAGTTTGCAATCAAACAGACAGACAGACGGACATGGCTTAATCGACTCAGCTTATGATCCTGATCATATTGGTATATATTTTGGTAGGTCTGCCACGCCTCCTTCTGGTACTTTCACCATTAGTGTTTTGGCACTAAGTAATAATACCATTTCATTCCCATGAAAGGTATAAAAATACTTAGAAATATTTACACATTTGTAAATTTTAATTTTAAACCAGAAGAGAATATGAAACTTTTAAACTTTCGAAAGTTCAAAATTTAACACAAAAAAGTTTTAAATTCAATTTCAAACCAAATCAAAGTTTAAAAAATATTCCAATATTTATAATAGAGCTCCAGATTTTTTTTGAACATTTTCGAGTAGCCCGAACAAATGTTGTTCAAATGCTCGAACAGTCGTTTGTTTGTTAATTACCCGTATGTTTGTACGGGCATTTGGACATTTCGGGTATTTTGAAGTTTGTTTTTTTCTTTTGTTTATTATTTTTTTTTCTTCTTCATATGTAGTTTTTTTATTTTTGTTTTTCCGATACTCATTTTTTTTTTGTTTATAAGCTCGAATGCTCGAATGTTTGTACGGGCATTTGAACAACAAACGGGCTTCAAACAAAAACGATCAGCTCGAATTGCTTGATACCCGGGTATCTAGAGCCCTAATTTCTAACAGTATATATGTCGATGTATGTAGATACAGATAAGTACATATCTAAGGCCAGAGCACTTCCAGAGGTTTGAAGTATGAAAAATTCGCTCATACTTAGATAGACGAAAATAGATAAAGATTAGTATATATTTAAGGTCAAACTTTAAAAATAATTTTCCAATCGAACCTACCATTTGCATGCAAATCGAATTGAAACCATTTGTATCATTTAAGCGAATTGCTTTACCTTTGGTCGTACATATCTTCGTGTCATTTCTCCTCTATCTGCATTTTTTAATTGATATTCTCTCTATGCGTTACCAAAAAGGGTTAAAAACAGCCATTTTCGTGGGAGTTAGAGGGTTAAAGGCTTCCGCAAAAAAATTGCTCATTAAATTCGGTGGCAGAAGTCCAAGCTCAAAAACTTCATTTGAGGTCATCTTTTATAAGATATTTTCAATAAAGTAATTGCACCTCCAGCTAAAATCATAAAATTTTAAGTCCCCCTAAAAAACAAAATTCAGACCCTCTGAACTAGTACTCTGTTCGGCAAAGTTGGTCTGGGAAACATCCTCTTTCATAATTACTAGCGTTTGTAAAATTTTTGTAAATTTGTTGGACTGTGTTACGATTAACACTAAACCTCGCCTCCCAGGCGACCTCCACTTACGGCGTTGCCGCCGATAGCAAGCTGCTTAACAGTATCAACTCCACCAGATGACGCCTTTCCCTTGGATATTTTTGATAGGAGCGCCCAGCTAGGCAGATCCTCGGCACGGTAGACGCATAACACCTTGATCTAGCTCCTACCCTGAGACCATGATCAAAGATCATTTCCCCAAACCATAGCTATTTGTGGCCGCTGTGGTGCTGTGGGTAGAGTGCTCGCCTGCTATGCCAGAGGTCTCGGGTTCAAACCACGGTCCGAGCAAAACATCAAAACAATTTTTCTAATTAGTAAAAATCCAATTATTGGGTTTTTTAAGAGCAGGGGTCACCTCTCGGCAGTGGGCGGCCTACCCTCCGAGTCTATTTCTGCCATGAAAAAGCTTCTCACAAAAAATGCATTCGTCGTTCGGAGCCGGCATGAAACTGTCGCCAGAGTTATAATAGCGTCATTGTATTATATTATATTATTATTATAGCTATTGAGGAGCTAGTATATATCTACGGTACTCATCTTTGACCTTAGCTAGACATGTCCGGACAACGCATGGGGCATTGTGGTGCCCATTAGCAGTCGGCACCCTCTTGGAGGGTTCAGTTCGAGGTTTTTCGCCAACCCACTATTGGTTTTCTAAAAAAAAAAAATATGTAACTGAATGCGTGGTCCAATTAAGCAACCACTTGTGTTGTTTTTTTTTGTTCCTTTTTTTTTCCAATTAAACTTTAATTACGTTTGTCATAAAATTCCAGAGACCTTGAAAACTAAACGATAATTTTCAGTTGAATTCAAGGTTTTTCGCCACCCCACGTGTATGCACCTTTTTATTGATTTAAAAAAAAAAAAATAATAACTGAATACGTGGTCCAATTAACCAAGCACTTGTGTGCCGTTTTGTTTTTTTTTTTTCTCAAATTGTGTTTGAAATTGGGGAACACTTTTTTGTTTGTCCTAAAATTTCAGAGACCTTCAAAACTAAACGATACTTTTCAGCTCAGTTCAAGCTTTTTCGCCAATCCACTGGTATTTGCTTTTCTAAAAAAAATTAAATAACTGAATACGTGGTCCAATTAAGCAAACACTTGTGTGCTGTTTTTTTTTAAATTTGAAATAGGGGAACAGTTTTTTTACTATTTTTTTCTTCGAAAAAGTGATGGTACTAAAATTTCCGAGACCTTCAAAACTAAACGATAGTTTTCGGAGAATTTTCGGCATATAAGGAGCCAACAGCTTCGAAAATTCCAAAGTTAAAGTCTGACTTAAGACTGTGCACAACTAAGTAGTTGTGAATTCAATTTAAAATAATTTTTCATTTCATTTCATTTTCATTTATTATTCACACAATTAAGACATAGTCTTTTATAGTGTTTCAATATTAAACATAGGTACAAAAGCTTATAAATAAATGCTTTAATAACATTAATTTCTTAAACTATAAAGAAAAAGTTAAAGAAAAAAGAGAAAAGTAAAGAAATAATTAAGTAAAGTATAGTAGTTGAAGATATGTTAGGAATCGAAAGTGGGTATTGAGGATACAGCCAATTTGAAGCGTTTATAGTTCACTTCAAGCTTTAATTTATGTGGTAGAGAATTCCACAACTGTACAGCTCTAACGAAAAACATTCGTAAATAATGAAGTTCTTAAAAAAATTTCTAACTGCCCAACAGACCGCTGCTGCTGCTGCTAACGACAACACTCCAACCAGCAACAACAAAGAAAAAATGAGTAATATGGCTGCTCATCCCAAAAGTTGCGGAAGAAGTTTTGACTACTAGAAGTAATAATAAAATACATACCGACACCGCTGTTGGCCAAACCGTGTTTCGTATGTCTGAAAAGGATCCCAAAGGCACACACAGAAGAAAATCTATACCTATGCGCGCAAGAGGTAGTCCAGGTGTTGAAGGAATAATTAGTACTAGTATCGCCGGTGGTCGAAATTCGACCATGCAATTTATTTTTTCAACTTTGTATTGGTACAAAAATTATTCCTTTTCGCGGAGATAAGCAACACTTTCCAAATTCCAGTTGTACCGCAACACTGATTTGCCCTTTTGATCACGGTCCGACGCGAAATCATGGTCAAAATCAAGGCAGATCTAGGAAGGTAGGCCCGGTTGTGAGCGCTTTTAAATTAAAGCGACTCTTCAACTGTGTTTACGATATTTGTAAACACGTTTGCGATATCTATTTATCTTAACTAAAAATTTTATTTATTAATTATAAAGAAATTAAATAATTTATAGAAAAAATTATATGCCTATGCACTGCTCCTGACTCATACGAACACATCCATATCAATTTTATGTGGATATGAGTATGTTAAATGTGCTAAACAGCCTGGCAATTATTTGTATGGGAAAAATGTTAGCCTATTAATATATAGATTGGTGGTTCATCTACGAATACAAACAATTCCAAAAAGGAAAAAAGCAACAATAGCGAAAAAAGCAGCAAAAGCAGAAAAAGCAGCAATAGCGAAAAAAGCAGCAGAAGCAAAAAAATCAGTAGCGGGAAAAGCTCTACCATCGGATCCGGTATTCAATCCACTGACTCCACCAGCGACTTTGAGACTTTAAGGTCAGTAAAGACGATAGCAACGGACAACAATAGAAGAAATAACTTAGCATGCCATTTAATTGTTTACCCGAAAATGTTTGGTAAAATACCCAGCAGTATTTATCAGCTGGAAAACAGCACATATTTTCTACTGAATATTCAGTAGAGATGTAATTCTAATATCTGAACTTTCCCTTTCGTTTTTATATAGAGGTGGCGTCGAAAATCAACTACCTAAAAACTGCCGAACGAGAAGGGAGAGTTTCTGTAGGAAAAAAGGCCTGAATACGCAGGGAGAACTTCCATAGCATGTATTTCAGTACACCTGATGTCTTTACTGCGTGTTCAGTTATTTTTTCAGCAATGAATTTTGAACTTACTTTCAGGCTATTTTTCATAATGAATATTCTATTGAATATGCACCTCCTTACCTCAAATACTGCTGGGTATAAATACATACACGCATACATACATATGTAGATAAATATTTATATATTTAAAAGTGTACAATTACATATTAGTGCGACTCAAAATACATATGATTATATAAAATTTCATTGAAGTTTATTTGCTTTATTTAATTCTAAAATAATTTCCGAGTTGTATGAGTTTGCTCCCGTTTTTTTTTTTTTGTTTTTTAAATATGTACATATATGTATGTACATACGTTAGGGTGGTTCCAAATACATTTTCTTCGCGCTACTCCTTTCGGATTGACTGAACCAGCGATCTGTTCTTAACTTCTACCCTTTCCATGGGTTTAACTTTGGAAAAATATTAATCCTTACTTTGACTAATGGACTTTTCTATTGTGGCAAAAATGTCGCACTTATTCTGTATTTTCCTCGGACTTCAAATTTGCTTTGTTCTATTCCACACAATTTTTTTCAGGGCTGTTTGTTCTATTGACAAAATGTAAAAGTGGTCCGACTACGGGGCAACATTTTCCGCACTCAATTCATTCATCGCATGAAAGATGCAGCATTTTCATAGGGCGCAGGTCACATATTGGTAATGCTGTGATGTAATAATGCAGATCTGAAATCAATACAAATTATATAAATAATATGTATCCCGAAAATATCGCGATGGTTAGAATTTGACCCGCGATATTCGCGAAGAAAAGCTTGTTTTTTATATAGAGTAAGTGCGGGTAATGTGGTATAGGCGGCTAATGTGGTACACCTCCTTTTCTCGGAAAGTATGAACGTGAAAATAATGGGACCTATCCAAAGAGATCGGCGTTCGCAGAAAAATAGTAAAGCAGGATTAAACTTGTTC
Source organism: Urophora cardui (assembly GCA_960531455.1). Lineage (NCBI taxonomy): Eukaryota > Metazoa > Arthropoda > Insecta > Diptera > Tephritidae > Urophora > Urophora cardui. Next base: position 11,779,989 of record OY482671.1, read on the forward strand.
TTTGTACGCGATACTGTGAGTCAGTTGTAATAAAACTGCGCGGTATTGCTATTGACTTTTTTTTTTGTTCAGACAAACCGATTTTTTGCAGAAATACCAATAATTTTAAACTACATTTATTACTTGTAAGGTAATAAGTGATTATTGTTTCTGTGAACTGCATATTCAATATTTTGTGCACATTTGTGTATAATTAGTTATTTAAGAATAATGGGATAAAACTCCATGTCGGCTATTGTGGTATAGGTAGATGCGGGTAAAGTGGTATAGTATACTAAATAACTCTTTCAATTAAAAACATGCCGAAAAACTATACTAAATAACTCTTTCAATTAAAAACACGAAAATGGAGAGCAGAGGATATGAAAACCCTATACAAACAGTAAGGAGACGGGAAATGGGTATTCTATTGGCTTTCAAAAAGTCTGTGTCCCTCGTACTACGCTGCAGCGTATGACAAGGAGTGAGAAACCCACCGTCAAACTATTAGAAACTAAACTGGGACCACCTATAATTTTCGAAATACTTGAAAAAGAATACATAAAATATAATTTCTCACCAACTCATATTTGGAACGTGGACGGAACCAGAAATCAGTAGTGCCTTCGCAATAACCCCAAATATTCGCTAGAAAAGGAAAAACCAAATTGGAATAATTACTTCAGCTGAACGAGAATCACTTGTAACCATTATCACTTGCACGAGCGCAGGAGGCAGATTCGTTCCTCCGGTTTTATATTTCCGCGTAATAACCACCATCCTCTTCTCATGAAGAACGCTCTACCTGGCTCGGACTAGACTTGTCCATCTTCACAGAATGGTTAAGCTATTTTTTAAGGGTTACAAAACCATCTGCATGTGAACCTGTGCTGCTTATATTAGACGGACATTATAGCCATACCCGCAATATAGAAGCTTTTGATCCGTGGTATACTATACCACATTACCCGACATGGTATACCACATTACCCGCCAATTTTTTCAATAGGTTGTTTATGACTTTTAAGATATTTTCTTAAATATCTCTGAAACTCTCAGCTGTAAGACTACTGCTTTATGCTTCCTTTGTTCGTAAAACTTCAAGTATCTTATTAGAAAATTTTCTTTGAAATTACATGCAGATTCATGATTTTACAGAGGAAAATAAAATGGGTATTCCACATTACCCGCACTTACTCTAATTGTATCAAAAAGGCCGGGACCCCGGAATTGGCATCCCTAGCACATGCATATCTATGTATGTATGTTTGTTTAAAAGCACACCAAGCGAGCGCTTGCAACAATCTCAATCGCGCTTGTGATTGTTAAAGCCCGTCTCCACATATGTAACTTGATTCGCCAGCGAAACATCTAGTGAAACATCTTGTTAAATAACCACGTCTCCACATGGCTGATCGTTATTCAGTTTAACATTTCTCTTTCTTGTCTCTTGTTTGTATGTTTGCTTATTTTTGCGTTTTTGTTTTGGTATGTGTGGTTCTTCGATAGATTTTCGAGACAAAATTAGAGAAGGCATCGATATCATCGCGTTTGGCAAGAGCATTGAGAACGAAACAAGCGTTTCAATCTTCATTTGCTCTCAGAAATTTGTATGGATATTAACAAGTTTCGGCACTGGTTTCAAAGTTGATCGAAGATTTAGACAGCGAATGCAGAAAAAAGAGCGAAACACGTTATGTGGAGACATGGTATAAGGTTTCGTTGCTTGCTTGTTCAAACCAATCAATATCAATCTGTTTGAAAATTTAATTTGATTATGCAGATCACTGGTACTTACATTTGTGAACAAACGTAAGCTACGCACGTAGCTGCACCTGTATATACATACTAAACAACTGCATGAGTACCAAATAAGTTGCCCGTGAGAGTAACTCACTGGCTATTTTTTAAAGTAACATAACTCGAGATATTGTCAGTCTTATAACTTTATTTTTTTAACAAGTATTCACTTCACATTTTTGCTAAAAGACGTGCATATTTTCTCTTTAAGAATTGTCCTAAAAATAATACTATTACTGGCACAGATAATATATATGTATGAATGTGTGTGCATTTTTGCTTTTAAAAATTTAAAATCTAAACTAAATTATCTTTTCGATTTCCGCGTAACACAACTTGATCGATCGATGGCCAATTTCATATGCATAAATTGTGTTTCAGATACATTATTTACACCTAATTCACCTCTTGTTTTCTATTGTTGAGATGCTCACTGTACTCATTGTATCACAATCAGTGATGCCGTTTTGATACAATCGTATCAAATGTGATACTTTTTTAAGCCGAAGATACGTAGATACTTTTTATTTTGCCGTAGAACAAATTTGATACATTTTTAATCTATATCAAATAATTTTGATACAATTTAATCAAAATCAAAGAATATTAACCGATTCTTTTTAATTTTTAAGATTTTCTTAAAAATTTTAACAACCTGTGAATGCCACGAAAAACATGTATTGCGAAGGTCTTTGAAAATACAAAAAAGGCCAATATTTTATCAAAGTTTATAGTAGGCATCACTGCCCATGGAAGGAATGAACACGGCTCACTAAAGCTAGCCACACATGACGGCAGAAAACGCGCCTCTTCATGTATGCACATTGCACGAAATACAAGGAAATCGCGGGTTTTTGTAAAAAAATTTTGGTGATACGAAAAAAAAATGGACGTATCAAATTGTTATACGGGTTAAAAGCTCGAAAACAGCTTTCTTGATTAACTGAAGTGTTTTTTCCAAAAAATTTTCGGTGATACGAAAAAACCATGGAGGTATCAATTTTTGATACCAAATTTTTTGAGGCTGCGGCAACACTGATCACAATCGTACCTACCAGCATTGCCGTTTTAGCGAATTTGTGACAAGATTTTGCTATCGACTTTCTTTTTTAGCCACTTTTTTAGCCAACGCATATATTTAAGCAGTTCTCGTATATGAAAGCCCAATATAGTCAGACTGAAATAGCTATATACCCCAGCTTCGCTGTTAATAGTTTTCAGCCTATTTTTCCACTTACCCAAATCAAATTAAAAATTTATAAAAAAATAAATTTCGTGCTAGCCACTAAAAAATTGCATGTAAATTATTTAAGTTTGAAAAATAAAATTTTTAGCCACCTTATTTAGCCTATACCTAAATGTTTTCACCATTTCTAGCCACAACTGAAATCAAATCTAGTCACCACGAAAATTTTTCCATGGCAATACTGGTACCTACCTACTCACTGTGCATCGTGAACAAGAGGGATGGTGCTCAGCAGTACCGTTGCTGGTTTGCTGAGTAAGTGAGAGCAGAGATGCCTTGCAGTCAGTGTTGGCAGAATATTTGGGAACTTATAGCTGGATTAAAAGAAAAAAATAGCTTACAAAATATTTCAATACTAAAATTGATAAACAAAGATATTTTTGCGCAAAGATAGCCAAATAATCCTTTACATAATTAAAAAGATGCTGATTCTCTAGCTCCAACAAATTTTGAAAGAGTTCGATTTTTAAAAATTCTACTACCATTAACTCACATAGTATTAGTCGAAATTTTTTTTCCACTAACATCTCTCCAAGAAGAGCAGCAATTCTCTATTTAGCAGCTGCAGCTTCACCACCTTCCAGTCACCAGCGCGGAAATCAGGATAGAAGAACCTGATTAACATCCTTCACACCCTCTGGCTTGGACGGTATACAAACCCTGGCTCTTGTTCTAGAGGCGATGTCCATATAATACACAGCCACCTCCTTACAGGAGGGAAGTGGACCAGGTGACTCCTTCATAACGCAGTAGCACGCCATAACGGCCTTCCCCCACGGCCATTGTTGGGATTGCATCTATGCGCAGCTGTATTCTCCTTTTAGCACCTCTGCAAAAGTGGTAATTGGGGTTCTGCTCTTCTTTGCTATGGAGCGACTTAGAGATCGGGACTGGGCCGAATCCTATCCGCCTAAGGATTATATGTGCAGTCCGCCTGTGCCTACTGCGGACGTCTTTTAGAGCCGGCCTATCATTAGGGCGGAAAAGCAATGTTGGCTGTAGCAAAGGCCCGCCAGGTTTGCGTCCTCCAGTTTCGGATAGCAAGGTGCTTACCAGCATTACCTTCACCAGATGACGACTTTCCTTTGGCGCCCTCTTGGAGGGTTCAGTTCACGGTTTTTCGCTAAACTACTATTGTTTTTCTAAAACAAAAAAAATTACTGAATACGTGGTCCAATTAAGCAAGCAAGCAGTTGAGTTCAAGGTTTTTCGCCAACTCACTGGTATGTACTTTTCTATTGATTTAAGCAAGCACTTGTGTCTGGTTTTTTTTTTTTAATTCAACTTTAATTACGTTTGTCATAAAATTCCAGAGACCTTCCAAACTAAACGACGCATACTGGGGCCACTTATATATATGAGGACGCTCAAAATTCTGAAATCAACTTTTTTACATCAGAATCGCTTTGTCTGCACTAAAGCAGTTAATCTATAGCATCTTAACCCATTGACGGTCATGAGTTAACCCGTTGGTGACCTATGTTTTTTATTTTAGTTTCGAGTTTAATTTTCTTGAATCAGAATCGGTATATCGATACTAAAATATTAAATCCCAAGAATTTTAACCCCTTAACGACCACGCATTAACCCATTTTTGACCAAATTTTTTCACTTAATTCTTAGATTAAAATATTTAAATCATATTAGTTGTATCTACACTAAAACTAGTAATCTTTGGAATCTTAACCCATTAAAACGGTCATGAATTAACCCATTGGTGACCAGTTTTTTTTAAGATCTGTAAACAAATTATTTAAATCAAAATTAGTATGTCTGTGTTATGGTGGCCGCTGTGGTGCGTGGGTAGAGTGCTCGCCTGCTATGCCATAGGTCTCGGGTTCAAACCCCAGTCCAAGCAAACACCAAAAAAATTTTTCTAATTAGTAAAAATCCAATTATTGGTTTCTTAAGAGCAGCGGTGACCTCTCGGCAGTGGCCGGCATACCCTCCGAGAGTATTTCTGCTATGAAAAAGCTTCTCACAAAAAATGCATTCGCCGTTCGGAGCCGGCATAAAACTGTAGGTCCACCCAATAGGTAGGAAAAACAAAAGGAGCACACCTCGAATTGGGGCAGAAAACTCGTCAGAGTCATTATAGCGCCATTGTATTAAATTATTATTATATTAGTATGTCTGTACAAAAATAGCCAATGTGTATTGTATTAACCCATTAGCGGCTATTTATTAACCCATTGATGAAATATGCAGGTGCAGGTACATATGTATGTATACAAAAATGGTTTTCTCCAATTTTTTGTTTCGAGATATTAAAAATTTTCTGTGGTCACAAGTATGTTTATATGGGAATTAGGAGTTTTACCGTTAGCGTTTTAAGCAGAACACGTATTTCCCCACACATTTTCATACCTAACATAAAAAAAAACAAAATTGGAGTAACACAACTTGTGCTTCAAAGAACTCATATTGTAATCCAACTTACAAGTCTAAATTAAAGAAACCTGGCTTGGCAAGTAGCCTTAACCACAATTTGTAATTAAAGTAACCAGTAAATAATGGATCAACTAAATTTAAGATAGAACAGAATCAAATTCAACCAGATATAGGTGTTTTTTTTTTAACTAAAATTGGAATGCAATTTTTAAACTCACTTTTTTTTAAAATGCGCACTTTGCTTTTGGTTCTGAACTCGGATTCTTTGTCACAAAGGACCATATTTTACTGCTGCATTTTTACATTTCCTACTTTTTTGCGCAAATTAAAAAAAAAATCCATTTTGAAAAAAAAAATATTTAAAAAAAGAGGTACGTTTAGTTTTATACTAAAAATTAATTTTTTAAAACATCTAGTTCCAAAAAAAAAACACACATCGATTATGTAAGCTTTACTTAATGTTATGAAAAAAGCAGAATAATAAAATTTTATATCCTTCTCTTACACCAACTATTTCAAATACACATTAAAATTTCACACTTTGGAAAAAAATTATTTTTTGGAAAATTTGCCATGTTTGTGTATGGATAACTCCCAACTGAAAAACGATAGAAAGCTGAAAATTGGGCCAGAAGTGTAGAATTTTATAGGGAATAATACTGCGTTTTTATTTTTTTGAAAAACTCATTATTTAAAAACTGAATTTTGAGCACGCTCGGCCCCAGTGTGCGACGATACTTTTCAGTTGAGTTCAAGGTTTTTCGCCAGCTCACTGGTACACTCAAAAAAAACATTACTCAGATTATGGAAAAATGGGAATGATTCGGCGCTAAAGACAATTTTCATTGTTTTGATCTACAATTTTCTTAAAAACGTGGTTTTTATTCCTTCATTCCCACTTTTCCATAATCTGAGTAATTTTTTTTTTTGAGTGTATGTACCTTTCTATAGACGATACTTTTCAGTTGAGTTCAAGGCTTTTGGCCAACCCACTGGAATGTACTTTTCTATTGATTTAAGAAATAAAAAATTACTGAATACCTGGTCCAATTAAGCAAGCACTTGTGTCTTGGTTTTTTTTTTTTCAATTACTTGCGTTTGTCTTAAAATTCCAGAGACTTTCCAAACTAAACGACGATACTTTTCAGTTGAGTTCAAGGCTTTTGGCCAACCCACTGGTATGTACTTTTCTATTGATTTAAAAAATAAAAAAAATTACTGAATACGTGGTCCAAATATGCGGGCACTTGTGTGCTCTTTTTTCCAATTCAAGTTTAATTGCGTTTGTCTTAAAGTTACGGAGATCTTGCAAACTAAACAATACTTTTCAGAGAATTTTTGGCATATAAGGGGACTGCTTCGAAATTTCAAAGTTAAAGTCTGACTTAAGACTGTGCACAACTAAGTAGTTGTGAATTCAATTTAAAAAAATGAAGCTGTTAAAAAAATTGCTAACTGTTATTGTGGCTGCATTGTTGCTGGCGGCCCAACAGACCGCTGCTGCTGCTGCTAACGACAACACTCCAGCCAACAACAACAGCAACGCTGCAAAAATGAGTAATATGGCTGTTGCTACCAAAGTTGCTGAAGAAGTTTTGACTACTAGAAGTAATAATAAAATACATACCGACAACGTTGTTGGCGCAACCGAGTTTCGTATGTCTGAAAAGGATCCCAAAGGCACACACAGAAGAAAATCTACACCTACCCGTGCAAGTGGTGTAGGTGTTGACAAAGTAATTGAAATTGATGATTACAGTGTCGATAAGCCTGATGCCGCTGGATATAGCTCTATCGGCGGAACCGGTAGTCAAACCATTGGCAAAGACAATGATATCAGTAAGCGCAAACGGCGGAGGGGAAGACCAAAGGAGAATTAACTTAACATACAATTTAATTGTTTACTAGAAAATGTTTGGTAAAATATAACTACATACACGCATACATATGTGTGTACCTATATATTTAAGTGTACAATTACATATTAGTGCGGCGCCAAATACATTGTTTGATTATATAAAATTTCGTTGAAGTTTGTTTGCTTTATTTAGGGCCGATTTCATAATAAGAGGAAGAAGATAAATATTGCATTATCTATACTAATTATATAAAATTGATTGTATGGAAAATGTATGTAACGCGATAACTCAAAAGGTACTGGACCGATTTTAATAATTCTTTTTTTAAAATGTCACAAATGGTAAATTCTCAACAACCATGTACTTTTTTGCGCATTTCTGAGACTTTAATACCTTTTTCCCGGTTTTAAATTTCGAAAAACTCAAAAAAGCGCAAGCATAGACAGATTCGTTTGGTCATTTGCCGTGTTCAGTGGAGGCGTCGCAGTCGTGCCAGGCAGTGCAGTGCAGGCGACTCATATATTTGTTTTTGCACGGTTTGTTGTTTGTCTCGGTGGCAATCAAAAACCTGTTTACACATGCATACAATGCTATAACTCAAGAACGCCTGCACCTACACGTGCGATATTGGTATCAAATGAAAGGTGTTGAGCAGGACTTCAACATAGAGTTATTTTCATTGTGATGCCTAGACATCCTCCCCAGTTTGGGTAAGAATGTGGACCCAGATGACTCCGGAATATTTTTGAACGATATTGGTATGAAATTAAAGGTATTGAGCAGGGCTTTAACACAGACTTATTTTTTTTGTGATTTCCATGCCGGGTCTCCGGATATGGGTCAAAAGGTGGATCTGGATGACGTCGGGATGTGTCTGAGCGATATTGGTATCGAATGAAAGGTCTTGCTCTGGACTTTAATATAGAGCTATTTTAATAGTGATGCCTAGGCCGGGTCTCCAGATAAGGGTCAACAGGTTGACCGGATGACCCTCGAATATTTGACGATGAGGACTTCAACGTAGAATTATGTTATTTGTGATGCCTGGGCCGGGTCCCCAAATATGGGTCAAAATGTGACCCCGGATTAACCCGGAATGTTTCGGAGCAATATTGGTATGAAATGAAAGGTTTTGAACAAGGCTTTTACGTGGAGTTCTATTCATAATGATTCCTAGGCCGGATACCCAGATATCGGTCAAAATGCGGACCCGGATGTTTTTGAGTGATATTGGTATCAAAAGAAAAATGTTGGGAACGGCTTCAATATAGAGCTGTAGTGATGGCTAGACAAGGTGGACCCAGATAACCCCGGAATAACTTAACTTAGCTTGGGTTGACTTGACTTGACTTGACTTGACTTGACTTGACTTGATTTGACTTGACTTGACTTGATTTGACTTGACTTGACTTGACTTGACTTGACTTGAGTTGACTTGAATTTGGTTAACAATTATTCCTCATTGCGAAGCAACGGGTATTTGCTAGTAGGACTAAACAAACAAAACAACAAACAAAATCGGTTAAAAAATTTTAATAAATTTTTCATATTTGATTTTGACAGACTGCAGAAATTAATTTTTCTCTGGCAAAAGAGACCTTTAAAGAACTTAAATGTCCGTTTTTCATTTCATTTCATTTATTTCAGTCATTGGTTACAAGGCCTTACATACTAGATATGTATGTTGTATGTATAAAAATTCTATGTTTCAAGAAATTGGATTTAAAGTTTTGGTGACTTAGAACTAATAATTAATAAATGATTGTAAGTAAGTATATTGCACCCAAATTTTAAAGAACCGTATTCAAAAGATTTAAAAAGGCGACTCTCGAGAGGGAGAAGTCAAGAGAAATGACATTACTAGTGGAATTTAACTCAATCAAAGCACGGGTGATTGGGTGATTGGGGCATTACCAGCACACTTTGTTTTAAAGTTAACTCCATAAAAAGGCTAGAAGTTCCGAAGGGATCGCTGGGGAACGTTAAATCGAATCCTTTCCAATAAGTAAGGGCAGTCAATAGCACTTATTAAGATACTATGAGTAAACAACATGCACAGGAGGGCGGAATGAATTGGGGCTTTTTTTGAAATCATTATTGCTCTACCTGCAGAACGTTGCATTTCAAATACGTACAGAAGTAAGACCGCAAAACAGGGCCGTAGCTAGACTTAAATTTAAGGTAGGGCAGCGTTGGTTTAAGGTAGGGCGGAAGTAAATAATGTATCACAATTAATCTGACATCGAGGCATGGCTTCCAAAATCAATCAGCATGTATACCACTTTTTTCTAGGTCAGTGACGTACATTTAATACCTATTTGTTGACAGTACATAAGCAATACTCATTGAGAATAAGCCAACAAGATGGTTCAGCTTCCAGATTTAGATGTTGAGATCCACGTCTAAGTGCGAGTGAGTACTGGGTGGGCGATACGGGTAAATAGATACGACCAAAAGTAACATTTAAGTTTATTGTTTCTGCAAACTTATTCTAATAATAAAAATAGTAAAAGCATTCAAACACGCTGAATTCTGCGGTTCGCCATGTTATTAAAAATGCGGAGAACTTCGTTCAGATCAACCGATTTTGTTGTCTTTTTCTCAAAGGCGAGAAATACCATACCAGCCATTCTCTCGTGACCCATTGACAGCCTTTGAGGCCTATTGATTGATTTGATTTGATTTATTCATTCATTTTTCTTACAAAGTGAATTCATACATGTATGCGTAACAAAATATTACCTTATTTGTACTACTAAATAATTAAATCGTAATGTAAGAAAAAGCAAAGCATTCTTTAAAATTTTTGATGTGTAAACATCTTTGCTGTAGCTACGAGTGATTTCGAAAAACAGGTAAAGTTTACGCGTAAACATGTAAATGCGTAAATGCGTAAACCGTAAATGACCTTCGCATTGTCGGTGGTAGGTAGGTAGCTAGGCATATACTTACAAATGCTTGCATGCATAGTCGTGCAAATGCAAATATCAGCAACAACAGCAACGAAGCGAAGCGAAGTTGTTGTTGTTGTTGTTTTCTGCAACAATGCGACAAATAGGCAAAATAAAAAGGACAAACCTGTTTGAACATGTATGCAAATGTATGGATATGCATTTTTCTGAGCAATATTGGCATCAAATGAAAGGTTTTGAGCAGGACTTCGATATGAAGCTCTTTTCATTGTGACCCCTAGACCGGGTCTCCAGATATGCGTCAAAACGAGGACCCGGATGATCCTTGAATGTTTCTGAGCAAAATTGTTCTCAAATGAAAGGTTTTGAGGAAGGCTTCATCAGAGAGCTCTACTCTTTATGATTCCTAGGTCGGGTCCCGAGATATACATAGGTCAAAACGAGGACCCGGATGATCCTTGAATGCTTCTGAGCAATATTGGTATCAAATGAAAGGTTTTGAGAAGGCCTTCTACAGGGAGCTCTCTTCTTTATGGTTCATAGGTCGGGTCCGGAGATATGGTTCAAAACGAGGACCCGAATGATCTTCCATGTTTCTGAGCAATATTGGTATCAAATGAAAGGTTTTGAGCAAGGCTTCTACAGGGAGCTCTACTCTTTATGAGTCCTAGGTCGGGTCCCGAGATATGGGTCAAAACGAGGACCCGGATGATCCTTGAATGTTTCTGAGCAAAATTGGGATCAAATGAAAGTTTTTGAGCAGGACTTCGATATGAAGCTCTTTTCATTGTGACCCCTATACCGGGTCTCCAGACATGGGTCAAAACGAGGACCCGGATGATCTTGCATGTTTTTGAGCAATATTGGTATCTAATGAAAGGTTTCGAGCAAGCCTTCTACAGGGAGCTTTATTCTTTATGGTTCCTAGGTTGGGTCCGGAGATATGGATCAAAACGAGGACCCGGATGATCTTGCATATTTCTGAGCAATATTGGTATCTAATGAAAGGTTTTGAGCTGGCCTTCTACAGGGAGCTCCATTCTTTATGATTTCTAGGTCGGGTCCCGAGATATGGGTCAAAACGAGGACTCGGATGATCTTGCTTGTTTCTGAGCAATACTGGTATCAAATTAAAGGTTTTGAGAAGGACTTCGATATGAAGCTCTTTTAATTGTGACCCCTAGGCAGTGTTTCCAGATATGGCTCACAACGAGGACCCGAATGATCCTTGAATGTTTCTGAGCAATATTGGTATCAAATGAAAGGTGTTGAGCAGGACTTCAACACAGAGTCCCGAGATATGGGTCAAACGTGGACCCGAATGAGTTTATATATTTTTATTTAATTTTAAGTAGCAGAGTTCAACAAATCCTTGATTTTGCCATGTGATAGCTCTAAAAGAAACGATTTAACACTTACTAAAAATTTCCGCAAATCTCTAATGATACGTATAGGCGCAGGTAATGCATTGAAAACTTTACATGAGACAACAGTAAAGAAGTTATTGAAGTGCGTAGTGCGAGATGTGTGATTGCAGTTATGGGCCCGTCAGAATGAATACTTTTCCAGCAATCCAGCTCCGTTTAACATACTTCAATTTCATATATTTGTTACGGCAAAGTTGAAGTACTGAATGTGTCGATCGTCATTCAAATACATGTAATTCCACTCTGCTGTCAGTTAAACGGATTGCTGGATTGACGGAAAAGTATTCATTCTCACGCCCCTATTAGTGTTGAAAAGGTTGATTCGCACACTGCAGTACTACATCCTATGGTCGCTATAAATGCAAAAAGTCCATATGTCCTTTAAACGCCTCTCGTTGCGGTGAAGATAGGGACCAACCGCCAAGTTTTCGAGATATTTTGAAATTTCAGTTTTTGAGATAAGAAAAAAAAGTAGGATTACTCATTTCTCAATATCTCCGCCATTACCGTCCCGATTTTTGCGTTATTTATTTTTTGACAGGATGAAATACGCTTTCCAACAAAGCAAAAATAATTAAAATCGCCTTTAAAGTGGCGGAGTTATGGCGAACAAAAATTTTTTTTTATGAAAATTTTCAGATTTTTTTCGAAATTCATCTTTTTTGTAATTTTTTTTACGAAATATTAAATATCCTCCTGGTTTCATATTTTGAGTCAATAGCCTATTTCTTAGTGAACATTTTGGCACCTTCCGGATTATAATCTGTGGAAAAATGGCAAAGTTATAAGAGATTAACTGAAGAAACCTATATTTATATTTTCATTGAACTTTCAAATCTGGCAAATGTAAACCACTATAACAATAACACTAGTTTACAGCAAAAAATACCTAGAAATCGGGGTATGAGGGAAAATTGGCATGGGCCCCTTGAGCTTAAAACTATTTATTTTTATTTTTTGCACGGTTAGATTTTTTAGATAACGGCAATTTTCCGTTTTTTGATTATCACTTCATTCAAAAATATTTTTCACTAAAGTTACATGTGCGATAACAGCTAACAGCACCTCGTTATTGTAATCGGTAATTAAAATACGCTTTTAACGGCATACAACTTGTGGTGGTTGATTAAAAACTCACTGAGTGATAGCTGGTCAAAGTAAAAATTTTGTGGAATTTTTTACAATTTTTTTTAATTTCGTTTTTGAAAATAGATTTTTTATAGGAAGTTGGGAAAATCAGAAAAAGATTTATTTTAAAAATTAGCCTATTAAATTGCGAACATTTTAAGCGTAATGTTACCAAGATTCCATTAGTACTTTATTTTTAGCGATTTTTTTTGAGGTGAAACGAAAAGGATATTTTATAGACGAAAAACTTGATTAGGTGACCCAACTATTCGAAAACGACTTCATAGCTCAAAAGGACATTAGAGCGATATTTAGAGCTCCACCAGACTAAAATAATGACAAATCAAAAAAAAATATTTCTACGGTATTTCGCGGTATAAAAAAAAGAAAAAATTGTCCCGAAACCCTCTCAACATAAGCTTCATATATAAGTGATGAATTTTACAACGATGAGCGTTCTCACGAAGAAATAAAAAAAGAACATGGGATTGCGATACCAAAGCCATTGGAATATCAGGGACATTGAATGATGAGCCATTTTTGCTGGTTCCTCCTTCGAGAAGAACAAAATGTACCAAAACGGTGAAAACTATCAACATTTAAACACTTTTAATATACATAACAATAAAAAAATGTAGGTTAAGTACAATATTGTGATAAAAAATAAACATAGGTTTGTTCATTAAATCTCTTATAGCATTGTAATTTTTCTACGGATTATAATCTGGAAAGTGCCAAAATGTTCACTAATAAATAGGTTGTTGACTAAAAGTGTGAAACCAGGAGGATATATAATATTTATTTAAAAAAAATTACAAAAAAGTATATGAATGTCGGAAAAAAAAACTGAAAATTTTCATAAAAAAATTTTTTGATCGCTAAAACTCCGTCAATTTAACGTCGAATTTAACTATTTTGGCTTTGTTGGAAAGGGTATTTCATCCTCTCAAAACAAAATTAAATAACGTAAAAATCGAGTCAGTAATGGCGGAGATATTGACTAATTAGTAATCCTACTTTTTTTCTTATATCATAAATTGAAATTTCAAATTATCTCGAAAACTGTTCTACTTTTGAACCATCTGATTACATATTTGGAATCAGCAGAAAATTCTACATAGGAATCATGTATCAAATGTCGAGGATATGAAAATTTTTGAAATTTTGTCGGGTAGTGTTATTCCATACCTAAGAGAGCTATGATCTTAAAAATGTTATGTATGTGGGTCCCCTGCAGGTATGCACGCAAGTCGAGGTGAGAAAAAACTCTCGAAGATGATTAAACGATAACCATAGAAAATTTAGACACCTCATTTTTCTATCGAGTAAAATGTTTTAGATTAGCACACAGCCTTAGAAATCAATTCCGCCTTTGGTGTTGTTCGCTCACAGTGAGATTAGTTTTTATCAGAAAAGTGCCGGATTGAACCATTCCTTTAACCAAACTGCAAAAATTCGATGGTCTTATTTAATTATATCTGTGGTGCAGGGTGGATTCTCCATATCATACATTGCAACCGCAATAATTTTTTTTTCTCAACCTATGACAAAAAATTTAATTATAGAAATTCATCTCACTTGTTGGCCTTTTTAAGGTAGGGCATTCTAATTTTAAGGTAGGGCATTGCCCCACAATGCCCCCCCCCCCCTAGCTACGGGCCTGCCGCAAAATATTATTGGCCTAGTCCTTTATTTGGAGGTGCCTCAATTCCATTAAAGAATGGACAAAATGCTCCAGATGCATAAATTTAATTTGCTAATTTCTCCTAAAAATATACATAATTTTCCGATGAAAAATGTTTAAATCAGTGTCTCCACGATATAAGGAGCTTAGTGATGTGGGAGAACTAATAAAACCGCAAATTTGGTTCAGCATGGAGTAAATGTTATTGAGATGAAACTGGATTGCACGAAAATGTCGCTTGACGTCTTTTGAAACGCCTCCACCCCTCACGCCCCCAGTTTTTGATGAATCTCTATCCTTCAGAAAAACATTGAAATATTTGGGATCAAAGAACTAACTATCAAAGAATTTTTAGTTAAGCCAGGTCTCGACAAGAGCGAAGATGTCATAGTCTAGTTGGGCATTGAGGGAATATACTGCGTCCGATTTTGTTTGCATCCCTGATAGATTTTGGAAATATATTTTTAGAGCGCTGTTGGCTGAGCGCACTGACGATGTCACTTCTCTTCTAGTTTTTTTTTGGACCTCTTGGAAAAAACTTAAAAGGCTTAACTGTAACGTTCCTGGGCCATATATCAGAGTCAAGGTCCTTCTTGTGCCTCCGGGACTGCCAACTTAAGATTAACTCTTTTGAATTCGCTAAGAATAGCATCCTCTTTGATGAGTTTGAAGCAAGTGAAGATTGACTTTTCTAATCCCGATTGTTTGGAGACGTAGCTTGTTATGGTGCAGTGAAATAACGCCCGTGGAATTAACGCCCGCGGGCGTTTTTTCCTTTCTTGAAAAAGAAATAGCGCCTGCGAATTAAACGAAATTAAACCCGTGGGTTTCATTTCCATTCAGAAAGGGAAAGAACGCCCGCGCGCCCTATTCGGCGATGTGGGCTTTTATTTCTCTTTCGAAAGGGCAATTAACCCCGCAGACGGGGTTTTCTTTAAATATGGTGTATTAGTGGGAAAAGCGCCGCAGGCCAAAAATTGGAATAAAAAATCGCGCGATTTTTAATTGCAATTTTTCGTTTTCTTTTAAATGTGTTTACTGTTGTTACATGTTGTTTACTCATAGTATCTTAATAAGTGCTATTGACTGCACTTACTTATTGGAAAGGATTCGATTTAACGTTCCCCAGCGATCCCTTCGGAACTTCTAGCCTTTTTATGGAGTTAACTTTAAAACAAAGTGTGCTGGTAATGCCCCAATCACCCGTGCTTTGATTGAGTTAAATTCCACTAGTAATGTCATTTCTCTTTACTTCTCCCTCTCGAGAGTCGCCTTTTTAAATCTTTTGAATACGGTTCTTTAAAATTTGGGTGCAATATACTTACTTACAATCATTTATTAATTATTAGTTCTAAGTCACCAAAACTTTAAATCCAATTTCTTGAAACATAGAATTTTTATACATACAACATACATATCTAGTATGTAAGGCCTTGTAACCAATGACTGAAATAAATGAAATGAAATGAAAAACGGACATTTAAGTTCTTTAAAGGTCTCTTTTGCCAGAGAAAAATTAATTTCTGCAGTCTGTCAAAATCAAATATGAAAAATTTATTAAAATTTTTTAACCGATTTTGTTTGTTGTTTTGTTTGTTTAGTCCTATAATGCAATATTCATCTTCTTCCTCTTATTATGAAATCGGCCCTAAATAAAGCAAACAAACTTCAACGAAATTTTATATAATCATACAATGTATTTGGCGCCGCACTAATATGTAATTGTACACTTAAATATATAGGTACACACATATGTATCCGTGTATGTAGTTATATTTTACCAAACATTTTCTAGTAAACAATTAAATTGTATGTTAAGTTAATTCTTCTTTGGTCTTCCCCTCCGCGGTTTGCGTTCACTGATATCAATGTCGGAGTCTTTGCCAATAGTTTGACTACCGGTTCCGCCGATAGAGCTAGATCCAGCGGCATCAGGCTTATCGACACTGTAATCATCAATTTTAATTACTTTGTCAACACCTACACCACTTGCACGGGTAGGTGTAGATTTTCTTCTGTGTGTGCCTTTGGGATCCTTTTCAGACATACGAAACTCGGTTGCGCCAACAACGTTGTCGGTATGTATTTTATTATTACTTCTAGTAGTCAAAACTTCTTCAGCAACTTTGGTAGCAACAGCCATATTACTCATTTTTGCAGCGTTGCTGTTGTTGTTGGCTGGAGTGTTGTCGTTAGCAGCAGCAGCAGCGGTCTGTTGGGCCGCCAGCAACAATGCAGCCACAATAACAGTTAGCAATTTTTTTAACAGCTTCATTTTTTTAAATTGAATTCACAACTACTTAGTTGTGCACAGTCTTAAGTCAGACTTTAACTTTGAAATTTCGAAGCAGTTGGTCCCCTTATATGCCGAAAATTCTCTGAAAAGTATTGTTTAGTTTGCAAGATCTCCGTAACTTTAAGACAAACGCAATTAAACTTGAATTGGAAAAAAGAGCACACAAGTGCCCGCATATTTGGACCACGTATTCAGTAATTTTTTTATTTTTTAAATCAATAGAAAAGTACATACCAGTGGGTTGGCCAAAAGCCTTGAACTCAACTGAAATGTATCGTCTATAGAAAGGTACATACTAGTGGGTTGACCAAAATCCTTGAACTCAACTGAGAGGTATCGTCGTTTAGTTTGGAAAGTCTCTGGAATTTTAAGACAAACGCAAGTAATTGAAAAAAAAACCAAGACACAAGTGCTTGCTTAATTGGACCACGTATTCAGTAATTTTTTATTTCTTAAATCAATAGAAAAGTACATACCAGTGGGTTGACCAAAAGCCTTGAACTCAACTGAAAAGTATCGTCGTTTAGTTTGGAGTCTCTGGAATTTTAAAACAAACGCAAGTAATTGAAAAAAAAATCAAGACACAAGTGCTTGCTTAATTGGACCAGGTATTCAGTAATTTTTTATTTCTTAAATCAATAGAAAAGTACATACCAGTGGGTTGACCAAAAGCCTTGAACTCAACTGAAAAGTATCGTCGTTTAGTTTGGAGTCTCTGGAATTTTAAAACAAACGCAAGTAATTGAAAAAAAAATCAAGACACAAGTGCTTGCTTAATTGGACCAGGTATTCAGTAATTTTTTATTTCTTAAATCAATAGAAAAGTACATACCAGTGGGTTGACCAAAAGCCTTGAACTCAACTGAAAAGTATCGTCGTTTAGTTTGGAAAGTCTCTGGAATTTTAAGACAAACGCAAGTAATTGAAAAAAAAAAAACCAAGACACAAGTGCTTGCTTAATTGGACCACGTATTCAGTAATTTTTTATTTCTTAAATCAATAGAAAAGTACATACCAGTGGGTTGACCAAAAGCCTTGAACTCAACTGAAAAGTATCGTCGTTTAGTTTGGAGTCTCTGGAATTTTAAAACAAACGCAAGTAATTGAAAAAAAAATCAAGACACAAGTGCTTGCTTAATTGGACCAGGTATTCAGTAATTTTTTATTTCTTAAATCAATAGAAAAGTACATACCAGTGGGTTGACCAAAAGCCTTGAACTCAACTGAAAAGTATCGTCGTTTAGTTTGGAGTCTCTGGAATTTTAAAACAAACGCAAGTAATTGAAAAAAAAATCAAGACACAAGTGCTTGCTTAATTGGACCAGGTATTCAGTAATTTTTTATTTCTTAAATCAATAGAAAAGTACATACCAGTGGGTTGACCAAAAGCCTTGAACTCAACTGAAAAGTATCGTCGTTTAGTTTGGAGTCTCTGGAATTTTAAAACAAACGCAAGTAATTGAAAAAAAAATCAAGACACAAGTGCTTGCTTAATTGGACCAGGTATTCAGTAATTTTTTATTTCTTAAATCAATAGAAAAGTACATACCAGTGGGTTGACCAAAAGCCTTGAACTCAACTGAAAAGTATCGTCGTTTAGTTTGGAAAGTCTCTGGAATTTTAAGACAAACGCAAGTAATTGAAAAAAAAAAAACCAAGACACAAGTGCTTGCTTAATTGGACCACGTATTCAGTAATTTTTTATTTCTTAAATCAATAGAAAAGTACATACCAGTGGGTTGACCAAAAGCCTTGAACTCAACTGACAAGTATCGTCTATAGAAAGGTACATACACTCAAAAAAAAAATTACTCAGATTATGGAAAAGTGGGAATGATTCGGCGCTAAAGACAATTTTCATTGTTTTGATGTACAATTTCGGAAGGGCAATTAAGCCCGCGACGGGATTTTTTTAAATATGGTGTATTAGGGAAAAAAGCGCCGCAGGCGAAAAATTGGAATAAAAAATCGCGCGATTTTTAATTCCAATTTTTCGTTTTTTTTTTAATATGGTGTATTAGTATTGGAAAAAGCGCCGCAGGCGAATCAAATGAGTAATCCCGAAAATAAGACATGTGACACAGAAGACATTGATGTATCCGAAATGGATTGTTCTGACTATGAAGAAACGGCGGACAATTTTTGCGAGAGTCAAAGCATGTTGTTGTGTGTTATTTGTTTTACCAAGCCACGCGATGTTCTCTTAAGCCCATGCAATCACTTTAAATTGTGTGCGGATTGCTTTGGAGAGCACAGTAAGGTTGCAATCGTAAATGGCAATAGAAACCCTGCAAAAAGTGGGACCACGTAATATGCTAGTACAGGACCAGGTTACGTTGTGACAGTTCCTAGTTACAGAGGTGGTCCAAATATATGAAAAAATATGGTTAAATTAACATTGCGATGTCATTGGACATGACCACTCCTGCTTCACCGCTGCATAACAAAGAACTATATAAAAAACCACCCCATTTGGGCCATAGACTAGTATGCTTACAGTGGACCACATTTTAAACTACATCCCAATACCCTAGACCGAGCCAAATTGCCGACCAACCACGAATTAGTTGGTGGCGAACGACAATTTACATTCGATGTGGTCCGATGCAGCATAACATGTAACCAAGTCTGTAACTAGGCCGCTTCACGCGTGGTACTATGCAGCATAACATGTAACCAAGTCCGTAACCACGTCCCTTCAGACCTATTTTATAGCCCCAGGCCCGACAAGAGGGGGGGCTGAGGGGGTCAATTGCCCCGGGCCCGGGCTTTAGAGGGCCCGGGAATCTCAAAATAATATCCAAGTTTTTGCTTACAGAAAATAAACAAACAACACCTTTAATCACCTTTCGTAGATAGCAATCATTTTAAATTTCAACAAATTTTAAAAATCTCTTAACGTGTCTGCACCCCACTTAAGGAATTGTTGGTTTTTGGCGTCGACTTTGCAGCATAAATTTGAATTCGTTTTCTGTTGCAACAGAAAAATTCGGTATGATGCAAATTCTTATACAGCGATATGGGTATTTCCTGGGCCTTTCGGACGGTATGTTCGCACGATTTTTTGAACTTTTGAGGCAGAAATATCGCGAAATATTGTATCGTTTTATGATAGAAGGAAAGATTTAGGCCACAGCTAATGATTAAAGTATGTTAGCGACAGAAATTTAGTTTAATGCCTCTGTTTTAGCCACTTAAACTGCGTTCCGGACGCTACAAAAACACGTCCATTGTTTTTTTAAGTGGCTAAAACAGAGGCATTAAGCTAAATTTCTGTCGCTAACATACTTTAATCATTAGCCGTGGCCTAAATCTTTCCATTTATCATAAAACGATACAATATTTCGCGATATTTCTGCCTC
The DNA here is from genome assembly GCA_960531455.1 of Urophora cardui. Lineage (NCBI taxonomy): Eukaryota > Metazoa > Arthropoda > Insecta > Diptera > Tephritidae > Urophora > Urophora cardui. The sequence continues at coordinate 11,800,073 of OY482671.1, forward strand.
AAAAGTTAAAAAAATCGTGCGAACATACCGTCCGAAACGCCCAGAAAATGCCCATATATGTACGTGTATGTATGTATGTAAACAGCGATACGCCGAAAACAAACGAAGCTTGCGAAGTTAAAATTTGCTTTGGTGCTTCGTACAGTTGAATTCGATTGCTGTTTCATTAAAGCGTTCAGCAGAATCAGTCTTTTGATATACCAAATTCCTACCAACAAATATTTGTATTCCAATTTAAAGAAATTTATTTCATACAAATAAGGCAATATGTATTTAAACAGAATTCATTCAGACCTATGCACTAATCAAATCAAATTTCAAAATCGAAATATTGAGGAATTAAACCCAACTATCGACTTTTGATTTTCCCAAAAAAAAAAAAATAATTACCTTTTACTACACATTAATGTAGTAAATAAAAAATAAAAAAAAATAATGTCAACTGGCTATCACTTGTTTGTCAGAAAGCTTTCAAAGTCTTGGTTTCGATTTTTGTATTCGTAAAAAAGATGTTACTCAAATTATATAAAAATCTCAAGTGGTGATAAAAAGCTAACGAATTTGAATAAAGTGTGTTTATAAAATGGAAAATATTAATAAAGGTATGTAAAATCAAGAACAACAAACTTTTTCTGAAACAATAATAATCGTTAATATATTTTTGAGTTTAAATAAGCCGTGTTGTGTTTTGATTTTTGTGAGTTTTTTCTGTGTTAAATAGAATATAAATAAGTTTGATCAAATAAGATCAATACAAATTATATATGTAGTTACAGTTAATAGTGTCCTCTTTAATGCAAATGTTATTTTATCTGCGGGAGTTTACAAGCGAGGCTACAATTTCACTTTTTTCAGAACAAAGTAAACTTCGAAAATGGCGATACTTTACAATTTTATATTGATAATAATAAAAATATAAAACTCATTTATATATAGGGTTTAAAAACCTAATAATTTCCCTTGAAAATAACGTTTAATTTTTTCGGATATCTTCTTTAGTACCTAAAAAAAATAAAAAAGTTTAAAATTTCCTATAGCAAAGTTAATGAACTTAAAATAACAATATCTCTAAAACTACACGTAGCATCGAAAATCTGACTTCAGATTCAGATTCACCGTATCGGAAACCTTCAGAAAAGTAAAGTTTTATCTCTATTTGAAATTCAACCTAAATTTACAGTTTCCACTATGTATGGCAGCAGCAGCGAAAAATGGGCGTGGCTCGCCAGACCTGTAAAGTGCAAGTACCAGTACAAGTACAAGTACCAGTACCTCAGTACTTCGAAATTCCAGTACAAGTACAAGTACTTTAATACTTGTACTTGAATTTTACAATTACAAGTACTCTACTGATAAGTACTTTTTAAGTACGTACACATTTCTATGTTTTTGTTTTGCTTTTTTGAATGTTTTTATTGAAATAAAAATTTGAAATCAAAATGAACTGAGCTGATATTTTTTTGTTTGAAAAAATCTGAAATAGTTTGTCAAAAAGTGCTTGGATATACATTGATAAGTACTTGTACTTGTACTTGGAATTTCCAAGTATAAGTACTGTGGTACTCGTACTTCGAATTTCCAAGTACAAGTACTGTGGTACTTGTACTTATTTGGTACTTAGTACCAGTATCTACTGAGTATTTTACAGGTCTGTGGCTCGCCCATTTTCGTCATGAGACATTACTTTACCTTTAAATACCCTATGAAAAGTTTTAGACCGATATCTTAACTGTAACTATTTTCTTCCTCAAAACTGAATTTTGAACCATAGTGCTATGGTCCCATGGACAATATTACTCAGTATGACCCATGGATTCGGAAACTGGATGTGCCTTTTGAACAATACATTTGACCCACCTTAATATGAACATATATTTCTATGTAAACATATTTACTTGATCTGTATTAATGTATAGATAAAATAAATTTCGTGACTATATATTCATTGAATTTTGATTTTGAGAATTTGTTCATTTAGTATGGGGGCCCGTAGTTATTTTGACCCCGGGCCCGGATTTTCTCTCGGCGGCCCTGTATAGCCCCGTCCCATTGGACTACCTGGTCCTCAAATTTTTGAAGGGAATATTTTGTGCCCGGTTTGTCGTCAAATTGTTGAAAACTCTATATGAGTATTTGTTTAGATTGTGGTCTGAAAGTGCCAATATGTATGTAATGAAGTTTTGTTTATTTTGATTGCGTATTTAAATAATTACTTACTTAGAGACCTTGAAAATTGTTACTAATAAATGATTATAGAAATTTACTGAAGCTTTGTTTATTTTGATTGAGTATTTGAATATTTAGAAGGGGATTTAAAAAAAAATTGAAAGAATCGAAAAATTGGAATTAAAAATTGCGCGAGTTTTAATTCCAATTTTTCGCCTGCGGCGCTTTTTCCAATAATAATACACCATATTTAAAAAAAAAAACTAAAAATTGGAATTAAAAATCGCGCGATTTTTTATTCCAATTTTTCGCCTGCGGCGCTTTTTTCCCTAATACACCATATTTAAAAAAAGCCCGTCGCGGGCTTAATTGCCCTTCCGAAATTGTACATCAAAACAATGAAAATTGTCTTTAGCGCCGAATCATTCCCACTTTTCCATAATCTGAGTAATTTTTTTTTTGAGTGTATGTACCTTTCTATAGACGATACTTTTCAGTTGAGTTCAAGGCTTTTGGTCAACCCACTGGTATGTACTTTTCTATTGATTTAAGAAATAAAAAATTACTGAATACGTGGTCCAATTAAGCAAGCACTTGTGTCTTGGTTTTTTTTTTCAATTACTTGCGTTTGTCTTAAAATTCCAGAGACTTTCCAAACTAAACGACGATACTTTTCAGTTGAGTTCAAGGCTTTTGGTCAACCCACTGGTATGTACTTTTCTATTGATTTAAGAAATAAAAAATTACTGAATACGTGGTCCAATTAAGCAAGCACTTGTGTCTTGATTTTTTTTTCAATTACTTGCGTTTGTTTTAAAATTCCAGAGACTCCAAACTAAACGACGATACTTTTCAGTTGAGTTCAAGGCTTTTGGCCAACCCACTGGTATGTACTTTTCTATTGATTTAAGAAATAAAAAATTTCTGAATACCTGGTCCAATTAAGCAAGCACTTGTGTCTTGGTTTTTTTTTCAATTACTTGCATTTGTCTTAAAATTCCAGAGACTTTCCAAACTAAACGACGATACATTTCAGTTGAGTTCAAGGCTTTTGGCCAACCCACTGGTATGTACTTTTCTATTGATTTAAAAAATAAAAAAATTACTGAATACGTGGTGCAAATATGCGGGCACTTGTGTGCTCTTTTTTCCAATTCAAGTTTAATTGCGTTTGTCTTAAAGTTACGGAGATCTTGCAAACTAAACAATACTTTTCAGAGAATTTTCGGCATATAAGGGGACCAACTGCTTCGAAATTTCAAAGTTAAAGTCTGACTTAAGACTGTGCACAACTAAGTAGTTGTGAATTCAATTTAAAAAAATGAAGCTGTTAAAACAATTGCTAACTGTTATTGTGGCTGCATTGTTGCTGGCGGCCCAACAGACCGCTGCTGCTGCTGCTAACGACAACACTCCAGCCAACAACAACAGCAACGCTGCAAAAATGAGTAATATGGCTGTTGCTACCAAAGTTGCTGAAGAAGTTTTGACTACTAGAAGTAATAATAAAATACATACCGACAACGTTGTTGGCGCAACCGAGTTTCGTATGTCTGAAAAGGATCCCAAAGGCACACTCAGAAGAAAATCTACACCTACCCGTGCAAGTGGTGTAGGTGTTGACAAAGTAATTAAAATTGATGATTACAGTGTCGATAAGCCTGATGCCGCTGGATCTAGCTCTATCGGCGGAACCGGTAGTCAAACCATTGGCAAAGACTCCGACATTGATATCAGTGAACGCAAACCGCGGAGGGGAAGACCAAAGAAGAATTAACTTAACATACAATTTAATTGTTTACTAGAAAATGTTTGGTAAAATATAACTACATACACGGATACATATGTGTGTACCTATATATTTAAGTGTACAATTACATATTAGTGCGGCGCCAAATACATTGTATGATTATATAAAATTTCGTTGAAGTTTGTTTGCTTTATTTAGGGCCGATTTCATAATAAGAGGAAGAAGATGAATATTGCATTATAGGACTAAACAAACAAAACAACAAACAAAATCGGTTAAAAAATTTTAATAAATTTTTCATATTTGATTTTGACAGACTGCAGAAATTAATTTTTCTCTGGCAAAAGAGACCTTTAAAGAACTTAAATGTCCGTTTTTCATTTCATTTCATTTATTTCAGTCATTGGTTACAAGGCCTTACATACTAGATATGTATGTTGTATGTATAAAAATTCTATGTTTCAAGAAATTGGATTTAAAGTTTTGGTGACTTAGAACTAATAATTAATAAATGATTGTAAGTAAGTATATTGCACCCAAATTTTAAAGAACCGTATTCAAAAGATTTAAAAAGGCGACTCTCGAGAGGGAGAAGTAAAGAGAAATGACATTACTAGTGGAATTTAACTCAATCAAAGCACGGGTGATTGGGTGATTGGGGCATTACCAGCACACTTTGTTTTAAAGTTAACTCCATAAAAAGGCTAGAAGTTCCGAAGGGATCGCTGGGGAACGTTAAATCGAATCCTTTTCAATAAGTAAGGGCAGTCAATAGCACTTATTAAGATACTATGAGTAAACAACATGCACAGGAGGGCGGAATGAATTGGGGCTTTTTTTGAAATCATTATTGCTCTACCTGCAGAACGTTGCATTTCAAATACGTACAGAAGTAAGACCGCAAAACAGGGCCGTAGCTAGACTTAAATTTAAGGTAGGGCAGCGTTGGTTTAAGGTAGGGCGGAAGTAAATAATGTATCACAATTAATCTGACATCGAGGCATGGCTTCCAAAATCAATCAGCATGTATACCACTTTTTTCTAGGTCAGTGACGTACATTTAATACCTATTTGTTGACAGTACATAAGCAATACTCATTGAGAATAAGCCAACAAGATGGTTCAGCTTCCAGATTTAGATGTTGAGATCCACGTCTAAGTGCGAGTGAGTACTGGGTGGGCGATACGAGTAAATAGATACGACCAAAAGTAACATTTAAGTTTATTGTTTCTGCAAACTTATTCTAATAATAAAAATAGTAAAAGCATTCAAACACGCTGAATTCTGCGGTTCGCCATGTTATTAAAAATGCGGAGAACTTCGTTCAGATCAACCGATTTTGTTGTCTTTTTCTCAAAGGCGAGAAATACCATACCAGCCATTCTCTCGTGACCCATTGACAGCCTTTGAGGCCTATTGATTGATTTGATTTGATTTATTCATTCATTTTTCTTACAAAGTGAATTCATACATGTATGCGTAACAAAATATTACCTTATTTGTACTACTAAATAATTAAATCGTAATGTAAGAAAAAGCAAAGCATTCTTTAAAATTTTTGATGTGTAAACATCTTTGCTGTAGCTACGAGTGATTTCGAAAAACAGGTAAAGTTTACGCGTAAACATGTAAATGCGTAAATGCGTAAACCGTAAATGACCTTCGCATTGTCGGTGGTAGGTAGGTAGCTAGGCATATACTTACAAATGCTTGCATGCATAGTCGTGCAAATGCAAATATCAGCAACAACAGCAACGAAGCGAAGCGAAGTTGTTGTTGTTGTTGTTTTCTGCAACAATGCGACAAATAGGCAAAATAAAAAGGACAAACCTGTTTGAACATGTATGCAAATGTATGGATATGCATTTTTCTGAGCAATATTGGCATCAAATGAAAGGTTTTGAGCAGGACTTCGATATGAAGCTCTTTTCATTGTGACCCCTAGACCGGGTCTCCAGATATGCGTCAAAACGAGGACCCGGATGATCCTTGAATGTTTCTGAGCAAAATTGTTCTCAAATGAAAGGTTTTGAGGAAGGCTTCATCAGAGAGCTCTACTCTTTATGATTCCTAGGTCGGGTCCCGAGATATACATAGGTCAAAACGAGGACCCGGGTGATCCTTGAATGCTTCTGAGCAATATTGGTATCAAATGAAAGGTTTTGAGAAGGCCTTCTACAGGGAGCTCTCTTCTTTATGGTTCATAGGTCGGGTCCGGAGATATGGTTCAAAACGAGGACCCGAATGATCTTCCATGTTTCTGAGCAATATTGGTATCAAATGAAAGGTTTTGAGCAAGGCTTCTACAGGGAGCTCTACTCTTTATGAGTCCTAGGTCGGGTCCCGAGATATGGGTCAAAACGAGGACCCGGATGATCCTTGAATGTTTCTGAGCAAAATTGGGATCAAATGAAAGTTTTTGAGCAGGACTTCGATATGAAGCTCTTTTCATTGTGACCCCTATACCGGGTCTCCAGACATGGGTCAAAACGAGGACCCGGATGATCTTGCATGTTTTTGAGCAATATTGGTATCTAATGAAAGGTTTCGAGCAAGCCTTCTACAGGGAGCTTTATTCTTTATGGTTCCTAGGTTGGGTCCGGAGATATGGATCAAAACGAGGACCCGGATGATCTTGCATATTTCTGAGCAATATTGGTATCTAATGAAAGGTTTTGAGCTGGCCTTCTACAGGGAGCTCCATTCTTTATGATTTCTAGGTCGGGTCCCGAGATATGGGTCAAAACGAGGACTCGGATGATCTTGCTTGTTTCTGAGCAATACTGGTATCAAATTAAAGGTTTTGAGAAGGACTTCGATATGAAGCTCTTTTAATTGTGACCCCTAGGCAGTGTTTCCAGATATGGCTCACAACGAGGACCCGAATGATCCTTGAATGTTTCTGAGCAATATTGGTATCAAATGAAAGGTGTTGAGCAGGACTTCAACACAGAGTCCCGAGATATGGGTCAAACGTGGACCCGAATGAGTTTATATATTTTTATTTAATTTTAAGTAGCAGAGTTCAACAAATCCTTGATTTTGCCATGTGATAGCTCTAAAAGAAACGATTTAACACTTACTAAAAATTTCCGCAAATCTCTAATGATACGTATAGGCGCAGGTAATGCATTGAAAACTTTACATGAGACAACAGTAAAGAAGTTATTGAAGTGCGTAGTGCGAGATGTGTGATTGCAGTTATGGGCCCGTCAGAATGAATACTTTTCCAGCAATCCAGCTCCGTTTAACATACTTCAATTTCATATATTTGTTACGGCAAAGTTGAAGTACTGAATGTGTCGATCGTCATTCAAATACATGTAATTCCACTCTGCTGTCAGTTAAACGGATTGCTGGATTGACGGAAAAGTATTCATTCTCACGCCCCTATTAGTGTTGAAAAGGTTGATTCGCACACTGCAGTACTACATCCTATGGTCGCTATAAATGCAAAAAGTCCATATGTCCTTTAAACGCCTCTCGTTGCGGTGAAGATAGGGACCAACCGCCAAGTTTTCGAGATATTTTGAAATTTCAGTTTTTGAGATAAGAAAAAAAAGTAGGATTACTCATTTCTCAATATCTCCGCCATTACCGTCCCGATTTTTGCGTTATTTATTTTTTGACAGGATGAAATACGCTTTCCAACAAAGCAAAAATAATTAAAATCGCCTTTAAAGTGGCGGAGTTATGGCGAACAAAAATTTTTTTTTATGAAAATTTTCAGATTTTTTTCGAAATTCATCTTTTTTGTAATTTTTTTTACGAAATATTAAATATCCTCCTGGTTTCATATTTTGAGTCAATAGCCTATTTCTTAGTGAACATTTTGGCACCTTCCGGATTATAATCTGTGGAAAAATGGCAAAGTTATAAGAGATTAACTGAAGAAACCTATATTTATATTTTCATTGAACTTTCAAATCTGGCAAATGTAAACCACTATAACAATAACACTAGTTTACAGCAAAAAATACCTAGAAATCGGGGTATGAGGGAAAATTGGCATGGGCCCCTTGAGCTTAAAACTATTTATTTTTATTTTTTGCACGGTTAGATTTTTTAGATAACGGCAATTTTCCGTTTTTTGATTATCACTTCATTCAAAAATATTTTTCACTAAAGTTACATGTGCGATAACAGCTAACAGCACCTCGTTATTGTAATCGGTAATTAAAATACGCTTTTAACGGCATACAACTTGTGGTGGTTGATTAAAAACTCACTGAGTGATAGCTGGTCAAAGTAAAAATTTTGTGGAATTTTTTAAAATTTTTTTTAATTTCGTTTTTGAAAATAGATTTTTTATAAGAAGTTGGGAAAATCAGAAAAAGATTTATTTTAAAAATTAGCCTATTAAATTGCGAACATTTTAAGCGTAATGTTACCAAGATTCCATTAGTACTTTATTTTTAGCGATTTTTTTTGAGGTGAAACGAAAAGGATATTTTATAGACGAAAAACTTGATTAGGTGACCCAACTATTCGAAAACGACTTCATAGCTCAAAAGGACATTAGAGCGATATTTAGAGCTCCACCAGACTAAAATAATGACAAATCAAAAAAAAATATTTCCACGGTATTTCGCGGTATAAAAAAAAGAAAAAATTGTCCCGAAACCCTCTCAACATAAGCTTCATATATAAGTGATGAATTTTACAACGATGAGCGTTCTCACGAAGAAATAAAAAAAGAACATGGGATTGCGATACCAAAGCCATTGGAATATCAGGGACATTGAATGATGAGCCATTTTTGCTGGTTCCTCCTTCGAGAAGAACAAAATGTACCAAAACGGCGAAAACTATCAACATTTAAACACTTTTAATATACATAACAATAAAAAAATGTAGGTTAAGTACAATATTGTGATAAAAAATAAACATAGGTTTGTTCATTAAATCTCTTATAGCATTGTAATTTTTCTACGGATTATAATCTGGAAAGTGCCAAAATGTTCATTAAGAAATAGGTTGTTGACTAAAAGTGTGAAACCAGGAGAATATATAATATTTATTTAAAAAAAATTACAAAAAAGTATATGAATGTCGGAAAAAAAAACTGAAAATTTTCATAAAAAAATTTTTTGATCGCTAAAACTCCGTCAATTTAACGTCGAATTTAACTATTTTGGCTTTGTTGGAAAGGGTATTTCATCCTCTCAAAACAAAATTAAATAACGTAAAAATCGAAGTAATGGCGGAGATATTGACTAATTAGTAATCCTACTTTTTTTCTTATATCATAAATTGAAATTTCAAATTATCTCGAAAACTGTTCTACTTTTGAACCATCTGATTACATATTTGGAATCAGCAGAAAATTCTACATAGGAATCATGTATCAAATGTCGAGGATATGAAAATTTTTGAAATTTTGTCGGGTAGTGTTATTCCATACCTAAGAGAGCTATGATCTTAAAAATGTTATGTATGTGGGTCCCCTGCAGGTATGCACGCAAGTCGAGGTGAGAAAAAACTCTCGAAGATGATTAAACGATAACCATAGAAAATTTAGACACCTCATTTTTCTATCGAGTAAAATGTTTTAGATTAGCACACAGCCTTAGAAATCAATTCCGCCTTTGGTGTTGTTCGCCCACAGTGAGATTAGTTTTTATCAGAAAAGTGCCGGATTGAACCATTCCTTTAACCAAACTGCAAAAATTCGATGGTCTTATTTAATTATATCTGTGGTGCAGGGTGGATTCTCCATATCATACATTGCAACCGCAATAATTTTTTTTTCTCAACCTATGACAAAAAATTTAATTATAGAAATTCATCTCACTTGTTGGCCTTTTTAAGGTAGGGCATTCTAATTTTAAGGTAGGGCATTGCCCCACAATGCCCCCCCCCCCCCCTAGCTACGGGCCTGCCGCAAAATATTATTGGCCTAGTCCTTTATTTGGAGGTGCCTCAATTCCATTAAATAATGGACAAAATGCTCCAGATGCATAAATTTAATTTGCTAATTTCTCCTAAAAATATACATAATTTTCCGATGAAAAATGTTTAAATCAGTGTCTCCACGATATAAGGAGCTTAGTGATGTGGGAGAACTAATAAAACCGCAAATTTGGTTCAGCATGGAGTAAATGTTATTGAGATGAAACTGGATTGCACGAAAATGTCGCTTGACGTCTTTTGAAACGCCTCCACCCCTCACGCCCCCAGTTTTTGATGAATCTCTATCCTTCAGAAAAACATTGAAATATTTGGGATCAAAGAACTAACTATCAAAGAATTTTTAGTTAAGCCAGGTCTCGACAAGAGCGAAGATGTCATAGTCTAGTTGGGCATTGAGGGAATATACTGCGTCCGATTTTGTTTGCATCCCTGATAGATTTTGGAAATATATTTTTAGAGCGCTGTTGGCTGAGCGCACTGACGATGTCACTTCTCTTCTAGTTTTTTTTTGGACCTCTTGGAAAAAACTTAAAAGGCTTAACTGTAACGTTCCTGGGCCATATATCAGAGTCAAGGTCCTTCTTGTGCCTCCGGGACTGCCAACTTAAGATTAACTCTTTTGAATTCGCTAAGAATAGCATCCTCTTTGATGAGTTTGAAGCAAGTGAAGATTGACTTTTCTAATCCCGATTGTTTGGAGACGTAGCTTGTTATGGTGCAGTGAAATAACGCCCGTGGAATTAACGCCCGCGGGCGTTTTTTCCTTTCTTGAAAAAGAAATAGCGCCTGCGAATTAAACGAAATTAAACCCGTGGGTTTCATTTCCATTCAGAAAGGGAAAGAACGCCCGCGCGCCCTATTCGGCGATGTGGGCTTTTATTTCTCTTTCGAAAGGGCAATTAACCCCGCAGACGGGGTTTTCTTTAAATATGGTGTATTAGTGGGAAAAGCGCCGCAGGCCAAAAATTGGAATAAAAAATCGCGCGATTTTTAATTGCAATTTTTCGTTTTCTTTTAAATGTGTTTACTGTTGTTACATGTTGTTTACTCATAGTATCTTAATAAGTGCTATTGACTGCACTTACTTATTGGAAAGGATTCGATTTAACGTTCCCCAGCGATCCCTTCGGAACTTCTAGCCTTTTTATGGAGTTAACTTTAAAACAAAGTGTGCTGGTAATGCCCCAATCACCCGTGCTTTGATTGAGTTAAATTCCACTAGTAATGTCATTTCTCTTTACTTCTCCCTCTCGAGAGTCGCCTTTTTAAATCTTTTGAATACGGTTCTTTAAAATTTGGGTGCAATATACTTACTTACAATCATTTATTAATTATTAGTTCTAAGTCACCAAAACTTTAAATCCAATTTCTTGAAACATAGAATTTTTATACATACAACATACATATCTAGTATGTAAGGCCTTGTAACCAATGACTGAAATAAATGAAATGAAATGAAAAACGGACATTTAAGTTCTTTAAAGGTCTCTTTTGCCAGAGAAAAATTAATTTCTGCAGTCTGTCAAAATCAAATATGAAAAATTTATTAAAATTTTTTAACCGATTTTGTTTGTTGTTTTGTTTGTTTAGTCCTATAATGCAATATTCATCTTCTTCCTCTTATTATGAAATCGGCCCTAAATAAAGCAAACAAACTTCAACGAAATTTTATATAATCATACAATGTATTTGGCGCCGCACTAATATGTAATTGTACACTTAAATATATAGGTACACACATATGTATCCGTGTATGTAGTTATATTTTACCAAACATTTTCTAGTAAACAATTAAATTGTATGTTAAGTTAATTCTTCTTTGGTCTTCCCCTCCGCGGTTTGCGTTCACTGATATCAATGTCGGAGTCTTTGCCAATAGTTTGACTACCGGTTCCGCCGATAGAGCTAGATCCAGCGGCATCAGGCTTATCGACACTGTAATCATCAATTTTAATTACTTTGTCAACACCTACACCACTTGCACGGGTAGGTGTAGATTTTCTTCTGAGTGTGCCTTTGGGATCCTTTTCAGACATACGAAACTCGGTTGCGCCAACAACGTTGTCGGTATGTATTTTATTATTACTTCTAGTAGTCAAAACTTCTTCAGCAACTTTGGTAGCAACAGCCATATTACTCATTTTTGCAGCGTTGCTGTTGTTGTTGGCTGGAGTGTTGTCGTTAGCAGCAGCAGCAGCGGTCTGTTGGGCCGCCAGCAACAATGCAGCCACAATAACAGTTAGCAATTTTTTTAACAGCTTCATTTTTTTAAATTGAATTCACAACTACTTAGTTGTGCACAGTCTTAAGTCAGACTTTAACTTTGAAATTTCGAAGCAGTTGGTCCCCTTATATGCCGAAAATTCTCTGAAAAGTATTGTTTAGTTTGCAAGATCTCCGTAACTTTAAGACAAACGCAATTAAACTTGAATTGGAAAAAAGAGCACACAAGTGCCCGCATATTTGGACCACGTATTCAGTAATTTTTTTATTTTTTAAATCAATAGAAAAGTACATACCAGTGGGTTGGCCAAAAGCCTTGAACTCAACTGAAATGTATCGTCTATAGAAAGGTACATACTAGTGGGTTGACCAAAATCCTTGAACTCAACTGAGAGGTATCGTCGTTTAGTTTGGAAAGTCTCTGGAATTTTAAGACAAACGCAAGTAATTGAAAAAAAAACCAAGACACAAGTGCTTGCTTAATTGGACCACGTATTCAGTAATTTTTTATTTCTTAAATCAATAGAAAAGTACATACCAGTGGGTTGACCAAAAGCCTTGAACTCAACTGAAAAGTATCGTCGTTTAGTTTGGAGTCTCTGGAATTTTAAAACAAACGCAAGTAATTGAAAAAAAAATCAAGACACAAGTGCTTGCTTAATTGGACCAGGTATTCAGTAATTTTTTATTTCTTAAATCAATAGAAAAGTACATACCAGTGGGTTGACCAAAAGCCTTGAACTCAACTGAAAAGTATCGTCGTTTAGTTTGGAAAGTCTCTGGAATTTTAAGACAAACGCAAGTAATTGAAAAAAAAAAAAACCAAGACACAAGTGCTTGCTTAATTGGACCACGTATTCAGTAATTTTTTATTTCTTAAATCAATAGAAAAGTACATACCAGTGGGTTGACCAAAAGCCTTGAACTCAACTGACAAGTATCGTCTATAGAAAGGTACATACACTCAAAAAAAAAATTACTCAGATTATGGAAAAGTGGGAATGATTCGGCGCTAAAGACAATTTTCATTGTTTTGATGTACAATTTCGGAAGGGCAATTAAGCCCGCGACGGGATTTTTTTAAATATGGTGTATTAGGGAAAAAAGCGCCGCAGGCGAAAAATTGGAATAAAAAATCGCGCGATTTTTAATTCCAATTTTTCGTTTTTTTTTTAATATGGTGTATTAGTATTGGAAAAAGCGCCGCAGGCGAATCAAATGAGTAATCCCGAAAATAAGACATGTGACACAGAAGACATTGATGTATCCGAAATGGATTGTTCTGACTATGAAGAAACGGCGGACAATTTTTGCGAGAGTCAAAGCATGTTGTTGTGTGTTATTTGTTTTACCAAGCCACGCGATGTTCTCTTAAGCCCATGCAATCACTTTAAATTGTGTGCGGATTGCTTTGGAGAGCACAGTAAGGTTGCAATCGTAAATGGCAATAGAAACCCTGCAAAAAGTGGGACCACGTAATATGCTAGTACAGGACCAGGTTACGTTGTGACAGTTCCTAGTTACAGAGGTGGTCCAAATATATGAAAAAATATGGTTAAATTAACATTGCGATGTCATTGGACATGACCACTCCTGCTTCACCGCTGCATAACAAAGAACTATATAAAAAACCACCCCATTTGGGCCATAGACTAGTATGCTTACAGTGGACCACATTTTAAACTACATCCCAATACCCTAGACCGAGCCAAATTGCCGACCAACCACGAATTAGTTGGTGGCGAACGACAATTTACATTCGATGTGGTCCGATGCAGCATAACATGTAACCAAGTCTGTAACTAGGCCGCTTCACGCGTGGTACTATGCAGCATAACATGTAACCAAGTCCGTAACCACGTCCCTTCAGACCTACTTTATAGCCCCAGGCCCGACGAGAGGGGGGGCTGAGGGGGTCAATTGCCCCGGGCCCGGGCTTTAGAGGGCCCGGGAATCTCAAAATAATATCCAAGTTTTTGCTTACAGAAAATAAACAAACAACACCTTTAATCACCTTTCGTAGATAGCAATCATTTTAAATTTCAACAAATTTTAAAAATCTCTTAACGTGTCTGCACCCCACTTAAGGAATTGTTGGTTTTTGGCGTCGACTTTGCAGCATAAATTTGAATTCGTTTTCTGTTGCAACAGAAAAATTCGGTATGATGCAAATTCTTATACAGCGATATGGGTATTTCCTGGGCCTTTCGGACGGTATGTTCGCACGATTTTTTGAACTTTTGAGGCAGAAATATCGCGAAATATTGTATCGTTTTATGATAGAAGGAAAGATTTAGGCCACAGCTAATGATTAAAGTATGTTAGCGACAGAAATTTAGTTTAATGCCTCTGTTTTAGCCACTTAAACTGCGTTCCGGACGCTACAAAAACACGTCCATTTTTTTTTTTAAGTGGCTAAAACAGAGGCATTAAGCTAAATTTCTGTCGCTAACATACTTTAATCATTAGCCGTGGCCTAAATCTTTCCATTTATCATAAAACGATACAATATTTCGCGATATTTCTGCCTCAAAAGTTAAAAAAATCGTGCGAACATACCGTCCGAAACGCCCAGAAAATGCCCATATATGTACGTGTATGTATGTATGTAAACAGCGATACGCCGAAAACAAACGAAGCTTGCGAAGTTAAAATTTGCTTTGGTGCTTCGTACAGTTGAATTCGATTGCTGTTTCATTAAAGCGTTCAGCAGAATCAGTCTTTTGATATACCAAATTCCTACCAACAAATATTTGTATTCCAATTTAAAGAAATTTATTTCATACAAATAAGGCAATATGTATTTAAACAGAATTCATTCAGACCTATGCACTATGGTTCAAAATCGAAATATTGAGGAATTAAACCCAACTATCGACTTTTGATTTTCCCAAAAAAAAAAAAAATAATTACCTTTTACTACACATTAATGTAGTAAATAAAAAATAAAAAAAAATAATGTCAACTGGCTATCACTTGTTTGTCAGAAAGCTTTCAAAGTCTTGGTTTCGATTTTTGTATTCGTAAAAAAGATGTTACTCAAATTATATAAAAATCTCAAGTGGTGATAAAAAGCTAACGAATTTGAATAAAGTGTGTTTATAAAATGGAAAATATTAATAAAGGTATGTAAAATCAAGAACAACAAACTTTTTCTGAAACAATAATAATCGTTAATATATTTTTGAGTTTAAATAAGCCGTGTTGTGTTTTGATTTTTGTGAGTTTTTTCTGTGTTAAATAGAATATAAATAAGTTTGATCAAATAAGATCAATACAAATTATATATGTAGTTACAGTTAATAGTGTCCTCTTTAATGCAAATGTTATTTTATCTGCGGGAGTTTACAAGCGAGGCTACAATTTCACTTTTTTCAGAACAAAGTAAACTTCGAAAATGGCGATACTTTACAATTTTATATTGATAATAATAAAAATATAAAACTCATTTATATATAGGGTTTAAAAACCTAATAATTTCCCTTGAAAATAACGTTTAATTTTTTCGGATATCTTCTTTAGTACCTAAAAAAAATAAAAAAGTTTAAAATTTCCTATAGCAAAGTTAATGAACTTAAAATAACAATATCTCTAAAACTACACGTAGCATCGAAAATCTGACTTCAGATTCAGATTCACCGTATCGGAAACCTTCAGAAAAGTAAAGTTTTATCTCTATTTGAAATTCAACCTAAATTTACAGTTTCCACTATGTATGGCAGCAGCAGCGAAAAATGGGCGTGGCTCGCCAGACCTGTAAAGTGCAAGTACCAGTACAAGTACAAGTACCAGTACCTCAGTACTTCGAAATTCCAGTACAAGTACAAGTACTTTAATACTTGTACTTGAATTTTACAATTACAAGTACTCTACTGATAAGTACTTTTTAAGTACGTACACATTTCTATGTTTTTGTTTTGCTTTTTTGAATGTTTTTATTGAAATAAAAATTTGAAATCAAAATGAACTGAGCTAATATTTTTTTGTTTGAAAAAATCTGAAATAGTTTGTCAAAAAGTGCTTGCATATACATTGATAAGTACTTGTACTTGTACTTGGAATTTCCAAGTATAAGTACTGTGGTACTCGTACTTCGAATTTCCAAGTACAAGTACTGTGGTACTTGTACTTATTTGGTACTTAGTACCAGTATCTACTGAGTATTTTACAGGTCTGTGGCTCGCCCATTTTCGTCATGAGACATTACTTTACCTTTAAATACCCTATGAAAAGTTTTAGACCGATATCTTAACTGTAACTATTTTATTCCTCAAAACTGAATTTTGAACCATAGTGCTATGGTCCCATGGACAATATTACTCAGTATGACCCATGGATTCGGAAACTGGATGTGCCTTTTGAACAATACATTTGACCCACCTTAATATGTACATATATTTCTATGTAAACATATTTACTTGATCTGTATTAATGTATAGATAAAATAAAGTTCGTGACTATATATTCATTGAATTTTGATTTTGAGAATTTGTTCATTTAGTATGGGGGCCCGTAGTTATTTTGACCCCGGGCCCGGATTTTCTCTCGGCGGCCCTGTATAGCCCCGTCCCATTGGACCACCTGGTCCTCAAATTTTTGAAGGGAATATTTTGTGCCCGGTTTGTCGTCAAATTGTTGAAAACTCTATATGAGTATTTGTTTAGATTGTGGTCTGAAAGTGCCAATATGTATGTAATGAAGTTTTGTTTATTTTGATTGCGTATTTAAATAATTACTTACTTAGAGACCTTGAAAATTGTTACTAATAAATGATTATAGAAATTTACTGAAGCTTTGTTTATTTTGATTGAGTATTTGAATATTTAGAAGGGGATTTAAAAAAAAATTGAAAGAATCGAAAAATTGGAATTAAAAATTGCGCGAGTTTTAATTCCAATTTTTCGCCTGCGGCGCTTTTTCCAATAATAATACACCATATTTAAAAAAAAAAACTAAAAATTGGAATTAAAAATCGCGCGATTTTTTATTCCAATTTTTCGCCTGCGGCGCTTTTTTCCCTAATACACCATATTTAAAAAAAGCCCGTCGCGGGCTTAATTGCCCTTCCGAAATTGTACATCAAAACAATGAAAATTGTCTTTAGCGCCGAATCATTCCCACTTTTCCATAATCTGAGTAATTTTTTTTTTGAGTGTATGTACCTTTCTATAGACGATACTTTTCAGTTGAGTTCAAGGCTTTTGGTCAACCCACTGGTATGTACTTTTCTATTGATTTAAGAAATAAAAAATTACTGAATACGTGGTCCAATTAAGCAAGCACTTGTGTCTTGGTTTTTTTTTTTCAATTACTTGCGTTTGTCTTAAAATTCCAGAGACTTTCCAAACTAAACGACGATACTTTTCAGTTGAGTTCAAGGCTTTTGGTCAACCCACTGGTATGTACTTTTCTATTGATTTAAGAAATAAAAAATTACTGAATACGTGGTCCAATTAAGCAAGCACTTGTGTCTTGATTTTTTTTTCAATTACTTGCGTTTGTTTTAAAATTCCAGAGACTCCAAACTAAACGACGATACTTTTCAGTTGAGTTCAAGGCTTTTGGCCAACCCACTGGTATGTACTTTTCTATTGATTTAAGAAATAAAAAATTTCTGAATACCTGGTCCAATTAAGCAAGCACTTGTGTCTTGGTTTTTTTTTCAATTACTTGTATTTGTCTTAAAATTCCAGAGACTTTCCAAACTAAACGACGATACATTTCAGTTGAGTTCAAGGCTTTTGGCCAACCCACTGGTATGTACTTTTCTATTGATTTAAAAAATAAAAAAATTACTGAATACGTGGTGCAAATATGCGGGCACTTGTGTGCTCTTTTTTCCAATTCAAGTTTAATTGCGTTTGTCTTAAAGTTACGGAGATCTTGCAAACTAAACAATACTTTTCAGAGAATTTTCGGCATATAAGGGGACCAACTGCTTCGAAATTTCAAAGTTAAAGTCTGACTTAAGACTGTGCACAACTAAGTAGTTGTGAATTCAATTTAAAAAAATGAAGCTGTTAAAAAAATTGCTAACTGTTATTGTGGCTGCATTGTTGCTGGCGGCCCAACAGACCGCTGCTGCTGCTGCTAACGACAACACTCCAGCCAACAACAGCAACGCTGCAAAAATGAGTAATATGGCTGTTGCTACCAAAGTTGCTGAAGAAGTTTTGACTACTAGAAGTAATAATAAAATACATACCGACAACGTTGTTGGCGCAACCGAGTTTCGTATGTCTGAAAAGGATCCCAAAGGCACACACAGAAGAAAATCTACACCTACCCGTGCAAGTGGTGTAGGTGTTGACAAAGTAATTGAAATTGATGATTACAGTGTCGATAAGCCTGATGCCGCTGGATCTAGCTCTATCGGCGGAACCGGTAGTCAAACCATTGGCAAAGACTCCGACATTGATATCAGTGAACGCAAACCGCGGAGGGGAAGACCAAAGAAGAATTAACTTAACATACAATTTAATTGTTTACTAGAAAATTTTTGGTAAAATATAACTACATACACGCATACATATGTGTGTACCTATATATTTAAGTGTACAATTACATATTAGTGCGGCGCCAAATACATTGTATGATTATATAAAATTTCGTTGAAGTTTGTTTGCTTTATTTAGGGCCGATTTCATAATAAGAGGAAGAAGATGAATATTGCATTATAGGACTAAACAAACAAAACAACAAACAAAATCGGTTAAAAAATTTTAATAAATTTTTCATATTTGATTTTGACAGACTGCAGAAATTAATTTTTCTCTGGCAAAAGAGACCTTTAAAGAACTTAAATGTCCGTTTTTCATTTCATTTCATTTATTTCAGTCATTGGTTACAAGGCCTTACATACTAGATATGTATGTTGTATGTATAAAAATTCTATGTTTCAAGAAATTGGATTTAAAGTTTTGGTGACTTAGAACTAATAATTAATAAATGATTGTAAGTAAGTATATTGCACCCAAATTTTAAAGAACCGTATTCAAAAGATTTAAAAAGGCGACTCTCGAGAGGGAGAAGTCAAGAGAAATGACATTACTAGTGGAATTTAACTCAATCAAAGCACGGGTGATTGGGTGATTGGGGCATTACCAGCACACTTTGTTTTAAAGTTAACTCCATAAAAAGGCTAGAAGTTCCGAAGGGATCGCTGGGGAACGTTAAATCGAATCCTTTCCAATAAGTGCAGTCAATAGCACTTATTAAGATACTATGAGTAAACAACATGCACAGGAGGGCGGAATGAATTGGGGCTTTTTTTGAAATCATTATTGCTCTACCTGCAGAACGTTGCATTTCAAATACGTACAGAAGTAAGACCGCAAAATATTATTGGCCTAGTCCTTTATTTGGAGGTGCCTCAATTCCATTAAAGAATGGACAAAATGCTCCAGATGCATAAATTTAATTTGCTAATTTCTCCTAAAAATATACATAATTTTCCGATGAAAAATGTTTAAATCAGTGTCTCTACGATATAAGGAGCTTAGTGATGTGGGACAACTAATAAAACCGCAAATTTGGTTCAGCATGGAGTAAATGTTATTGAGATGAAACTGGATTGCACGAAAATGTCGCTTGACGTCTATTGAAACGCCTCCACCCCTCACGCCCCCAGTTTTTGATGAATCTCTATCCTTCAGAAAAACATTGAAATATTTGGGATCAAAGAACTCATTATCAAAGAATTTTTAGTTAAGCCAGGTCTCGACAAGAGCGAAGATGTCATAGTCTAGTTGGGCATTGAGGGAATATACTGCGTCCGATTTTGTTTGCATCCCTGATAGATTTTGGAAATATATTTTTAGAGCGCTGTTGGCTGAGCGCACTGACGATGTCACTTCTCTTCTAGTTTTTTTTTTGGACCTCTTGGAAAAAACTTAAAAGGCTTAACTGTAACGTTCCTGGGCCATATATCAGAGTCAAGGACCTTCTTTTCATATTGCGCCTCCGGACTGCTAACTTAAGATTAACTCTTTTGAATTCGCTAAGAATAGCATCCTCTTTGATGAGTTTGAAGCAAGTGAAGATTGACTTTTCTAATCCCGATTGTTTGGAGACGTAGTTTGTTATATCATCTACAGTTACGGAAGTCGAGAATGACGCCAAATGTAGTCATTTCTTTTTGACCACGACTGTAACTTCCAGGTCAGTACAAGCATTTGTACGTACCACATGTACTGGTATTTTCTTGCGTTTCCTGCCGGCTGTCACCCACTGTGCATCGATTTCAACACCAGCAGGTGAGATAGGGGGGTGATCATATATATCATCGGTTTTGGCAGGAGGATTGAGTACGAATCAAGTGTTTCAATCTTCATTTTCTCTCTGAAATTTGTATGGAAATTAGCGAGTTTCGGCACGGGTTTCGAGGTCGAACGAAGATTGAGAGAGCGATTGCAGAAAAAAGAGCGAAACACGTTATGTGGAGGCATGGTATAACCTTTCAATTTGTTGTTGGTACAACGCGATAAAATATCAAAATCGTTTGATCTTCATACAACCGTCTGTGAAACTTGTACAACAAGCCCACTAACGTAACGATTTGTTGTACAACGAGCCCAAGTCGTACGATAAATTGAATGGTTAGTGGGCCGCATAAGCTTTGCCCATAAGTTCTTTCACCTTTTGCTCCCGCTTACAGTTCACTCGCTGCTTGCTTGACTGCCTACACACTAGACATATACGCCGACAGTGATTCCGGCGGCGGCGGCGCTATTCCAAAAACATTTCGGCGGCGGCGGCGACGCCGGCGTGCTTTTTCGCGCCGGCGCGCCTGCCCCAAATCTACAAATCACAATCCTTATTCAAATATTAATTTTATTTAGTTACCTTAATATCGCTGGCTGAATGGGATAAATAAACTAATTTCCACCTTAAATTGTTGAA
This sequence comes from Urophora cardui, assembly GCA_960531455.1. NCBI lineage: Eukaryota > Metazoa > Arthropoda > Insecta > Diptera > Tephritidae > Urophora > Urophora cardui. The sequence goes on from OY482671.1 coordinate 11,821,027, forward strand.
ACTTTTTTATTAACAGCAAAAAACAATTGTTACATAAACTAAAATATAAAATAAAGAAAATAAATATTAAAGAATATACACAAATCCATATGTAAGGGTAAATTTAAATTCATTTGCTTATTTTGTATGATAATAAACGGGCATACATATATTTACATACATATTTATATATATGTATGTATATAAGGCACTTTAAAATAAATATATGTATATACAATGTTGGAAAAAATAATAGGGACAAAATGTTGCAATTCTCAATTTATTTCATTTTAAGACCAAATAATAATTACCATATATTGATGCTTACACGGAGAGGACATGCTTCAATGACTCTGGGGTGTTTTTTGTATAATAATTTAATTTTTATGAATAAAAATAATGAAATGTATAATTTAAGTTGGAAATAATAATAGGGACAAACTTTAAATTCGATTGTTTTTCAAATAAACTACAATATTACTGCTGCAGCTAGATTTAAACTAATGTTTAGTTGAAGCTCCTTTATTTTTTATAACTTCCTTACTTCTTCGTGGCATAAGGTTGACCAAATCAGCGCAATTTGCAACTGGTATTACGTACCAAGCTTCTTTAATTTTTTTTCCATAACTCTTGCTTATTTTTCCATTTTTGATCCCCCATCGTCTTCTTTAATATTCCCTATAGGGCTGAGGTTCGACAACTGTGATGGATACTCAAAAACAGCAACTTTCTTACGTTCAAACTATGAGTTTTCGATTTTGGAGGCATGTTTGGGATCATTTTCGGCATCTAATGATATCAAGGAGGGTTGAAATGGTGCAGTTTTGAGTAGAACAATTAGCAACAGACCTCGATAAGTGGGACTAAATGGAAGAGATCCCAGAGAAGTTCCGTATCTGAGAAAAAATTATGTAAGCCAACGAACTGAAATTTTCCAGTAGCTTAAATTCTTTAGGACTGAGGCTAGTAAAGTAGGGAACAGCCAAAGTTTTTGTTAATAACTTTTAACCGGCAAAAAATAAAACATTTCCGCATTCAGCTTCGTGTTCCTGAGGTCAAAACACGTCGATTGGTTCCTTTTTTTAATTTTGAAGAACTTTAGCAGTTAACAAAACTAGGAAAATATGTACACATCCAAGGGCGTAGCCAGGATTTTATCCAGGGGGGGGGCAAGCACATCAAATATTTGAAGCAGTCAAAAATCAATTTTTTTGCGACTAAAATCAAGCGTTGCTGTTCCGCTCTTAAATGTCAAAAATAATACAAATTGGTGAGTGCGACTACAGCAACACTGCTAATATAAAAATGACAACAACAACTATCAAATAAACTGGGTTGCGCAAAGTCAAAAAGTAGTAAAAAAACTACTAAAATACTACTATGTATAAAACAGCTGATCGGGTTGTTGTGTGCAAAATTATTCAAGTCGCTCATTTGGTGAAACCCAAAAGTAAGTTAACCTCAAATCTGGGCTAACTTAAGTCAAAACTTAGTTTTATACTGTTTTCAGACAGAAAATTAATGTAGTGCAATACATTTATAATATAACAATAAATTCTTGTGTTTCACACACACTCAATTAACAAGGAGATGTCACTTTTCATTAAATTATTTGTTATTATTGACAAGAATTTTTTAATAAATAATCCCAGTAAACATTCGGAGTCATAAAAAAGTCAGAAAGGAATCGTAAACTGGAGCATTCACACTCATTATGAGCTAATTTTGGATTCCGAAATGTATGTATTTCTGTTCTTAAGGTGGTCCCCTGATATGAGCCTAATTTCATACATTTTATGAGCCTGAATATGTAGTGAAACCAAAAAAAATGTCTTTTGTTTTTGCATTTTCCTTCCCCTAACCCAATTCCCTTTATCCCCTCTCTCCATTCACCCAGCTTATTCTCCTCTTCTCTCATTGGTTGCGTTCAGAAGTCGGAACTGTTGAGCAAAACTGTTGTGTAGATATCACTGAGCGGAAAGGGATATAATTTGCTCCTTCTGAACGAGCTGATACAGAAAATAAACAAACTATTATTATAATTACCTATCCACAACATAATCGGCAATAATTTCGCTACTTTGAAACATTTTTATCACATTAAAAAATTCATAAATATAGGTATTTATATATTTGTACATATGTCAAAATCGTAAGCACAAATGTTGTCCGAAGTGAGCCTAAAAAATTTATGATGAAAAAAAGTGTCCAAACTCACGTGTTAATCAAAAATACTCAACTTTGCGCTCAGAAGATAAAAACACAACTGTTGCGCAACCGCTGGGATTCTGAACATAACCATTGTGGGACATTCATTCCTTGCTTTATAGTGTTGTCTATTTGTATTCTCCTCCTGATGAACTTTAGTGATACTTTTATACCTACTTCCCATTTTTCGAATTAGAATTATCATTTAAAAAAAAAAAACAAGAAAAAAAATTATAAAAAAATTTCTCCTAAGCTCATACATATTTCACACATGTTTGTGATGCATATCCGACTCCAAATTATGAGTGCTCTGAGAATGTTTGTTGGGATAATAAATTCATGCCAAAACGAATTGACGGTTGACACTGAAAACCAGTGTTGCCACTTTAGCTATTTTGTAGCTAGATTTAGCTATAACTTTTGGCGTTTAGCTACAGATATTTGCGTTTAGCTATTAGCTATTTTTGTTAGCTTTTTTTTAATAGCTTAGCTATTTTTAGCTATTTTTCTTAATTTCTTTATTTTGCACATCAGTTTATCATTTTAAGCTACACTCAAAAAAAAAATTTCTCTCGATCAAAGACATAATTTTCCTTATTTTGAACACGCGTCCCAATACAAAATTTTCTTTGTTTTGTGTAAATTTTCTCAAAAATGTGGAAAAAACATAAAAAAAACATTCAAACAAATTCTTTGCCATGGGGATTTGTATGGGAATTTAATTTCTCAAAATTAAAGAAATCAAGTCTTCAAAACAAGGAAAGTTGGAAATGGAATGGCGCTTAAAGAATTTTTCATTATTTTAATGTATGAATTTTTTCAAAACAAGTATATGAAACCATGGTAACGCATGTAACAACAATATTTTATAACCCTTTTAACATGTTTTAAGGAAAATTTACTCAAAACAAAGAAAGTAGTGTTCAAAATAGGTAAACAATTTCTTTGACCCCTCCATATATTTTTTTTCTCTCAGTGTAATGAGTCATCTGTGAGCTTATGAGAACTTGAAAGTGTATACTGATCCTTATGATTATCAAACTATACAAAAGTTGATAGTATGGCATGCCTTCCTTATTTTATCGATTATTGGTGCATTCATATGCAAGGTTGATCAATAAGGTTTTCGCAATGCGCATAAGCAACTCTGCCATACATTTTGTTGTTGCCCATTTTGCTGAGTTCGCAAATGACCATTGGCATACGCTACACTGTCAATATGAATCGCGATATTTGAATCGGTATTGATGAATCGCAAGCTAGTGCTGTACGTTCAATATGAATACTGCGATATTTTTCTCGCTTTTTTACTTCCGTCCTTTTCACGGTATATTCGTAAAATTTGTTAGAACTTTATTATCAATTGAGCAACTCCGCCAACGCTTACCGCAGAATATTTAATCTTTAAAAAATATTGAATTTTTTTTCTGTAAATAATGCTTTAAATGCTGTAAAGCCAAAAATATTTGACACTTTCAAGAATGAAAAGGGCCACTTTAACACGGAGGAAATCACTATTTTAGAAATGCAATGGAAAAAACTACACGCATACCCATGGAGGGAAACTACCTCTACAATAAAGTTTTGGGTAGAAGTAAGAAAGCTTAGAAATGCTCTTAACGAAAATCCGTTTGAAGAACTACAATCTTTTGTGTTTAATTTTCTAATCCTACCGCTTAGTAATGCAGAAATAGAACGTAGCTTTTCTGTTATGAACGCAATAAAAACAAAGCAAACAAATAGAATGCAATTATTTATGTTAAACTCTCTATTGACTGTTAGGTATGGTCTAAAAAGGCTTGAAAAATGTTGTAATAACTTTGAAATTCCTAGCGATCTTATTAAAGCAATGACTTCAATTAATATATATGATTCAACCTGTGAATTAAATGAAGAAGATATGATTTTTGAAATGTGATTGAATAAAATTTTTAACTAAAGTTTAAATATTAACTAGTCGCTATTATAATTTATTTTAATACTGAAATTGAATGTACATACATACATACATACATACATATGTAATGAATTGATTTTTTTTTATTGTAATAATCTTATTATGCGGCGTACATATATAAGTACATACAAACAAATATATGTATGTGGCTACAATATATAATATATGTATATATAAATATTCACATATGTGAAGTTGTTTTATGTCACGTCTTTTTAAATAAATGATTATTTGGCTATTTTTGAAAAAAAAATTTTTTGGCTATTTATTTTAGCTATGAAAAAAATTATTTAGCTATTTTTAGCAATTTTTTTTTTTTAATTTAGCTATTAGCTTCAAAATATTCTGGCAACACTGCTGAAAACTTCAAAATTAATAAAAACGAACTTACCTCCCAGAGTTGTATTGGATTTTTATTCGTTTAAAAATTCAATTAATTAGTAATGGATCCATTACTAATTGAACTTCTGGATGGAAGATCGAGCTTCATTATCAACTTAATGAAGAAAATGTGGATAATATAATACAATGGCGCTATTATAACTCTGACGAGTTTTATTTTAATTGGGTGGACCTACAGTTTTATGCCGGCTCCGAACGGCGAATGCATTTTTTGTGAGAAGCTTTTTCATGGCAGAAATACTCTCGGAGGGTATGCCGCCCACTGCCGAGAGGTGACCGCTGCTCTTAAAAAACCCAATAATTGGATTTTTACTAATTAGAAAAATTTGTTTGGCTCGGACCGTGGTTTAACCCGAGACCTCTGGCATAGCAGGCGAGCACTCTACCCACTGCACCACAGCGGCCAGAAAATGTGGATATTTACTCCATTAACAGCCTGTGTGAAATCAGTATTAGCTTTAGTCACGCTGGTGAAACCGGGCCTTAGATTCTGCTTGTCAATGCTAATGCTAAAATATTTAGTGAACTGTAGACACGAATTGAAACAAATCTCACTGTTTTATTTTGACATGTAAATTTCTGTACTATTCTCTGATGCTATTATAATGTTAAGCAGTACCTAGCCAGGGGGGGGGCAGCTGCCCCCCCCTGGCCCTACCTGCCTACGCCCTTGTACACATCTCGCTCCATACGGGTATGGCGCGCCAGCGCACGCCGCCGCGCCGATACGCCGATTTCAAGGATTATGGCGGCGGCGGCGTCAATCGGCGGCGTATATGTCTACTACACACCACACCATTCAACTTGACTAACATTTGTGTTTAAAATTTAAACTTTAAATTAATTAAAAGGTTTTATTGTGATTGTTGATTAGCTTGTGGAGAGTGAAGTGGGGGTAGGCGGGCTTTCAGTCTGTTTTTTTGTTGTTGCTTTTTTTCTATATTAATCTATTGCTAAAATACACATACACGCACTTAGACATGTTGCGGTTGCTGCATTTATCTATGTGGAATCTAAAACACAAGCGTAAGGCAACTTCCCAGCAAAAAATCTAAGCCTTATTTAAGAATTATGACAGAAGATTTAAAGGCTTCTGAAATAAGGCCTGAAAATGTTAGGGAAATCTAAGTTGTATGGGCAGATGCTTAAAAGAAGACCGATTTTTGTGTTGATGTCATCAGGCCATAAGGAGTACTCTCTCTCTCTCTCTATCTCTCTCTCTCTTTGAGAGCACACCTTATTGCTAAGGGTTATCCGCATGCAAAATAGGGCTTACTTAAGGTCCTATTATGGCCTGATAATCAGGCCTTATGTGGTGTATTTATCTATATCTATACTATCTATACTAATTATATAAAATTGATTGTATGGAAAATGTATGTAACGCGATAACTCAAAAAGTACTGGACCGATTTTAATAATTCTCTTTTTAAAATGTCATAAATTCTGAATTCTCAACAACCATGTACTTTTTTTTGCGCATTTCTGAGACTTTAATACCTTTTTCCCGGTTTTAAATTTCGAAAAACTCAAAAAAGCGCAAGCATAGACAGATTCGTTTGGTCATTTGCCGTGTTCAGTGGAGGCGTCGCAGTCGTGCCAGGCAGCGCAGCGCAGACAACTCATATGTTTGTCTTTGCACGCTTGGTTGTTTGGCTCGGTGGCAATCAAAAACCTGTTTATGCATGCATAGTATGCTATAACTCACAAGCGCCTGCACCTACACCTGCGATATTGGCATCAAATGAAAGGTGTTGAACAGGACTTCATCATAGAGTTATTTTCATTGTGATGCCTAAACATCCTCCCCTGTCTGGGTAAGAATGTGGACCCAGATGACTCCGGAATGTTTTTGAACGATATTGGTATGAAAATAAAGGTATTGAGCAGGGCTTTAACACAGACCTATTTTCATTGTGATTTCCATTCCGGGTCTCCTTATATGGGTCAAAAGGTTGATCTGGATGACATCGGGATGTGTCTGAGCGATATTGGTATCGAATGAAAGGTCTTGATCTGGACTTCAATAAAGAGCTCTTTTAATAGTGATGCCTAGGCCGGGTCTCCAGATAAGGGTCAACAGGTGGACCGGATGACCCTCGAATATTTCTGAGCTATATTGCTACCAAATGAAAGATCTTGATGAGGACTTCGACGTAGAATTATTGTATTTGTGATGCCTGGGCCGGGTCCCAAAATATGGGTCAAAATGTGATAGCGGATTAACCCGGCATGTTTCGGTGCAATATTGGTATGAAATGAAAGGTTTTCAACAAGGCTTTTACATGGAGTTCTATTCATAATGATTCCTAGGCCGGGTCACCAGATATGGCTCAAAACGAGGACCCGGATGTTTTTGAGCGATATTGGTATCAAATGAAAAGTATTGGGAACGGCTTCAACATAGAGCTGTAGTGATGGCTAGACAAGGTCATCAAGTGGACCCAGATAACCCCGGAATAACTTAACTTAACTTGGATTGACTTGGCTTGACTTGACTTGGCTTGACTTGACTTGGGTTGACTTGACTTGACTTGGCTTGACTTGACTTGACTTGACTTGACTTGATTTGACTTGATTTGAATTGACTTGAATTGACTTGAATCGATTTTAATTGACTTGACTTGAATTGACTTGACTTGACTTGACTTGACTTGACTTGACTTGAATTGACTTGACTTGACTTGACTTGAATTGACTTGACTTTAATTAATTTGGCTTGACTTGAATTGACTTGAGTTGACTTGACTTTGATTAACTATTATTCCTCATTGCGAAGCAACGGGTATTTGCTAGTACCTTATAAATGCCTTAGTAATAAGGTGTTTTTTGTTTAGCTGCATAATTCACATTTTTTGCTTGCTTTCATATAAATACATATGTACATATGTACGTGTAGTGGCCGCTGCGGTGCAGTGGGTAGAGTGCTCGCCTGCTATGCAAGAGGTCTCGGGTTCAAACCACGGTCCGAGCAAAACACCAAAACAATTTTTCTAATTAGTAAAAATCAAATTATTGGGTTTTGTAAGAGCAGCGGTCACCTCTCGGCAGTGGGCGGCATACCCTCCGAGAGCATTTCTGCCATGAAAAAGCTTCTCACAAAAAATGCATTCGCCGTTCGGAGCCGGCATAAAACTGTAGGTCCACCCAATTAGTAGGAAAAACAAAAAGGAGCACACCTCGAATTGGGACAGAAGCTCGGCCATAAAACTCGTCAGAGTTATAATAGCGCCATTGTATTATTATTATTACGTGTAAAAACATGAATGCGAATGTGCGAAGGATTAAAGTTGCCAACGCAATAACGGTTGTGAGCTGTGCCAAGAAGTTAAATGTGTAGGTACATAAATATATTTTCTTAAGTACAAGGCGTGCATGTAGGTATAGGTATAAGTACATATTTACGGAAAACATTTCTACATATATATAGAAAAATATAGGTATGTAACTATGTGTATAATTTCCGTTTGCATCTTTTCTCAGCAATTTCTCTGCTGTCATTTCTTCATTAACTTTGCGTTTTGTGGTTTGTTTTTGTTGCTACAAAAAAAAAATGCTGCTTATTCTTCTTCCTCTATCGTTCCTTTTTCTGCTTACGAAAACCGCAAATGTTTAATGTGCTCATCATTTGCGACAAGATGGAGTAGACGGATTTTTGTTGAAATTAATTTAGAAGTATGTATATAGAAAATCAGCAGCAGTAAAAGTTGCACTTAAAGAAAGGATCTAAAATAAATATTGATTTGTTTATGCTAAAAAAAAAGTTGTTATTTTTAACACCAACTTTTAAGCCTTAAATATTTAAACGAGCAAGGAAACTTCGTTATCTTCGTTATCAAATCTAATTAATTTCATACACTTACAAAAATACTGTTGCCATTTCTGCGAATAGATTTACATACACGTCTACATACACACTATATATGTATGTAATTTCATGTACTTTCGTCCCAAGAAGATTTCATCGCTCCAATAACTATGCCTGCTGGGTGGTATTAGCGTCGTTTCTATTTTTGCTTCAAATCGCCAGAATATTCATGCAACTTTTAGGCGGTACTGAAGCATTTCTATGCCATCAATTGATTATCAAAATTTGCAGCCTCATTAAAGCTTTTCAAAAAGAATATTTATGCAAATGAAGCCTAATTATAGAAGAAAATGAAATTTAAATATAAAAATTTGTGCTAAAATCCCATAAATTGATATATTTAGTACCACAAATTTGTTCTAAAACTTTTTTTCTAAAAAGTTTGTTCTAAAAATTTGTACTAACAAATTTTTACTAAAAAAAATTCTACTAAAAACATTTGTACTAAAAAAATTGTACTAAAAACATTTGTACTAAAAAAATTTGTATTAACAACATGCACTAAAAAAATTTTTACTAAAAAAAATTGATTCTAAGAAAATTTGTAATGAAAAAATTTGTGCTAAATCCCAAAAATTGATACTTTTAATATCAAAAATTTCTTCTAAATAATTTTTACGAAACAATGTCTCTAAAAAATTTGTACTGAAAACATATTTTCTAAAAGAAAATATGCAAAAATTGTTATATAACGAGCCCTTAACGCCATAAAAGTGTATCCAACAAAAAGTAAATTTTGCAGGAGGAAGTTTTTTTTTTAATTTTCTTTGCATACAGTTTGTATGCAGCTTTGAAATTTATTTAGTCTCTAGTTTCGAAACAGCACATTTCACTGCTATGAAATTTTGGCAGTTAATGCGTGTGATAATAAATTATTAATTTAATAAAAAAGCGAAAAACGTTAATTTTGTTGGTTACACTTTTTTGGCTTTTGACTTTTTAGGCCTCGATATGTTTTTACTTTTAATAATAATAATAATAATACAATGTCGCCATTATAACTCTGACGCGTTTAATGGCCGAGCTTTACTTTTACTACCAAAAATTTTTTTCTGAAAAATGTGTACTAAAAATTTTTTTTAAAGAAATTTTAACTGAAAAAATGCGTTCTAAAAATTTACCGAAAAATGTGTTCTAAAAATTTTTTAATAAAATCCCAAAAATTTACATTTTTAGTACCAATAAGTTCTTTAAAAAAAGTACTAAAAATTTGTACTAAAAATTGTTTCTAAAAAATTTGTACTGAAAAAATTTTTGTTCTAATAAATGTGTGCAAAAACTAAAAAAATAGTACTTTTAATACCACAGGTTTCTTCGAAAAAATTTTTACTAAAGAAAATTGATGAAAAAAGTTGTACTAAAGCTGTGTACCTATTAAAATCTTTTTAACAAAGATGTGTATAAAAAATTTGATTCTAAAAAATGTGTACTAAAAATGTGTAGATACCAAAGCTGTATTCGAAAGAATTTAGAACAAAAAGTATTGGTATAAAAGAACGTGTACTAAAAAATTTCTACCAAAACTGTTCTAAAAAATATTTAACTGAAAATATGTTTACAGAAAAATTTACATACAAAATATTGTTTTTCCTAATTTGTACTAAATACTAAAACTAAGTACTAATCTTACGAACCAGCACGTTTATATGCATATTTTTTTCAAATCCGGAAGTCGGTTCCCGAGATATAGGTCAAAAGGTCAAAACGTGGACCCGCATGATCCTCGAATGTTCCTGCGCGATATTGGTATCAAATGAAAGTTGTTGAGCAGAGAATTTACATAGAATAGTACTCATTGTGATTCCTAGGTCGGGTCTCCAGATATGGGTCAAAACGTGGACGCGGATGACCCCGGAAAATTTCTCAGCGATATTGGTATCAAATGAAGGGTATTGAGCAGAGAATTTACATAGAATAGTACTCATTGTGATTCCTAGGTCGGGTCTCCAGATATGGGTCAAAACGTGGACCCGCATGATCCTCGAATGTTCCTGAGCGATATTGGTATCAAATGAAAGGTATTGAGCAGAGAATTTACATAGAATAGTACTCATTGCGATTCCTAGGTCGGGTCTCCAGATATGGGTCAAAACGTGGACCCGCATGATCCTCGAATGTTCCTGCGCGATATTGGTATCAAATGAAAGTTGTTGAGCAGAGAATTTACATAGAATAGTACTCATTGTGATTCCTAGGTCGGGTCTCCAGATATTGGGCAAAACGTGGACCCGGATGACCCTCGAATGTTTCTGAGCGATATTGGTATCAAATTAAAGTTGTTGAGCAGATAATTTACATAGAATAGTACTCATTGTGATTCCTAGGTCGGATCTCCAGATATGGGTCAAAACGTGGACCCGGATGACCCTCGAATGTTCCTGAGCGATATTAGTATCAAATGAAAGGTGTTGTGCAGAGAATTCACATAGAATAGTACTCATTGTGATTCCTAGGCCGGGTCTCCAGATATGGGTCAAAACGTGGGCACGGATGACCCCGGAAAATTTCTCAGCGATATTGGTATCAAATGAAGGGTGTTGAGCAAGGATTTTAGATAAAAATGAACTCATTACAATTCCTAGGTCGGGCCCTAAGGTGTGGGTCAGCACCGGGACATTTCTCAGGGATATTGGTACCAAATGAACGTGGACATAGATCAAGCTCCCAGAAGTGGGTCAATAAGTGGACTCGGATGAGCCCGTGATGCTTCTGAGCAATACTGATATAAAATGAAAGGTGTTGACGGGTCTGCTATATAGATATTTTCATAGTGATTCTTAGTCCCGATACCCATTTTATGGGTAAAAGAGACGATTCGGACGCCACGGAATGTTTTTAAGCAATGACGGTATGAAATGAGAAGTGGAATGCAGGGTATGTTATGCTAAACCCAGTTTCCTAGGGAAAGGAGAGGAGTAATGAGACTGGGAAAGGCAAAGGGACGGAAAAGGAGAGGGAGAATATAATAAAAATGGAATGAAGAGGATGCGGAGAGAGACAGTAAGACAGGGAATTAGATAAGGAATAAGAGGGAGGAATAAAAAGGAGAAAGACAGAAAAGGAGAGGTAAGAGAGAGAACGATAGAGAAAGAGAAGCGGAAATATGACGGGAAAGGAAAAAGGAAACGGAAATGAAAGGAAAGATAAATGGAAAGGGAAAGAGAAAGAGAAAAGTAGAGGGAAAGGGAGTTGGAGACTAATACGAAGAAAAATGGGATAAGAACATGAAGAGGGCAAACTTTTGAAAATATCAATTTTTTCCTTCACTTTTTATAAACTTATCTGAATTGACCTGAGCTCTGCAGCCCGAGGTAATTTCGGTTTCTAGATACTTCCAACATATTTTAGAGTGTGCCGTTTTTCGCTTCAAGTACCTATAATAGGAAGTGGGCCAAAGCAAAGCTTGGCTGGGTACAGCTAGTTCTCATATAATTTTACTATTATCAGCTGAACATTGCATTTACATATGGAGGTTCGTGTTGAATTTTAACCCTTTTTGTCACTTTAGCTAAAAACAAAATAAAAATTTGTTGCATACTTCAAGGCGTCACGTGATGCTTTGCAATCATTATATGAAAATTTAGTCTGAGTACACTCGGAATGAAATTTTTCGGTGAACATATTTCTAAAATATTTTAATCCCCCTGCATACACTCACCTCACCTCCATTGCATACTTTTTGGCATTTAACTGTACAAAATTTTTCAACAAAATAAGCTCAAATAAAAATTAAGTTATAAAATAAAATTGCTAGAGCACCTACCAAATGTCCGACTGTTAAAATTTTATTCACATACATATCTATGTATGTATGCATTTTATATGCTAAGTAGTTTATGCTTGATTCGAAATGACGTTGCATATTTTAAGGCTCACTTGAAATGCAATCAACTTGTTTGACACCCATAAACTAAACTTAACTAAACTAACAACAACAACAACTGCTTACTGCTATTCTCCTGCTACACTTATGCTGTCTGCCGCTGCAAAAGTTATGATTTATAATATTTTTAAGTTAAAATATGGCCACGCTTGTGCGCTTAAAAGTATGCAACAATATAAATTGTATGTAAACATACGTACATATTGACATTAGAATGGCTGGCAGAAAGAAAAATACGCCGTTAAAACTATCATAGAATATGGAAGGCCAACAAAAAAAAAATTTTTTTGGGACCAGCCTAGTAGTCGCCTATTTACATTTTTATAATAATACAAATACTAATAATAAATACTAATTGTATTAACGGCATTTACAGTCGTATCTGAAAGTTTGATACACCAGTGTTTTTGTCTTTGAGAATGAATTTTTCTTCCATAAGACCATTAACCCTAGAATGCATCCGTGCGATACTTACCACCCACAGCTCAGTTGCTACCACCCTAATGTACCTTTGAATGTCACCATTTGAAAGTTCGACAAAAATCATTAAGCCTTCAAAAATGAAGTACATATTTAAATTAATGCAGCATAACCCGCAGAAAAAAATTATTTTGATTTAACTACACAAAACGAACTTTTTTTCGATGCGGTCTAATGCACATTAAACCCCTGCAACGATTCACTCATTTGACGATGTAAGCCACTCGCATAAAACGGCGTGAGCCGATCTGCACAACATTGGCTCAACATGTGAGCGAAAGAGCTTGTAAATAGAGCGTAAGTGTTTCTGCACTGCACGTCAACAAAAAGAGATATGCCCTCATTCACTCATAACTTGAAAAGCAATTGAGTTGAATGACAAATGATTCGTAAGGCAATAGATTCGAAAGGCAATAGATTCGGAAGGCTTGAAACATGCAACTGAGCTATGTATGTATGTATGTACATACGTAACGAATGCGAGTAAAAGAGGAATTATAATAGTATACATATGTACATATGTACATACATAAATACATAAAGCGCTTTACTAAAAAAATGCGAAATAAGAAATACATAGTAAAATTGTAGCATTGGATACTAGCTCATACCTAAATTCATATATAATTAGTATATCAGCCAAATACTATTACTACAACTATAATAGTAAATATTTATTTTATTAAAATATATACATACACACATATACATATATACATATATTTCATTTAGTTTAACTAATCAATATAATTACAATAAAGCAAATGTATGTATGTAAATATATATGTTCATATGTACATTAGACCGTATCGCAAAAAATAAAGTTCGCCGTACGCCCCTCCATATGATGTCTTTTTGGAAAACATTTCCGGAAATTTTTTTAATTTTTTTTATGGACGCCGCTAGATGTCGCTAAAATTTATTTTTCTCATATCTTCGGTATTTATAGTCCGATCTCTAAGTTTAATACAGAAATATCTTTGGCTTGAAAGGGCGGTTTATACTGTAGAATATTATTAACCCTATGTGCGCCATTGGGGTCACTACCACCCAGTACTTAGTTTATACCACCTTAATGTACCTTTTTTACGTCTGCATGTTAAACGTAGTCAAAAATCATTAATCTTTTGCAAAAGAAGTATTTCGATCGCTTCAGCAGAACCCGAAATAAAACACGTTCAGCATCCCGAGGAATATAGGTTTGTCGGTTCCTTTGGTCTTTTAGGTTAGTTTTACAGAAAATTTTTCTGAGGAGACCCATAGTAAAATTTTATGCCAAATAATTTTCTAGAACATTTTAACCCTCTAGCGACCTTAAAAATACTATTTTTCCTGATTTTCTAAAAAAAGGGGGTCAAAATAACCCTTTATTGGCGGTGATAGAGGGTTAAAATGTTCTAGAAAATTATTCGCCATAAAATTTCAGTAGGGGTCTCCTAAGAAGAAATTTTTGTAAAATGAACCTAAAAGACCAAAGGAAGCGAAAAACTTATATTCCACGGAATGTTGAACGTCTTTTTTTTCGGGTTCTACTGAAGCGATCGAAGTACTTCTTTTGCAGAAGATTAATGATTTTAGACTACGTTTAACATGCAGGCATAAAAAATTGCATTAGGGTGGTATAAAATAAATACTGGGTGGTAGTGACCCCAATGACGCACATTGGGTTAATAATATTCCATAGTATAAGGCGTCTTTTCAAGCCAAAGACACTGGTGTATTAAACTCTGAGATTGGACTATAAATACCGAAGATATAAGAAAAATAAATTTTAGCGACATCTAGCGGCGTCCAAAAAAAAATAATAAAAAGCTTTTCCGGAAATGTTTTCCAAAAAGACATAATATGCGGGGGCGTACGGCGAACTTTATTTTTGCTTCCCTATAACGCGAGACGGCCTAATGTACATACCTATATACATAAGTACAAGCTATCAAATTAATGTACATGTATGTATGTATACACAAATAAGTAGAAACTTACTTCTTCCATTGCTGCGTCGTTTTACTTCACTGCATTCACTCAAACAAACTAGAATGATTCGGTTGATTCGTTTATTTTTCTAGTGCTTTTACTGTCCTCTCGCACACTACTCGCAAGGCACAGAAAATATACTCAAGCCTGTGTGTTCATGGCTAAATGGAAATGAGCAAACTGCATTGTCACTCAACTCATGCTAGCATATACTGTCGTGCGAGTGCTGATCGTATGTTAAACCGAATCAAGCATAACATTGGCAATGACACCGAATCACACAGTGTTCAAAGAAAAGCGAGTGAGCTTGCGCAGGTCTTTAATGCACATATCTATGCACATATCTTTGGCATGGCATGTCATGCACAATCTCATATGCTTGCTGAATATATTGTTGCATATTTTATGTGACAGTTTTATAAATAAAAAGAACAAAATTCTATATACATACGCCCGAAAGTATGCAACAATGTACACAAATTTTACGTGTGTGTTTACTAGCAAAAATGCTACATAAAATATACATATGTACATATATTTTATTTAGTATGTGCTTACATGCATGTCTTGTATTTTGTTGCATATCTGCAGGCGGCATTCAACATTTGTCAAAAGGGCAAATACAGCAACTTACAACAAAACTTTTAACTTGTCTATTTTTTCTATGTACCTACACATTTCATGCGCACATAATGAAGTTTATAACAAATTCCATTGATAATTAGTACTTCGTTAACGAAAAAGGCAAACTTCATAAAACCGCACAAAAGTATGCAACAAAATTGTTATTTTGCTTAGCCTGTAAAAGTTTAAGCAGCGAACAAATTCTCTTAAGTGAAAACTAACAACAAACAGCTTAGAAATGCATTAATTGTTTAAGCTACATAAAAGCAAAGCAAAAACATATTATAGAATTATGCACTTATAGCATACTTTTAGGCGCTTCAACGTAACGTTGCAGTGTAACCACTTTGAAACATAAATTTCACTAAGAAAAATAGTGCATACAAATATTGATTAAATGAAATATATCTGCATAAGTGCTCGCATACGCAGATAACTCACTGCACTCCACAACATTCAGTAAATATTTATTTTAGGCCCAAAAGTAGCTGACACTTTATGCTCGTTTTATAATGGCTGATATGTACATTAGACCGTATCGCAAAAAATAAAGTTCGCCGTACGCCCCCCCCCCCCCATATGATGTCTTTTTGGAAAACATTTCCGGAAAATTTTTTAATTTTTTTTTGGACGCCGCTAGATGTCGCTAAAATTTATTTTTCTCATATCTTCGGTATTTATAGTCCGATCTCTAAGCTTAATACAGAAATGTCTTTGGCTTGAAAGGGCGGCTTATACTGTAGAATATTATTAACCCTATGTGAGCCATTGGGGTCACTACCACCCAGTACTTAGTTTATACCACCCTAATGTACCCTTTTTACGTCTGCATGTTAAACGTAGTCAAAAATCATTAATCTTTTGCAAAAGAAGTATTTCGATCGCTTCAGCAGAACCCGAAATAAAACACATTCAACATCCCGAGGAATATAGGTTTGTCTTTTAGGTTAATTTTACAGAAAAATTTTCTGAAGAGAACCATAGTAAAATTTTAAGCCAAATAATTTTCTAGAACATTTTAACCCTCTAGCGACCTTAAAAATACTATTTTTCCTGATTTTCTAAAAAAGGGGGGTAAGAAAATCCCTTTCTTGGCGGTGATAGAGGGTTAAAATGTTCTAGAAAATTATTCGCCATAAAATTTCAGTAGGGGTCTCCTCAGAAGGAATTTTTGTAAAATGAACCTAAAAGACCAAAGGAAGCGAAGAACTTATATTCCACGGAATGTTGAACGTCTTTTATTTCGGGTTCTACTGAAGCGATCGAAATACTTCTTTTGCAAAAGATTAATGATTTTACTTGAGAAAAATAAATTTTAGCGACATCTAGCGGTGTCCAAAAAAAAAATAAAAAACTTTTCCGGAAATGTTTTCAAAAAAGACATCATATGCGGGGGCGTACGGCGAACTTTATTTTTGCTTCCCTATAACGCGAGACGGCCTAATGTACATACATATTTGCGTGCCTTGGTCGCATTCAATGTCATTCATCAAACAACCAACTAACAACCCACCCACTGCTCTGCATGACCTAGATTTATGCGTCTCTAGCATACATGTATAACTTTTGTTGCATGTTTACTGTTTTAAGCACATAACAGGTAAGCCAAAAATTATGCAACATATAAATATGTAAGTGCTTCTATTTGCAAAAGCACTCAGCAAATTAATTGTAAAGTACATTCGTTAAAGATTAAGTAGTGCAAAAGGGGAGAGCATAAATTTATTTTATGTGTATTTTTTGTGTTGAAATATGCAGCTGATATTTGATGCATACTTTTAGGCTGTTTATTGAAAAATTATGCGCAAAGCTTTTATATATGTTCGGCATATTTTCAGCTGTAAATATCTTTAAGGGCCGTTTTCACCATCTCCGGTTAATTTAACCGGTGGTTATTTTGACGTAAATTGTATGGCGAGCTGTCAAATAAATTGCTTAACCGGGAGAAATCCTCCGGTTAAGCACTTAACCGGAGATGGTGAAACCGGCCCTAAAAGTGCCCCGTAACCTTGAAAATACAAGGAAAAAGTGTTTAAAAACAAAAGCGAAATTTCTTGCATACATTTAGGCAGCGCAAATAAGTCGCAATTGGCTGCTGGAAACATTCGCTTTAATATTTGGGCAATTAAAAACATCTCTAAAAGTGCACAATAGCATTCAAAATACCAAAAAAAATTTTTATTTTTTACATACTTTTGGGCAGTGCAAAGTGTAGTTTATTTAAACAATTAGAAGAGCAAAGGGTAAAAATGCTAGATTCATGTCATTTCTATAATTATCGACTATTCTCACTGAAGCAAATGGATTAGCATATTTAAGTTAGGCTGCAAGCTCTAGCTTATGCTTAAAAAACTGGCGCCTGAAAATAGGCAACACTTTATTATTACGTAGACAAGCAATATTGCACTAGCCAAGAGCTTTCTCTGTCTAGGCTTTTCATATTCTTTTCATTTTCATTTTCTTTTGCCCTCTTTTTAATATTTCATTTATTTATTAAAAAATTTTTTTAACAAGTGGCAACTCTCCTTAGTTTTTGTGTTTTTTTTATTGTGTTTTTTTTTACTGTGTTTGTTTTACTTCGCAATTTTTGTTTGATTGATGTGCACCATGTCATTTGTTATGCTAATTTCGTTTAGCTAAAAATTGTATAAAAGGTGGCAACACTCGCGAAGTGATTTTTCAACTGTAGTGTTTTTTAAATCTCTGTAATATGATAGCTATTGTGTAATTAAAATAATTAATCTATATAAATTAAATTTGAAATAGGTGGCAACTCTTTTAAAGTTTTTTTTTAACTTTAAACTAGCTGAAACCCCTCTACGCGCTCTGTAATAGATTTTTCATAACAATTAAAAAAAATTATTTTAAAATTTTCAAACAAGTGGCAACTCTCAATAATTTTTCAATTGTTAATTTTTTAAACCTATTTAGTTAAATATCGTAATTTAATAAATGCTTTCTTTATATAATTTTTTATCTGCTTTATTTATTTTATCAATTTGATTAAGTTCATATTTTTAAATTAGTGGCAACTCTCTTTGTATTTATTCTTGACTGTAAATCTGTTAAAATTTTTGGTTTGCTAACTATATTGCCATTGTACCTCGAATTCAATTCGAATTTATTTATTTTAGAAGTTTTAAACAAGTGGCAACAACCTTTTTTTAAGCAAAACTTTTCTTCAAATTTTTCTATGTTTTATACCTACATACATATTGAGATTTATTACATTATAATTTACTTTACAAAGAAAATTTCAAACAAGTGGCAACCTTCTGCAAAAAAGTTTAAAGTTTACTCTAATGATAATCTCGCTTAAATCTCTTAAATTTGATACTCTTTTCATAATACATGTGTACATATTTAATTAATACAGCTAAAAAAATTCAAAGAAGTGGCAACCCTCCTTGCTTAACTTTCTAGACTACTTGAACTTGTTAGCCATACTGGTTTTTATTTTCATTAACTTGCTAATTCCATTAATTGAAATTTTTTTTAACAAGTGGCAACATTCTTCAATTTTTTTTTAGTTTAAAACTTGATTAAATTCTTTCTAATGAAAATATCGCTTATATATGATACCTATGTTGTGCTATGCTCTTTTTATCACTTCAATTCTGAAAAAAAGCAAAAAAAATAAGTGGCAACCCTCCAAAAATATTTGCATTTTTTAACTTATAACTCTATTCCACTTCGACTTGTTAGCCACACTGTTTTTTTTTTTTCATTAACTTGCTAATTCCATTGATTGAATTTTTTTTTAACAAGTGGCAACCTTCTTCAATTTTTTTTAGTTTAAAACTTCATTAAATTCTTTCTTATGATAATATCGCTTATATATGATACCTATGTTGTGCTATGCCCTTTTTATCACTTTAATTCAGAAAAAAAAGTTAAAAAAGTAAGTGGAAACCCTCCAAAAATATTTGCATTTTTAAACTTATAACTCTATACCACTTCAACTTGTTAGCCATACTGTTTTTTCCATTAATTTGCTTATGCCATTAATACAAGTTTTTCAAACAAGTGGCAACCATCTACAGAAAATTTATTTAACAACAAAGCTGTTTTAAATTCATTTTAATATACATCTCTGTTGAACCTCTTGAAATTGATAGCCATATTATACTTTTTTTAATATTATCAATTTATTTCAGAAGAAAATAAAACACAAAACGTGGCAACCCTACCAAAAAAAATTCAAAATTTATATTTTTGTTGATATTTCGAGTTTGATATTTTCTACATTTATTTCAGTCTATGCATGTATTGAATTTATTAATTTTTTTGAAAAGGTTGCAACTCTCCATATAAAAAATTCATAGTTTGATATTATTCTACATTTAAATATTTCATTTTATGCATCTATTCAATTTATTTATTTTTTGAAAAGGTGGCAACTCTTCATATAAAATTTTTTTTTTTTGATATTTATGTAAAAAGTTATTATTTATGCTCAGCTTAGTCGAATAAAGGCAAACAAGTGCACACTCTACACCTTTTTCATTTTAAATTCAGAAAGTTCCAATTAATATTCAGAAAATTACAATTGAAATTCAGAATTTCCATTTGAATTTCAGAAAATTACAATTGAAATTCAGAACTTCCATTTGAAATTCAGAAAATTGCATTTGAAATTCAGAAAATTACATTTGAAATTCGGAAAGTTACATTTGAAATTCAGAAAATTACATTTGAAATTCAGAAAGTTACATTTGAATTTCAGAAAATTACAATTGAAATTCAGAAAACTTCTTGAGTACTGTGAGGAGGTTTCTGAATTTCAAATGTAATTTTCCGAACTTCAAATGGAATTTTCTGAATTTCAAAATGTAATTTTCTGAATTTCAATTGTAATTTTCCGAATTTGAAATGCAATTTTCTGAATTTCAAATCGAATTTCTGAATTTCAATTGTAACTTTCTGAATTTCAAATGAAAATTCTGAATTTCAATTGTAATTTTCTGAATTTCAAATGGAAATTCTGAATATCAATTGCAACTTTCTGAATTTCAACTGAAAAAGGTGTAGTCAAAGAGCAAACCCTTAATAAACTAAATTTAGCGAATTTGCGCTCAAAAGTATGCTATGACACAGAAAAAAGAATTATGTAACATCACAGCAATAATCATATTACCAACTACCTACATAACTAATGCAGCTTACTATGTACAGTCTGATGATAACAAGTTATCTTCTAAGCTACAAATTATTTGACTTTTTTAACCTTTTTTCTACTACTTTTTTACTACTCTTCTTTGCTACTTTTTTATTTTGTCTACTATTTTTTTACTACTTTTTTTACTACTTTTTTACATATTTTTTAAACTAATTTTTTATTCCTTTTTTCTTTGCCACAGGTCTCTATGGCAACGATGATTTCCATAATGGTCTGCTGCAGGCATTCAGTTCCGGCAAACAAGTCGAAGGACTTGTGCTCAATTTAAAAAGACAGGTAAGTAGTAGTGGCAACATTGACTTATCGTAAATAAACATGTATCTACTATGTGTATGTAAAAAGAGATAAACCGAAATACTCGTATGCACAAAGCAACATATAACCAAACGCATTCTGCAGTGGATTTGCTGTGCGGTTGCACTCTCTGCTGCGCCCTTCGCCACCTCAGTGCAGTGATTTTGTCATTTAATACTTAATTTCATATTAGCCCAATTTTACTTTGTGACCAGAAAAAAAAAATGCATCAGCGGGGCAACTGTGCATGGTGAAAGAGAGAGATGGTAGGTAGATAAAAGGATTTTATAAAGGGAAATGAAAATGAGATAATATAAAATAAAAAAAGTAAAATAAAAATTAAAATTAAAATAAAAAAAGGAAAATAAACATGAAAATGAAAATGAAAATAAAAATAAAAATGAAAAAAGCAAAGAGAAAAAGTGGGAAAATTAAATTTCTTCCATAAAATCAGCGCATTCTACAAGCCAAAGGGCATAGCATTTAACTATAACATACTTTTGGGCGCTTTATATGGTACATTAAATTTAAAATTTGTATCATATTAATATGTGATATTTTTTGCTTTGAAAAAGTGTCTCAAGCGGCCTTAGTTATACCCCTACACTGGTTCGACCTTCATTGTTGCGTTTAGCGCATTAAGCTGCAATAAATGATTGCATACTTTTAGGCCTAATTTTTTGAACACTTTAAAAGTCAAAAGGCAGTTTTTTTTTACTTTAGAAAGTCTCTAAAGAGGTTTTATTTTTCACAGATTACTTTACATTTTGCTTCATAGCATTTAATGCGCTGAACTGCAACGAACTATAGCATACTTTTAGCCGTTATATATATATACCTATATGTATATACTATTTAATTTAAATTTTTTACTACGTAATCAGTCAAATGACATTTGTTGCTTTAAACGTCAGTTTTAGTTATACATAACTTTACACCAGCTCTGCCTTCAATGCTTGCAACTGCAACAAACTATAGCATACTCTTAGGCATTTTATATGTAGCTACATAAAATCTCAATAGCTCAGTACAGCATTATTTACAAAATTATCTCATTTTTAATATTACCTACCGCTGATTATCTACGGCTTTATTACAATTTCCATGTATCATTTACTTTATTGCGCGCAAATTTTCGTTGCATACCGAAAGGCGTCGTCGATGCTAGCCGTTGGCAATAAAGTGACATAACTATGCCGGTGAATGCAATAAAGTAACTTGCGGCAGTTTATTGTAGCTCATGCACAAAGAAAAGAAATAACTTTATCATTCAAGCGCTGCTTACAGCACGAAAGCGTAAGATTTTCATTAAAAAATTCCTACACTTACTTGATGCATAAGAAAAAGGAGTAGATGCGCCGCACTTGAGAGAGACAAAGAGGGGAAGGGAGAGGAAGAAAGTCTGGCATTAAGTATAATATTATGTACTATTGGCAGTCATAAAGACATACATACAATAATCACGCATATACATACGTAGGTGGACATATTTAAGCAAGTCACTACAAGTATTTTAGTACACAATGGCGTATGAGTAAACAATACGTGCATTTATTATAGATAGTAATTATGTACATATCTACATACATATGTATGTATATATGTATTTATTATTTATATTTAAATGATAGACAAATAACAATAGAAAGACGTGTAACGAAATGCGAATATCAAAATTTTTTCTAAAAAAAATGTTATAACGAATTTTGTAGTTAAAAATACAAAAAAAAAATATTAATTTTTAATCTATAAAAATGTGTATAAAGTTTAATCTAAAAAAATTTGTAGTAACAAAATGTATACCTACTAAAAAAAAATTAAACAAATCTTGCGTAAAAATTTGGCCTAAAAATTGAATCTAAAAATTTTGTTCTAAAAAATGCGTACTTCAAACTTTCCACATTTTAAGTAAATTTTTTTGTTCTAATTTAATTACAAATTTCTTTCATAAATTGTTTTTTTGGAAATTTTCCGTACCTACTGTAATAAAGAATGGTTTACTCCGGAATACGTACATATACAGGAATTTGTTCCAAAAATATTGTACCAAAAAAATTGTACTAAAAAAATTTCCTAAAATGTTGTTTTAAAAAATTTGTACTAAAAGTAAAAAAATTCTTTGCCTAAAGTATGGAAAAGAATTTTTCAAAAAATTTGTACTACAAAATTTTATTACACTGAAAATTTTTCCAAATATTTGTACTAAAACTAAAATGCGAAAAAAAATCTCTTCTGAAAAGTTTGTACTAAAACTAAAATGCGGAAAAAAATCTGTTCTGAAAAGTGTGTACTAAAACATTTTACAAATTTGCAAAAATTTGTACTAAAACTAAAAAAAATATTTACCTACTTAAAATGTGTACAAAAAATTTGTTCGACAAAAATTTTATTGAAAAAAGTCTAAAAAATTTGTACTAAAACTGTGTACTAAAAATTTATTTATGTTAAATGTTGAAAAAAAATTTTTTCTAAAAATGTCTACTAAAACTAAAAAAAATCTTTACCTGAAATATGATAAAAGTTTTTTCCAAAAATTTTGTTTTAAAAAATTTGTACTAAAACTAAAAAAATTATTTGCCTTAAGTATGGAAAAACCCTTTTCAAAAAATTTGTACTAAAAATTTTACCACACAAAAAAAATGCACAAAACTTTTTTTCTAAAACTGTGTTCTAAAAAATTGATTTACTAGAAATGGGAAAAATTCTGTTCTGAAAAATTTGTAGCTACTAAAAACTTTTTAAGAAAAATTTCCAAAAATTTGTACTAAATCTAAAAAAAATATTTACCTAAAATGTGTAAAAAAATTTCTTGGAAAATTTTTTTTACTAAAACAAATTCCAAAAATTGTGTACAAAACTGTGTTCTAAAAAATTGGTTTACTAGAAATGCGGCAAAAAATCTGTTCCGAAAAGTTTGTACTAAAGAATACCATCTAAGAAATGTGTACTAAAAAATTTTTACCGTGTACTAAATAGGGATGGCAACTATAACCGGAAAAACGATTATAATCGGTTAATTTCTTTCGGTTAACGGTTAAAATGTATCGGTTTTTTCCTTTTGATTATTTTTTCGATTAACCTTTTTTCTCTCAAGTCGAAAATAATCGAAAGGAAATAATCGAAGTTGAGAATTACTGTGTAACCTAAAACAAACGCAAGTCGTCAATTAACGCACGCACGCAAATTTTTCATGTGCGTTGAACCGAAATTGACTTGCGTGCGTGTACAGATAAAGAAATAGAAAAATATAGAAAATCAGAGAAAATCTTATTTTGTGGAATATGTATCTAACACATGCGATATCAAAAGCAAGTGGAAATTTTTTTGCAAACAATCACCCACAATGCTTAATTTCAACTATCACACAAAACAAAAATTGGGCGTCGAGTTTCCTTTTTACGCACGCCGTTCAATTTCGGTTACTCCCATACAAGTTGTATGGACATGAGAAATTTTTGACAGTAAATTGACGGCGTGCGTTTGTATTAGGTTACACAGTTACCGCCTTTTCATTCGCAATAAACGTTCCCTCCAGCCAGCGTTGCCGAATTGACGATTTTATCGTCCTTTTGACGATTTTTCTAAGCAATGATTTGACGATTTTTCCCAATAAATGACGATTTTTTCGTTTATTGTATATATTTTTTTAAGGAAAGTGGCATTATTAAAAATTTAAACCATCTCAGTACAATAATTAAATGGTTATCTTCATGAAATAAATCCTTATATTTTGTAAATTATTTTTCAAGGCAAAATGTTATGAATTAGTATTAATGAATGATTGATGATGTTATTTATTTATTTTATTATATAAGTAAGCGCATTGTGTAGATAAATGTGCCCAGCTTTTTTAAATATGATTTCATTTATATACGAATTTGTATGAATTCGCACCTCTTTAAAATTGTTTTTGGGAAAATTTTCCATTAAGGAACAATGCCCCGAAATAAATGACTATTTCAGGGGGGCTCTCACTTGGAATTGAAATCAAAAATTTCCGGAGACTTGTATTTTACAAGATATTTTTTACCAAACAAAACACGAAAACTGCGATCTATTGCTGAGATAAAAGTACGTGTTAAAACGTGCAAATGCATATATGTATGTGTGTAGAACAACATTTTGCGTTGGCCGCCTTCAGCCGCGCTTTAAAAAAATAATACTCAGCCGACATAGTTCTCTTTCTGGGGTAATTATCTCGTAAACTGTAAACTTCCTGCAAGTTTTGATTTCAGTTTTAAGATATCTGAGAGCCCCTGAAAAAGTAATTTTTTTCGTGGTGCGCTTTTCTTTGTGGAAAGCCGACACTTTTTTTGTTTATAACGTGTTTTTAGTAAAGATGAGATAGCAACAAAATATTGACGATTTTTTCGCTGAAATGACGATTTTTTATTATTATAATAAAAACGAACACACATACATAGTATGTATAGAAAATTAGCTTGTGTGTCCTCTTGGGGTACTACGTATTAATTTATCAATAATTGTAATCGAAAAACGGTTATAATCGGTTAGTTCCCTACGATTATTCGCGATTAATAATCGAACCCTTTCGATTAACCTAAAAAACGGTTAATCGATTATTAAATTTTTTTTGCCATCCCTAGTACTAAAATGTTTGTTTACCTAAAATGTGGAGAAAAATTGTTATAAAATTAAAAAAAATCCAAAAAATAACAGGGCATTCGATATTAGCAAATATTAACACTTTAACAAACAAATTTCGGGTTTGAAATTCGCAAAAATTGGAATTATCTTCTGCACAAAAGGCAACTCTGATCAATTGCGAGTTGTAAGGTTTTTTGTGCCGGGGGGGAGGACGCTCCACACTCGGGCGTGACTAGCGTTGACTACAAATAAATAGTAAATAGAAAAAGCTTTTTTTTCAGCAAGCAGTGAAGTGGTTGAAAAAAAAAAAAAAATAAGGTGAAGAGTTGAACATTAAAAAATGCATTAACACACACGAAGTCGAAGTAGCGAAGGCGCTAAAAGAAGTTGCAAACACGCATAGCAAAATCAAAGCATACTTACAGGCATATAAAGAAGGAGTAAGATGAATGGAGGAGTGAGGAAAATGGAGCATACCTTTCGGAAACGTATGAGAGAGAGAGAGAGAGAGAGAGAGAGAGAGGGAATAGTGAACTAAAGCATATTTTAAAGGAGTTAAGGAGGGAGAAGACGGAGTGAAGCACAATTTATGGGCAGCCAGAGTAGAAGAAAGTACAGCGAACCATATTCACAGGCAGTCAAAAAAGGTGTAATGCCACGAAAAGTATAACAAAAGTAATGGAATAGTAATAAAGACCAGGGCGGCGAGCAGAGTGTGTGGATAAAGCAAACGCAAAAGCGAATGGAAAATGGAAAATACAAAAAGGTTTTAATGATGATGACGAGCAGCACGAATGATGATTCAGTCATTCATTCACAACACACGTACGTTCAAGTCGAAACCAAAGCAATGAAATGCTGAATTTGCTGCATGAAAAGAAAAAAAGTTTGCTGGCATTAACTTTTTAACACAAGCAAGCATATGTGCGTTTGTTTTTGAGTATGAATGTGTTTTGTGTGTGTGTGTGTGTGTTTGGGACACAAATCCATACACATGTTTTTACCATTTTCTTTGCCACTCTAAAGCAAAACTACATAAAATGTAAATGGGCTTTGGTTTTTGAACAGCGGCATAGAAGAATACCGGCAAAAGCATGAATTTGTGCATACGCAAGTAAATAAAAAAAAAAATAAAATAAATAAAAAAAACCTGTAAAGGCTTTGATGATGCTGCTGCTGCTACTGCAGCTGCTAATACGCACGTACTGTGAATGGAAGAGCGTTTTGGTTGGTTAGTTGGTTGGCAAATGTGTACCATAACAATATGCTGAGCTTACAGTGACTTTTGTGGACTTTTTTAGTTTTTTGTTTTTTTTTTTGTTTTTGTTTTTTGTATACCATTCACGACAAAGCGATGATGTTTAGAGTTGAAAGAAAACTTAAGCAAACATAAGTAGTATAAAAAGAAGTAAAAGGGGAAGAAGAAGAAGAAGAAGAAGAAGAACAAGAGCAAGAAAAAGAAGAACAAGAAGAGGGAGAAATATAAGAATAAAAATAAAAGGAAAAATAAACCGAAGAAGTAGAAGCTGATGACAATGTGAAGACGGTTCCAACTGTAGCACGATTCTTTCTTCTAATTTCAAACTGCAGCCAATTTAATTTCTATATTGAACTTATAAATGAAAAATGTCTGCTAAAAATGCTACATACTTTTAGGCTCTACATATATAAATTTGCATTTTTAGTTGCTTTCAATTATCATAGCACGAATTTGCAACAGTTTACTAAGAAAAAGATAAGTTATGGCGCTTAGTTACGTTTTTCTCAAAGCTATATAACATAATTTTAGACGATAAAACATAAAATACAAACTTTTTAGCGTCAAATAACTAAAAACCTTTTTTCTATATATAATTTTAGGCGCCATGGCTTAAAATATCAAATTTTAGCGTCTATTAAAATTATTAAACATTTCAAAAAACAATTTTCTAGTCAATAAAAAAAAAAAAAAAAAAACTTTAAACCTTTTCAAAAAATGTTGCATACAGCGTGGCGCTAATAAACTTATAACTCTGTTGGAACTTTTTCTTTCTTTTTCAGTAGCGGTTTTAGCATTAATCTACTTAGAAAATTAGTTATTGTCTGCTTTGCAGTATTCTTTAAAAAATATTGCATATTTTTAGGCGCCATAGAACACCAATATAAAATGTTTGCATACTTTCAGGCATTTCAAATAACATATGTAACTCAATTTCTATGTTTTCCTATTTTCAGCAATTTTTTTTTTCTTAAAGGACTACCTAGTGTTAAACAAAATGTGTATGGCACTTACTGGAGCTTTCTTTGAAAAAAAAAAAACGGAAAAACGTTACATAATTTTAAGCGCTTATATGAAATTACACTAAACGACCTTTCAGTATTAATATTTTAAATCTTTTCTTAATACGCATTTTTCAAAAAAAATTTTAAATATTATTGCATACTTTTAGGCGTTTAAGACATTTGCTATATTCCTTACAGTCTGCAAAATATTTTTTTTTTTAATGAGAAGACAATAAGAAATGCGCTTAACATGCGCTGCACTCTTATTAGCCAAAAAAAAAAAAACGATTGCATAACTTTAGGCACCATTAAAATTAGCGCTTTCAGTCTAAAATGCAAGACCTTTAATGGTATAAATCTTTCTAGAAGAGCCTGAATATACCATTTTATTGTAACTGTTTGTGAAAAACACCACCATAGCGTATACAAATAGCAAACAAACACAAATTTTCAAATACATGTAAGCACAAAAGTATGCTTTAAAATTCACGCCTGTGTCATACAAACGCACACACACACACACATACGAACTAATGGCCGGTAATGAAAGAACTAAGCGTAAATGAAAGCGCATTCATTTCCGCAACAGCAAACACATTGAAATTACACATGCCAATGACCCAAGAGCTTTAAAGAAAGAGCGACACAGCAAAAGCACCTAAAAGTATGCAATCGGTAGCAAAATAAAATTGAAATGAACGGCATTGCTTACGCTTACTTAACGCAAATTCAAAAAAAAAAATAAGTAAGCAAGAATGCCCAAAAAAAAATTGATGGTCACGGCAGCTGCTTACATTTCCGCAGCATGGAGGGAAGGCGGTAAGAAGAAGAAGGAAGAAAAAAAGGAAGAGGAAGGAAGCAAGGAAGCAAGCGCTGATAGCAATGGCAATCGCGTCGTTTACTTGAAAATTTGCGCAACATTTATTGGCAGATGTTGCCGAAAAACGAAGAAAAAAGTTGTCAAAAAAGAAAGAAATGAAGTAGGTAAAGAGGGCGATAAGAAGCAAATAGAAGAAGAAGAAGAAGAAGTAGAAGAAGAAGAAGAAGAAGAAGAAGAAAAAAATCGACGACGAAGACAAAACAAAATCAACACAAGAAAAGCAAATGACGAAAAAAGTTAACAGTCGCCCGAAAAAGCAGAATTTTTCTCTTTTACACAATTGCAAATGAAAATGTGGAACGCGATCAGCAGCAGCATCTTTTTGTAATAAGCTGCAAGGCAAATGAATGAATGCGTGTGTGATAAATCGAAAAAATTCAACAGCTGGCAGTTCAAAAACTGACGCACAATGCAAAAAGTAAGGAATTACGAAAGACAGATGAACAAAAGAGAAACCAAAGAGAAAAGAAATATTAAAGCGTACTTAAAGCGTAAAAATAAAGCATACTGAAAGGCGTAAAATGAAGCATACTTAAAGACGTAAAATGAAGCATACTTAAAGGGGCGTAAGAAAAAATTAAACTGAAAGAAATTTCTTTTTGTGAAGAAGAAATTTCATTTTAAATGTTGCTCAAAAATTGATCGATATACGCTAGAACGTCTCGCTAGAAAACAAAGTTCGCCATTAACCCTAAAGTGCACCAATATGGTACTTACGACCCAAATAGCTGAGTACTTCAAAAAAAAATTAGGCCTTATGCAATCAGACATAATTTATTTTTAGAAAAAAATTGTTGAAAAAAATTTTAGGGTCACCCTAATAATTATACATTTTTTTTAATGGAGTTTAGATGATTTTAGCAAACTTTTTTCCGCCAATAGACTACATATAACGTTTTTTTTTATGAAATTAAAAAAAAATACCAATTTTAGGATTACCCTAGTAGTTAGGTACACATTTTTAAACACAGTTTAGTTTAGTTTAGATTCAGCAAACAATTTTACGCCACGACGATTCAAATAACGTATTTTCGGAAAAAGATTTCCGAACAAAATTTTTTTAGGACTACCCTAATAATTATAGATTTTTTAACGGAGCTTAGTTGCTTTAAGCAAAAAAAAAATTCCGAAAAAAATTGTTTAAGGCCACACTAGTGGTTATATATTTTTTTAACGATGTTTAGCTGCTTTCACCAACGTATTTTTGTAAAAAAAACGTAAGTATTTTTGTAAAAAAATTCGAAAAAAAATCGTTAGGACCACCCTAGTAGTCATAAACGGATCTTAGTTAAGTTTAGAAAATATTTTTTGTCCACGACGTTCATATAATAATTTCCGAAAAAAAAATTTTTTTTAAACCACCCTAGTAGTTATAGATTTCTTTGACGTTGTTTAGCTGCTTTTAGAAATTATTTTTACATCACGATGCTACAAGTAACATATTTTTGTAAGAAATTTTCGAAAAAAATTTTTTATTTAGAACCACCCTATTAGTCGCCCAATTACTATTTTCCTTATAACTTCGGCATTTATAGTCAGATCTTAAAGTTGGATACATCATTGTTTTTGTCGCGAGTAGAAAATATTGTTCCTGGAACTTCATTAACCCTAAAGTACAGCATTGGGGTACTTACGAAACAGTTACTCCGCGGCTACCGCCCTAATGTGCCATGTTTAATGCCGGCGCACAGTGGGGGCACCTCCATACAAACGCGGCCAAAAATAGTAATAATTAAGCTAGAATCTTGAAACTCGGAACTTAAGCTTTTTTTTTTTGCAATTAGTAAACTGTGAAAATTTGAACAAAATCCACCCACAAATACGCCCACCTCCCATATAACGGTATTTTTGAAATTTCAGAATTTTCCTAACTATTATAGCTAAAATGCTCGATTTTGATTAGTGTATACATTTTTGAAATATAAATCAAATGCAGTAATCATTTTGGAAAAGGGGTAAAGCACTTCACCGTTTTTAAATTAGAAATATATGCACTTTTAAGTATTATATAAGCATTTATCATAAAATTTTCATACAAAAAAATCGCATTTCAAAAAAATTTTATGCCATAAATGAAATTACACTTTTATAAAGGATTTCAGTGTGCTAAACCTGAATCTGGAGTCAGATTTTCCAAATTGGTTCTAGTTTTTGAGATATTCATGTCCAAATTGGCAAAAAACACGTTTTTTGGCTCTATTCACTGCTTAATATCTTTTATGTAATTTCCACTCAAATTCGATTAAACCAGTTGAAAGCATAATCATTACCCTTGAAAACAGCGTTTAGTTTCTTCGAATATCTTAATTAGAATTGAAAACATCGATATTTAAGTTTCACCATTTTGACGAATATTACCCATACAAAAAAATTTAAACTTTTTGAAGCATACTTCTGGGCATTTTGTATGGGAAAATGTACGAAAACTTAAAAAACACCTTCGATAAGAAAGTTCATAAAACAAAATGGAGCAAACGAATTTTTACGATTTTTTCACCTATTTATAAAAGACATTTAGGACTATGAAATATTAAAAAATTGAGGAGGTCATATTTTTTGTTTTTTTTTTTTAATTTAATTTTAAAGTTTTACAATTTTTACCAATTTTTTTTTATATTCCCAAAGAAAAAAGCTGTCAAAGATATGAATTAACGCTGATAAAAAAAAATTAGCTCATAATTTGAAAGTATGCACTATTTATTGCAGGACGATAAAGAAATATTCGATTATTCGCCTAAATATAAACGTTTTTCATAATGTCAAAATTAACATAATTAATGCATTTACAAAAACGCAGTTTTAGGCAAATGGGAAAAATTTATAAAAGCAAATGGAGCAAGTGGATTTTTAAAATGAAAATGCAGTTTGATTAAGAATATATTATTTCAAATCATAAAAAAAATTTGAGGAGGTCATATTTTTTGTTTTTTTAATTTTTTTATTCAAAGTCGAGAAAAATTTTTTTCTTATCGACATTTTTTGTCAATTTTTTGAAAATTCATATAAATTCAATAGTGAACGGTATTTACAACTGCGTTCTAATTTCTGAAAGAGAAAATCATTATCTATGTAATGATGTATTACTCGAGTTCATATGTTAACAATTAAATGTGATAGAGCATTTTGTATGAGGTGTGTTCATTGAGAAAAAAAAGAAGCTATTTTTTGCTCAAATTTGGGCACCCTGTACGGCTAAACGAAAAGAGACTCAAAAATTTTTATATAAGCTTTTTTATTATACAATTTGATGTATCTGTCGATTTCTATTTAAAAAAATTGTTTTACTCATACTTTAATTTTGAATTTATTTTTGGCCGCTATCACCCATTGTGCGGCGTATTAAAGATCGTCAAAAAGCATTCATTTTTTACGAAAGAATTATTTTTATTGAGTCAGCAGAACGTGAAGAAAAATGTATTATTGGGCGACTACTAGGGTGGTGCGAAAAAAAATTTTTTTTTTTTTTGGAAATACCGACCGAAGACAGTCGCGCTCTTACTTTTTGTCTGTTACTCTAGCAACACTTTTTACTTAAATGAAGAGCTTTTAGTGCTACGCTTCATTTTTGAGTTTTTACAACTACCTTACGTTCTCATGCCGCCACTCTTTATCTCACTGTCTCTTTTAAGCCTTTTTGTAATAAATACACTGTAGGGAGGTCAAAATATCACAGCGAAACGCCGAGACACCCCAACTAAATTTTTGGCTGTAGAATACGATGGCATTTACAGAAAGTCAAAGTTAGCTCTTGTTTTCGAGATATTGAGGAAAGAAGTTTCAGAGCTCTGAAGGTAATTTTTTTTCCGTCTATAAACTTTACTCAGGCTTGGAACCCTTTACGCGCATAATAATTTTGACAGTTGCTCTTACTTAATTGGGGTATTCTAAATTCAATGCCGCCTTTAGTTTTCCCAAATTGGCTCCGGTTTTCGAGATAACGGTATTTAAAAATTACCATCAATTTGGACTTTTTTGTTAATAACTCAGTCAGTTTATGAGATAGATTGCCAAAACTTTGCACGTGACAATATTTTAGTATTTCCTTAACTATTTCTGAAAATAATTGAAATCGGGTGACTATAACATATAGCTGCCATACAACCGATGTTTCAGATGTGGACATTTATGGGTATAACTTTGCTATTTAAACAGCTAAGGACATGCAACTTTGGAGAATTTGTACTCGTATTGGCCTTAATCTATTCCCTGAAAATTGTCAAGATCGGGTCACTATAACATATAGCTCCCATACAACTGATTGTTCAGATATATGGTTTTGCACATTTATTTCCTTATAACTCCGAAAATAGTCATTCTGCGTGAAAACGCAATATAAATACTTTCATTCAAAATTAATAGGTGAAAATTTTTCTCATACACGATTTCCACATATCTGCATCAGTTATTGCACTTTTATGCAACCAAAGTTGAAATTTCACCATAGGCATTTTTTTCAAGCCCAATAACTCATATATCGTATTAAATGAATTAGATGATATTTACATCGTCTTACAGGGAATTAAAAGAACTATTACGCAGTTTTTAAATGAAGAAAATATATGCATGTTTAAGGATTTTATATGCATTTATAGTAAAATTTTCCTACAAAACTATTGTTTGAAAACTATTGAAGCATACTTTTAGGCATTATTTGGAATAAAATTTTATGAAAAATTAACAAAAAAAATTATTCAAATGCGTATAAAATCCTCAAATATGCATATATTTTCTTCATTTAAAAACTGTATAATAGTTCTTTTAACTCTCTGTAAGACGATATAAAGATCATCTAATTCATTTAATACGATATATGAGTTATTGGGCTTGAAAAAATGCCTATGGTGAAATTTCAACTTTGGTTGCACAAAAGTGCAATAACTGATGCAGTTACGTGGAAATCGTATATGAGAAAATTTTTCACCTATTAATTTTGAATGAAAGTGTTTATGTTGCTTTTTCACGCAGAATGACTATTTTCGGAGTTATAAGGAAATTAATGTGCAAAACCATATATCTGAACAATCAGTTGTATGGGAGCTATATGTTATAGTGACCCGATCTTGACAATTTTCAGAGAATAGATTAAGGTCAATACAGGTAGAAATTCTCCTAAGTTTCATGTCCTTAGCTGTTTGAATAGCGAAGCTATACCCCAAAATGTCCACATCTGAAAAATCGGTTGTATGGCAGCTATATGTTATAGTCACCCGATTTCAATTATTTTCAGAAATAGTTAAGGAAATACTAAAATATTGTCACGTGCAAAGTTTTGGCAATCTATCTCATAAACTGACTGAGTTATTAACAAAAAAGTCCAAATTGATGGCAATTTTTAAATACCGTTATCTCGAAAACCGGAGCCAATTTGGGAAAACTAAAGGCGGCATTGAATTTAGAATACCCCAATTAAGTAAGAGCAACTGTCAAAATTATTATGCGCCTAAAGGGTTCCAAGCCTGAGTAAAGTTTATAGATGGAAAAAAAATTACCTTCAGAGCTCTGAAACTTCTTTCCTAAATATCTCGAAAACAAGAGCTAACTTTGACTTTCTGTAAATGCCATCGTATTCTACAGCCAAAAATTAAGTTGACGTGTTTCGGCGTTTCTCTGTGATATTTCAAAAGTTAAAAATTTACCTACAGTGATATTAATTAAAAGAACTGAAACACCCTTAATTAAAAAAAAAAACTTGAAACTTTTAAGCTTTTAGCTACTAATTACCAGCAGCTTAAAATACTTTAAACTTGCATATTTACATGCACTAAAGAGAAAGAGAAAAATTGAAAATAAAAAAAAGATTGGAGATGTACGAAGAAATGTAGAAGAAAAATTTTAAATGTAAGAAGAAAAATTTTAAATATAAAAAAGTTTAAAATGTAAAAAAAATTTGGAATGTAAAAAAAGCGACTCAAAACTTTTATGCTTGCCAACTTGCCGCTGGTATGTGCTGCAAAATATGTGTCACATTTTCATGCTAACGATTCAAATGGCAAGAAGAAGAAAAAAGAAAAGGCGCGCGGCATGTAGTACTGCATAGCGCCTGCAGGTAGGCAATGCTAAAACAAAAACAAAACAAAAATAAAAAAAAACTAAAATTGAAATGTGATGAAAATACAAGTAGAAAGAAAACCAACAACTAAAATATGCACTAAAGAAATATACCAAAAAAAAAGAGTGAACATATGCACTGAGCAAAGCATAAAATACAACAGCGCCGGTATATATAAGCATTGCCAAAGCGCCTAAAAGTATGCAAAGTGCATTACCTGAACGCTAGCAAACGCCTAAAACTATGCCAAAACTACTGCATGCATATACATATCGTCGCACATAGGGGTATTTTATCAATCTGGGCGGCCAAAACCTCATTTCCTAAAACTGACCCGATTTCCAAAAAA
The DNA here is from genome assembly GCA_960531455.1 of Urophora cardui. Lineage (NCBI taxonomy): Eukaryota > Metazoa > Arthropoda > Insecta > Diptera > Tephritidae > Urophora > Urophora cardui. The sequence goes on from OY482671.1 coordinate 11,856,023, forward strand.
TAAAATTTTTTAGTAGGCCAGGACCCTAACGCATCATTTTCAATAAAAGTTTATTCTCAAAACTCAAACACAAAGTTTTTACAGTCAATGAAAGTTTGGTCATTCGTGTATTTCTCGCGGCATTTTATAACGTTCTTAAAGTTTCAACATTTCCAATTAATATTTTTACGGTTTTAAGTGAAGTTTTTTAGAATACTGTTATGGATTCTTATAATACAGGTAATCGAGTACAAAATTCATGTTTATTGAGATTTAGTTAGTTGTTAGCGTCTTCTTAATTACATTTTTAAAAAACGATGTATTAAAAAAAAATTTCCCAATTTCTTGTTTTCAAAAGGGTTTTTGTTTTTGGCTCTTTTTTTCTAGATAGTCTGTTCTCTGTTATTTTGAGTTCAAGAAAGATCGGTCCCGGGTTTTTCCGGTTTTAAGAAAAACAGGCGATTTTTCACGTTGGGAAAAATGACCCCACCACACACAAAAAAATTAGTTGTTTGTGGATTCGAGAACACCCATCTAGCAACATATACATCGACATGCTCCGAATCCAAAGTCCGCTTGTCCAATATACCCCCAAAACTTCGAGAAAATTGCGAAAAGCTAAAAAAAAGCCCCAAATGGCAAATTTCATCGACCTAACCTACTAACATGTATTTCGACGTTCTGAATCCAAATCTGAGGTCGGTTTGGTCTCACTACATCACTTTTTAAAAATGTAAATTCACATTTTTTTTAATGTTAAATTGAATTGAAATCACCATGGGTAACATAATTAACAATTTAAAGCCAAAAAAGAGTTTTGATCGCCCAGATTGATTAAATACCCCAATGTGCGTCGGCCTGGTGCCAGAAACACGAATGAAAATTTTTTTAAGTGCGATGTGTGCTTTTTATCGGGTATATATTGATATAATAACAATTAATATTTGTATATATACTTATACACGTACATATTATGTATGTATGTTTACACAAGCATTTATACAAATATTAATTGTTATTACATCAATATATACCCGATAAAGAGAAGACATCACATTTAAAAAAAAATTTCACATTCGTTTTTCTGGCAGGAGACCGACGATATGTAAAATGCAAAACACAAGGCAACGGAAAGCAAAGGAGTGAGACCATGAGAGCATAGTGAAGAAAACGGCGCCACAAGAGACCACGTGTGGAACGAAAGTAAAGGCAAAAGAAAGAGGTGGAGAAGGACATACATGAATTTTGCAAAACAGTGGCAAACAAAAAAAACAGCAAAACAAAAAAAAACAGCAAAACAAAAAAAACAGCAAAACAAAAAAAACAGCAAAACAAAAAAAACAGCAAAACAAAACAAAAAAAACAGCAAAACAAAACAAAAAAACAGCAAAACAAAAAAAAATACAGCAAAACAGAAAGAGGCAACAAAATATTGACAGCAAAAAGCACTAAGCAAAAAACCAAGCTAGACAAAAAAATAAAAACCAGAAAGAAATTTGAAAGCGAAAAAAATGCAAAAAGAATTTTCAATCACACATTTGGTGTCTCCAAACCAAACTTGACAAGGGATGACGGAGGATCGTTCCACAATACATCATTAAAAATATGCATTGAAAATTCTTTTTGCATTTTTTTCGCTTTCAAATTTCTTTCTGGTTTTTATTTTTTGTGTCTCCAAACCAAACTTGACAAGGGATGACGGAGGATCGTTCCACAATACATCATATTCCTACCCTGTCGGAAAAACAAGCAACCAAAAAGCATATTTTTAACTTTAACGCACACAAACACATATCAAGCAACAACAAAAAAGGAAAAATGTATGGAGAAAGCAGCAAAATACCAGCAGCTAACAAACGGCATATGTCGCTTGCGGTTGCGCCTAAATGTAGGCGAGCATATGCTAAAGCATACATACGTGCGCTAAAAATTTCGTTGACAAAAACACACAATGACAGCGAACAGCGAATAGCAAACAACGACAGCAACAACAAAATATATTAACCGCTTTGTCGCTTTATTTTTTCTTTGCTTTTTTTCAGTTTTGTTTTTTGTTTTCCTCTTGCTTTGGCGACCACTTTTCCACACATACTTTTTGTGCCGCTGTGTCGTCGCCGTTGGGCATTGTCAATATGCTGCGCATACAGAGTTGCATTTCTGCATATGAAATAGGAAATCACAAAAAAAATCGCTTGCATTGGGAGTACTCAATACAGTGTAAAAAGTAGGAAAGTATTTTTAAGAACTTAGCATCAGCAGTGCTCACTTACTACATACCTAACCTCATCAAAATGTGTTTTATTTCGGGTACTGCTGACTTAATCGAAATGCTGCTCTCACAAAAGATTAATAACACTACTCGACACCAAAAATCATCAAGAATAAAATAATACTTTTCTAAAGCGAAATTTTACGCTGATTCCCTACAAACATAGGTGCTGAAAGTGATGAATAGGGTGAGAGATTTCATCAGGACTTAATAGTTTTTGAATGGCGATATCAAGGGTCATGGTATACGAGGATATGATGGGAGATTATTTTTTTCACAATCGTAAGTGTAATAGATCCAGAAAATCACAAAAGAGTAGTCAAAAGTACTTACTCACATCGCTCATTATTTATCCTCTCTTTAAAATCGCGGAATGCAGATATTTTTTTATTCAATTAATTTTTTTTTCCTATTAATCGCTGTTTTGAGAGATATTGTGCACTTCAAAACACGTAATAAATGGAATTAAATAATCTTGAGTTTTACTCCTTAATAAAGTTTTATGAATAAACCCAAGTTTGTTGTTGAAATATTACTCTTCCGGAAAATTTTTGTTTAAGGACTTTCAATAAAAATAGATAAATATAAATAACGGTACATCCGATTATTACACAATTAGTCTCAAAATGTTCACAATTAAATTCTCTATAGGATAGGGTGGCTAACTTTTTGTCCCCCGTACAATTTTTCTGATTTTAGGACAATCGAATCTGAAATTTCTTTAAAAAAAAAACTCGATTTTTTTCAAATTTTTATACTCAGCTGTACTAGTGCACAGAGTATTACAGTTTTAATCACATAACGGTGGATTGTAACAGAATGAAATAATCGAGATAGATATAGACTTATATATATCAAAATGATCAGGGTGAAAAGAGAAATCGATTGAGCCATGTCCGTCCGTCCGTCCGTCTGTCCGTCCGTCCGTCCGTCCGTCCGTCTGTCCGTCCGTCTGTGCAAAAACTAACTCGTGCAAAAATTGAGATATTTCGATGAAATTTGAAATGCAAGTTGGTATCGAGACTGGAACGGTTGGTATTGGAAATGGGCGAAATCGGACCATGACCACGCCCACTTTTCATATATAGAAAAATCGGAAATTTGGTATCTCAGTCACTAATATAGCTAGAGCGATTAAATTTTACCCACGTGTTGAGCTCAGGCCCCTAGGAAGAAATTTTATGAAATTTTGGAAAATGGGCGGTGCCACGCCCACTTATTAAGGGTCCAACCTTGAAAGTTTTATATGTCATAACTCAGAAACCATTGAAGATATATCGATCAAATTTGGTACGCGTGATATACTTACTTAGGCAAACGTTTGGACGGAAAATAGTTAAAATCGGTTGACGGCCACGCCCACTTTTATATATGTATATTATAAAGTGACCTAATAAAAACATTTTAAGCGATATCTCTGTCAAATATAAAGATATATCATTGAAATTTTATAGCAGGAGTCCAACTGCGGACATAAAACGAAAAACACAAAAATTTTGGAAAATGGGCGTGGCACCGCCTCTTTTTAGAAACAGGAATATACGAGATTTCTGAGCCTATAACTCGACAAATAATTGAGATATTATAACGAAACTTGGTTTGTACACTTTTATAACTTGTGTTAATAGACACGCAAAAATTTATTGAAATCGGTTTATGACCACGCCTACTTTTTAGCAAAGATATTTTTGAAACACCCTTTGGGAATTTGTAACGTGACATCTTTATAATTAGAAGTCATAAAGGAATGAAATTTGCCGTGTTTCCATCAAACGCAAACAAACAATGAAACCATACAGCTGAGTATCTAATGTTCGATTCCACTCGAACTTAGGCTTCCTTACTTGTTTTTCATTATTTTTGCCATTGTAACCAAACTACTCGACCAATTTTGGAGTGTGAAGGCAAAAAATGTTTGCTGGAGCTCCCTCTACCAGCACTTCCCAGATGTCAAATCACCGCGATGTCTAATAAAACTTTTTGATGAACTTATGTGATGCAATGTCTTGCATATATGGCTTTTTCCACATTTTTACCAATATCTCAAAAACTGGGTCTACCACAAAAAAATGGAGATGATATTCGGAATCAGCGTAAAATTTCGCTTTAGAAAAGTATTATTTCATTTTTGGTGGTTAAAGTTGATCAAAATTTATCGAGTAGTGTAATTTTTAATGAACTTTAATATGCTGTCATTAAAAAGCTACATTAGGGTAGCAGCAACTAAGCTATGAGTCGTAAGTACCCCATGATGCACTTAAGTGTTAATCAGCCATAAAAAAAGTTTCCTTAACGAAACATAAACATTGCTGCATCAAACTTTAAAATCCGACTATAAATGCATAAGATACATATATAAAAAGCAAAATGTAATTGGGCGAGTATTAGGTTGATTCTTCAAAATATTTCTTCAAAAACTTCTTCCAAAAATAAGTGATAGTGGTGAAAATCTGTTTGCTAAAAGTAACTACACTTCGTTTAAAAAAATTTAAAACTACTAGGGTGTTCCAAAAAAATTTGTTTCGGAAATTTCTTTCAAAAATAATTTAGATGAAGCGTTGTGGCGCAAAAATGTTTGCTATAAGCAACTAAACTCCGTTTAAGAAATCTGTGGCTACTAGGGATATCCTAAAAAAAATGTTTTGATAGTTTCTTAAAAATACGTTATATTTAGCATTGTGGTGCAAACCTGTTTGCTAAAAGTGTAGTTACTTTACTCGTTTAAAAAAATCTAAAATTACTAAGGTATTCCAAAAAAAATTGTTTCGGAAATTTCTTCCAAAAATAATTTAGATAAAGCGTTCTGATGAAAAACTGTTAATTGCTAAAAGTAACTAAACTTCGTTTGAAAAATCTATAACTAATAGGGTGGTTCTAAACAAAAACTTTCGAATATTTTTTTTATCAAAATAACGTTATATGAAGCGTCGTTGGGAAAAAATATTTGCTAAGGTAATAAGTATAAAAAGATCTGTAACGACTAGGGTGGCTCTAAAAAATTTTTTTTCGGAAATATTTTATTCAAAAATAATTATATGAAAGTGTTTGCTACAGGTAATTAAACTGCGTTTAAAAAATTCATATCTGCTAGGGTGGTCCAAAAAAAAAAAATTGGACGCTATATAAAAATTCTCATGGCGAAAAAATGTTTGCTTAAAGTAACTTAACTCCATTTAAAAAAATTTTGATGGTGATCACAAAAAAAATAATTTCTGAAATTTCTTCCAAAAATACATACGTTATATGAATCAACTTGGCGAAAAAATTTGTGCTAAAAGCTATTAAACTTCGTTTAAGAAATCTACAACTACTAGGGTAGTCCTAAGAAAATTTCGTATTTTTTTCGTCAAAAATACATATGTACGTTATATGAAGCGTTGTGTCGAAATGCCGATCAAATTATTCTTTAAAGCTACTAAGTTTCATACTTTTTGGTTGCTTGTTTTTCCGACAGGGTAGGTGTCTTTTCGTTCTGAACGTAAAAACACACTGAAGATGGCGCATATTAGCCGAAACAGTGTTGTCTCCAAACCAAACTTGACAAGGAATGACGGAAAATCGTTCCAAAATACTACTAAGTTTCGTTCAAAAAATGTATGACTACTAGGGTGGTCCTAAAAATTGCTCTTTTTTTCTCAAAATACGTTAAAATATTTATTCGGAAATTCCTTCAAGAAATACGTTATATGAATCGTGCTGGCGCAAAAAATGTTTGCTATAAGTAACTAAATTTCTTTTAAAATATCTATAAGCATGATGAGAATTACAGGTAAAATTATGAATGAAAGAAAAGTGAGCAACACGCATGACGAAGCTTACAGCCACTAAGCAGTTGAAGTGCTAAGAAGCATTAATAAAATAGCATACGAGCAAACTCTCAAAATTTTTCGTTGCTAGGCGTTCAATATTATAGTGCGACACAACAAAAAAGTGCAACTGACAATGGGAACAAATATAATGTACATACATTAGTTAAAATTTAATACTTTTAAAAGCAGGATTAAAAGAAAGTTAGACAAAAAAAAAACGCAAACTAAAAACGTAAAAAATTTCTATAGAAGTACATAAAACCACTCAGAAAGCAAACGAAAGCGATAAGTCAAAAAAAGTAAACCACAACAACAAAAATGCACTACAATAATTACTTTCCAAGCCATTTACATGATTTTCGTTTCGGGTCAATAGATCGCATATACAGATACAAGCAATTTAAGCACTTAATGTGTTTGCGCGAGTAGAGCATTACCTTCGCCAAGGCAAAGCCCAGCCAAACCAAAACAAAAAAAAAAAGAGTTCAGCAGTAGAAACAAAATTAAAATTTGGCAAAGAAGAGTGAAAAAAGCGAACTTAAGCCACGAAAGGGCAATTAAAACGCGAATGCACAAACGAAAATGGAACGAGAATGGAAATGAGAGCAAGCAAAAAAAGGAGGAAGAGAATAATATTTTACAATACACACACACACGGCTAACGAGTCGCAATGGTCAGGGGCATTGACTAAAAAATGAAATAAATGGAAAAGCAAATATTTGTTTATATGTATGTATCGCAAGCTGTAAATTAAAATGTGAAAGCGACCAAAAAAGCATAAACAAAAATAACAACAACAACAGCAACAACAACAACAACAACAAAACATTACACTCTACCAATTACAATAACAAAAACTAAAATAGCAGCGGAAAAAAGTGAGCGAAAGCTTAGACGGGCGTATACGCGTAGCCAATGAAAAGGTACACCGTGGCGTATGAGTAATCCCAGAGCGGCTGCCATAAACATTGTTTGCGCGCAAATGTTTTTGGGTGTTTTTCTTGTTTTTTTGTTGTTGTTTAAATTTGCTTAGTACATGTGATGGCGTGTGTGTATATTTACTAGCTTTTACTACAAACCGACTTGTAACTAAAAAATGATGAAGCAAATGAATTTTTTTAGTCAATCGTACAACAAAAGCAAATCGGCACGGCAAAAGCGAGCAGAGCCGCAGCAACAGAAGCAGCGGTAAAAGAATGGACAGCCAAGCAGCGTTGCCAGATGCAAATGCTAACTGAGCTTATGCATCGAAAGAAATAAAAGCACAAGCTTATGTACATACATATCGCACACTAAATCAAAAAGCGTCACAACTCAAAATTTTTCGAAATCGGGTTTCTTCCATAAATTGGTACACAGAATATATCTCTAGCGGCTGCCAAAAAATCTTTTCCATCAGAGTCTTTTTTAACTGAGAAATAACTATTATACGTAGCCTTTTCCCATATCATTGCCTATAAAAATTAAAAAGTTTTTTGCCTCTCCTGAATTTTGAGTTTTAACGCTTTTTGATTTAGTGTGCGATATGTGCACAAATAAAATATTTGATACATTTCTAGAGCTCGGAAAAATAGGTGAAATCAAGCGCCTAAAAAATGCTACATTTTGTAGATTTTGTTTGTTTTAAGTGGCGGGATTACAATTTAATCATAAAGGGGTAACATATTGGTATGGTGGGTGAAGATTTTATTAGGAACGTTTTTAATCATGTTACGCAAATTTGCAGTTTGTTTTTAATCATGTTACACAAATTTGCAGTTTGAATAAACATACAGTGGTGTGTGATGAAATAAAGCCAAAGAGGGATTTAGTTTCTTTGACATTTTTACTGAAAAAAGTACGAAGAACACTCGTACGTCTTGCGTTTAGAAAAAAAAAAAAACAAAATTTATTTCAATTTTGTATATTATATTTTTTTTCATCCTCAAGCTTTTTGAAAGCAAAACAAAACTAGATGTAATGATAATAAAATTTTGGAAAAGTAAGTAAATTATGGCATAGTTAATAATCCAATAACTCATAATCAAAAATACAAAACCGTTTTTACCACGAGAGAAATTTGCATTTTTACAGATATGGAATTATGCCGAGTATCCAATTATAAAAATGTAAACACTGAAATGGTCACAAGAAAAAATAAGAAAGTCCAAATCAAGTATGCAAAAAATATGCAAATGTTTAAAGTCAGATCACTACAAATTAAAAAGCTGTATTATATATTCCATTTGCTAATATGCACTTGCCTCATTTTCAATTAAACTGTAATTGTTTTTCCTTCGTGTGCGAAGATTTTGTCTCAAATTTAAGCGAGTCACTACAAATTTTTAATTTTTTTCTTTATTCTTTATAATTATATATTTATTTATTATTTATTTATTATACTTTATTTATTATTATTCTTTATTATTATCTTTATTTATTGTAGCTTTCTTTGCAATTTTTCACGTGCAACCCATTAAAAATCTTAATAATTTATTTTTCTGGCATCCTAGTAAGCAAAAAATCCAATTGCATTCATGGGGGGCTTAGACCCGAACTCACCCCACCCTTAAACATGCCACTGGATGTGCTCACGAACATTACGTAGCATAATTTTAGGCGTTTGATTTTCACCTATTATCCGAGCTCTATACATTTCACACATGTAGTACGATAGCACAGAGGTTAAAGCAAAAGGCCTGAAATTGGTTAAAACTTGGGGTTCGCAGGTTCGAATCTCAGTGTGGACGGTCCATTTTTTTAATCAATTTCTTTTTTAATAAACAAAAAGAGAGGCTGAAAACTGAAACCGAAAAAGTTTTTGCTGTTTGTTTGAAAAGTTTGAAAAGCTTAAATTTGAAACTGAATTTGGTTTGGTCATATACATATGTATATTAGGGTGTCCCGTTCATGTATGAAACAAAATTTTTTTCGAGCTACGCTATCGCAAGAGGTATCAAAAGTTGCGTAATTGAATACAGATCACAATAAAAGTAAAAAAATCGGAATTGAATTCGATCTTGAGGGCTCTACCGAGATCTGAAATTTTGTTAATTTCATATATTTAGAAACCTAAACTTTACAGCTGAAATAATAAAAATGTTATACTCAAAAGTAGTTTTATTATTGAGATCAATCATATAAGTACAGAGAAACAAATTTATTGTTTATTCGATTAGAATTCAAATATATTTTTCTGTCCAAATTTTGGCATTTCTGCTTGAGATTGCGACTATAGTATTTTTTGAGTTTTGTTGTTATTGCTGCCACTACTATTTTGTTGTTGCTATTATATACTAATTATTCTGGGTACCTACTTATTTCACATATTCCCTCTATATTTCCTCTTTCCTACTTATTTTTATAACGTATGTATTCCTTGTCCTTTTTGTTTTTGGTATAGTGATTCTGTTTCTTTGTTTATGTTTCTACCAGAGTTGTAATTATTATAAGAGAAAAAATAAAAATCAAAAAATAATTATTATTGAAAGAAACATATTTTAAAAGTCTTTCCATAATAGTTATTTCTGAGATATTTTTTTTAAGTCGTTTTGTAATTATTATAAATGAGAAATTTTTTTTATATCTTCAAAGACTTTTATATTGAGACAAATTTGAAAAAAGTCTTTGAGTAATTATTATCCGTAACAAATTGTTTTTTAAGTCTTCAAAGACTTTTTCATTGAGACGAATTTCAAAAATAGCTTTAAGTAATTATTTTGAGTAACAAATTTATTTTTTATATCTTCGATAAAAATCTTTCATACAATTTCAAATTGAAAATTTGCTTGAATTTTGAAGTACTTATATGAAAGTTATTTTTATTTTATACTTATATGAAAGTTATTGAAAATTTTCTGAGACTTTTTTGAAGTTTTTCTCAAAGAAAAATTCTTTGAAGATATAAAAACAATTTGTTACTAATAATAATTACGCAAAGACTTTTTTCAAATTTTTCTCAATATAAAAGTCTTTGAAGACTTAAAAAATATATGTTTGAAATAACTATTATGGAAAGATTTTTAAAATATAAGTTTCTGAATAATAATTATAGAAGATTTTTATCATTTTCATCAGGAAAAAAATATTATCAAAAGACTTTTATGATCCTGAAGAAAATTTGTAAGACTTTTTTATAATTTCAAAATGAAATAATAATTATTCTACATCTCTGGTTTCTACTTCTTTGAAACTACACACCACTTGTAGCCAAACATGTTCAGAACTAAACTAACATTTTTCGAACTGTGGGAGATTTCATGTTTAAATAAAACTAATTTTGTATGTCATGGAAAGACATAACCGGTCCTTTCCTACAAATATCTGTATATTCCGTTGAACCAGTGGGGATATTTTTGGCTTCCGTCTGCGTGTTTATACTTTTGGATTATATTTTACAGCATTTTCCGATATTATTTCAAAGCAATTTCACATTTCGTCAATTTCCCGGCACGAAAAACACTTATTTTGGAGATTTTTTCTTTTTGCTATAAGTTGAATAGTGCAGGGGTCTCCTCGACCCATTCTGAGTCCCTGATGGTATTATAGGGTTAAAAACCTAGTATATTATAAAACTTTATTTGATATTCAGTGAATTAGTTTTCTATTATCTATAAAAATCTCCACCCTTTCGAAAACAATTTTAATTCATGTGTGGCGTCCCCATTATTTTTCACAAGCTGAAATGAACTCACTCTACAAAATCATCAACCATTATGAAACGACCCAAAAAATGGCCGATTAAATAACTGTTCCTTACTTCGGAGACATCTGTGCAAGAAATTAATGTATAAGTTCTGACCATTGTTTAGAAATGGAAGCAGGATCGATCTTAGAAATATTTCAAGGCAACTGTCCCTATTATTTTTCACATGACTGTACTACCTAAAAAAATAATTGAATAAAGAATTTTTAACTGAATTATTAGCCGCTTTCGATTCACAATTTCTCTGCTGGCTATAAATTTCCTTCTGTCAAATTTATATGTGAATGCTAGCGAGCAGAGGGAAATTTTTATCGACCAGTTAGCGAGTATGGCTACTACTCATTATGGGTTCAAACATTTTTGTTCGATCCGACCTCGCTTGTGTGATGGCGATTTTGATAACACTGCATACTAGTACCTTCGCCCAGGGCTTGTAGTCTCTTCTAAATATTTTCTGATTCCAGCATATTCGTAACGTTATAAAATTAAACTTGAGGCAAATAAGAACTTTATGCTTTAGTTAAAGAACCGTATTGTTGTTTTTTTTTATCGAACTGATTCTCCACGATTGAAGGGCAAATAAAATGCAGAAGCCGAATCAAGCCCATTGTAGAAAATATGTGTATGTACGAGTATTTTCATTGTAACTACATGGAATTCAGATTTTTGCACTTAAAAGTAAGTTGCATAAAAAAATTAAGCGAATAGAACTTATAAGAACGAAAAGAATTACATAGGAAGTATGCAAACAATATGCGGATGTAATATTTGTTGTGGTGAGTGGGCGTTCTGCATGAATGACAAAACCGCAAAACTTTAAAGATCGGTAGAGCCCTGAAGATCTAATTGTATTTAGTTTTTAAAACTTGTTTCGTAATTTGCGATTAAAACAGCAAATTTTGAGAGGTCTTGCGTTAAGGAAATCCAAAAAAAAATATTTCGGGACACCCTAATGTATATATGTAGTATGTGTATAGTCTAAAAAGTTTACAAAATGGAATGAAATTTTCAACCGTGTGTCGACTTTCCTCTCAAGCTTACTCTATATAATTTTACTGTATATTTCAAGGCGCTCAAGCTTGCCTTTCAATCTTGCGGCAAACTGCTCTTCAAAGACCGTATTATAAAGTTTACTGACTTTGTGTGGCTTACTTAGAATTATTTCAAAACGTTCTATTGTCAAATATGTTTGGGGTTCATGCATTGCAAGTGTTGCCATACAAACGCTCTAAAATAATTGATCACAGCGCTAGATGTCGCGCCAAAATGCATTCCTAGCATTATGCAAGAGTTAATTAACTCCCTCCCGCTCACGCTCCCTATCTTGCGCTCTCTCGGTCTCTCACGAGCCCGCTATTATTTCAATCTACTTTTCTTCTTCAGCTGCAAGAATTAACTTTACCATTTTAAACGCGCTTAGAAAATCGAAAATTCCATTTCAAGTAAGTACTTATTTAAAAGTATTAAAATATATGAAATAGAATTGTCATACTTTTTTCATACAATCTAAACATTCAAGTTGCTAATCCTATTAAAAAAGGCAGCCCAGTTTTGGCTGGAAGAAGGAGAAGCAGAAGAAGAAGGAGGAGAAGGGGGAGGAGTAGGAGACGAAGGCAAAGCGCAAGCCACATTTAATATGCGCATGGAGGTCATGCAATCGTATTCAGGCCCGTAGCTAGGGGGGGGGGCATTGTGGGGCAATGCCCTACCTTAAAACTAGAATGCCCTACCTTAAAAAGGCCAACAAGTGATATCAATTACACTGTAGGTAAATTTTTAACTTTTGAAATATCACAGAGAAACGCCGAGACACCCCAATTTAATTTTTGGCTGTAGAATACGATGGCGTTTTCAGAAAGTCAAAGTTAGCTCTCGTTTTCGAGAAATTTAGGAAATAAGTTTCAGAGCTCCGAAGGTAATTTTTTCCCGTTTATAAACTTTACTTAGGTTTTGAACCCTTTTCTCGCGTAAGGGTTTTGACGGTTGTTCTTACTTAATTGGGGCATTCTAAATTCAGTGCCATCATTAGTTTTTCCAAACTGCCTTCGGTTTATGAGATAACGGTATTTAAAAAGTACCATCAATTTGGACTTTTTTGTTAATAACTCAGTCAGTTTATGAGTTAAATTGCCCAAACTTTGCACGTGACCATATTTTAGCATTACCTTAACTTTTCCTGAAAATAATTGAAATCGGGTGACTATAACATATAGCTGCCATACAACCGATTGTTCAGATGTGGACATTTTGGGGTATAGCTTCGCTATTTAAACAGATAAGGACATGGAAATTTGGAGAATTTGTACTCGTATTGGCCTTAATCTATTCCCTGAAAATCGTCGAGATCGGGTCACTATAAAATATAGCTACCATACAGCTGATTGTTCAGATATATGGTTTTGCACTTTTATTTTTTTATAACTCCGAAAAGAGTCATTCTGCGTGAAAGAGCAACATAAAGACTTTCATTCAAAATGAATAGGTGAAAAATTTTCTCATATACGATTTCCACATATCTGCATCAGTTATTGCACTTTTGTGCAGCCAAAGTTGAAATTTCACCATAGGCATTTTTTTCAAGCCCAATAACTCATATGAGTCTTTCTTTTACAAATCGGACACATATTGTAACCTTACACTGAACAATCAGTAGTATTGGAGCTATATGTTATAGTGACCCGATCTTGACAATTTTCAGTGAATAGATTAAGATCAATACAGGTCGAAATTCTCTAAAGTTTCATGTCCTTAGCTGTTTAAATAGCGAAGTATACCCCAGAATGTCCACATCTGAACAATCGGTTGTATGGCAACTATATGTTATAGTCACCCGATTTCAATTATTTTCAGAAAAAGTTAAGGTAATGGTAAAATATGGTCATGTGCAAATTTTGGGCAATTTAGCTCATAAACTGACTGAGTTATTAACAAAAAAGTCCAAATTGATGGTACTTTTTAAATACCGTTATCTCATAAACCGAAGGCAGTTTGGAAAAACTATCTATTGATGGTACTGTATTTAGAATGCCCCAATTAAGTAAGAAAAACCGTCAAAATCCTTAAGCGAGAAAAGGGTTCAAAACCTAAGTAAAGTTTATAAACGGGAAAAAATTACCTTCGGAGCTCTGAAACTTCTTTCCTAAATTTCTCGAAAACGAGAGCTAACTTTGACTTTCTGAAAACGCCATCGTATTCTACAGATATAAATTGTATAATTTATCCATTAAATTTTTAAATTTACTAATATTTTAAGGTTTTAAGTTAATAAAACTAATAGCCTTCAAAGCTATAAATATTAGTAAATAATCTCTTAAGCCTTAGTAGTATTTAAATTACTCCTTTAGATTTGTGATATTTTGACCTCCCTACAGTGTTATTATTAGACTGCGGATCTTTATGCAAAAAATTTAAAATGATTTATTAAGAGTTATATTGATTCAAAACTATATATTCACATTCCAAAGGGAATTTTCTTGCTCTGTTTTGGATATGCAAAATATATGCAACTTATATGCAGGTTATATGCAAGTTATATGCAAATTAAAAGTACACATTTTTTTACATCAGATATGGAATTTTAAGTGATATACACAATAAGTAAAGTATAGTTGAATGCAAAAATCATATGTTCTATGCTGAATCTTTTGTTCTATGCAAATATAAAACCCATTAACACCCAAAAACAAACTGCAAATGGGAACTAATTTTTATTATAATAATTTTGAATGTAAAGAGGTAGTTTTAGTTGTAGTTAAGACCACAATATACTACAAGTGTTTTCTCCACATTTTCAATGGAAACATTGTGACGTTTATCGGTTAAGATCCGTTTATATGCTGAAAATTAACGCTCAACATCACAAGATGTAACCGGAGCATACTTAAATTCGCTCCAAAATTGACTGGGAATCTGTATTCCAGTTTCTAATATTTTGTTGTCACCTGAAAGTATTTTGGCTACTCCTAATATGACTTCAAAAGCAGGTTCTTTTTTGAAATAGCTTCAATTTTGACCAAAACTATTTGCCCACATGATCCTGACGTAGCGTCAAGTCCTTCAAAAGCTTCTGTTATTAGGGCCATTGAAGCCATTAGGGGAACTCCGCGAGACTCTAAATTGCGGATTAAAACTGCTAAACCTCAATTATTATGCAAATATGCAAGTTATATGCAAATATGCAAGTTATATGCAATATGCAAGTTATATGCAATATGCAAAATATGCAGAAATAAATATAAAAATTTAGAATATTTTGTTAATAACTTTCATTTTTCTCTTTGGAACCATATCGCTATCTCTTTTCTTTAAAAATATGCAATTGCATAAAGATCCGCAGTCTAGTTATTATAATTAAATTTTTTGTTTGAGATAAAAAATTATTTCGGTTGCAATGTATGATATCGCTAGCTTAGAGTGCAAACTGTGTAAGTCCAATTTTATGAAAAGGCGTATGTATATGTAGCACGCTAGAAAAACCAAATACGCACCACGCTAAACAAGTCTGTGATACTTGCCATATTTCTACTCGTTGTTATTCAGTGATACGCAAATTGTGTAAGTCCAAAAAACGAAGAAAATTGTGTAAGTCCAAAATAATTACATGAACAAAAAATTTTTTTTCATTTTGAATTTTTTTCTTTTTTAGTTTTTTGTCTCTCCTACAAAGTTTGAAAAAAGGACTTACACAATTTGCACTCTAAGCTAGCGATATGGAGAATCCACCCTGCATCACATATATAATTAAATAAGACCATCGAATTTTTGTAGTTTGGTTAAAGGAATGGTTCATTCCGGCAGTTTTCTGACAAAAACTAATCTGACTGTGAGCCTACAACACCAAGATCGCGGAATTGATTTCTAAGGCTGTGTGCTAATCTAAAACATTTTACTCGTTTGAAAAATGAGGTGTCTAAATTTTCTATGGTTATCGTTTAATTATTTTCGAGAGTTTTTTTCTCACCTTGACTTGCGTGCATACCTACAGTCGGCCCACATACCAAATTTAAAGATCGAAGCTCTCTTAGGTATGGAGTAATCGAAGGAAATTAAATTAAAATTAAAAATTTAAAAAATTAAAAAATTAAATTTTTTGTTGCATTAAATTTATTATAATATTTTCGGCTTCAATTGTATCTCTCGCTTATTTGCGTATGGCGGTTGGTCGCTATCTTCCATTTAGGGACACGAATTTCGATACGATACGATACCAAATCGATATTTTTTGCATTTGATACCGATACTTTTTACTCGATTCCTTTGCGGCGATATTTTTTGGTATCGAGTACTTCAACCACGGTATCGAACAAATGAGTACATTCAGTGATGGAAAATTAAAATTGTGTCATATTTGTCCAAAAAAATTGTGCAACGCAAAATAGTGCCGAAAAATGCACAAGCACGAGTAATTTTCACTGGTACATATTGAAAAATAGGTCTGATCCACGTGCTGAAATAAGTGCAGGTTTGGGCCTTCGTAAGGTTTTTGTATGAAGTTGTATGAAGTTACCCAAATCTGTTTATTGATTTTCAACCAACGAAATACCATTTAGGCGGTTAAAAACAAATGAGCCAGCTTGTATTTCGATAGGTTTTTTACATTCGGCACTTTTTCTGACAATTTTTTCAATTTGACAACTATAAAATAAATTATTTTTAAAATATAAAATATATGGAAATACAAATTTTAAATTTGCCTCCTGTAAGCTTCTGGTTTGGCCGTAAGTGGAAAAAAGAAGTCCGGAAGAAAAATCATAATGCGTAATGGCTTCTCTTTATAACATGGAATTCTTTGTTTCGATAATTTAAATTCAAATTTCCAAAAAAAATTCAATGATGGATACATATAATCTCAATGAAAATTAATTGTTAATGTTATTTAAGATGTTTATTTTTCAAAATACTAAGTATTTGGCAAATATATTTTTACAACTGTGATTGCATTAAATACACCTGTTGTTTTGAAAAACTGTTGGTTTGTAAAAAATGTTTTCAAGAACTTAATAAACTTGTATATTTTTTTTTAATCAGCTAGAACTATTCTTATGAGTTGGAAAAGGATTTACGTCAAAATCAAAACTTTGGAACCAGCCATGGCATACTATGCCATGGAATTAGCACTAATACAGCGACATGCGTATGCCTCAGGATGCAGTTTTATTGCGTTTTTGTTAACTTTCTAGAAGACGGGGCAACTTTAAACCGTTTTAATAAATATCTTTTAAATGTGGAAAAATCTTTTATTTCCAGTCAAATTAAAATTGATAAAAAATAAATTTCGTGCTAGCCACTAAAAAATTGCATTTCTTTTATTTCCGCTTTCGAATTCATAATCTAGAGGTCAGAACGTGTCGATTGGTACCTCTTTTAACTATTTTAGAGGATATTTTAAGGTTGCACCTTCCAGAAAATTACCGCTTTCGATACCGATACTTTGAGTATCGAGTAGTTTAGTTTCGATATTATCGGGTTCGCGATTCTTTTTAACCGATATTTTAAATGAGTACCAGATCGATGCTTTTGATTCGATATCGTGTCCCTACTTCCATTAATTATATTTCTATTCACATGCATGTCAATTGCCAAAACTGACCTAGCGTTCGAATTCACCACTAAGCACGGATAAAACTGCACTCAATGGTGGTAGTGCCAAGACTGACTTCCGCCCTACCGTAAACCAACGCTGCCCTACCTTAAATGTAAGTCTGGCTACGGCCCTGATCGTATTGAGCTGTGAAGAGCCGCGAGGAAAAATAGGAAAGATAAGCGAAACAGCAAATCCACTTTATTAAGCGAAATTGCTGTTGTTGTTGTTCTACTGCGCTGAATTTGTTATCCAGCAACAACAACAATGGCCACCATTGCAGCTTATAATCGCAATTTTTTTTTTTTACAATTTTGCAAGCCATACAACCAAATGCACAACCGACTGACTGACCTCTTTTAACTACTTACTCTTGGCTGGCGTGTTCTTCCTTCAGCTCTTCCTAGCACTTTTGTCTTCATTATAATCATGTTTCTACACCACGCCAGCCGTTTTGTGCGTCATTGTAACAGCTGTTCTTCCTTCAAGTTGTGGAAAGTTGGCATAAAAATCTGTTTTGCGGTTTCGTTTATTTGCCGCGGCGGCAGCTGGGATATAGATACCTAGTATTGAGAGGGTGTGTTGGCAGAGCGTAGGAAAAGTGAAGGTGGAGTGATTGGTGTAGAGAATAGTTGGAGGAGTGTGGTGAAAGTGGCAGTTGTAAGAGCGTTGTTGTAACATTGCAACGAGAGCAAAGCCAAAAAGCCAGAAGAAAGTCAGAAAGCCAAAAAGCCAGCAGGCCCGTCAGCTTTAGTTGCAGCACTGCACAAATATTAAGCTGACCCCCCCCCCCCCCCAAAAAAAAAACAAAAAAAAAAAAACAAAAAAAAAACAAAAAAAACAACAAAAAAAAATGTTTGATATCTGTTGGTGAAGCAATGCAGCACTGTGCAAGATGGCTGCTGATCTCACCTCGTGTGTCCTTGTGTGTGTGTGCTTATGCCCAGCGGAAAAGTTGCCGAAGCTATTACGTTTTATATGGTAACACTACACATGCAGTGCTTTCTGCACAAATAAGTTGATGAAAGAGCTATTAAAATCTTTAAAGCTACACTCAAATAAATTTTGGTATAAATTTTAAACTTTTTTATTAAAATTTAAACTTTGAAAAGTTGAAAAGATTTTAAACTTTTAAGGTTTCGATTTCATTCCAAATTAAAATTTATTTTAAGACTTTCAAAAGTTTAAAATTTCAACCTTTTTTTGGTTTAAATTTAAAAAAAAAATGTCTGCTCCCAAATCCTCTTCATGCTTTTCCCTATTGTATCTTCTTTCCTATCCTTTTTTCTCCTTTTCTCCCATATTGTTCTCCCCCCAACATCCCCTTAATCGTTTTCCGTATTGTGTCTTTTTCCTATCCTCTTCTTCTCCTTTTCTTTCTTCTCCATTTTATCTGTTTCCATAATTATTTTGTGTTTGTTTGTTTCTCCATTCATTAATTCAAATTGTCTAATAACCATAAATGAGCTTTTTATATTGTTCATTTCTCGAAAAAGCAAGTTGGAATTTCAAATACAAAACTAACATTTTTTTGTTAAAACCAAATTTTACGACCAATGAAAGTTTAAAATTTAAACCTTAAAAGTTTAAATGCGAAAAAGTGTAAGATTTAAACTAAAAAAGTATGAAATTTATTCCAAAAAATACTTTGAAATATTTGAACTTTTGTAAGTTTGAATTTTAAACCAAAAAGGAATAAGAAACTATTAAACTTTCGAATGTGCAAAATTTAGCCCAAAAAAGTTTTAAATTTCTTTCAAACCAAATCAAAGTTTAAAAAATATTCCAATATTTATAACAGTGTAGTCCTGCAGTAATGAAAAGTGCCAAGATTTACAATTTGACGCGTTTCACATACAAATTACGCTATGCCGTAGCATTTTTGGGCGGGTGGAATGAAATTAAACAATTCTATTCTGTTGAAAAAATAGCACGATCTGCTACAAATGTGAAATTTCTAAAATTATAAAATCAAAAAAAGAAGTATGAGGATTGATAAAGATGACTGAGCTGAGTATTAAAGTGATTGTTTTTTTTTTTTTTGAAACAACAGCAACAATAGTTATTAAAGGTCAAAGTTTATATTATACAATTTTTAAATTGCAATTACTTAAAAACTACTGAACCGATTTCGAATATTTTTATACCTTTCGATAGGTATTTTGATTCCCTTTAATTTGATATACATTTTATGTGGTTTCCATGACACCGCCCAGCGGGGGTCAACCCCCCTTTTACCCCCCTTACTTTTTATATATAAAATGTATATCAGATTAAAGGGAATCAAAGTACCTATCGAATGGTATAAAAATATTCGAAAACCGTTCAGTAGGTTTTAAGTAATTCCAATTTAAAAAATGCATAATATAAATTTTGACATTTAATAACTTTTGTTGTTGTTGTTTCCAAAAAAAAAAAAATCAGTTTAATACTCAGCTTAACCATCTTTATAAATTCTCATACTTCGTTTTTTGATTTTATAATTTTCAAAATTTCATACATATTTGTACCAGATGGTGCTTATTGCTTTCAACTTTGCGTGGCTGGGGGTAGTTCAAAACGTCATCCTATCGCCATAAAATTTTGTGGGGTTCATTAACTCGTATAAAGGCAACTTTTCATTGTTGGTACGTTCAAAAAAAAAGAACAAAAAAAATCTTCATATGTTTTCACTCCACCTTAATGTACATTAGAGCGTATCGCCAAAAAAAGTTTAAAATGTTCCCCTCTGGTTCGAATGTTTACTCCTTGGAGATTTCAAAAATGGAAAAAAATTTTTTTCGGCACCCTGTAAAAACAGCGAAATTCGTTTTTTGCTTATAACTTTTCTATTTGGTGTTTGATTTTAACGAGCAATATATTGTTGTAAAGGTTTTAACCCGTGTCATATTTCGTCCATATAAGCCATTAACCTGCGACACCAACTTTAGCTTTTATTAAAATTTATTTAAAACCAACACCCTGTATTAAAAAAAAAATTTTTGAATAAAGTAAATTCAGCCTTGAATTTAGTTTTGAGATCATTATATGAGTAGAAAAGATTATTACTTATTAATATTAGCTCTGTTTAATGAACAAAAAAAGTTCGGAGCAGGTTAGAGCAGAGCAAAGTAGGGCAGCTGTCGAAATAGAGCAACATAGAGCAACTCAGAGCAGAAATGCCATGAAGAAGTACATAGTACACTCAAATGATCGATTGGAGCTCATTTAGAATTACAGAGCCACCATGCTTGCAATTTTATTCTGATACGGACTTGCAGGAACTACAAAATTCTAATGATGTTATAAAAATACCTGATTAATATTTCCAAACAGCAGTGATTGATACTAATTATACTAATTATAACCTATTAATTTACTCAGATTTTCTATGCCATTCTCTAAATACTGAGCGATTTGAACAGGTAGTAAGTGATTCTTGTACAGAAGTTGCCGACGAGGAACGCCTAGGTTATATACTCGCTAAAGTAAGTAGCCGAGAACGTTACAGAAAATTAGAGCCAAGAAAAGATTTAGCATAAATGCATTACATCTATTTCCTCATTATATGCAGGTAAAGATTTTTTTTATACCATTCATGGGAATGAAATGGTATTATAACTTTGTACCGAAACACGAATGGTGAAAGTACCAGAACGAGGCGTTGCAGACCTACGAAAATATATACCAATATGATCAGGATCATGAGCTGAGTCGATTAAGCCATGTCCGTCTGTCTGTCTGTCTGTCTGTTTAATCGCAAACTAGTCCCTCAATTTTTGAGATATCTGCATGAAATTCGGAATGTGAGTGTATTTTTCGGAGAAGCTTATCATTTGTCGGAATCAGTCGAATCGGACCACTATATCATATAGCTGCCATACAACCGATTGTTCAGATATATATATATTTTAGGGTATAACTTCTCCATCTAAATAATGACACTTCTTTTTTTAAGGAATCTTTGTATAAATTACCCAGAGAATTGAAAGTATAAATTAAACAATATCAGACTATGCAACTTTTCATTTCCCCATTCATGAAAGGTATGCAGTCCTTGGTACGTCCGAAGTTAGCCGCGCTCTTACTTGTTTTTCTTAGTATTCAGGAAACAATTTTTTTTTCACATACAGTTTGTTGGATTTAGTAAAAATAGAATAAAAGCTGAACTTGGCATGATGGGCTAAAAGTTTCTATGGATGAAATATTGCCTTGGTGAATACCTTTCTAAAAATGTATCACTTTTGAAAATCGAGTAAAATATAGAAATTATAGAAAAAAACAAATTTCGCTGTTTTTACAGGGTGACAAAAAAATTAAAAAAAATTTTTTTGAAAACCTCATAAGGTAAGTGTTCAAACTGGGGGGGAACATTTTCAACTTTTTTTTCCTCCATACACCGTGATACGCTCTAATGTACATACATATGTATGTGCCGCTGTACAAACTCATCCATGACTCAGCTTACTATTGACTATGGGTGCATTCCTTGCTACGACTTTTTTGTGCATAAACTACGTACTTTTGGCCTGTTGGCCTACTACTCCAGTTCATTATGCAATATACGTATGTACTTTCACAGGGCTTTCCTTTTTTTAATTCAAGAGCTTTCCTTTTTATCCCAGTCGTTTTGCTCATGCTCTTTTCTTTTACTTTTTGCCTCCTTTGCTTTTTTCGTCCTTTATTTTTTCCTCCGTTCCTTTTTACCTCCTTTGCTTTTTACCTCCTTTCCTTTTTTCTCCCTTTCCTTTTTTCCTCCTTTGCTTATTTTCCGCCTTTCCGCTCCACTATTCCACCCTTCCTTCATTCCTTCTTACACCAAAATCGTCTTTGTTACCCATTCCAAAATCGGTAGTCCCATTGCACCACACCACAAGACCTGACTCTTGGCGGCGAAACCCACCACCCTCCACTTCCCATCGTGTCTGCCATCATTTAATTTTTTTTTGTCACGGCCCAGTTATCTGGTTGTACTTATGTATGTAGTTGAAACCGTAGCTGTTGTTGTTTTTATTAGTGTTGGTGTTGCATTGTTGTTGGCATTTGTAGTCGACTACTACTCGATTATGTATGTACATACGTATGTACATTAGGCCGTCTCGCCTTATATGGATCAAAAAAAAAGTCCACCGTACGCCCCCATATGATTTCTCTTCCGAAAACATTTCTGGAAAAAAATTTATTTTTTTTTGGCGCCGCTAGATGTCGCTAAATTTTATTTTTTTATATCATCGGTATTTACGGTCCGATGCCTAAGTTTAATACATTTAACAGTTGATCACATTTAACATTCCGAAAAGTATCAGTTTTTCGCTTCCTGTGGTCTTTTAGGTTCATTTTACAAAGATACTCCTCGGAATGTTAAATTTGTTTTATTTCCCGTTCTACTGAATCGATCGAAATACTTCTTTTGCAAAAGATTAATATTTTTTGACGACGTTTAACATGCCGGCAAGAAAAAGTTACATTAAGGTGGTATAAACTAAGTACTGGGTGGAAGTGACCCCAATGGCGTACATAGGGTTAACACAATTATGAATTAGAAACCGTCCTCTCAAGCCAAAGAGATTGGTGTAGCAAACTTAGGGATCGGACCATAAATACTGAAGATATGAAGAAACGAAATTTAGCGACATCTAGCGGTGTCCAAAAAAAAATAAAAATTTTTCCAGAAATGTTTTCGAAAAAGAAATGATATGAGGGGGCGTACGGCGAACTTTTTTTTCGCGATACGCTCCAATGTACATATGTATGTACATTAGAGTGCGTTTAAAATTCAAATTAACGATATTTTACTGTATCGCCCCCTCAATCTGTAGTAACATGGTCAAAGATATCACACATAAAGTTTGGTCCCGATTGGTGGCGGTTAAGGCGTGGCGCATTGAGGTCAAAGTTCAGAAAACTCTATGAAGGGTAAAAAAATCAAAACATTTTTTTTAATTATCTAATACCCAAAATTAATACTTCTATACCCAATGATAACAAATATAAATTTTGGTTCCGATTGATGACGGTTTAGTGGTGTTTTAAGGGGCTCAATGTTCAGATTGCCATAGAACACTTACATTTTTAGTGTCGCATATGGTAATCTGAACTTTGACCCCCTTGAAACACCAGTAAACCGTCATCAATCGGGACCAAAATTATATTTGTTATCATTGGGTACAGAAGTATTAATTTTGGGTATTAGATAATTAAAAAAAATGTTTTGATTTTTTGACCCTTCATAGAGTTTTCTGAACTTTGACCTCAATGCGCCACGCCTTAACCGCCACCAATCGGGACCAAAATTTATGTGTGATATCTTTGACCATGTTACTACAGATTGAGGGGGCGATACAGTCTTTTTATGAACTTTTAAATTTTTCATACAAATTAAAAGCACCCTAATGTACATATGTATGTTTGTATTTATGTTTGTAGGTATGTATGCAGTTGTCAGGCCGTTTTCCATTTTCATTTCCATTTAAACGTGCGGTTGCCAGTTTATTAATGTTTACACGAGACAAAATCCATGCTGCTCTTGCTGTTTTTGCTGTTGC
Source organism: Urophora cardui (assembly GCA_960531455.1). Taxonomy (NCBI): domain Eukaryota; kingdom Metazoa; phylum Arthropoda; class Insecta; order Diptera; family Tephritidae; genus Urophora; species Urophora cardui. The sequence continues at coordinate 11,879,869 of OY482671.1, forward strand.
TATTGTTGCTATTGCTGTTTTCGCTGTTGCTAGATATTTTCGTTGCTGCTGCTGCTGCGCTTGTTGCCTGTTATCTCTACGGCTTTGTTGTAATAATACTTAGTAATTCGAGTTGTTATTATATGTATACATACATACACATATCAATGCTTATTTGTTGTTGTTTTGTGTTCGAATGAGTGTCTGACAAGTATAATCATGCTTTTGCTGCTGCTGCTGCCCTCAAATCAACATGTGGTTGCTGTTGTTGTTTTTGTAATTTAAAGATTCTTAATTGAACAAAATACTGTATGTGTGTGTGCATGCTTATGCATGTCAATTTAGTGATAATTAGGCTGACCATCCGTTCTGTTTTTTGAGGGACCGTTCTGTTTTTCAGACATCTGTCCCTCGTATTTTTGTTTTTTCGGAAAACCTCAAAATGCTCTGTTTTTTTCCTAGTGTCCCTCATTTGTCCCTCATTTATTTATTTTGGGGCATATTCATAGTCTTGATAAAAGCTGATTTTAAGTTAGTTAAAATCAATATTTTATTTTGACTATGAATATTCCCCTTTTTGTTTAAAATCTGGTTTATATTAAAAAGGTTGAGGTGGCAGCCCTTTTTCTCATCAGAATTTAAGTAGTTATCGATAATAACTACCATCCTCATTGACTATATGTTTGTTGGAATGTAATTTTTGTGGCTGCTGTGTGGCAAATTAATTTGAAAGAAATTGGTAAATCGTATTAAAATTGATTTGTGGACATTAAACTAAGTTACCAAATTCTTTTTTATCGTAGCATTATGCTTGCTTTATTGTAGATACCTATAATTAAACTTACAAATTTGTTTATTTTTGTTAAAAAGAGTCTGAAGAGAATCTGAATTACATATGCCTATTATTTGATGAATAAATATGTTTTACGATTTCAAGTTTCATAAATATATGTTCGTACTTATATCATTTGAAATTTTGTCCCTCATTTTCGATTCCTATTTATGGTCAGCCTAGTGATAATGCACGTTTATTGCAAGTCTATCTGGTTGGTAATTTGTTGTTTATTTAACAAGTGTTAGCGTTCATGTTGTAACATGTTATAACAATGCAGCGTGTTTATCTCAAATAATTACTTGAAGCGCCTAAAAATAGACTTTAGCAATGTCGTTGAGTCTGCATAAAACCCTGCTCAAACAGAAGCGATACGATACACCCCACGCGATCAATTGTGCATGACGCGATACCAACGCGATACGATTTTGGTTTGTGGGCTGTATCGTATCGCTTCTGTTTGAGCAGGGTTTAATATGACATGCAAACTTTGATGACGAAGCATTGAATATTCAAAATTTTCTGTTAGCAAACTTTAAAAGCAATTAATTTAGCAAGAGAAAATTTTGCAATTCAAACATTTTTAACTAAATTTTAAGCCAGCATTTAAAAAACAAACATGTTAGTACACGCTTTGTTTTGCATTAGGCTGCATTGCTATGCATTTTTATGTCAATGTACATATGTATTTATGTGTCTCTTTCGCCCACTTTAGCTCCCTGAAAAATAATCCTTAATTCTTTTTTTATTACTTAATTTGTATTTTCTCTTCATTTCATTGCGCCTTCTTGTTGTTGCTTGACACGCTTATTTTGCGCATTTTTCTTCTAATTTTTTTTTACATTTTCTCTAGTTTTTATCGTTGTTGCTTAGGTACTATTTGTATACCCTACATTCATTCGTAAGGCTGCTTATCATAACTGCAAACAAGTCAATTCATGTCAAAATGTCACTTTACATTATTTCAACAACAACACAGAAATAGAAAGGGGAGATAAAAATTATACGAGTATGTACATATGTTTGTATGTAGATATGTAGTATGTGCGAGTAAGTGCAACAATAAGTACGAGTGGCTGCTGGAACCCTAAAGATTTTGCTATTGTCTTGCAAACATGCATACCTACATACTTATAGTACATGGGAATTTTTTTGGAAAATTTTTGTATAACATTGGAAACATTAAAAAAATGTATTAAATTGCTTTTCAAATTATTACGAAGGCTGAAAGAGACATAAACCAAAATTTCCCTTTTGGGAAATTTTTGTATTACATTGGAATTATAAACATTGGGTTGTCAAATTATTTTTAATGGTGAAAGAGACCAAAAACAAAATTTCCCTTCTGGGATTTTTTTTGGGAAATTTTTGTATAACATTGGAAACATTAAAAAATGTATTAAATTGCTTTTCAAACTATTACTAAGGCTAAAAGAGACCTAAATCTAAATTTCCCTTTTGGGAAATTTTTGTATTACATTGGAATTATAAAAATTGGGTTGTCAAATTATGTTTAGGGCTGAAAGAGATCAAAAACAAAATTCCCTTTTGCGATTTTTTTTTGGGAAATTTTTATATAACATTGGAAACATTAAAAAAGTGTACTAAATTGCTTTCCAAATTTTTACTAAGGCACATTGGAAACATTAAAAAATTGTACTAAATTAATTTCCAAATTTTTACTCAGGCTAAATGATACCTAAAACAAAATTTATCTTTTGGTTTTTTTCTTTTTGGGGAATTTTTGTATAACCAAAAAATTTTCAAAATTAATTTTAATGCCCAAAGAGAACAGAAACTAGATTTCCCTTTTGAGAACCTTTTCGGAAATTTTTACATTGGAAACATAAAATTGGGTTCAAAATTTTTTTCATTCTGAAAGAGACCTAAAACAAAATTTTTCTTTTCGCAATATTTTTTGCGAAATTTGTGTTTAACATTGGAAACATAAAAACTGGCTTATTTTAAGGCTCAAAAATGCCAGAAACAAAATTTACCTTTTGGGATTTTTTTGGGAAATTTGTGTGTAATATTGGAAAGATAAAAACTGGCTTTCTAAATTATTTCTAATACTGAAAGAGACCGAAAACAAAAGTTCCCTTTTGGGAATTTTTCTGTAAAATGTTTGTATAACAAAAAAAAAGTTATGAAATGGCTTTCTAACGCTTAAAAATACCTAAAACAAAATTTCCCTTTTGGGAATTTTTATGGGAAATTTTTATCTAGCGTTGAAAACATACGGAAATTGAGTGCGAATACTTTTTGAATTATTTTAAAGGTTTAAAGCAGACATTTTGTAAATTTAAATAAAATGTTACAAACTCAGACTTTAAAAGTGTTGCACAAACTTGTCGTTTTATTGCATCCTTGCGGTGCATTTGCAGCTATTCACTAATAGCTAAATTCTGCCTTTATATACAACTGCTATTCTTTATTATTTGCTTGATTGTGTAGTTATTACCTGCGCAAGTACTAAATTTTCAACGAAACACGAAAAAAAAAAAACAAAAAAAAAAAACACCAGCAAACTAGGTAAGATAGAAACAAAGCAGTGGTAGTGAGCGAGCAGTTGAGTTAGGAGCAGCAGAAAAAGTGAGCGATAAACTCAAGTGCATATGAAGAAAATTGCTTGAAGTTGCAAACGATAAACACTGTCGAAAAGAAAAACAATAAATTCTCATGTTGCCTAGCATTTCGCTGCTGAAAATTTTAGCAAAAGCAAACACAAAAAATAAAATCTTTTGAAGGGGAAGCGTCCGACAACGTGGCAGTCAACTTTATCGGTGGCTCAACTGAGTTGAAGCCAACAAAAAAATTTTTTTAATTAAAAAAGTAGCAGAAATTTAGCAAAAGAAATCTTCTCTCGAACTTTTCACAAGATTCACAGCAAAGCAACTACAACAACAAAGATTTACTCAATGACCACAGGTACATACATGCAAGCAACCAGCACTTACTACGAGCTTATACACAAGCCTAGTATATCGAATTGTCTAACCAGCCGGAAATATTGAAGGCGGTGAGCTCCTCAAGTGTAAGCAGCACTTTGATAAATTAGGAAATCAGTAGTAGGTTTTCGTTGTAGGTACCTTCTCGTATTGAAGGCGGCGGATGTGTGAAATGACCCTGTAAAAATCATAGGATTATATGATCCATTTTGTGGTAGGTAGGAGTACTTTCAAAGTGATCATAAACATAGACCCAAGCAAGCGACTCGTTTATCTGCATCGGCTCGTAGTTAGCCGAACATTGCTACAAAAACCGAATGTATGTATATCGCGATAACGACGAAGCAAGTGCGTACATTTGTATGTGTGTATGTATGCATGTATGTACATATGTATGCATGCTCGTGTGAACGTGCACGATCTAGTAATAAATAGACATTGAACGCAACACATGTTGGCGATTGCGCTAGAAAAATTTTAATATTTTTTTTTATTAAAGAAAAGCTTACTTATATATGTATGTAATCCTAATAATCAAATTGAATTGGCAGTCGTTCAAATCTGTTCAGCGATTATTAAATTTCATTAATTTTAGTACCTACTCCATGGATTAATCCCATGTAGGTACTCCATGGATTAATCCCATGTAGTTACTCCTTGGATTACTCGGGTGTCATGCGGAAATCGGAGTATGTGATCCCTGCCTAGGACATCGCCATGTTAAATGGACCATATTTTTTATATGAAATGTGACAGGTTGAGGAGTACTCGGTTGGTCCACAGCGAGTACTCTATACACGCGTGCATGGAGTACTCGGCTTTTTTGCAGGGGAAGTGATAACGGAGAGTTTGATGTTGTTAATACAACGTGCGGTTAGTTGAGTTGTGGCAAAGCTGGCTGTGGACATGTACAAAAAATAAACAAGGACTGATATCGTCGCTCCCAACGAAGACTAGCACGGTTCAGTTCGCGTGGAAGACTAGCACGGTTCGCTGTTCGCGTGGAAGACTAGCACACTTCGTTGTTCGCGTGGAAGACTAGCATGCTTCAGTTCTGTGCGTGGAAGAATAGCATACTTCGTTGTTCGCGTGAAAGACTAGCATGCTTCAGTTCTCTGCGTGGAAGACTAGCATGCTTCACTTGTTTGGGTGGAAACTAACATACTTCTGTTTGTTAGAAATAAGCTTAGGGGTTAAAAACATGAAGAGGATGGTCCGAGGAGTGAAAGATATTTGATAAGTAAGTGCAAGAACAATAATTCATACTGCAATAAAACTTTAAACAGGAACCTTCAGCCAAACTATATGAAAAGTATATGAGTTTCAAATATTCCTAGACTTGTACTAGGCCTACTTTTAAGTATGTGCATAGGTTGTGCAAATAGAACCTGGATTTTGCATCAAATAAAACACCGAGTTAGTTATTACTCGGAACTCTATATTTATATATGTATATGTAGATATGACTAGTGCTGAGGTACTACACAAAAAGTGTGCACAGTGTGTATCTTTGTATTTCTAATATCTCATATTCTCATATACTTTTCATATAGTTTGGCTGAAGGTTCCTGTTTAAAGTTTTATTGCAGTATGAATTATTGTTCTTGCACTTACTTATCAAATATCTTTCACTCCTCGGACCATCCTCCTCCGGTTTTTAACCCCTAAGCTTATTTCTAACAAACAGAAGTATGTTAGTTTCCACCCAAACAAGTGAAGCATGTTAGTCTTCCACGCAGAGAACTGAAGCATGCTAGTCTTCCACGCAGAGAACTGAAGCATGCTAGTCTTCCACGCGAACAACGAAGTATGCTAGTCTTCCACGCAGAGAACTGAAGCATGCTAGTCTTCCACGCGAACAACGAAGTGTGTTAGTCTTCCATGCGAACAACGAACCGTGCTAGTCTTCGTTGGGAGCGACGATATATGTATGTATATACTTGTCAGACATGAAGTTATTACCTTTTGTTTAACGCTTGACTTAGTAAATTCTTGTTTTTTTAAATGTGATTAAAATTTTGTTTTTAATTTCCTTTAGAAAATTTCTCTTATGGGAAATTTTTCTTTTTATGAATTAAACACTTTAAGCAAAAATAAATACCAAGTACATATATACATATGTATGTTATTTTTGCATAAGCAGTGTAAATTTCAAAAAATCCCAAAAAGGGAAATTTTTCTTTTTACAAATTAAGCACTATTTTTAGCTAAAATAAAAGCCATGTAACTTATTTATTTATTTATGTTATTTATTTACTTAAATGCGAAGTGTCTTATTTTTTGCATAAGAAGTGTAAATTGCAAAATATCCCTAAATGGGAAATTTTTCTTTTAACAAAATAATCATTATTTCTTGCTAATTTGGCCGATAATTTTGCATAAAAAGTGCAAATAGAAAAAAATCCCAAGGGAAATTTTATTTTTTAAGAATTAATTACTATTTTTAGCTGCAAAATAAATACCAAGTACCTTATTTTTGCACAAAAAAAGTGCAACTTGCAAAATATCCCAAAAAGGATTTTTTTGTTTACGAATTGCGCACTGTTTTTAAATAAAATAAACGCGAGTTATCTTATTTTTGCGTACAACATGCAAATTGCAAAATATCCCAAAAAGGGAAATTTTTCTTTTTACAAAATAATCATTATTTCTTGCTAATTTGGCCGATAAATAGCATAATTTTGCATAAAAAGTGCAAATAGAAAAAAAATCCCAAGAAGGGAAATTTTACTTTTTAAGAATTAATTACTATTTTTAGCTGCAAAATAAATACCAAGTACCTTATTTTTGCACAAAAAAGTGCAACTTGCAAAATATCCATAAAAGGAAATTTTTGTTTACGAATTGCACACTGTTTTTAAATAAAATAAATGCGAGTTATATTTTTGCGTAAAACATGCAAATTGCAAAATATCGCAAAAAGGGTAATTTTTGTTTTTACAAAATAAACACTAGGGGTATTCGCTACCCATAGCATAACCCTAGCACGTAGCACGGATTGCACGGATTGCAAAGTTTTACAACGCACAACAACAAAATACAGGCGAACAGAAATATGTTAGACCTCAAAAATATGCTACAGCAAAACCTATGTATATTTATTTGCTATGAAGTGTAGGAAATTAATTGCGACCCTGCGTCAGCTGACATTTGCCAATTGCTAATTTCAATTTCAATTTAAGCATCCAAATTTTGCTTGAAATGTTATGTTTTGTGTGTATTATTAAATTTACTATAATAAAATGATTTATTTATTAAAAAGTGAGTGATGAATGCGTCCGCTTGGCAAGAAAGAAAGGCTGCTTCTTAAAATTTTCTACGACTGTGCAATAGGGTGCTCTCTATGTGTAGCATATTTTGGTCTAGGATATTTGCAATCCGTGCTATCTTGCTATCGTGCTATGGATAGCGAATACCCCTACTGTTTAGCTGAAATAAATTCCGAATATCTTATTTTTGCTTAAAAAATACAAATTAAAAAAATCCAAAAAAGGAAAATTTTTCTTTTTACAAATTAAACACTGTTTAGCTGAAATAAATGCCAAATATCTTATTTTTGTTTAAAAAGTACAAATTAATAAAAATCCCAAAAAGGGAAATTTTTGTTTTTACAAAATAAAGACTGTTTAGCTGAAATAAATGCCAAATATATTATTTTTGTTTAAAACTTACAAATTAAAAAAATCCCAAAAAGGGAAATTTTTGTTTTTGAAAAACAAACACTGTTTAGCTGAAATAAATGCCAAATATGTTATTTTTGTTTAAAAAGTACAAATTAAAAAAAAATCCCAAAAAGGGAAATTTTTGTTTTTGAAAAACAAACACTGTTTAGCTGAAATAAGTGCCAAATATCTTATTTTTGTTTAAAAAGTACAAATTAAAAAAAGTCCCTAAAAGGGAAATTTTTCTTTTTATCAAAAATCATTATTTCTCAGTAATATGGACGTTAAACATGCTATTTTTGTTTCAAACAGCTAAATTGAAAAAAAAAATTCCAAAAAGGGAAATTTTTTCTAAAGCTCAGATTTTGCAAAAACAGCAAGTTAAATGACTTAAACCGTTTAGTTATAGCATTTCCATAGTCAAACACAAACAATCATGCACGGAAAATATTTTTCGACCTACAATTTTGCTTTATTTCAGCATTTTTCAGCTATTGCTTGAAAGGAATCGATAATCTTTATTGCAATGCTGTCAATTTCTTTAGCATTGTGACATTTTTGTTTTTAATGAGTTGATTTGCGTTAATAAGTCAATTTTTTTTAATGAATGCAATCGCAGCTTTGCAATCAAGAAGGGTTAAATATAAAACTTTATATGCAACTTGATTACCACTAATAACACTGGATCACAAAATGAAATTTTTTGTCTGTACTTTGGACGTGACTATCCTATCTATATGTAAAATCGGTCGCTGATTCCGAAAATCGGGTTCATTTTTAATTCTATGGGAAGGTTTTTGAGATATCGGCAATTTACCGTTATTTGGCCAATGGGTACACTTAATCCAGTATAGCTCTTTAACACAGTGAGTTATCTTCTTTGGGGTGACACCATACGAAAGAAAATTAAATTTCTTTTTCGCGGCTCCTATAACATTTTTCTCTAACTCTTATAGTTTCTGAAATATTGACGAATAAATTTTAATTTTTTCGATTTTTTACGATTTTTTGAAGAAAAAATTGACTTTGTCAGACAATATCTTTAAAACCAATGTCTTCACCTTCGGTTTTAATCTTTTACGTGAAGCTCCATTCCATTAGCAAAAAAATAAGCTATCAACGAAGAAAATCCATGGTAAAATGGAAAAGTTATAGGCGATCAAGTAAATACAGCCAAGTCGCACAATGTCTCTACACGGGTATATTTTATGCATGTTATACCCGTAAATGGGCTTGTATCTACCGCGCTGCCAATGTGCTGCTACTGCAGATGTGTAGGTATTGGTACAATATGCATAGAATGTACGCGTGCAGAGGCATTGCGCGACCTGGCTGTATTTACTTGATCGCCTATAACTTTTCCATTTTACAATGGATTTTCATCGTTGATAGCTTATTTTTTTGATAATAGAATGGAGCTTCATGAAAAGGAGTAAAACCGAAGGTAAAAATATTGGTTTTAAAGATATTGCCTGACAAAGTCAATTTTTTCTTCAAAAAATCGTAAAAAATCGAAAAAATTAAAATTTAATCGTCAATATTTCAGAAACTATAAGAGTTAGAGAAAAATGTTATAGGAGCCGTGAAAAGGAAATTTAATTTTATTTCGTTTGGTGTCACCCTAAGGAATATAACTCACTGTGTTAAAGAGATATACAGGATTAAGTGGACACATTGGCCAAATAACGGTAAATTGCCGATATCTCAAAAACCTTCCCATAGAATTAAAAATGAACCCGATTTTCGGAATCAGCGACCGATTTTACATATAGAAAGGATGGTTGCGTTCAGAGTATTTTTTGGCTGTAGAGCAGTGTAATCAAAGATGGCAAATAAAAGGAAATCGTGCTAAGCGAAGAGCGCAAAAGTTTTTTAATACGTTGAGAAACTTTGCAAAGCCGGCGACTGGCGTCTGACAAATGCATAATCGATACACATACAAGTGTATGTATGTATGTATGTATGTATGTATGTATTGTACTTTTGACTTTTCTGCCGCTTAACTGTCAACTTTGCAAGTGCATATATGTACATACTATATACAGATATATTTCTTCCCGATTACCGTTAATCTCCTGCTATGCTCCTCCTGCGCGCCGACAGACAGACTTCCAGTTCAAAAGTTCATACGGGTTCAATAAAAGTACGAGCGACGATGACTTAGCGGCTGAAATTTGCAAGTACATACATATGTACATGCATACATATACATATATATACATACAAACATACATACATACATACGTCATGGCTTCTCAGTTAACTTCTAAACTGCATCTGCCACATCTAGCAATTTTACTGAGAGTCTGTCTCGAGCCACACACTTTTGATTACCAATCTCCTCTGCTTACCCTGCATACATAACTTTGCCTTCGTCCTCTTTTAACCTGTCACACCCACACCAAAGCAACTAATGCCTTTTCCGTTTAGCCTTCGGCGCTTCTCCTTTTCCCTTTTCTCGATGTTGGTTGCTTGCATACATACAAACACACAAACAAAATTGGCATGTCCGTGCGGCATTCAATCAGCTTAATCAATGTTATTAATTGGATGCCATCGCTCTCGCCTATACGCCTGCTGCATTTTATTTCACAACCATAAACTAAACAAAACACACAAAAAACAAACTTCACTATGGCACTTCCGCTTGGCAGAGTTTAGTTTGATTAGTTATTGACTGTTTGTTTTTGTTGTTGTTGTTGTTGTTGCAATTGTTATTTAGCAGCGGCAATGTAGCGGCGCAGCTTTTAAAATCGATAATTTTGCTTATCGCAGTAAAGTGAAGTGAAGTGAAGGAAGCGGTGGTGTAAGTTGAAAGTTCAATTGTGCTATGGTGAAGTGTGTGTGTGGCGGCGATCGAGTTTCAGTGTTGAGTATGTGTGTGATCCGGTGCCCTGCAAAAATTCCGAGTACTCCATTCGCTAATCCATGGAGTGCTCGCTATGGACCAACAGATTACTCCATAATATGCCACATTTCATACAAAAAATATGGTCCATTTAACATTGCATGTCATTGCAATGGAGTATATACTCCAGTCCCGCATAACAATCAAATTAATCCATGGAGTACCTACATTGGATTAATTGATGGAGTACCTAACAGTTAGCCGAACATAACAACAAAAACCACATGTTTATCGCGACGACGACGAATGAAGTGTATACATTCAAACATATGTATGTATGTAGTTATGTATGTATAAACATATCGTCGTCGTCGCCATAAACATTTGGTTTTTGTTATGTTCGGCTAACTACGAACCGATGCAGATACACGAATCGGTCGTTTGGGCTATGTTAGTGGTCACTTTGAAAGTACTCCAACCTACCACAAATGGAGCATATAATCCAATGATTTTTACAGGGTGGTTGTGCAGTTGTTGTAGCTTTGGCGGCTGACGTGATAAAGTGCGCTTCTCGTGTTCTTTTCCTTTTTCGCTTTGATTAAGTATACGTTCATTAGTTTCGTAAATATTAAACAGAAATGAAATTTACTCTAATTAATAAAGTTAGTGCATGAGGTAAATTAATTACATGTAGGCTACTGCTGGTTGTTTGGGTTTGCTACTCTCATCATATCGTCAAACACAATTGGAGGCACAACAGCTTAGTTACTGTCTGGTAGATTAAAATAGATAAATATATACATAGTAACTTTGGGCACTTACATATGTACCCTACAGGGAAATCAATAACTAGTGAGCAAAATTTCTAGTTCCGAACTAGCGAAAAGGTTTCAAAAGGGAACTAGATCAGTTGTAGTTAGACCCTCACCAGTTCAGAAGGAGTGAATTGAGTGACCATTATAAGACAACCTTGGATTTGTATGCAATTTCGAAGTGACAAAAATTCTATGAAAATTTTTCGTTCATTAAATTGCCGTCGGCTTTGTATATTTCTGCAATTCTCAGATGTTTAGTGAAGCATTTTATATAAACAGTTTTCTATTTTCATATTTTATGCCACTTGCATGAACGCTGCACTTAAGCGGCAGATGTAAAACTGTAGAATTTGTAGAATTTGTAGGTACTTGTAGCTAGTTCAGAACTATCGAAATTGTACCAATAAACGAACTAGTGAAAACTGTAGAATTTGGTACTAGTTCGGAACTATCGAAAATGTAGTGCAGAGAGTGACAATTGACACCGCTTAGGACATCGCCATGTTAAATTCGCCAGTTGATAATATGCAAAAGAGATTAGGTCGCACTAGTAGTGTCGAAAAATGCACTAGAAGCGACCTAGTTCGGAAGTAGAGATCTTCCTACAGGGTATGTACTGTATGCATGTACTATGTACATATGTATGTACATGTATACGCACAGATAAAGTTCTGTTATGTTGAAAATTAATTAATTAATTAACGTTAATAAACACTAATTTTTAGATTTGACATATAATTTGTGTTTCTTTGGTTTCTCTCCAGTAAAAGAGAGCGAACTGAACGAAAATGGAGAGAGCACTGAACAAAACTGGTGAGAGCGGCAATGATAGTTCTACTAACTTTTTTACTGGACAAATTTCCACTAGCAAGACACTAGCAAGAAGAAGAAGAAATGTCAAATGTGGAAAAAGGAATTCAAATTTGTATTGGAAAATACAAAAGTAAATACATACGTAGTAAATCAAGTTATATAGCTATTTTTATTTAAAAAAAGGTTTAATATCGACACGGGAAGTTATATATAATGTATGGATGCAGGCAAACTAGTCCTATATTGAAATATATATACATTAGACAGCGGCTCAAAACAAGAACCACTATGAGAGTGCATCTTCCGCCGGATCGGCTGTAATGGAAGAAGTAAGAAATTTTATTCTTACAATTCACTCCTTGCTATTAGACAAATTCATATTCATACATGCAGAGATTTTTAAGAACTGTAACAATGCTTATGGAGCCTATTGAAAGCGATGATGAGATTGAACAAGTAGCTGTAGAAAGTTTAAGGTCAGTCGACATCGGCTTGTTTCTAACCAATCGAAATACCAGGAATTGTTTACTTCAGTATATTGAAATTGTAGTTCCGAGCTATCCTCATAATTTTCGAATTTCCAGAAGCTTGCTTGAAAGCATTGAACCCCCTCGAGCCAGTATGTCATTCTAAATTTTTTTTCTAAGGCAATAGAACGCTTAAAGGGTAATATTTAAATCCAAATTTTCCTTTTCTGATGATGATTTAAATGTTTTCTTAAATTTTCGGGCGTGTCTTTTATCCCTTTTCACGCACCAAACAATCATATCGTCGTTTAACCTGCATAACCGCCTAAGTGAAACTTTCACAACCGCCTATGCCAAAATTAGGATTTGCCAAACTTTAACTCCCGGCGTCCAGCTCTATCGATTTATACCATATATTTGGTCTTTGGCAAGCTCTATATTTCCTTCTAATGTTATTTTCAGCTCTGAAGTCGGAGAGTTGGGCGGTTAAGAAAGTCTCACTTAGGCGGTTTTGAAGTTTAAACGGTGATATATCACTAACATGCTCGCCTGCTATGCCAGAGGTCTCGGGTTCAAACCACGGTCCGAGCAAAACACCAAAACAATTTTTCTAATAAGTAAAAATCCAATTATTGGGTTTTTTAAGAGCAGCGGTCACCTCTCGGCAGTGGGCGGCATACCCTCCGAGAGTATTTCTGCCATGAAAAAGCTTCTCACAAAAAACGCATTCGCCGTTCGGAGCCGGCATAAAACTGTAGGTCCACCCAATTGGTAGGAAAAACAAAAAGGAGCACACCTCAAATTGGGAGAGAAGCTCGGCCATAAAACTCGTCAGAGTTATAATAGCGCCATTGTATTATATTATTATATATTATATTATGTCACTAACATTTGCTAATTCATGTTTCCTTATCTATTTTGCTAACATCTCTCACTGAGAGCAAATGTCAATTTACTATTGCAAATTTCGTTAAAAGTGATTAGCAAGAAATGTTAGTTAATGTTTTGCTGGAAAGTAAAGAAAAGAACCTAGAATTGCCGAAGAAGCGTGTTTGCTTTTAAAAGACATAAATGTTTAAACACTTAAAAAAAACGGTATAAAACTGTGCTTGAAATGCATGGATACTGCTTTTGTTTTTATTAAATTTCGAGACAAAAAAATTTGTGCGTAAATTTCCAATAAAAAGTTAATAGAGAATTGTATATTAAATATTAAAAAAATTTCAGTATTTTTAAAACTTTGTCATACTAGAGTTGTTAATTTAAAATTTGTATGGAATTTTTTAATATCAGATACATACATATGTATGTATGTACATATCGTCGTACCATACGAAAACTAACATCAGATTTTTTGTGGCTGACGAAAAGTAAAAAGTTCAAGTTTTGGCCGACGAAAAGTAATAAAATCGAGTTTTGGCTGACGAAAAGTAATAAAATTCACTTTTGGCTGACGAAAACTATCAATTTCGTTTAAACAACAACAATTTTAATGTAAAAACAGTATATAATTACTGATACTTTTCGTCAGCCAAAAGTCGATTTTATTACTTTTCGTCAGCCAAAACTCGATTTTATTACTTTTCGTCGGCCAAAAGTCAAATGTTCTACTTTTCGTACAGAATTTTTTTATTGATAGCTTTCGCCAGAAATTTTAAATATGTTAGTTTTCGTATGGTACGACGATATGTACTTACGAATAAGTTGAAGCCAAAAAAGTTTTCATATTAAATGTATATGTATATACTTTAACATTGTGGAATATGCAGCCACATAAAAAATGGCGCAGCTACACAGTCGCATGGAATTTCAGGAGTGAATATGTACATATGTGTGTATGTGTATGCATTTCAGCATTTTGTATGTATTCATGTGTTTTCTTTTTTTAGTAACCAATAATATTGCAACTAAAATTCTTTTTGCTCGTTTTCCTTTATTTCATTCTATTTGCATAATGTTGTGTGTGAGGCGAGTTGTGAAATTTTGGCTATTGAACGCAAAATGAAATTTTCTACTTTTATTTTCAATTTTATTTACTGTAGTTTTATTTGTTTTTTGTTTTGTTACAGAGCATGCATGCGAAATTCTGTTTCACTTAGTTACTAAGGGTATTAACTCCCAAAAGTATGCTTTAGCAATGGCTTTGCAGTATGCTTCGATTTTTTGTTTGGCTTCATTTTAAAATTTTAAGCGTAGTTTAGGTTGTGTTGTTTTCATTCAAGATGAAAAAGGAAAATTGTTTCCTTTGAGGGAAATGTTTTCCATCTTCAACGGAGAGAACGTTTTTCTAATTGCTCTCTGTTCTGCGAGAAATTTCACAGCAAAAAATTGGCAAATACAAAATTTCCCTTCAGGGAAAATTTTCGTAAAGCATTGAAAACATATAAAATTTGCATAAAATAATTTCTCGAATTTAACTGAAGGTTTTACATTAGTAGCTGACAAATTTCCTTCTATGGGAAATTTTTGTTTTCACGCAAAAATAAATTTTTCTAGCTGCTCCTTGTTCTGCGAGAAATTTGACAGCAAAAAATTGGCAAATACAAAATTTCCCTTCATGGAAAATTTTCGCAAAGCATTAAAAACATGTAAAATTTGTATAAAATCATTTCTCGAATTTAACTAAAGGTTTGGCAGTAGTGGTTGACAAATTTCCCTCTATGGGAAATTTTTGTTATCAGGCAAAAATGCATTTCCAACTGCTCTTCGTTTTGCGCAAGATTTCACAACAAAAAAGATGCAAATGAAAAATTTCCCTTTTTGGAAAATTTTCATAGAGCTTTCAAAACATATAAAATTTGCATCAAATAATTTCTCGAATTTAACTGAAGGTTTTACATTAGTAGCTGACAAATTTCCTTCTAGGGGAAATTTCTGTTTCCACGCAAAAATAAATTTTTCTAGCTGCTCTTCGTTCTGCGAGAATTTGGACAGCAAAAAAGTTTTAAATAAAAAATTTCCCTTTTGGGAAATTTTCATAGAGCTTTGAAAAAATTTAAAATTTGCATAAAACTGTTTCTGGCATTTAACTAAAGGTTTGACATTAGTAGTTGACAAATTTTCCTCTATGGGAAATTTGTGTTATATGGCAAAAATATATTTTTTCAACTGCTCTTCGTTCTGCACGAGATTTCACAACAAAAAAGTAGCAAATAAAAAAATTTCTTCATGCGAAATTTTCATAAAGCATTGAAAAATTACTCTGCAAGGCACGTCTGCTTTGTTGTTCTT
The DNA here is from genome assembly GCA_960531455.1 of Urophora cardui. Taxonomy (NCBI): domain Eukaryota; kingdom Metazoa; phylum Arthropoda; class Insecta; order Diptera; family Tephritidae; genus Urophora; species Urophora cardui. Next base: position 11,895,464 of record OY482671.1, read on the forward strand.
TTTTATCTGCTCTAATGCTTTCTGCTTTCTGCTTTTCTGCTGTTTTTGCTTTCAAAGAAATTCTCAAGAAAATTTTCTTAGTCTTCAGTTGCTTCTCTTATTGTTTGCGCTCCAACTGCCATTACACGTGCATACATACATACCTTCCTGCCATCCAATGCAAATGCTTAACCCGACACATCAAAGCGGCTGCAAGCGTCTGGCAACGCGAAATCTGTACAAAGTACAAACCAGTTCATTGTACTTCAACACTCGACACAAACAACAACAACAACAAACAATGAAAAGTCGTCCGTTTCCGGTGCGCCTTGGGTGATTGGGCGGCACTGCCCTTTGTACTAAGGCTAGTTAGGAATTTGCAGTTGCAAAGTATTTACGTATTCCTTTTGTCATTCTTTATTAACAATTTCTTCTGTCAAAAATTACTAACTCAAATATTTCTTAGCTTTCTTAACTCAAAACAAGCAAAATAATTTCTAGCATTGTATTGTTTAAATGCCAACGGAGTTGAGAAGCAGCTATACATATAGTGTAGAAAAAAAATTATGAATGGCAAGTGCGTTAGTGCTTGCAAAGTTTTAAATGGCAGGTGTCTTCTTTTAAATAAACATGATAAATAAAGATGGAAAGGCCAACAGAATATGAAAATATTTCAGTTAATGAAGAACAAACAAACAATTTGACACAAATTTTGATGTAGAGCGCTACTGAGCGACTGAGTTGCATTGCCTGCACTAAGAGTTTAAGAAAATGAACTTTCAAAAATTTCCCAAAAAATTTCCTTATAGGGAAATTTTGTAATTTCTGCAGATAAATGCTTTTTTGGATTTTGTTTACAATGTGAGCACAAAATTTTCGTTACATAACGTTTCCAAAAAAATTCCCTCAAGGGACATTTTGTACTTTCAGCAGAAAAGTGTTTTTTTTTTTTTTATTTATAATTTTTGCAGAAAAGTGTTTGCCTGCATTAAGAGTATAAGAAAATGAACTTTCAAAAATTTCCCAAAAAGTTTCCTTATAGGGAAATTTTCTAATTTCTGCAGATAAATGCTTTTTTGGAGTTTCCTTACAATGTGAGTACAAAATTTTCGTTACATAAAATTTCCAAAAAATTTCCCTCAAGGGACATTTTGTGCTTTCAGCAGAAAAGTGTTTTTTAACTTTTTTTTGCAAAATGAGCGTAAAGTTTGCGTTATGAAAAATTTCGCAAACAATTTTCCTCTTGCGAAATTTATAATTTTTGCAGAAAAATGCTTTCTCTTGACTTTTCTTTACAAAACGAGTACAAAATTTGCGTTATAAAAAATTTCCCTCAAAGGAAATTTTGTAATTTCTGCAGAAGGTTCTTTTCTTTTCTTTTCTTTACAAACTGAAAAAAATTTGCGTTAAAAAAATTTCCCTTGAGGGGAAAAAATGCTTTTTTGGCTTTCATTTACAAAATGGGTAACACATTTCTGTTCGTAGACGTGTGCCGAAAAATTTCCTTTGAGAGAAGTTTTTTAAATTGCAGCATATTTTTACAAAATGTTTAAAGGCTGCAACATTCCACTTAAATAACCTTTTCAAAGTTACTTTAAATGGTTCAACTTGTTGACTTTAACAAATTTTCGCTATTGACCAGGCAAGGACAACTAATAAAAGGTTGTGCCAAGCTTCACCTTGTTACATACACCCACTTACAATATCTAATACATGCACTTGTATATAAAAATGTTTACTGAAAGCCATTTCTAATTGCTATTTATTTCAGTTTAACAAAAATGTACAAATTCAAATTAGCTTTCATAGCTTCGTAGCCTTCACTTTTTATCATTTTATCGGCTGCATTTTTTCAATTGACGTCAATGTTATGCACTGGCAGTCAATTTCAGCTTGAATTGCAATGTTTGTATTTAAAAAGTGGTGAATACATATCGACATATGTACATACATACATCCATTTCTTTCTATGTATGTATGAGTGTATGCATTAGTTGTATAATCATGGCTCAGATTGCTGAAAAAGAGCAAAATGCTTAAAACGGATTTTTAATTAAAATTCAAATATTGTTACAGAGCCAATGTTGAAACGCCCCAATTACAAGTGAAATAAATGCATACGTATGCATGTAGGTATGATTGTATGTATGTAGATATGTACCCTGCAAAAAATACGATTAACCCGGGACGTGTCCGGGATCAATCGCAAGGGAGAATGCGACTAATACAATTTTACATATCTTTATATGGAGTGAATTGATCGCATTTATTCGAGCATGTCCTATAAAGAGACTAATTGTTCAACTTGTATACCCGAACGGGTACTAATGTAGATTAATCGCTCACATCCCGAACGGGTACAAATATAGATTAATCGCTTTCAGCACGAACGGGCACAAATGTAGATTTTTCCAAGTTGTTAGCCAAGGCAATTTTTAATAACAATCTTTAAAAAATTGGAGATGTTCATGCATATTTAAATAAAGATTATATAATGTTTTAATTTTGTAAAAAAAATCTCAATAAATAAATAAAAAAAATTTTAAGTTTTGAGTATGCATTATATGAGCGTAATGTAAAAGATTTTTTCATAGGATATTTTAGGCAACATTTTGTTAAAATTAGCCGCTTTCGATTCACAATTTCTCTGCTGGTTATAAATTTCCTTCTGTTAAAGTTATATGTGAATGATAGCGAGCAGAGGGAAATTTTTATCGACCAGTTAGCGAGTATGGCTACTACTCATTATGGATTCAAACATTTTTGTTCGATCTGACCTCGCTTGTGTGATGGCGAATCGAAAACGACAATTATTATTCATCATTGTTATTACAAGAAAGGGTGTTTTACCGGTTGTTCTACAATTTTTAAATACATTGCATATTTTTGTAAAATATCTACATTTAAGGAATCTAGATTTGTACCCGTTCGTGGTGAAAGCGATTAATCCACATTAATACTCGTTCGGGAACAATTGGTCTACAATTAGTATACATTTATACCCGTTCGGGAACAATCGGGGCTAATTGTGGACCGATTGTTCTCGAAAGAGATCAATCCGGAACAAATCTCTTTCGTGATTGATCGCACATTTTTTTGCAGGGTATGTATGTATGTATGTTCATATGTATGTAAGTGAATAAGTGTAGCCACGCTTAATTTTATGGGAGCACTTCAACATTTTTTTGCCATAAATTAGTTTAACAAGCTCGTAAAAATGTTCCCACTATTAGCTCAATTATACGCATGTATGTATGTGTGTATGTATGTACATTGATCAGGGACCGTAATGATTATGAGTGTTATAATAAAAATCGCCATTTAATCATTATATGTTGAGTTTTTTTATATTTTATCAGAAAAATAAAACTCAAAAAATAATGATTATTTTTGATTTTTATGGATATCGCTTAAAATTTTTCGTCATAGTGGATTCGGATAGTGCTCTTTCAGACATGCACAATGTGCATTGCACATACACAAACTCAATACTCTTCTACGATGTTTGCAAGTATTTGATTTTATTCACTGAAAATATAACGAATAATAATTATTATTGGTCCCTGACATTGATATATATATATATATATATATATATATATAAGCTCTTTTGCATACATACAAATAAAGCTAACAATCTTTTCTAGGGCTGCGCACAAATCTAGCTATTTTTCGGCATTTGGGTAATATTTTTTGGAAATTCAATCCCCTACGATGTAAACATTCAATTTTTGTATGTATGGATGTATGTATAAATACATACGATATGCAGACAGCGCTTTTGCTTCAACTATACAAATTTCCCTTACTTTTTTGTTTAAATTCCCTTTGAGAAAGTTATTATGATTACCATTAAATGAAATTAGCTGTTTTAGTGCGCGATATTTAATTTTTTTAGGTTTTCGAAAAATATCTCACAAAGGAAATTTTAGGAAAATTTTTTCTTAAATGAAAATATTTGGTTTAAGACAAAAATTAATTAGTTTAGTAAGAAAAATCTAATTTGTAGATATTTTTCGAAAATTTCCCAAAAAGGAAATTTTAGGGAAATTTAGTTCTTAACTAAAAATATCCAAATTAAGTCGAAATGTACCAGTTTCGTTAGAGAAATTTAATTTCTGCAGGTTTTTGGAAAATTTTCCTGAAAGGAAATCTTAGGGTAAATTTTTTTCCAAACTAAAAATATCCAGTTTAAAACAAAATGTAAACACTTTTGTGAAGAAAATTTATACTCTAGAGGTTTTCGAAAAAATTCCCTAGAGAAATCTTGTAAAATTTTGTCTGAAGTGAATATATTAAATTTTTTTTAAAAAAAAAGTACTTACCAATTTAATAAAAAATATTTCATTTCCATAGCTTTTGGAAACAATTTTGAAAAGTGAAATGTTAAAATGTTCCAGAAAATTATTTGGCCTAAAATTTCATTAGGGGCCTCCTCACAAAATTTTTCTGTAAAATTAACCTAAAAGACCAAAGGAACCGAAAAACCTATATTCCTCGGAACTTTGAACGTGTTTTATTTCGGGTTCTGCTCAAGCGATCGAAATATTTATTTTGCAAAAGATTAATGATTTACTAGGTTTAACATGCAGGCATAAAAAGGGTACATTAGGGTGATATAAACTAAGTACTGGGTGGTAGTGACCCCAATGGCGCACATAGGGTTAATAATATTCCATAGTATAAGCTGCCCTTTCAAGGTAAAGACATTGGTGTATTAAACTCTGAGATTGGGCTATAAATACCGAAGATATGAGAAAAATAAATTTTAGCGACATCTAGCGGCGTCTAAAAAAAAAAAACTTTTGCGGAAATGCCTTCCAAAAAGACATCATATGCGGGGCGTACGGCGAACTTTATTTTTTGCGATACGGTCTAATGTACATACATATATCATTTCCAAAATTCCCCGAAGGATTTTTTTTTTTTTTAATATTTTAAAAATACTCACTAAGCACAAACATTAAAGAGACAACTTTTATGGTACAAATATTATTATGTATGTACGTCAGTGGCGTAGTAACGGGGGGGGTTTGGGGACAAAACCCCCCCCCCCCCCCCGAAAGATTCGTTTGGCCATAAAACCATCTTTGATTTTATTAGCATACATTTCTTTTTCAAGAAAAAATCAATGAGAATAGTAATTTTTCGAAATTGGTAATTCGAAATTTAGCGCTTTTTCACGAAGTATTACTTATAATTCTAGCGTTTGTTGAGCCGTAGGAAAGTGCAAGAACCGCAGGAATTTTACCACAATTTACATTCTTTGTACATATATTCGCTCTTTTGTGGTAAAATTCCTACGGTTCCTTCACTTTCCTACGGCTCAACAAACGCTACAATTATTAACTATACGGTATTGCTGTTATTAACATGCTAATAACATAAAAGTAACGCCAATTATTTAAATTTCAAGTTTTCTTTCAATTACTTATCATCTTAATCAAATAATATTAGTATAAACTACAATGGGAATAAATATGCAATGTATAAGAGTATCTGAACTTGAGATTTTACTTAATATCTGTCAAAATGGAATATTAAAAAACTAAATTATATAAGAAAATTATTATTTATAACCGTAGCACATAGGTAGATTTTCAAGTTTTATGCGGCCAAAAATATTTTATTGTGTACATCTATTCCAAATTGCTTGTTTAATGCAAAATTTTAATAATTTGTGTTAAAAGTAGAGCTCTCGATTTTTTTTGAACATTTTCGAGTAGCCCGAACAGTTGTTGTTCAAATGCTCGAAGAGTTGTTTGTTTGTTTATTACCCGTATGTTTGTACGGGCATTTGAACAATTCGGGTATTTTGAAGTTTGTTTTTTTCTTTTGTTTATTATTATTATTTTTTCTTTATATGTAGTTTTTTTTTATTTTTCCGATACACATTTTTTTTGTTTGTAAGCTCGAATGCTTGTACGGGCATTTGAACAACAAACGGGCTTCAAACAAAAACGATCAAATCGAATTGCTCGATACCCGGGTATCTAGGGCTCTAGTTAAAAGTCGATTTTATTGAATAATATATACTTGTCGTTTTCGATTCGCCATCACACAAGCGAGGTCGGATCGAACAAAAATGTTTGAATCCATAATGAGTAGTAGCCATACTCGCTAACTTGTCGATAAAAATTTCCCTCTGCTCGCTATCATTCACATATAAATTTGACAGAAGGAAATTTATAACCAGCAGAGAAATTGTGAATCGAAAGCGGCTACAGTGACTCAAAAAAAAATCATACGCCAGAGTTTTTAAATTTATTTCAAACAGTTCTGTCGCAAATTTTACTCTCTTATTTTCGTTTAAAAATGTAAACAATTTTTCAATAAAAATCGCCTTAAGCAGGATTTCTAAGCTTATGGAAAAATCCGAAAAATCGTAGAAATTTCTAAAAGTGGATTAAAAATTTCAAAGCGCGGCCAGAATTTATAGAAGATTTTGAGGAGATTTCTAAGTGTACTGTTATGTAGCCAACCAATTTTAGTGTAAAAAGCGCTATTCTCAAAGCTGTAAAAATTTTCGTCGATTTTAGTAATTTTTTTCTGTAGGGTGTTTGCGTTATATGTACGTGAGACCGTTCCAATTAAAATTTCCGAAAAGCCAATGAAATTTTTCAAAAAGTTGAATGTTGCATATTATTATATTACAATTGAATGAGCTGCAAAATTGCATACTCAAAAATCTTCTAAAAAATGTAGCTTTATAATTCTTAGCCCCTTTTTATGATAAGTACTTCCTTAACTTTGAAAAATTGGAAATACTAAAAATACTGCCTAAGAAGTTAACAATAATCGCTGATAAATATCTCGGTTACTTTCGAGCATCACCTACATTAACCAAGATATGCGTTAGAAATATAAACATTAAAATCAAATATAAAACACAAAAAAGAATTTTATTGTAGGTACATATGAAAAACCCTGTATCTAGTAGTGAAGTGCGGCTTTGTGCGACGTAATTTTTTGTCGGCAAAATATTAATTGTACTAGATATCATGTCCAAGGGTTAATGTGACTGAGTCTGACAGAGCAACATAACAAAATCAATTTTGAACACGAAAAAGAGTGATAATTTTTTTAAATATCCCAACTTTAAAAGCTTAAAACTATAAACTTAGAATTATTGGAAACCAAGGATATTATTGAAAAGTGTTAATAATTACTTCAACCTTTAGGATTCATCACGATTACTTAAATGAAATGCTTTAAATAATAAATATTCAAGTTGAAACTAGCACTTAAAAATATGTAAGAAAAAAACAAAAAAATTAACTTCAGATATGCTAATTTACGACCATCTGGGGCAAGTGCAGAGTATAGGGTCGGGAAAAAAGCGATGAATTATTGTTCCCCATTCTATTTCCAATATGTGGGTATGTTTTTTCTGTAATTGTAACAATTTTACAAAATTCAATTTTGGGCGCATAAAACTTGAAAATCTACCTATGCGCGTAGATTTCCAGAAGAGAATATGAGACTTACTTTTGAAGTATAGTTAAAGGCCCTTGGCAACTGACAATCTGGCATGTCAAGCAGTGTGTATGTGTGATTTTTTTTGTGTGTGTTAGTGCAATCGGCAGTCGTTGTGCTACACGTTCTTGTTCGGGCTCGCGTTGATGAGAATCAAATCTTTTAGATATCACCCGACACTCACACATATGTATACACTTCTTAACATTCAAGATTTTAAGTGGCCAAGGGCCTTAAAAGTTTGATATATGTATTATAAGCGATATTTTTGTACTAAAATGTTAAATTATAGTCAGAAAAAATTACATTTCGCTAGCTTAGAGTGCAAACTGTGTAAGTCCACTTTTATGAAAAAGTGTATTTTTATGTAGAACGCTAGAAAAATCAAATACGCACCGCGTTAAACAAGTCTGAGATACTTGTCATATTTCTACTCGTTGTTATTCAGTGATACGCAAATTGTGTAAGTCCAAAAAGCGAAAAAAAATTGTCCAAAATATTTATATGAACAGAATTTTTTTTTCATTTCGAATTTTTTTTTTCTTTTTTGTTTTTTGTCTCTCCTACAAAGTTTTAAAAAAGGACTTACACAATTTGCATTCTAAGCTAGCGATTTTTATCATTTGTAAAAAAAATTGTAGTTTTTTTTGGTAATTTTAATTTTGGTAAATTTTTTACATTGGCTGTGACCCCCCCCCCGAAAAATTCTCTAGCTACGCCACTGATGTACGTATAACCCAACTGCTCTGCCACACACAATTAATGTGCGCCCTTATTACATGCGTTGCATGAATACTACTTATAGCTACCAGCACAGCGAAAAAAGTGTAAAAGCGCTTTAAAAAATGAATCTCAACAATACAGATACATACATACATGCAAACTTTATCCAATTTGAGTTTAATGACAAACTCCAAATATGTACATACATAGTAAAAGCGCAGGCAAACATTAACATTTTGATGCTCAAGCACATACATACATGCATACATTCATAAATATGTGTAAATGTAAATTTGATATCCTTTGCCTCACACATTAAAAACACACTAAATATAACCACCCAAATCCATTTAAACAGTTTTTAGTTTAATGGCACGTCGCGGCGTTGATAATGAGCAGTGCATCATTTTCACACACGCGCACTTCCATACATACCTACATGTGCATTAATGAAATTGACGAACATGAAGAAATATGCATGGCCATCAACACTTCATTTCGCTACACACTTCATTGAACTATAGACGGCTTGAAGGTAACCACCAAAAAATCTAGGCCTTATTTAAGATTAAAATCAGCAGATTTAAAGGCTTACGAAATAAGGCCTGAAAATGATAAGGGTAGCAAATTTGTATAGCATAAGGCTTATAATAAGGCTGTTTTTACTGTGTTGATGCCATCAGGCCAGACATAGGCAGCCCATACCACAATTGTGGGAAGTCAATTCACACGTATTCTTACTCTCTTCATCAGTCGTTTGCCAACTGTCGAACGAAAAACATTGCGCCTGACTATGTCGCTTCGTGGTTGAATGCAAGCATTGACTTTATACGGGTAATGTATGTATGTATGTCCACAAATAAAATGCCCGGCGAGAAATTTTATATGATGGAAATGCCTTCGGCTATATGCAATGCCTTTTTTGCTATAAAGTATTTAAAAATAATACAAATAATTATGCACTACAAAAGCATTGCGAAGTATTTCACAAAGAGTTTTTGTACTCTTATTTGGATGACTTTTGTATTCCAAACGCTCTGTTTTAGCCAACTACCCTTTAATTTTTTTCAGAAGAGATATTTTTTTTTCCATTAAAAAGTTCTTTTCCTTTCAAAAGAAAAAAAACAAATACAACAAAAAATCAAAAATGTCTGTTCTACATATACGTATGTATATTCCACTTGAAGCGGATCAATTTCCTACTGGGGTGCGCGGAGAACTGATTTTGTTCTCACCAACACAACCTCATTTCAGATTTCGCCGACCACTGCATCAGGCCATAACCATAACCAGTACTGTCGCTCTCTCTCTCTCTGAGAGCACACCTTATTCCAAAGCAGAGATCCCCAAAACTCTAACTGCAGCAGTGTTAGTAGGTTAGGTTAGGTTGAGGTGGCTGTCTCCGCAATTCATGAAAGCGGGGACACACTTAGGCCGAGGTGGCCCATTGTGATACCACACGGGAGCCCTAGCTTCCTTATCCCTGTTTACAAACCTTTCCGGAAAAATTAGATTCAAAAGTATGATAAGATTAGATGCCCGTGAAGCTAAACCAGCGCGTTTGTTTCATGAAGCGCAGAAAATCTAGTGTCCTTGCATTTTCCATCTCCGCCAGGCACTCGAAAAAGTGTTTATGGAGAAAGCGGTACCTGGATTGCGACAGTGCGGGGCAGTGGCATAGATAGTGCTCAACACTCTCTATTTCCTCCACGTCCCTGCAGCTGCGGCAGAAGTCGTTTTTATATAGGCCCATGCGAGAGGCGTGAGTGCCCATAAGACAATGGCCTGTTAGAAGTCCCACCAGCGGACCTATAGAGAGCCGATTCAGATGCAGCACCGATACAGACCTAGCCTCATCCAGTCTAGGCCAGATTTGCCTAGAAATCACACAAGTTGACTCCTTGGCCCATCTAGCGTTAGCCTGTTCAATGGAGCGAGATCTCAACCAATGCTTGCATGAGTTAAGCGAGGGGCCAACCCATGCCGCAGATGTGATAGCCAGTGTTAGTAACTGCAGCAGTATTAGTGAAAAACGACTAGTTGAGTGCCCAGCTACTACCGTCGCATCGTTCAGTAGCTTGCGGGCAAGCAAAAAGACAACAACGTGCACGCATATATTTTTCGCTTTTATGCGCTGCTATACCACGTCGCACAATGAAAACGAAGTATGCGTGTACGTTCGTATGAAAACGAAGTATGCGTGTACGTTGTTATCTTTTTGCTTGCCCGCAAGCAACTGAATCGTCGTAGATGGTCACCTAACTTTTGCGCTCTTACTACGACAAAACGAGAGAGTATAACAATCTGTGTGAGTTGAGCGTTGCACCTCAGTGCTATGAAACGAAGACCCCTGTTCCAAAGGCTTATCCGACATGCGAAATGAGGCCTAGATAAGTATTAGAAAGTTAGGAGCAGACAGAGTGAGTGCGTAACAGAAGCCGCGCTGCCAGCGTACTCCTCTTTTCTCCTCTTTAGACCTGATTTGTCAACAATAAGCAAAAATTTTTGCAGGATTTGTGAAAGTGCCTGTGAGTGTGTGTGCGTGTGTGTGAATATATGTGCGCATGTGCGCAAATTAAAATTTTTACTTCATCTTTTAATGGCATTTTCCCTGCAAAAAACTGTGCGACGAGTCTCTAAAAAGATTTGTCCGGGAGCGCTCTCTTTCGGGTACAATTAGTCTACAATTGTTCCCAATTGTACCCGAACGGGTACATATGTATACTAATTGTAGACGAATTGTACCCGAAAGGGTATCAAACGGGTACAATTAGTCGCACAAATGGATGTGTCGCATTTGCTACCCGTTCGGGTACAAAACGGGTACAATTGTGCGCTTTTGCTACCCGTTCGGATACAAACTGGGTACAATTAGTCTCTTCATAGGACATGCTCAAACAAAAGAGAACACTTCAACCCATATAAAGAGATACAAATGGGTAGTAATCGCATGCTCCCTTGCGAGTTGTCCCGGATGTATCCCGGATTGATCGCATTTTTTGCAGGGTTGTTTTTGAGTTGCAATTTGGAAAAAAAAAACAAAAAAAAAACCGTGACGAACACGCAGTCAGGGAAAGGAAATTTTGTTTTATTACACACACACCGCCCACCAACAACTGCTCGTTAGTCATTTGCAATTTAAAACCTCATTTTTTCCTTTAAACTTTTTATATTTTCATACAATTGTACAGTGAGCGTGAAAAGTCGGTGTATAAACCCCATTCAACTCGTGTTGTGTTGTGCTGAGTCACTGGTCATGTTAACTAAAGATTAAAATGTTCCATTTTTTTATATTATGTAAATTTGTAATTCAGCAAGAACGTTGGCGCAACTTTTCCAACAAACTGCTGGCTAGCACACACTCTCCATTTATATGTCATTCACACCTCAAAAGTCAAACAACCTTTTTGGTGGTATGTAAATAGAAAGAGAACAAGAAGAAGAAAAAATAAATAAATAAGAAGAAGAAGAAGGAGCAGAATAAGAAGAATAAATAGAAGAAGAAGAAAAAGTATAAGAAGGCTAAGAAGAAGAAGAAGAAGAAAAAGAGAAGAAGTAGAAGTAGAAGAAGAAGAATGCGAAGAAGAAGAATAATGCGAGGAAGAAGAAGATGATGATGATGAAGAAGAAGAAGTAGAAGAAGAAGCAGAAGAACAAGAAGAAGAAGTAGAAAAAGAAGAATAAGAAGGAGCAGAAGAAGATGAATAAATAGAAGAAGAAGAAGAAGAACTAGAAGAAGAAGAAAAAGAAAAACAAGCAGAATAAATGTAAGAGTAAGCTTAAACAGTCGCTTGTGTGTTTTCGCAGAGGAGTTAGCTTTCGATATACCCTTTTTTATGAAAAAAGACTACGCAAGGCCTTAAGGACAAGTGGTGGTAATGTACGGGAGTGGAATCTAGGCAACTCATGCGTTTCGGGCGACGCTTTTGGTCTCCATCTAACGCTATTTGTTGCCGCTGACACAGCACTGCGGAAGTGTTAACGCGTAAATTGATACGGTAGAGCAGTGTCAACAACGGCAAGAAATTGTGTGCTTTGACAACAACAACAACAACAACAACGACAACAAAACCAATAACATCATCTTCAAAGTCATATTTTATATTAAAACGCTATTCAAGCGCAAAATCCACTCTTTCGCTTATGGTTATGGACATATGTACATATGTATACATATATATATGTATATATATGTAGGTTTTTTGCAATGTCCTTATCTATTTACTTAATCACGTACATATGTATGTATGTATATTGTACCTACTGTACATACATATCATTATTTTTAGAAATAGTTAAGATAATATGAGGATGCAATCAGTGGTGCCAGATTGAGGGAAAATTCCCTTTTTGAGGGATATTTCACTGCAAAATTTTTAAAGAGGGAAAAAAGGGACATTTAGTTGTCGTCCATATAAAAAAAGGCATTTTTTGGTTGCAGAACTGTTTACGTACCTACATATGTATAATTTATAGTATAACTTAAATTAAGCACATCTCACACTGAAAAACCCCCATTCAGTGTATGAATACCCAATAAACACAACGGATTCGCCTCGATTTCGAGACGAGTTCGCTTCTCTGATTATATTATCGTGGCGATACTTCGCGACGATAGATCGACGAATCCGAATTCCCAGGCCAGTCACCTCTCATTGGCGATTCGCGCATTTTTATATTCTCGGATCGTTGGCGATTCGAGAATTAAGCTCTTTGGCGAATACATTATAGAAAATCTTCTTCTGCGAATCCGCCTCGATTTCGCCACGATATCATCCGAGCTTTTAAGTTTCTAGAGCAGAGTTTTAAATGGTAAATTAAAGCCCAGCAGGGAATTTCTTCGCGTAAAGCAAGATTTGACAAAAATAATAAATGCTATTGCGATAACTGATTTTTCTCGAGTCCATCTCGAACTCGATACGAGTCCGAAAAATGACATTCACCTCCGGGAATTCATCTCGAAATCGTCACGATATCATCCTCGCTTTTGTGTTTATTGGGTACACACGCCTTCGCGTTAACTTATGCAATGCAAAAAGGAGTCGGTTACATACATGCGTACAAGTTAACATACAGTGAACTACACTGCGTACCCTGCAGAAAACGGAACTAGTCCATACATACATGTACAAACCAGCCGCTTGTGGCAATCAACTAGCCCAAAATCTGCCACATTCCATATAAAAATATTGGTCCAATTAACATTGCAATGTCCTAGCACAGGACCACATGGTCCATCGCTCGATCGCATCAAACTAGTTTAAAAATTAACTTGCCGTAGCTACTTTGCAAACCACCTACAAGAGGTTCATCCGATGAAATTTTACTTTTGGTTTTTTTGGTCGTTTTTATTTTCATAACTACTTCATTCTTGAGCTCTCAAGACCAATTTTTTTTTTTTTTTAAATATTTAGATTAATGCTTCTTGGCAACACTGTTAATGAACATCGTGCAGCGCACACTGGGGCCGAGCGTGCTCAAAATTCAGTTTTTAAATAATGAGTTTTTCAAAAAAATAAAAACGCAGTATTGTTCCCTATGAAATTCTACACTTCTGGCCCAATTTTCAGCTTTCTATCGTTTTTCAGTTTTGAGTTATCCATACACAAACATGGAAAATTTTCCAAAAAATAATTTTTTTTCAAAGTGAGAAATTTTAATGTGTATTTGAAATAGTTGGTGTAAGAGAAGGATATAAAATTTTATTATTCTGCTTTTTCAACAACATTAAGTGAAGCTTATATAATCGATGAGTGTTTTTTTTTGGAACTAGATGTTTTAAAAAATTAATTTTTAGTATAAAACTAAACGTACCTCTTTTTTTAAATATTTTTTTCAAAATGGATTTTTTTTAATTTGCGCAAAAAAGTAGCAAATGTAAAAATGCAGCAGTAAAATATGGTCCTTTGTGACAAAGAATCCGAGTTCAGAACCAAAAGCAAAGTGCGCATTTTAAAAAAAAGTGAGTTTAAAAATTGCATTCCAATTTTAGTTAAAAAAAAAACACCTATATCTGGTTGAATTTGATTCTGTTCTATCTTAAATTTAGTTGATCCATTATTTACTGGTTACTTTAATTACAAATTGTGGATAAGGTTACTTGTCAAGCCAGTTTTCTTTAATTTAGACTTGTAAGTTGGATTATAATATGAGTTCTTTGAAGCACAAGTTGTGTTACTCCAATTTTATGTTTTTTTATGTTAGGCATGAATATATGTGGGGAAATACGTGTTCTGCTTAAAACGCTAACGTTGAAACTCCTAATTCCCATATAAACATACTTGTGACAACATAAAACTTTTAATATCTCGAAACAAAAAATTGGAGAAAACCATTTTTGTATACATACATATGTACATATTTCATCAATGGGTCAATAAATAGCCGCTAATGGGTTAATATAATACAAATTGGCTATTTTTGTACAGACATACTAATATAATAATTATATAAAACAATGGCGCTATTATAACTCTGACGAGTTCTATGGCCGAGCTTCTGTCTCAATTCGAGGTGTACTCCTTTTGTTTTTCGTACCAATTGGGTGGACCTACAGTTTTATGCCGGCTCCGAACGGCGAATGCATTTTTTTTGAGAGGTTTTTTCATGCAGAAATACTCTCGGAGGGTATGCCGCCCACTGCCGAGAGGTGACCGCTGCTCTCAAAAAACCCAATAATTGGATTTTTACTAATTAGAAAAAATTTTTTGGTGTTTGCTCGGACTGGGGTTTGAACCCGAGACCTCTGGCATAGCAGGCGAGCACTCTACCCACTGCACCACTGCGGCCACCATACCACAGACATACCAATTATGATTTAAATAATTTATTTACAGATCTTAAAAAAAACTGGTCACCAATAGGTTAATTCATGACCGTTAATGGGTTAAGATTCCAAAGATTACTGGTTTTAGTGTAGATACAACTAATATGATTTAAATATTTTGATCTAAGAATTAAGTGAAAAAATTTGGTTAAAAATGGGTTAATGCGTGGTCGTTAAGGGGTTAAAATTCTTGGGATTTACTATTTTAGTATCGATATACCGATTCTGATTCAAGAAAATTAAACTCGAAACTAAAATAAAAAACATAGGTCACCAACGGGTTAACTCATGGCCGTCAATGGGTTAGGATGCTATAGATTAACTGCTTTAGTGCAGATAAAGCGATTCTGATGTAAAAAAGTTGATTTCAGAATTTTGAGCGTCCTCATATATATAAGTGGCCCCAGTGTGCAGCGGTTACGATCGTTAAAACCGATCTTCAAACACGAATCTACATACATACATATATATGAACTGGCCCAATTATTGGCTGCATGTGGCAAGTTCGTAGCTAGTTGACTGTGGCACAAATGTACCAAGTAGTCCAACAATTTTTACAGTGTATACCAGGCGCGGATCCAGGATTTCGGCAAGGGGGGGGTTTTGAAAATTTCTTTTTTTGGAAGATGTTTTTTAAGGGCAGACGCTGCACATAGGTAGATTTTACGAATTTATGCGGCCAAAATTTAAAATTTTAAAATTGGTGCAAATACAAAATCCAAAATCCCTCTACGTTTATTATAGACCGGGCTATAATAAACCGGTTTTCTCGGCTTTTATAGACAACGGGGGTGTCTCTGCCGCTAGTCGAAACTTATTATTCTCCCACTTTTTCGATTTTTTATTTTTTATGTATTTTAAGTAATCCATTTTTAAACGTCAATATTTTCAGTTTTAAGACAGTTATCAAAGTAAACATCATGGATTCGAGTGCTTCAGGTAAATATCATTATTTATTGAAGAAATCGTCAACCTAGCATAATAAAAGACCCACCATTTTGAAGCTTTTAAGCATAAAAAAAAAAAAAAAAAAAAAAAAAAAAAATTGGCCTATTTGGAAAATTACCTGCTTTCGTATTTTTACTGTTTCCAATTTTTCAAAGTCAAGGAAATACTTATCATAAAAAGGGGCTAAGAATCCTAAAGCTACATTTTTTAGGAGAGTTTTGAGTATGCAATTTTGCAGCTCATTCAATTTTAATATAACAATATGCAAAATTCAACTTTTTGAAAATTTTCATTGGCTTTTCGGAAATTTTAATTGGAACGGTCTCGCCCTACACCCTACAGAAAAAAACTTCTAAAATTGACGGAATTTTACACAGCATTGAAAATTTCACTTTTTACACTAAAATTGGTTGGCTACATAACAGTACACTTAGAAATCTCCTCAAAATCTTCTATAAATTATGGCCTTGCTTTGAAATTTTTAATCCACTTTCAGAAATTTCTACGATTTTTCAGATTTTTTCCATAAGCTCAGAAATCCTGCTTAAAACGATTTTTATTGAATAATTTATATTTTTAAACTAAAATAAGAAAGTAAAATTTTAGACAGAACTCTTTGAAATAAATTTAAAAACTTTGGCGTATGATTTTTTTTTGAGTCACTGTATATAGCCGCTTTCGATTCACAATTTCTCTGCTGGCTATAAATTTCCTTCTGTCAAATTTATATGTGAATGCTAGCGAGCAGAGGGAAATTTTTATTGACCAGTTAGCGAGTATGGCTACTACTCATTATGGGTTCAAACATTTTTGTTCGATCCGACCTCGCTTGTGTGATGGCGAATCGAAAACGACATATATTTTTCAATAAAATCGACTTTTAACTCATATTATTAAAATTTTGCATTAAACAAGCAATTTGGAATAGATGTAGACAATAAAATATTTTTGGCCGCATAAAACTTGAAAATCTACCTATGTGCGCTGGTGAAAATATGGACTAGTACCACCTACTATTATTATTCTATATACTAGTTGCGGCAATTCCCGCACCTTAAAAACACCAAACTCAAAACCCTCAAAATTAACAATAGGTTTGTTTCTTATTAAACTAGAAACTAGCTGTGAAGTGAGCAAAACGGAAAGAATTGCGCTAATAAAGAGCGAAACGAACAGAAAATCAAGAAACGGAATACTAGTAAAAATTAGCGATTAGTAATTTGAATGCCTTTTTTGACTGTTAATGGTTATTTTTTCTAAAAAAACATTTAATTTTCTTTATTTCTATTTCAAAGATTCAGAAAATTTCAAAAGTAATAAAAATCAAAAGTATTCGTTTGTTTATTTTTTCAACAGCTGTTTCTTACTTTGGCAGCGAACAATTTCAGCTAGGGAAAATTTTACTAGCTGAAATTTGGAGCTGTCAATGGATCTCTTCTGCTATTTTTTTGACTCAAGAAACGATTTTCCAGCCGAAACTTGGCTAACTGTTCATAACTAGCTAATAATAAACGGACCTAATATGTATGTCGTGACGTGGCTGCCAAGGCGTGCTGTTTCTTTGTGTGATGACAGGAGGTACTTCGTCTTGTCCTCGTTGACCGCCAAACCCATTTTCTTAGCCTCTTTATCCAGCTTGGAGAAGGCAGAACATACGGCGCGCGTGTTAGTGCCAATGATGTCACATAAAGTGCAGGAGATTTCAATTGAAGTTCTAAATAACATGTATAACGTATGTATGAATATTTTTGCATTGGTACGTGCGAATGAGTATCGTATGGTATTGGTGGCAAATTGATCATCAATTTCACTTACCCTTGCATTTAAAGCCAAAATAAATAAGAATATATATATGTAGTACTTTTTGGTTATATTTATATTTTTAATAGAATTTTTACTTTATTGAAGTTCCTGTGTTTATATACTCAAATTTTTGAAAGATTAATTTAAACAAGAATTGCGAAATGCCTCTGAAAAAGGCAATTTCTCCAACGATTCAGACATTTCTGACCAAATTAATTCTGTACAATCCCGATAAAAATAGGGATAAGAAAGAAAAGAAAATAAATTTGCGATTTGCCAATTTGCGAATAGCATTTGACAAATTTGATTTTATGCACGTGCGTCCAAAGGTACCTATATGAACTTTTTTCGCATGTAGGTACATTTTTTTGGATGTTATATGGTCCAACCATTGCTTTTGTAATGATAGAGTTTTCCTTGATCAGTTTGGGAAATTTGGGCGCAGAATCAATAAAGGCATTAATTTGGGATCAATGATAAACCACAAGGGGGGGGTTTGAACCCCCAAAACCCCCCCCGTGGATCCGCCACTGGTGTATACGTAATTTATTTACATAAATACATACATACAGGTGAAACTAATAAAAGCGTGGTAATAATCGCCACTCTTAGGTAATTTATTTTTCATTGTGCACATTCGTACTGTATTGTAAATAATCGAAAGAATTTGGAGAATTGGGAGCCACTTAAAAGCTATTTTCGCCTGGCCTCATTTGAAGATAAGCGTAAAAAAGCAGAAACTATTTATGGAGAATTGGAAAGAACGAAACAAGGCTTATTTTAGATTTTTGAAGTACGTTGTTAATGAATTTAACGCATTGTTCCAAAGCAGAAATGTACTTATACACCGACTAGGGGAAGAAGCTGAGACACTTGTGTTGAAAATTGCAAGAAATTTCTTAAAAGCCGACTTTTTTACAATTCCGTGGCAATTACAGCTAAAAGTTTAGGAACTTCCAACTTCATATTTACTTGAAATTGTGCTCACGTTACCCCATTCAAACGCTGAATCAGAAAGAATATTTTCAATTGTAACGGATGGTAAATGTAAAAAGCGAAACAAACTTTCTAGTGATATGTTAAATAGTATAAGTAAAGCAAGAATAGCCTTTCAATATAAAAATATCAATTGCTTCAACTTTAAAATCAACAAAAATAATATCCACTTGCACAATGCAAATAATTTGTACAACTGATACTGTTAGCTATTAAAAAAAAACTGTATTTGCCTGTTATATATTCTTATATTACTGAAATAAATGCTATAAATTCGGTGGGAATTTTGTGGGATTTTTTTATTTAAAATGTGGGAAATTAGGGATTTTTTTCCAATTTATGTGGGAATTTTAGCCGAGATTATCTGGCATCACTGGATGCAATCACGTGCAAAGTTTTGATATATTAACTCAAAAACTGACTGAGTTATTACTAGTGGTAAATGGGGTATGGTAAATTTTAATTATCTACCGTTATCTCGAAAACCGAATCCAATTTTGGAAAAACGGAGGTGGCATTGAATTTATAATATCCCAATTGGTAGACAGCTATTAAAATCTTTTCGCGGAAAAAAGCGCAAAGCCTAGGTAAATTTTACAAACGACGAAGAATTCACTTTCAGAGGTTTGAAACTCCCTTCCTAAATATCTCGAAATCAAAATTTATTACGGATATTCTGAACACCTCATTGTATTCTACAGGTAAAAATTAAGTTGACGTGTTTCGGCGTATCACTTAGATATTTCAAATTTTTAAGATATACCTGTTGTAACATAAAATAATTGGGAGAAATTCTAAAGAAGGGGTTCTATATCCCTATATAATGTATTTCCCCCAAAAATAATCAAATTGATTAAATTTTTCAATGATGTGTCGGCCGACGAATGGGTTCAACTCAAATAAATATCAAAATTTTATTTAAGTATCTTCAACTAAAATTTTTCAACAAATATAAAAAAATTTTAGGGATGACTAACTAAAATCAAAAATTCGGAGGGTCAAACTTCATTTTAGAAATATGCTCCTATGAACTTTTTTGTTCAGAATTGACCAGAGAATGCAGCTGTGGCCGAAACAAAGTAGGGTTTTTCCGTCAGTACAAATTGACCCGCCCACTATGAAAATACATAAATCGGATTTTTGAAAACTTCTAATTCTTCTTAATTTTCTGCTTAAATGAGAACTCGAGTGAGGTTTTGTTGTTCCCACACCCTCCCTATATTTTAGCAAAGAATATTTCTCGGGAATATGTCATAAGGCTGGTGTCAATATTTAAAAAATATTACTATTTTATTAAAAAAATCGCGAAAAATGTCAAAAAATAGCGGAAGGGGTGTTGGTGGCAGGTCGGAATGCAGGGACGAAATGTTGAGCTCTTTATTAGGAACAACTTTTTCTCTGACATAAAAGCTCTATCTCTGAAAAATCTTGTACTTGCGGTACAAATACCGTGTATGACCCTCCCAAATTTTAACCGCGAATAAAAAAAAAACTGAGACGTGCTGGGATATAACTTTGTTCCCCAAAAGTGATCAGGACGACGTCCCCTTTCAGAAAAGTACCATGGCTATTCTGTTGCAAAAAAAAAGTTCCAGTTTGTTGGACTGTGTAATTGTTAACCTACATATGTATTATGACTAGACATACAGACATACATACATATATTTTATTGCAACTTCAAATGAGTTCTTATAAAAAAAATGTCTAGGCGCCAACTTAGCGCCGTTTGAGTAGAGCTCCAAGCAGTGAAAGTTTTTTTTGTGAGAAAGTACTACTACATATTTTTAATGACTTCTGAGTTTTAAGAGTTAAAAAGAAACTTTTTCTTAGCGGGTAAAAAATTTCGCTCGAAGGAATAAGAAGTCCATCTGCTTAAAAATTGAGCTTTTCTGCTAGTTTGACAAAATTTTGTGCTAAATAACTGAAAAGAAAAGTTACCTTAGCTAAAAAAAATTCTTGCAGTGGAAAAAAATTTATTAAATTGAAAAAAATGTCATCGATGTTTAATGTTTTACTTACATACATATGTGTACCTACATAATTTGCAGCCGTTTTTCGTGATATTTTTGCAAAATTTCCCGCTTTTCGGTCTTCCTTAAAAATTTCGCTCTATGAAAAAGAATTTCCTTTTTGCAAAATTTCTTAAACATATTTGGGGAATTTCTCTAAATTTTATGGTCTATGAAAAAGAATTTCTTTTTTGGAAATTTCTTAAAAATTT
Source organism: Urophora cardui (assembly GCA_960531455.1). NCBI lineage: Eukaryota > Metazoa > Arthropoda > Insecta > Diptera > Tephritidae > Urophora > Urophora cardui. The sequence continues at coordinate 11,916,436 of OY482671.1, forward strand.
TAGGGTAATTTCGCTATATGTACGTCTAAACTTGCATTTTCTAGCATGCTTCTAGAATTTATGGCCGCTTTGCATTATTTCTTCAAAATTTCCCTCTAATAAAAAGATTTCCCTAAAGGAAAATTTTGGGTAACTTTTTTTTAAATGTATAAAATTAAATTTTCTCTCATTTTCAAGCATTTAAGGTCGCTTTTTGTTTTTTCTTCAAAATTTCCCTCTATGAAAAATAATTTACTTTTGGGAAATTTCTTAATAATTTTATAAGGGAAATTTTTTTTCAATTGCTAGAATTATATTTTCTAGCACGATCCAAACATTTATGGTCGCTTTCCGTCATTTCCTCAAAATTTCTCTCTATGCGAAATATTTCACTACAGCAAAATTTCACGAAAATGCTCGTATTAGGTAACTTTTTTTAATTGTCTAAAATTGCATTTTCTTTAATTTTCAAGCATTTTTGACTACTTTTTTCTTCCTCTATAAAATTTCCATTTATGAAAAAATTTCCTTTTTGCGAATTTTTATATTTTATGCGCTAGTTCAACGATTTATGTTTTGCTTATATGTATGTACATTAGTTGCAGTCGTTTCGATTATCTTTTGAAAAGCAAATTTTTCAAAAATTTTTGGGAAATTCTTGCATGACTCAAGCATTACAGGCCACATTTTTCGTTATCTTTTAAAAATTTGCCTTTATCCAAAAAATTTCCTTTTGGGAAATTTTGAAAAGATTTAAGGGAAATTTTTTAAAAGCCTAAAATTGCAGTTTCTTGCATGATTTCCGTTATCTTTTAAAAATGTTCCTTTATCAAACAATTTTCCTTTTTGGAAATTTTTTAAAAAATTTTGGGAATTTTTTTCAAAGCCCCAAAATTGTATTTTCTTGCATGATTCAAGCATTATAGGCCACTTTCCTTTATCTTTTCAAAATTTCCCTTTTTCAAAAAAAATTTCCTTTTTGGAAATTTTTACAAAATTGTAGGGAAATTTTTACAAAATTAGGGAAATTTTTTTAAAGGCCTAAAATTGCATTTTTAGCATGTTTCAGGCATTTATAGTAATTTAAATTCAAAAAGTATAGGTACATAATTTTAACCCCTTTCATCTGTATGTTTGTATGTAAACAAATTACGTATACGCAGTGTAGACGCGTTTCAAAGTATGTAGGATGTTTCTTTTTAGTTTTTTTTTTCTTTTTTTTTTTTCTTTTTTTTTCTTTTTTTTTTTTTCAAACTACATAATATCATATTTGATTTTTCTCCTTGTGCTTGCCATCCCTCTCCAACAAACTAAGTTTCTTCATTATTTCTTAACATTTGCACTAACGTTGTAAAAACTATGCAGTGTGCCACAAACTTCTACATTTATGTATTGATGCATACCTTGGCTATGTCCAGCTGTTTTAAAATCTCGAATATTTTACATATGTACCTATATACACTTAGTTTGTTAGCTTAGCCAACTTCTCATCAGCTTTTACCACTTCTACTCAACCAATTTTGCTATGTAAGTGCGGCGCTTGGGGTGCGCATTCAAAGAGCAAAAGTTTTCAATGACACAAATAAAAACATAAATTACTAACAACTCTAAATAAACATGCTTAGGTAGTTTTTGTACCATAAAATAAAAAAAAAACTATTCCAGTGCACAAAAAAAAAACACAACAAGTTGCATGCAAGCTTAAGAAATATTCCATACTCGCTTATGGCCTGGTTATGCTACCAATCAAGCTGGTCGAGCACCGTGTAATTGTTGTTGTGCACTCCGACGGTGAGAGAATTTTCGGACTCTCACATCCAGCAAACTTGCTGTGTGAAACAGGCAGCCAGCAGACGAGGTTTCAGAGGTAATAATGTGTTATGTTGTGTATGTGCTCAGTAATTATCATGTGTTATGTTGTGTATGTGCGCTCCAATCATCAATGTAAGCGTAACCACCTCTCACCAATCACGAAATGTTTCCGATTTTGATTGGCAATCAAGATTGTTACCATAACCATAGCATTATTCCCAATGGCTTACGCATGGCTGTATGTTTAAATGAAAGAAATGTCTGTATACCTACATATGTATGTCTTCACTTTTTTTTTTATACATATTTTCATAAAAAAGTATAAATTTATTTTATATTTGTTTTGTAAATGTCCACTGAGAAATTTCTTATGAAAATTGTTGCTGTTGTTGGTGCTCTTCGCATGTGCTCAACCAACCACAGGCGACCGCTAAGTTCTGCGGCAAGTTTTGCAAAGGCATGTAGAAACTTGCATAAGTACATACATATGTACATTAGGCATGTAACTTTTTACAATTTTTGCAAATACGAAAAACGGCATACCATTATCGAATAGAGCATAAAAAAGTATGAAACCCCATTATTTTTTTTTTGCGAAATTGCAAAAAAGTTTCCGCGCAAAACGAAATTACTTTTTTATCAGAACTGCTGAAAAAAACAAAAAGTTTTGTACAGTGTACACGTTCTTCTTCATAATAATAGATATTTATTTAACTAATAATCTTCCTATTATTACAAACGCCTTTTAATGGACCTAAGGGAAGTGCCCCACCCACCCCAAACTAATTTTTCTTCAGAAAATTCTGATTCAATATAATAATAACACAGCTGTGCGCGGAACGTTTTTGAACCGAAATCACCTAGAAAAGTGATATTCATTACTTGTACAATATTTGCCACCACGTGGTGGTATGCCAAATTTTTCGTCAACATTTGTTATATGCCTAATGTACATATGTACGTATGTATACATATATTTTAATACTATGTACTTCCTTACTGCTTTGATTCTACAAAGATTTCCTTGCCTCCCCTCCTTTTTGTCAATTGCTTTGTTTGACTTTGCTTAGGTACTTTGCGTTGCAATTTCTTCCTGAATGGAAACGACGCACACTTGTATGAGTATTTGCTCAATATACAAGCGTTGGCAATCTCCAAGGAAAATACTTATGTACATAAATAAGTATGTAAGCACATACATACATACATAATGTAAAAGTGTTGTTGGCTACGTGCAAAAGCTAAAATGTTTGAATAGCAACTCCTTTGTGAGTTTCGATTCGCTTGATGATGATGTGACAAATTTTACAGTTCGCTAGCGCTGAAAAGTGCATGTACAGACATGTATTGAAAATCATGATGAAACCAAAATTTGTCAGAAATTTCCTTTCAAATTTTGTATGGATGTTTATTAAGTGCATAGGTATATGAAAGCAATTCTGCTTGCTAAGCCAAAAATGAAAGTGTAGTTAATAATTTAAACTTAAATACCTACCTTAGATAATATCTAGTATTAAATTTTAAGTTTTTTAGGTACCTAGATACATAAATGTATGTACTATGTACATATTAGGGATTCCAATCCCGGGATCCCGGGATCCCGCCCTTATGGACACCCCGAAAATCCCGGGATAGGTAGAATTTTATCCCGGGATTTTCGGGATAAGATAAAGAGAGAATATTCAGCTATTATAGCAAAAAAAGTTATATTTTATATAATTTATATTGGTCTCAGATCTGTTTATTAACAGTATTTCCTATTCTGAATGAAAATGTTGCATTATTACATTGCAGCATTATCAACATGTGTCCTGTGCCCTATTAAAGTATTGCATTTTTTATGTGATGAATGAAGCAAAAATAATGCACCCTTTTACTTGTGCTAAGAGCAGAAAATGTTGCCCGTAGTCGGGCCAGTTTTATATTTTGTCAATAGAACAAACATCCCTAAAAAAAGTGTTGAGTCTGTGTGGAAGAGAACAAAAAAATGTGACAGCCGGAAGAAAGTGCGACATTTTTGCTAGAATAAAAAAGTCCATTAGTCAAAGAAAGGATTCAAATTTTTGATTTTTTTTTAATAATTATTTTTTTTGTGTTGATTAAGCGTTGTAAGGAAACGTACGTTAGGTATTTTTAAAGCTTTTAGCTTGTGGCAAAATTCATTTGATAATTTCTATTTCCTGATTTTTGGTCATTTATTTCTCAAATGTTTTTTGGAATTTTCCCAAATGGAAAGTAGATAATGGAAGAAAATGGAAACAAAATTTTAATTAGACTTGGTAGTCTTAAAACACTGTCCTAAAATTAAATACGCAGCTGCATACTCGGAATTTATATCAAAATTTGGCTCCGGTTTTATCTATTCAGAAGTTGCATTAATTTTCCGAATTTTTCGACAAGCTTGGAAATATTCGCTTAAACAAAGTGCGTCGTTAAATTCTAAAAAAAATTTTATTGGAAATTATCAAATGATTGCAAGCCTTTTTATTAATATCCTAAAAGTACCAACTGCAAAGGCAAATGTTTTGTTCACCAAATGTATGTAATTTTCGTTGTTGGTTGTGCTTTTTTAAGTAACTCTTAGGTATTATTAAATAATACGCATGATTTCACATTCCTATTTTATTTTGTTACTAATAAAATAACAGAAATGGCAATAAAAATCTATTTCTTCTTTGCATTTTAAAGTTGTAGCGTTTCTCTAAAAATGTAATTAATTTTTTCAACCCCAAATGTGGGAAAATAGTACTGGTCGAAAAATGTTTGTAAAAGAAATAAAATTCTACGTTTCAAAAGGATTTTGGTGTAGTTTTTGAGATATTCATGTCAAAAGAGGCGAAAAACGCAATTTGTGGCCATTTTCACTCCTCAATATTTTTAAAATTACTGATTTTCATTAAAATCCGACTTCAGATTCAGAATCAGCGCACCGAAATCCTTTAGAAAAGTAGAATTTTATTTGAGTTAGAAAATTTTTTGGAAATTTTGTCGGCCTTTTTACTTAAAGTCCAAATCCCGGGATCAATCCCGGGATCCCGGGATTATAAAAAAAAATCTCGAAAATCCCGGGATCGTAAAAATCAGAAAAATTGGAATCCCTAGTACATATATCTGTGTTCATATAACACACAGTAGCTTAAGTGTACTTAAGGAAAAAATTAGTTAGTTTCCAAAAAATTTTACTTAATAACCCTGCGGGGAAGTGCTAGAAAATTACACAAATTGACGAGTATCTTGAAAATTTGCCTTTCGACTTAAGCTACTGTTCGATATGAACACAAATATAAATCACACCCATGATTCAAATAAAGAAGATTGTGCACTCAGCGATATTCAGCAAAATATTCATCCGTGGGACTGGGTTCATTTTGGTTAGTACGTCATCAACTACGTTATCGACATGAAAGAAAATTTGCAAACAGGCAAAAAATACCTTTATTGAACTATTGTTCAGACAAATAAATACACGGCATTTCATTTTTCTTTATTTAAAATAGTATTTTAATATAAATTTCACATTTATCGCACACAATCTTTAGTTATTAGAAAACCGGAAACGAAACTGGGTGAAAGAGAATTTATGTTACTACGTCACTAAATCAGTTGATTCTGTCAAATTTTGGATGAACGCATAGCGGGACCGCTGAATACACAATCTTCTTTATTTGAATCATGAACCACACCTATGTAAATGTTACTCATACGCCCCGTGCACCTTTTTCTGCTTATTTGCTTTTACTCTTTTAAATTTCTCACATTTTTCTCACATTCTTCTCTTTCTCTTTACTTACAGACTGAATCAATTAAACATGATCTCGAAACGAAAATGGCCCAACACCGGCTGGAGCAACAAATCGAAAAAGTGCAATACAATCAAACGGCTGTGATGCTGTTAATCGATACGTGCCAATTAGTGCGCGAGAATACATCACGCGCTGTCACCAGCCTCGATAATATGGTATTGTATTTTATGAAGACGAAAGGTAGCGAAAACGATACGTCACTGATGCGATTGTTATATGTAAGTATTGCATGCGGGAAAAATATTTAGAAAAAAGTTAAAAAAAAAATTACTAAAACACTAATAAAACTCGTTTTTTTTTAATTTAAAATTTTTTTTCTTACTTTAATTTGAAAAAAAAAAATAATAATAATAATAACTATTTGAAAAGTTTTATAAAAAATTCAAAGGTCAAAGTTTTTGAAATGTTTTAGAAATTTTTTTTAAAACTTAAAATTCTTTCTGTTTTTTTAACTGAAACTTTTAATTTTTTTAAGCAATTTTGAAGTTTAAAAGAGATTTTTTATTATGAAAATATTTTTGAAACATGTTTTAAAACATTTTCAAAGACTAACCTTTTAAATTTTTACTAAACTTTTCAATTTCATTTCAATTTTTTTTTTTTTTTTTTTAATTTTAAAATTTTCCAAATCTTAAATATTTTTGTAAACATAAATTTTTTTTATAAAACATAAATTTTTTAATTTAAAAAATTTGCTTAAATTTCTATTTGAAGTAAAAAACATTCAATAAGTTTTATACAAATGTTAGAAAAGTTAAAAAAAAATTCAAAAACATGTCCATTAACATATTCTCTTAAGCGTCAAAAATGTATTTAAAAAAACTGAAAAAATTTAAATACTTTTTGGTTGCTTGTTTTTCCGACAGGGTAGGAATATGATATATTGTGGAACGATCCTCGTTCTCACGAAACGAAAAAAGACACTGAAGATGGCGCATATTAGCCGAAACCGGTTTGTCTCCAAACCAAACTTGACAAGGGATGACGGAGGATCGTTCCACAATATATGAAAAAATTTAGATAGCTTTAAAATAAAGTAATTTCAAAACTGTTTCAAAAACTAAACTTTGAAATTACTATAAAACTTCAATTATTTTTTTAATTTCAGTTCTTTTTCAAATGTTTTTTTTAAAACGTAAATTTTTTATTTAGATCTAAAATTTTCTTTTTCAAAACTTCATATTTTTTTTTTAAATCAAAAATTAATTGTTTTAAATATGAACATTTTGTTTACAACTTATTTCTTAAAGTTTATAAATTTTAATTAAAACGTCGATTTCTTCAATTTAAAATTTTTGCTTTTTTTTTAAACATAATTTTTTTTTAATTTTAAAATCTTTTCCGCAATTTCGACTATTTTTTTAATTTCAAAATATTTTTTTAGTGTGAAATTTTTATAAAAACCTTACATTTTTTTTTATTTAAATTCAGATTTCAAAATTTCAGATTTTCAAAACCAATCCTTTTTTAGTTTTCAAGAGTTTTTCAAGACAAATTTGTGTTAATTTTAAAACTAAATTTGTTTTAAATTTATACGTTTTAAAAACTTCATGTTTATATTTCAAAAATTTTATATCAAAACGTGATTTTTTTTTTTTTGGAAAATTTCACTTAATTCAAATTTTTTTAACTTCAATTCTTATTATTTCAAAATCTTTTTAAAAATTTATTTTTTTATTTGATTTCAGGATTTTGAATTTTCAAAACTACAATATTTTTTATATGTATATCCGGGTTTTTGCAAAAGCTTTTTCAAATTTTATTTTAGTTGATTTCAGGATTTTAAATTTTCAAAACTATAATATTTTTTAGATATCAACTGTTTTTCAAAATTATTTTTATTAATTCCAAAATTTTAAAATTTTTGGAATTTAGAATTCATTTTTAAAACAATTTTTTATATTTCAACATAATTTTTTTTCAAAACGTCAGTTTTTATTGACTCAAAATTTGTTTTTTTTTTAATTTCAACCTTTTTTAATTCCAATTTTTTTTTAAACTTCGTTTGTTTTTTAATATCATAATTATTATTATTTTTATTTCAAAACTATTTTCTTTCAACTTTTCATCTTCTCTCTCTCCCTCTCTTGCAGCTCGGCGAACTATACGAATCTATACGGTGGCCCATCACGCTCGGCTTCTTCACACTACTCCTGCTGCTCTGCACCATATTGGTGATTGGTGTGGCGCGTCGGTCGCGCTGTGCGCTCATCTTTTTCAGCGTATCCGGCTTATTTTGCATTATCATCTGTTGGCTGTTGGCGGGCATTTATTTGGCCTCTTCGGTGGCGGCCGGTGATTTTTGTATGCGTCCGCATGAATTCATGTGCCGGCAAGTGGGCATGGTAAGTGAAAAGAGATTTTGTATGTATGTATGTATGTCTGTACATAAAACCACAAAATACAAAAACTTTTAGTTTTTTACTCAAGTTTCAGCGCAAATAAAAAGGATATATGTAATTGCATAAAAATAACTATTTATTATACACGTAGTAGGTACTCCCGCGTACCCTGCCCCACACAGCACACAACGCAAATGGTCGCACAGAAAATAGCCTACAAACAACAACAACTAGAATTAGAACTGAAAAGCAAGCTTTTTACCTTTGAAAAATGATTTCCGTAAAAATATTTATGGCGCTGTGGCAACATAATACCATTTTGCGCCTGAAAGTGTGCTAAAATTTTGATGAGCGCGCGGCAGCAATGAGGCGCCACCCACAAAGCTCCATAGTGACGTGCTGTGCCGTGACTGTCGTGCTTTGGTTGGTTGTGTGTGCGTACGATCGGTCGGTCGGTCGGTCGCTCGGTCGTTCGTCTTCCCTTCGACTATTCATAGCACTAAAAACCTGTTTCATTGTAACTGCGCATGTGGGTGCTTGTGCACTTATAGATATGTATATACATATTTTGTGTGTTTAGTGTTGGCTATGGAGAGTTATGCATATCAAATGACCCTAATCGCATACTTCATTTCTATTATTGTGCACTAGTGGTTGCACAGTGGGTTGGTGTATGCTTAAAAGTTAATTTAAAAAAACATGTTTAAATTTTTGATATTTGCTTTTAATGGAAATTTTTGAGTTGAGAGTTAATTTAAAAAAAAATTTGAAATTTATGAAATTTCCTTTTAAGCAAAATTTTCATTTGCTTTGGTATAAGCATTTTTTTTTAACTATTTTAACTCAAATGCAATTTTATTTTTCAGAAAATTACAAGTTATGATATGTACAATAATAATACAATGGCGCTGTTATAACTCTGACGAGTTTTATGGCCGAGCTTCTCTCCCAATTCGAGGTGTGCTCCTTTTTGTTTTTCCCACTAATTGGGTGGACCTACAGTTTTATGCCGGCTCCGAACGGCGAATGCATTTTTTGTGAGAAGCTTTTTCACTCGGAGGGTATGCCGGCCACTGCCGAGAGGTGACCGCTGCTCTTAAAAAATCCAATAATTGGATTTAGAAAAATTTTTTGGTGTTTTGCTCGGACCGTGGTTTGAACCCGAGACCTCTGGCATAGCAGGCGAGCACTCTACCCACTGCACCACAGCGGCCACAAATTATGCGCATTGTTTAAAATTTCCCTTTTTGGTAAATATTTTATTTCTTAAAAAATAAGTCATTATCGCACTGATTTTCATGCAATACATCTTTAAATGTCAAAATTGGCAAGTTTTCAAAATTTCCCACTAGGGAAATTTTTTAAAATGTAAATAAAAATAATTTATTTGATTGCATATTTCGAGAAAAGGTTTTAAAGACATTTTAAGCATTTTTTACAAATCACTTATTTTCGTGAAATATATGCATACAAATATGAGGTGTAAAGTAAATTTTCCCTTGAGGGAAATTTATAAAATTGTTTGTTCTCCCCTTACTTTGCCATTAGTAATTTAGAAAGCAAATTTTACGCAATTTTAAAAAATTTCCCTCGAGGGAAATTTTTACAAATCGCTATTTTGGTGAAATATATATGTAACAACATTTTTTCAGTATTTTCGAAGAGCGAAATAAAATTTCCCTCAAAGGGAAATTTTTGAAAATTATTTTATAACATTGCTATTTGCTGTCAATATTTTCTTCTTCCCTTCAGGGAAATTTTTAAAAATAATTTTTTTTACGAAATACTTATACACAAACATTTTCTTACTGTTTCTAAAGGTTAAAGCGAAATTTCCCTTTCACGATTTTTTTTTTTTTTATTTTGTAAAAATTGAAAAAAATATATATGTATATAAATAAAATGCTCATTTTGTACCACTCTGCATTTCTTAGCATTTAACCCACATGCTATGCTTGGCCGGTGTTGCTGCTTTAGTGAAGTACACCCCGGTGTGCTATCAACAGCCTGTGAGCTGAGCGGCGCGACTTTACTACTTCGTCTGCAAAGCAAAGTGGCCCCACTTGTGAGTGCTTTTGCTGTGCCATTGTTGGTATGCATTTTTATTTCTATTTAGAGCTACATATATTTATTTTTTTTTTCATTTTTTTTATTGCATTTTTATTGCAGCGCTCAACATTGTATGTATGTACATACATACATATTTCGTGGCATATTTAATGTGAATAGTGAAAAGTGGTATACATATGTACACATACATACGTAGTATGTATGTATGCAAGTATTTTCACTACTCTTTTTTTTGCTGTGCCTTTTTTTGGACGGGAATTTTTCACTCTTTTTTTTCTTTTTGTTAGCAAATCATTTTTAAAGGTCTTATTGGAGTCTTTCCGTGCATTCAATGAATATTTATGTTAATTATTTTTTTAACTTCCTAGCCATAGGCGTTTATAAAAACTACATACTTACATACAAAAATATCTAGATATGTAATATACTATGCATCCACCCCTCACTATCCTTCATCTCTCTTGCCTACCCGCTTTCTCTTATCCAACATTATCCAAAAATAATCATTGCCATTAAATAAATGTGGCTTTTATGGGGTCATTTACTTGTGTGTTTGGCCTTTATTATACACACGGGGTCTAAGAGAAAAAAGAGAGCGCGGTGGGGAGAGGCAGAGAGGCAGTGCGACAGCGAGAAAGCAAGTCGCCCACTATCATTTGTGGTGGCAGACCACACGGTCATATGAGACGAACAAAAATTTGCCATACAACAGTGGAGTCTTAAATCTGTATGAACATGTATGAACATGCATATATGTATGTATGTATGCATACATACTCATTAACGACAAGTGCAAGCCTCTTAGTTTTGTTGTTTTGCAACAAAACAAAACTTAAACAAATGTGGCCTATTTTTAGGCATTCCACAGCGTGTAGACAGTGTGTTTTTGTTTGTGTCGCAATCGTCGTCGTTGTTGCTGTTGTTGTTGCTGTTGTTGTTGCTTTTGTGTTTGTTTTGGTTGTTGTTGTCGTTGTTGTCGTTGCTGTTGCTGTTGTTTTTGTGTTAGTTGTTTGTTTTTTTTTGCTGTTTTCTTTCACACACAAAACCAGTTCAACAACCTCACGTTGACAAATATAAACAAGCAGCCAGGAAAAGGAACAACAACAACAAAAACAAAACAACGAAAATGACCAAGAAATATACATACATGCCTACATATATAATTGCAAACTGTCATTACAGCAGCAGCCAACGTCAAGTTACTTCAAACTTCTTCAAACGCCTAAAAGTGTGCTGGTGTTTTTTTTTACTTTTGCTTTTGTTGTTTTTGTTTTCAGTTAAGTAATGGTTTAGTTTGTGAGCGCACTCTGCTTAGCTCACTTTGATATACATACCACATAAGCTTGTAATATGAGTTTTATCTTAAGGACTTCTTCGAATTTTTACTGCCTTTGAAGCTGCAGATAGATAGATATATATAAGAGACGAGAATATAGTTGTGTGACTCACAACACTATTTCCTCCAATTTTGCAATCATAAGTGCTCATTTACTCAATCGGTAAAATTGCGTATGTGGTGTGTTCCAAGCCCGGCACACAATCCGCACTGCGGCAGTTGTTGATTGTCACACATAGCCAGCTGCTTGCTCCAATATAGACGCTGGATGTTCCGAAGCTATGCAGAGTACACTGCGAGGAAGTCGTGAGATGCTTGCTCCGCATGCAAAACAATCGCTCTGGCCATTAACAGGTGGACGGAAGTCAGAAACCTTCACCACTTATGTTAACTTTTATACAGGGAAGCATCCTCCAATGAAAAAAATCACGCTCTACAAGACGTTCATTGTTTCAGTTCTCATGTATGTCACAGAAGCATGGACGATGTCAAAATCAGATGAGATGGCTCCAGCGCCACCAGCGTATTTTTTTTTTTTTTTTGTAAAAATGTTTCTATATATATCGACGCCAGCGCCATCTAGCGCAGAAAAATATAGTCTATCTATGTCGAGGCTACAGGCAAAAATCCGTTCAGTAGTTTTTGAGCCATTTTCTCACACAAACACACGCTACAATTTTACATAGATACATACATATCGCACCCTAAATCATAAAGTGGCACAACTCAAAATTTTTCGAAATCGAGTTTTTTTCATAAACGGATGTACGGAACATATCTCTAGCGAATGCCAAAAAAAACTTTTAGTTCGAGCTTCCCTTCAGCCATCGTTTCAATTGAAAAAGCGGAATAAAATTAAAAAAAAAAAAGCTACTTAACATTGTATCCCTCCTTCAACATCAACGCAATATCGTATACTGTGTTTTATTAAAAAACATATTTTTTCTTTTTTCACTATTTACTTTAAATACTTAAAGTGATTGCCTACTTATAGGCGCGCACACTAAGCCATTTTACATTGCATTTACATTCATAGCAAAGCCTTTGCGTGCATTGCACATGAAATTGATGTCAAGGGAAGCGCACGATTCGAGTGTTTTTTCTTTTTGTATTTTGTTGTTGTTGTTGTTGTTGTTGCTTTCGCGCGCGCATATTAAATGTCATATCTAATAAAGCAGAAGGAAAAAAAGCAAAAACAAATATGTAGTGTCCGACCGAAGCTGGAATTTTAGGCCGAAGCCGAAGCCGTATCCGAATATTCGGCATAATCCTTTATTCGGCCGAAAACCGAAGCCGAAGCCGAATACCAAAATAAGAAAAATATATACTTAAGTATGAGATTTTTTTTATTTCATAACTAGAGCTCGGATAATAGGTGAAAATCAAACGCCTAAAATTATGCTACGTAATGTTTGTGAGCACATCCAGTGGCAAGTTTAAGGGTGGGTGAGGTTCATTCAGGTCTAAGCCCCCGTGAATGCAATTGGATTTTTTGCTTACTAGGATGCCAGAAAAATAAATTATTAAGGTTTTTTATGGGTTGCACGTGAAAAATTGCAAAGAAAGCTACAATAAATAAATATAATAATAAAGAATAATAATAAATAAGGTATATTAAATAAATATATAATTATAAATAATAAAGAAAAAAATTAAAAATTTGTAGTGACTCGCTTAAATTTGAGACAAAATCTTCGCACGTGAAGGAAAAGCAATTACAGTTTCAAACCAAATATATTTTGAATGAAAATGAGGCAAGTGCATATTATATAATACAACTTGCAATATATAATACAACTTTTTAATTTGTAGTGATCTGACTTTAAACATTTGCATATTTTAGGTAAAAAAACTTGATTTGAACTTTCCTATTTTTTCTTACGACCATTTCAGGGTTTACAATTTTCCAATTGGATACTCGGCATAATTCCATATCTGTAAAAATGCAAATTTCTGTCGTTGTAAAAACCGTTCTGCATTTTTGTTTATGAGTTATTGGAACATTAACTGTGCCATAATTTACTTACTTTTCCCAAATTTTATTTTCATTACAGCTAGTTTTGTTTTGCTTTCAAAAAGCTTGACGATGTACAAAAATATAAAATACAAAATGTGTTCTTCATACTTTTTTTCAGTAAAAATGTCAAAGAAACTAAATCCCTCTTTGGCTTTATTTCATCACACACCACTGTATGTTTATTCAAATTGCAAATTTGTGTAACATGATTAAGAACTTTTCTAATAAAATCTTCACCATACCAATATGCTACCCCTTTATATTTAAATTGTAATCCCGCCACTGAAAACAACCAAAATTTACAAAATGTAGCATTTTTTAGGCGCTTGATTTCACCTATTTTTCCGAGCTCTATTCATAACAATTAATTTTTTTTTTTGTTTTTTGAATAAACAAAACACCTTACAAAAATACATACATAGTTGTAAACAAAAATAAAAAAATTCAGTCTTTATGTAGGTAAATAAAATTCAATACTTAAAGTTCAACAGCTTTATGTTGTACGCCAAAAAAAGAGTTTATCTGCTTCGGTGTATAGTTGACCAGCAACTAAGGTTAGGTTAGTCGAACAGCTGGTTGGAGTTGTGTATGTATACTCAAATTGTATTCCGCCAATCATGGTCTGCGACTTCCGCGAAAATAATTTTTAATGAAGTGATAACCAAGAAAACACAAAATTACCATTATCTCAAAAACCTAACCATAAAACAATAGCAGTACTTGAGTTTCTTGGTTATTTTTTTGCTGTAACATAGTATTATACATACATAAAACTATTTTTTTTGAAACTGTATTGAATTTTTACTTATGATCTCTTTGTTTTTATGGCCAATAAGTGAATAAACCAATTTTTCGTGTAATAAACTATGTTTAATTTAATGACACTTTAAAAGAATTGATCGACACACTAAGGTGACGATATTTAGTAATTAGCGTAAGTTATCGTTCAGAATCTTAGGCCTGTTCAATAATAAAAACATATTACTAGAAGTTACGATATTCTGTCGCTTATAAAAAATCAAAAATTCGTAAAATCCAGTCAATTTTTTTTTGTTATTAAACACATCTATTATTCGGCTTCGACTATTCGGCCTTTTCAGCCGAAGGCCGAAGCCGAAGCCGAATAAAAAATACCAGCCGAATAGGCCGAATACCGAAGCTTGGCCGAATATTCGGTCGGACACTACAAATATGTTCGCAGTGTGGGAAAAAATTGATTAAAATGCAATGCTCAAGTAAGCGTTTTTTAAAGTGAAAGTGTACATACATACATATATATATAGAGATGTGTGTGTGTGTGTTTATTTGTATACGAGTGTGGATGTGTGCAAAACTTATTTTCACTTTCCTTTACTTATTTGTTGTTTCTTTTTTATACTCAGCTGTACTAGTACACAGAGTATTATAGTTTTGATTTCCTAACGGTGGATTGTAACAGAATGAAATAATCGAGATAGATATAGACTTATATATATCAAAATGATCAGGGTGAAAAGAGAAATCGATTGAGCCATGTCCGTCCGTCTGTCCGTCTGTCCGTCTGTCCGTCTGTCCGTCTGTCCGTCTGTCCGTCTGTCCGTCTGTGAGCACGATAACTCGCGCAAAAATTGAGATATTTTGATGAAATTTGAAATGTAAGTTGGTATCAAGGCAGGAACGGATGGTATTGAAAATGGGCGAAATCGGACCATGACCACGCCCACCTCCCCTATATAGTAAAAATCGGAAATTTTGTATCTCAGTCACTAATAGAGCTGGAGTGATAAAATTTTACCCACGTATTGAGCTCAGGCCCTTATGAAGAAATATGGTGAAATTTTGGAAAATGGGCGGTGCCACGCCCACTTATTAAGGGGCAAACATTTCAAGTTTTATGAGTCATAACTCAGAAACCGTTGAAGGTATATCGATGAAATTTGGTAGGCGTGATATACTTACTTAGACAAATGTTTGGACGAAAAATTGCCAAAATCGGTTGACGACCACGCCCACTTTTATATATGGGTATTATAAAGTGGCCTAATAAAAACATTTTAAGCCATATCTCTGTCAAATATAAAGATATATCATTGAAATTTTATGGCAGGAGTCCAACTATGGACATAAAACAAAAAACACAAAAATTTTGGAAAATGGGCGTGGCACCGCCTCTTTTTAGAAACAGGAATATACGAGATTTCTTAGCCCATAACTCGACAAATAATTTATATATAATGACGAAACTTGGTGTGTACACTTTTATTACTTGTAGTAATACATGTTCAAAATTTTAGCGAAATCGGTTGACGACCACGCCCACTTTTATATATGGGAACTATAAAGGGGCCTAATGAAAACATTTTAAGCGATATCTCTGTCAAATATAAAGATTTATCATTGAAATTTTATGACAGGAGTCCAGCTATGGACATAAAACAAAAAACACAAAAATTTTGGAAAATGGGCGTGGCACCGCCTACTTTTAGAAGCAGGAATATACGAGATTTCTTAGCCTATAACTCGACAAATAATTGAGATATTATGAAGAAACTTGGTTTATACACTTTTATAACTTGTGTTAATAGACACACAAAAATTTATTGAAATCGGTTTATGACCACGCCTACTTTTTAACAAAGATATTTCTGGAACACCCTTTAGGAATTTGTAACGTGACATCTTTGTAACTAGAAGTCATAAAGGAATGAAATTTTACACAAAGTATAATATTCATATGCTTATTTGGATGACTGATAAAAATTTTGAAAATGGGCGTGGCTACGCCCACTTTATGCAGCACTCGCTTTATATAAAGTACCTACACCGTGTTTCCATCAAACGCAAACAAACAATGAAAGCATACAGCTGAGTATTTAATGTTCGATTCCACTCGAACTTAGGCTTCCTTACTTGTTTAATATTGCGTGTGAACTAAACGCTTTTGTGTATAGCCTTTGTGCGTTTATGGATAATAAAAGCGCACAATTACACATGCCTGCATATTGATACATATATACTTTTCTATGTACATTTATGTATGTGCAAATGTCTCAATTTCAGCACAACAATAACAATAACAATGTCGCTTTTGCTTGCTTTGTATTGTTACTAATTAACGCCAGTGGGCATATTTTGTTGTGATTTGCAGCGCAGTCGTTTAACACATAGCACGCTTGTGTTGCACTTCCGTCACACCACTGCATACCGCCTCTTTCGTGTCTTTTTTTTTTAATTAATTGCAATTGAGCGGGACACATTGAATACGTGCTCTGCATTTGTTGTTAAAGTTTTAAATTAAAAGTGGAACATTTGTTTTTGGCTTGCTTGGCACTTGCTGTTGGTTTGCGTGTGCGTTTTGTTGCATTGAAAAGAGAGCAGGAGCTCAGTAGGTCCTGCTGTAAATGCAGTCACATGTGTGATGAAAGGTATCCTTTAGCAGCCTGTAATTCATTTATCATACTAACGCTCGTAAAAAGCGCTAAAAAAATGCATTTTTATGCAGAAACTGTATAAAAAGTAATTTTAGAAAATTTGTTGCATACATCAAGGCTTCTTATATGTCATTTACCTTCTGTAGTCTTGTACATTAATTGTATGCAAATTTAGTCTGGAGATCACCTCAGTGAAATTTTTCTAGAACATATTAACCCTCTAGCGACCACTTGAATGTTATTTTTTTTCATACATCTCAAAATATGAGTCAAAAGACGATAACCCTCTATACCTGTAATTCATTTCTCATAGTAACGCTCCCAAAAAGCGCTAAAAAATGCATTTTTTTTATGCAGAAAATGTATAAAAACGCAATTTTAGAAAATTTGTTGCATAGCGGCGTCAAGGCGTCATATACATAGGTACATATCGCACACTAAATCAAAAAGCGTCACAACTCAAAATTTTTCGAAATCGGGTTTCTTCCATAAATTGGTATACAGAATATATCTCTAGCGGCTGCCAAAAAATCTTTTCCATCAGAGTCTTTTTTAACTGAGAAATAACTATTATACGTAGCCTTTTCCTATATCATTGCATATAAAAATTAAAAAGTTTTTTGCCTCTCCTGAAAATTTTTGAATTTTGAGTTGTAACGCTTTTTGATTTAGTGTGCGATATGTTATTTACCCCCTATACATTACATCTTTTACATTAATTGTATGCAAATTTCGTCTGAGCATGACCGCGGTGAAATTTTCTCGTGAACAGTTTTCTAGAACATATTAACCCTCTAGCGACCACCTGAATGCTATTTTTCGTACTTCTAAAAATATGAGCCAAAAAAAAAAATATGTAAAATATTCTATGCTCGTCTAAAGCCCATATGACACTACATTTTATACTCAGCTGTACTAGTACACAGAGTATTACAGTTTTAATCACATAACGGTGGATTGTAACAGAATGAAATAATCGAGATAGATATAGACTTATATATATCAAAATGATCAGGGTGAAAAGAGAAATCGATTGAGCCATGTCCGTCCGTCTGTCCGTCCGTCCGTCCGTCTGTAAACACTCTAACTCGCGCAAAAATTGAGATATTTTGATGAAATTTGGAATGCAAGTTGGTATCGAGACTGGGACGGTTGGTATTGAAAATGGGCGAAATCGGACCATGACCACGCCCACTTTTCCTATATAGAAAAAATCGGAAATTTGGTATCTCAGTCACTAAATGAAATTTTACCCACGTGTTGAGCTCAGGCCTCTAAGAAGAAATTTGATGATATTTTGGAAAATGGGCGGTGCCACGCCCACTTATTAAGGGTCAAACATTGAAAGTTTTATATGTCATAACTCAGAAACCATTGAAGATATATCGATGAAATTTGGTACGCGTGATTTACTTATTTAGGAAAACGTTTGGACGGAACATAGTTAAAATCGTTTGACGGCCACGCCCACTTTTATATATGTGTATTATAAAGTGGCCTAATAAAAACATTGTAAGCGATATCTCTGTCAAATATAAATATATATCGTTGAAATTTTATGGCAAGAGTCCAACTGTGGACATAAAACGAAAAACGCAAAAATTTTGGAAAATGGGCGTGGCACCGCCTCTTTTTAGAAGAAGGAATATACGAGATTTCTGAGCCCATAACTCGACAAATAATTTATATGTAATGACGAAACTTGGTGTGCACACTTTTATTACTTGTAATACATGTTAAAAATTTTAGCGAAATCGGTTGACGGCCACGCCCACTTTTATATATGGGTATTATAAAGTGACCTTATAAAAACATTTTAAGCGATATCTTTGTCAAATATAAAGATAATTCATTGAAATTTTGTGGCATGAATTCCACAATAGACCGGAAACATAGAATAGAAAAATTTTGGAAAATGGGCGTGGCACCGTCTCTTTTTGGACAAAGGGATATACGAGATTTCTTAGCCCATAACTCGACAAATAACTGAGATATTATGACGAAACTTGGTTTATACACTTATATAACCTATGTTAATAGACACGCAGAAATTTATTGAAATCGGTCTATGACCACGCCTACTTTTTAACAAAGATATTTCTGGAACACCCTTTGGGAATTTGTAAAGTGACATCTTTGTAACTAGAAGTCATAAAGGAATGAATTTTTACACAAAGAATAATATTGATATGCTTAGTTGGATGACTGATAAAAATGTTGAAAATAGGCATGGCTACGCCCTAGAGCTGTCAAACTATCGATAGTCACGACCATCGATGTTTTACGATAGTCCTAAGGGTGACTATCGATACTATCGATAGTATCGACCCATTTTATATGTTTTTTTCAAATCCATTTATTTTTCGCTGCCTTACTTTTAAAAATACCAACTGATTTTCCAATTCATAAAATTTTTTTTGTAAGAATAATAACACATCGACTTTTTTTGGTTTTAAACTCGACCGCCTATCACTTACAATTAAACCAGCTTTACTGAACATGCGTTCAGACTCTACTGCGCTGGTTATAATAGCGGAACGGGACGGAAGCCGTACCGATAGAGAACGGTGACAAACATAAGGCAGTTATAATAGTGCGTTAACTGCCGTCTTTGACATTTGCCACAGCTGTAAATATTGTACTTTGTTTACCAATTTAAAACAGGAAACTTTCCACTTACCCCAACAAGGAAACTTTCAATTTGTTGGTGATTTCATGACGACACACGCCGTTATTAAGTCTTTCCTCGAATTCGCTCATATTTATTTTATAAAATGTTTAAAAAAAATTTTTGCTAACGGTATTCTGTTTTGTCACAGCAAAGAGAACTGTCAAATTGCCGTAAGAATACGGAAGAAATCTAAAATCAACAGATGCTTACGGTTCTCGCCGCTTTCTACCGTTCATTGTAATCAATCACATGCCTTTCACATACAATAGATATTAAAGTCACAGCTGCATCCGTTGCGTTACGGCTATTATAACCAGCGAGTACAGATGATGCCGTGATACAAAAAAAAATTGTTTGCAGGTGGGTTTGTGTTTGGTGCAGAGTTAACTTGCTCCAAGTACTGGCTCTTCTTCAGGATTACATCGGTTTTTTTGCTCTCTGTATTTGATTCAACACTTCGGAAATTTTTGGTTTCTTATACGGCAATGTGTTCTCAATAAAAAATTGTGCTTTGAGAATTAATGTGGAAATGGGTAAATGTCAAATGCGCTGGGAAAGAGTATATACGATAGTCGCGATAGTAGTAAAACTATCGATAGTTATTTAAAGTGACTAGACTATCGATACTATCGATAGTATCGTCGATAGTTTGACAGCTCTACTACGCCCACTTTATGCAGCACTCGCTTTATGTAAAATACACCCTATATCGAACAAACGCAAACAAACAATGAAAGCATACAGCTGAGTATCTAATGTTCGATTCCACTCGAACTTAGGCTTCCTTACTTGTTTTTTCTGGTATTCTACCAGGTTTTTTGTGTGAAGGAGATGGTCAAATACAGTTTTGCGTTGGTGCAAGCGAGCAAGCTATATTGAAAAAAACCAAACAAAATACCATCTAGGCGATTAAAAACCAACGAGCCAGCTTGTATTTCGGTAGGTTTTTTGGCATTCGGTCATTTTTTCTGACAATTGTTTCAATTTGACAACTAGAAAATAAATTATATTTAAAATAAAAAATATGTATGTATATGGAAATACAAGTTTTAAATTGGCCTCTTATAAGCTTCTGCTTTGGCCGTAAGGGTAAAGAAGAAGTCCGGAAGAAAAATTATATTGCGTACTGGCTTCCCTTTATAACATGGAATGCACAGCTATCCTGCCCTTTGGGTTTCATAACTTTTTTATTTCAGTAATTTAAATACAAATTTCCAAAAAAAATAATTTTTGAAATAAATATTATTTTCATTTAGTTTGAAGTTTAATGCCAATCAAATTGTTTTTGAGGGAGTATTTGTTGTCTCTTTTCAACCTTTGGAAGAATTGTTTTTGTTTTTTGACTTTCGGTGGGTTTTCCAAACCAAAAAAACCAGGGAAAAAATGTAGTGTCATATAGGCTTAATTTTACTATAAGCAGCTAAGCATTGTATTTACATACATAGCTGCAAATTGAATTTTAACCCTTTTTGCCAATTGCTTTGTGTTTATTGTATGCAAATTTATTCTAAGCATACGCGTAGTAAAATATGCTCACGAACAATTTTCGAGTGGATTCCTATATTTTCTATTAACTCTCTAACGCCCAACTTAATGCTATTTTATTGGCAGTTCTCAAAAAGTCTAAGTCAAAAGATGACACTCGCGAGGGTGCAAATTAATTGAAATATATGTACGTATATTACTACTTGCCACCTCGACACTACATCTATGTATATGTTTTGAATTTTAAACAGTTTTTGCGCATTTAAAATTTAGAATTTAAAATTAAATTTAAAATAGAAATTTGGTTAACATAAGTGCTTAATAAAATAGTTAGAAAAAATCATTATTTTGTGCTAGTGAATGAAATAGAGATTCTAATGATGGGATGCGCCTAAAAGTGTGCTTGAATAGAGTGCACAATAAAAAAGTAGGAAGTGCAAGTATTTCTATGCACACGTGAGCAATTTCATTTAGGTAGGTATAACATGCAAACAAACATATCGTCGGCCCCCTGCCAGAACCACGAATGTGCAATTTTTTCAATTTTGCGTTAAGCGGGTTTCCTGATCAATCTGTGCATGCTCTACATTTTAGTAAAACCCCCAGTACCTTTGTGCACTGGAAGCCACCAAAATTTTCAATGCCAGTAATACGAATGTGTAGATCAGTTATAAAAAGTTGGGCCAGAAACACGAATGTGCCACATGTGCCACAAAATATGTTAAAAATTCCTTGAAAATACATAAATTTCAAAAAATATATGAAGCACATTCGTGTTTCTGGTCCAACAAAAATGTAAAAAATTTCTTTGAAAATAAATTTCAAAAAATATATGGGGCACATTCGTGTTTCTGGCCCAACAAAAAATGTAAAAAAAAATCCTTGAAAATAAATTTCAAAAAATATATGGGGCACATTCGTGTTTCTGGCCCAACAAAAAATGTAAAAAATTCCTTGAGAATAAATTTCTAAAGTAAGTAAAACAAACACATTCAAGTCATATTCATATTTTATTTGTGGAACTCTTTCTAATCTTCAAAATCAGAGTCTTCTGGAAAGTTAGGCTCAGGATTATGCTCTTCCGAACCTCGATGCTAATCTTCAAATTGTTATAAAAATTGTGGCAAAAAGACAATCAAATTCAACTTGAACGGAAAATATTAGCTCGCCGATTGCACGATGAGGACAAAGCTATTCCGTAAACTAAGTTTTGATTAGCAATCGGTGCTAAATACGCCAAAAGGACCTTGTGGGCAAATATTTACCTTCGAAAACTGACCATAGAAAATGGTGCTGTACAACGCAAATCATCAGAGGGGCATGTAACTCTCCAAAACCATTTATCTCCAAACTTCATTTAATTCAACGAAGGAGAAACTGCCCTTTCGACGGTATATAAAAGATTAACTCGACAACATTTTTTACAAAAAAAAAAATTTTTCTGAAAGAAAATTTTTAGTAGCTTATTTGCCATTGAATATTGGTGGCCCTCCGCAATAATACCCACGCCCGTTTATTCGGAGACATTATTTCATTTTTTCATTTCATTTCATTTATTTATTAAAATTAAACATTAGTGCAGTAAGTACATGATGTCTTTTTTAGCACAACAATAACTACTAAAACCATTACATAATAGTATATACCTACAATAGCTTATAACTATACCTAAAACTAATTAAAAACAGTAAAATAAAAAGAAGTGAGGAAGGGGAGGAGAGAAAGGAGAGAAGAGTGAAGGAGCGGTAAGCTTAGTAAAGATAGATAGCACATCTATGAGTTATACAAACATATATAATTTTCATATTTCTATTTACTAAAATATGATAACAAAACAGTCTTAATGTTGCTTATGTTTAGGCTACTGCGTATGACGGCAGGAACAGAGTTCCATATACGTATAGCGTTGACGAAGAATAGTCTAGATGAGGAGAGAAAATTGTACTGTGGAACCATAAGGTCACTTATACGGGTCGATTTACCAAAAAGTAGTTTCTCATAAAGATAATCAGGTGTCTTAACTCTCATGAGGTAGAAGAGAAAGACACAGTTTCTAACTTTCAGATAATCAGCGAGTTCACAGCCCAGCAGGCTACTCCTCCACGCTGTGATATGCTCGAATCTCGCTAAGCCAAATACATACCGCGTAACGTGGTTGAAGGCTACATCCAGCTTATGAGCAGACTGAGAGTCTAGTTTACTGTAAACTAGCTCCGCATAACAAATTATAGGCATAATGAGCTGGATAGCGAGTTTCCGTCTTATCTGATTTGGCGTATATGGGGCAGATATTCGAAGGCTTCTCAGCGTGGAGTATACTTTGCCAACTACTGAATTTAAGTGATCAGTACACGTAAGATCACTGTTAATAACAAATCCCAAGTTTTTAATTTTGGTTACCGATTTAAGTTCTTTCTCTCCTATATATAACGAAGGGACATCAGCAGGCTTAAGGCGCTTCTTACATATAGGCAACACATAACACTTACCAACGTTAAGACATAGGCCATTTCTTAAGGCCCAAGAATGGATAGAGGAAAGTTCCCGGTTAAATTTATTGCACAATTCCGCGACCTGATCAGGAGGGCTAGACATATAAAGTTGGACATCATCAGCATAAGCATGAATACGGGCATATTGACATTGAGAGAAGACATAATTCACAAACAAACTAAAGAGTAGTGGGCCCAGGGTAGAACCTTGGGGAACACCAGACGATATTGAACGCAATGAAGACACTTTTGAATCAACTTTCACACGTTGAGATCTGCCAGTCAGATAACACTTCATCAATTGCACTGCAGACGAAGTGAAGTGAAAATCTCTGCGCAATTTATGGCACAGCAATTCATGATCAACAGATTCAAAGGCTTTAGTAAAATCAAGCAAACAAAGCAGCGTAATGTGTTTTTTATCAAAGGAAACTCTAACGTCGTCCAATATACGAATCATAGCTGTCGAACAGCTGTGTTTGGCTCTAAATCCAGACTGAAACCTTGACAGAAGGTTGAGTTTATTTACATGGCGGTATATCTGTTCGGACATTAGCGATTCAACCACTTTGGACAGAGCAGGCAATATGCTGATAGGACGGAAGTCGCTGGGGCTATTACATGACTTATTTTTGGCTACTGGAAGAACAGTAGCAACTTTCCAGACATCAGGGAAGCAAGACGTGGTGAAACTATGGTTTATTATGTGGGTTAGGGTTGGCAAGATGAACGGCAATATTAGTTTTACGAATTTAATTGGAATTCCATCTTCACCAGTCGCATTAGAACTAACCTTGTACACACTTTTTTCAACATCAACCTCAGACACTGAACAAAACTCAAACGTATTAGATGGGGTATCGGAATCGGTGTAAGCTGTAAACATGGAAGAACGGGAACAAGAAGGTGGGACAACATTGACAAAAGCATCATTCAGGGCATCAGGGTTAAGCGCACACACTGTACTTTCACTGACATGAACACGTAATGCTTTTAAGTTTCGCCAGAGGATGTTGTTAGGCAAGGTGGGACTAAGCTTCTTGGTGAAGTACTTTCTTTTCTCACGCCGAATTGTCAGCATTGCTTCATTTCTTATTGTTTTATAGATAGCCCATTTAACATCCGTTCGATCCCTTTTCCAAGCGGAATAGGCTTTCAAGCGATTTTTAATGGCCGTTTGAACTACACTGTTGAACCACGGGCAGGATGATGATCTGCTAACCGTGGTTTTTGTTGGTACATGATCACTTAACGCTTGCAGAACTACTTTGTTTAAAAATGACAGTTTCTCATTCACCAAGCTGAAACTCCAACAAGTGGACCAATCAACCATTGCAAGGTACATAGAAAGGGAGTTGAAGTTCAGAGAGCGATAGTCTAGGAAGGTGTAGGCCCGAGGGGAGTCATTACTGTGGTCAAGTTTAACATCGAACGAGCAGAAAATCAAGTCATGGTCTGAGATAAACGAGAATTGGTCAAATCGTAACACGATGGCGGGGTCAGATACAATAAAATAGTCAAGTAGGCTAGGGCAACAGTTAGTTCCAAATCTTGTGGGTACCGAGACATTGACAAATGACATACCCACAGTGGAGACATCAGCAGCTAGGCTGGAACTATAACAGTCCTTACGCAACAAATTAACATTGAAATCACCACAGACAATAATATTTTCAAAGTCAGTAGAAACAGACAACAGGTACTCAAAGAACTCACTAGGACTACAATGCTTACTAGGGTTATAAACACAACAGATAAGGGTCCGTGACGCTACAGTACACAATTCAACAGACAGATATTCTACGTTACCACTAGTTGACTGACCTACAAGATTTACTTTTAAATAACTTTTACAGTAAATAGCTACACCACCACCCCTTTTCCCTCTCCTATCGTTCCTTATCAGTTTATAATTTTTAATGTTAAAATGAGCATCAACAATGTCATGTCTGAACCACGTTTCGGACACACATATAATATCCACACCAGAACATTCAAATACATTTCTAACCACATCCATTTTTTCAGTATTGAGACTGCGTGCATTTAGGTGTACAATTCTCAGGCCATTACTACGGCTACACAAAACATTTAACATAGCTAGACTACGATCATCAACGCTAGACGTTGTGTTATCTGTTAACACCATAGTGCATAAAAAGCCGAGAGTCATAAGCAACATTAAGACGAGGGTTCAAAACAGGGGCATAGGAAAGGTCAAGATATAGATGTGCTAACTTTACATTAAAAAGTATATTAATAGATACATAAATAAAACAGGAGCATAAGAAAACAGGTAACACTAATAGATACAAAGATGCATATACATACATACAGCTATTGGAACTGCAGCAGATCCGCTTCACACGTGATTTTGGTCGACGTTCCGTACTCGCCTTTCTCTGCTTTGACATGTACACTCCCACGAAACGTGTATACAGACACCAGCTTTTTTTCTTTCCGCAGACTGATGGCTTTGTGCAGCAACAGGCGATTTTCTTTTGAGATACTCTCAAATATATGAAAGTTCCCCTCAACTCCAAGCGAACATAAAGAGATGGCGTGCATTCGCCTACGATACTCACCAAAAGCGCGGAGAGTGCGATTGCGGTCAATAGGTGAGTGGAATTTAATAATGACCGCACTTTTGGGATTAGTTGGTGAGGGGCGTGTACGAAAGATGTCACGCACTTGCGGCGATTGAAACTCAATCGAGAGGCATATTGCATTGTATATGCTTTTTAAGTTTTCACCCTCAGTATAGGGGATACCAAAAGCTACAGCATCTGTGCTGAGATCCGACACAGTTTTATGTTGGGTAACTTTTGCTAATTGTTGTTGCAGATTAGCAATATCACTCTCCGCTTTTCTCATATTGCTCTCGAGAATCGTTATTTTACTCGCCAACTCAGCAGCTTTAGCCTCAAACGCACTCAGCTCGGTAATCGTCCTTGAAAGTTTCGCCTCCAGTACCTTCATGCCAGCAGTCACACTCTCAACTAGTGGCAGAAAATTATCTGTTTGCCGCTGTATTTTTGCATCCATATCCTTTAGCTTCGCGAGCACAGTGGCAATCGATACCTCGTCTTCGTCCAGTTTAGCTGTTTTTGTAGCAGGTGATGTTTTCCTCGGGCGTTTGGCAGACAATGGTTTATCAGTTTTATTCATTTCGAATTTATTGTATTCTGTAAGTGCGACTATAAATTTGTTTGCTGGGTTATGTTTTAACAGATGATGTTTGCAAAGCGTAGTATAGTTTTAGGCGCGTTTTTTTTTCGGAGTCACAGCAACGTGAACAGGCTATATATGATCAGTACTTGTTGTCCCTTTCAAGCCTTTTCGCTGGTATTGTTATCATATACATATATATGGATTTATGTACGTATGTTTGTTTTCTTTCACTTTTTGCTAGTAAGAGAACAAATAGCTATTTGCCTTTTTTGTATTTAACCAAAGGTAAACACAGCTCAATTCAAACACCACCGATGCAGCAAGCGATTATTAAAATATTAAAACATATAACACGCAATAGATCTGAGAAAACCCCAAACAATTTCAAAATTTTCGACCCGCTTCAAACAAAAACACCTTTCTACTCGATACCAAAAACTAACGCGATAGCAAGAGATTTAAATAAAACGTGCAAAACCTTGGCGATTCCAAAGGAATACAACAATTTTTATAAAAATTTGAAGGCTAACAGCGGAGTTCGCGATGCTCTACCTGAGCCTGACCTTTCAGAGCACTCTGATTTTGAAGATTAGAAATAGTTCCACAAATAAAATATGAATTTGAATTGAGTGTATTTGTTTTACTTACTTTTGGAAATTTATTTTCAAGAAATTTTTTTGGTTTTCGTTGGGCCAGAAACACGAATGTGACAAATCTCGAAGATTAGAAGGAATGGAAGCATAAAAACTATATCAGGGCATATATCGAGCTAAACAAGGTTCTAATTTGCAGATATACTTTTAATTTAGAAAGAAATTTTTCAAATTTTGCGAGAAGAATAAAATTTAAAACTCGATTTCCCAACATTTTCATTTTAGCACATTCGTGGTTCTGGCAGGAGGCCGAAAATACATCATATGTACATATGTCTACTTGCAAGCAAATGCATTTATTTTTTGTATGTATATAGATAAGTATTTGCTTGGCCCCAATTGGGTTTAACAGAGCGCAGAATTGCAAACGAAATTGAATTGTACACACAAAATTCGAATGAGCACACTAGCAACAACAACAACAAGCACCTAGTTAGAACAACTTGAACAACAACAAAATCCGCAATTGGCACGATTGCCTGTGTGCAATGCCAACGTCAATAGCACAAACAAAAACATGCATAGACATGCATGAACATGCACATAAACATACACATGAACATGAACATACATACATACACACATACACGCTCCTGCGAGCGCAGTTGCAGTTTGAATCAAGCTTTTGAATTGCTGTAAAACAACAACAACAGAAAATAATGCCAAACAAGTAAGGAAGCCTAAGTTCGAGTGGAATCGAACATTAGATACTCAGCTGTATGCTTTCATTGTTTGTTTGCGTTTGATGAAAACACGTTGTATTTTATATAAAGCGAGTGCTGCATAAAGTGGGCGTAGCCACGCCCATTTTCAACATTTTTATCAGTCATCCAACTAAGCATATGAATATTATTCTTTGTGCAAAATTTCATTCCTTTATGACTTCTAGTTACAAAGAAGTCTTGTTACAAATTCCCAAAGGGTGTTCCAGAAATATCTTTGTTAAAAAGTAGGCGTGGTCATAAACCGATTTCAATAAATTTTTGCGTGTCTATTAACACAAGTTATAAAAGTGTATAAACCAAGTTTCGTCATAATATCTCAATTATTTGTCGAGTTGTGGGCTCTGAAATCTCGTTGATTCCTTTGTCTGAAAAGAGGCGGTGCCACGCCCATTTTCCGAAATTTTTCTATTTTTTGTTTCCGATCTATTGTAGAACTCATGCCACAAAATTTCAATGAATTATCTTTATATTTGACAAAGATATCGCTTAAAATGTTTTTATTAGGCCACTTTATGATACCCATATATAAAAGTGGGCGTGGTCGTCAACCGATTTCGCTAAAATTTCGAACATGTATTACTACAAGTAGTGAAAGTGTATAGACCAAGTTTCGTCATAATATATCGATTATTTGTCGAGTTATGGGCTCAGAAATCTCGTATATTCCTGCTTCTAAAAGGAGGCGGTGCCACGCCCATTTTCTAAAATTTTTGTATTTTTTGTTTTATGTCCATAATTGGACACCTTCCATAAAATTTCAATGATATATCTTTATATTTGACAGAGATATCGCTTAAAATGCTTTTATTAGGTCACTTTATAATACCCATATATAAAAGTGGGCGTGGTCGTCAACCGATTTTGGCAATTTTTCGTCCAAACATTTGCCTAAGTAAGTATATCACGCCTATAAAATTTCATCGATATATCTTCAACGGTTTCTGAGTTATGACTCATAAAACTTTCAATGTTTGCCCCTTAATAAGTGGGCGTGGCACCGCCCATTTTCCAAAATTTCACCATATTTCTTCATAAGGGCCTGAGCTCAATACGTGTGTGAAATTTTATCACTCTAGCTCTATTAGTGACCGAGATAAAAAATTTCCGATTTTTACTATATAGGGGAGGTGGGCGTGGTCATGGTCCGATTTCACCCATTTTCAATACCATCCGTTCCTGTCTTGATACCAACTTACATTTCAAATTTCATCAAAATATCTCAATTTTTGCGCGAGTTATCGTGCTCACAGACGGACAGACGGACAGACGGACAGACGGACAGACGGACAGACGGACGGACATGGCTCAATCGATTTCTCTTTTCACCCTGATCATTTTGATATATATAAGTCTATATCTATCTCGATTATTTCATTCTGTTACAATCCACCGTTAGGAAATCAAAACTATAATACTCTGTGTACTAGTACAGCTGAGTATAAAAAGGAAAGAGCGCAAAAAAAAAACGAATATTATCCATATAAAAATGCTATTTTGCACGCATTGAAAATGTTTTTTGTTTGTTGCTCGCGCGAGCGGCATTGGCAATTTTTATACTCAGCTGTACTAGTACACAGAGTATTATAGTTTTAATCACATAACGGTGGATTGTAACAGAATGAAATAATCGAGATAGATATAGACTTATATATATCAAAATGATCAGGGTGAAAAGAGAAATCGATTGAGCCATGTCCGTCCGTCTGTCCGTCCGTCCGTCCGTCCGTCCGTCTGTCCGTCCGTCTGTAAACACTCTAACTCGTGCAAAAATTGAGATATTTCGATGAAATTTGAAATGCAAGTTGGTATCGAGACTGGGACGGTTGGTATTGAAAATGGGCGAAATCGGACCATGACCACGCCCACTTTTATATATGTGTATTATAAAATGGCCTAATAAAAACATTTTAAGCGATATCTCTGTCAAATATAAAGATATATCATTGAAATTTTATAGCAGGAGTCCAACTGCGGACATAAAACGAAAAACACAAAAATTTTGGAAAATGGGCGTGGCACCGCCTCTTTTTAGAAACAGGAATATACGAGATTTCTTAGCCTTTAACTCGACAAATAATTGAGATATTATAACGAAACTTGGTTTATACACTTTTATAACTTGTGTTAATAGACACGCAAAAATTTATTGAAATCGGTTTATGACCACGCCTACTTTTTAAGAAAGATATTTCTGGAAAACCCTTTGGGAATTTGTAACGTGACATCTCTGTAAGGAGAAGTCATAAAGGAATGAAATTTTGCACAAATAATAATATTCATATGCTTAGTTGGATGACTGATAAAAATGTTGAAAATGGGCGTGGCTACGCCCCCTTTATGCGGCACTCGCTTTATATAAAATAATCCGTGTTTCCATCAAACGCAAACAAACAATGAAAGCATACAGCTGAGTATCTAATGTTCGATTCCACTCGAACTTAGGCTTCCTTACTTGTTTTTTTTTTTTTTTTTGGCTGTTTTCGACTTTCAAAATAGCGCTTAGCAGCATTTTGCTCAGCTAAACACACATTTCGCCATTTTTGTGCACTTTATTTGCACCCAAAAAGGCGGCGCTTGGCGCGTGAGACAAAAGCATTGCTTTGCTTGGCTGTGGCGCATATGTGTGGGTGTGTGCGTGTTTGGGCATTCATTTAAATATTTATTTATTTAATACTGTTTTATCTTTATGCTAACGTTTATTTAAAAGATTTTTGAAAAATATTTACTTATGTACATACTTATTTCATTTTTGTATAGACATTCAAGCAATTAATGGTAATAAAGCGTTTTATCATTTCATGAATGAGCAAATAGTTATATTGAGTTGAATTGACTATTGTTGTTGCTTGTTTTCGTTTTATTTTTTTGTTAGTGAGTTTGATTTGTGTAAGAAATATTTGTTGTTATTCTTTATTGGCGTTGAGCATACTAACAGAGCACTGTCTCACACAGGACTGTAACGGTTATAAGTTATATCCAAAAAGTTGATTTTTAATCATTATTTGCTGAGTTTTATTTTCTGCTCACAAAATAAAAGTTATTTCTTGAGTTTTATTTTTCCATCAGAAAATAAAAGTTATTTCTTGAGTTTTATTTTTCCCTCAGAAAATAAAAGTTATTTCTTGAGTTTTATTTTTCGATCAGAAAATAAAAGTTATTTTTTGAGTTTTATTTTGCGATCAGAAAATAAGAGTTATTTTTTGAGTTTTATTTTGCGATCAGAAAATAAAAGTTATTTTCTGAGTTTTATTTTTTTGCTCAGAGAATAAAAGTTTTCAGTTTAATTTTGGCTGCATTTGTAGATTTTGCCATATAAATAGGTAAAGTGATTAAATAAATTTTTAATTTTTTTTATTTATAAACTTTACCTACGTTTTAATGTGGCAAAATCGACAGCTGCAGCTAAAATTAAACTGAAGAAACTTTTAGTCTCTGAGCAAAAAGATAAAACTCAAAAAATAACTTTTATTTTCTGATCGAAAAATAAAACTCAAAAAATAACTTTTATTTTCTGATCGATAAATAAAACTCAAAAAATAACTTTTATTTTCTGATGGAAAAATAAAACTTAAAAAATAACTTTTATTTTCTGATCGAAAAATAAAACTCAAAAAATAACTTTTATTTTCTGATGGAAAAATAAAACTCAAGAAATAACTTTTATTTTCTGAGGGAAAAATAAAACTCAAGAAATAACTTTTATTTTCTGAGCAGAAAATAAAACTCAGAAAATAATGATTAAAAATCAATTTTTTTATAAAAATCGAAAAAATAAAAGTTAGTGCACCTAGAGATAGTCTGCGTTACGGTGATTACATCTGTGTACTTCTTTTGCGTTTAGCATTTCTCCTTCAGTATGATTTTTTTAGTCAAAATTTAAAAAATTACGATTATTTGCAATCCCTGTCTCACACCATCTCATGCGTTCAGAATGGTCCTGGTGCAGAGTCAGGTGTGCACGGCATGCAACCAAGACGATGCTGTTGGCACTCTGGAACGTCCTATCTGTTAATGTCCGGCTCCGACTTACATACATATGTAGTTGCCTTGGCATTGCGGATCAGGACCTACACAAAATATTAAAACTTACGAAGACTTGCATTTCAAGTTTAATATAACGCCTCCAATAGATACGTTGTTGGCAATACTGAGCACCATATATGGTCCATGTGAGAGATCGGTGCATGTCGGCCAACATAACCTAACCTAACCTAGATGTCGCCCAATGACGTTTTTCATCATATATTTGGCATTTATGGTCGGATCTTAAAGCTTGATACATTGATATTTTTGTATCCAATAGAAAATTTTTCTTACAGCAGTTCATTAACCGTAAAGTGTACCATTGGGGTACTTATGACCCATGTCGCAGTTTCTTCCACCCTATTATATATTTTTGTTGCCAACATTTTACAGGCCGACAAAAATTGGTTATCTTTCGCGAAAAAAAGTATATAGATTAACTCAGTAGAACTTAAAATAAAACAGAATTTAAATTTAGTTGGAAAATGAGAATAGAAAAAAATATATATTTCGGTTTCTAATAAATTAATCGAAATATATACTTCGTTTATTATTATTCCCATTCCCATTTTCAAACTCATTTTCATTCATATTCCTTTTGTATTTTGGCGAGCCATGACCTAACCACACTCTTTCTTATTCTCATTTTAATCTTATTTTTTTCCATTTCCTTTCCCATTCCCGTTCTTGTTCTCATTCGCATTCCGATTCTCATCCTCAATCTCAATCTTATTTTCATTCATTTTCTCTTTGTGATTCCCTTTCTTATTCTAATCCATTTTTTCATTTTCATTTTCATTCTTAATCCCCTTCTCATTATCAAGCTCATTCTCACTCTTACGCCTATTCACATTCTTATTAGCATTCACGTTCTTAATCTTATTTCCATTCTCAAACTTAATCTCATTTTCATTCTGATTCCCTTTATCAGCCTCTTTTTCATTCATATTCTATTTGTTATTTTGCCTAGCCAATCTAACCTAACCTAACCCTTTGTTATTCTCTTTCTCTTTATTATTCTTATTCTCATTCTTATCTTCATTTTTTCATTCTCATTCTCATTCCCATTCTCTGTCTTATTCTCATTCTCATTCTGATTCCTATTTTAATTTTCTCACTCTTATTCCCATTCCCGTCCTTGTTCTCATTCTTATTTCAGTGTCAATCGCCTTCTCATTGCCAATCTCATTCTCACTTTTACTCACATTCACATTCACATTCACATTCACATTCCCGTCCTTATTCTTATTTTCATTATCAATCCCATTTTCATTGTCTATCTTATGGCGTTTTCGATTCTGGCATAAAATGTTACCCTTTAATATCTCAATTATCAAATTACATAACCGGACTTCGTTTTAAATGGCTGGATTTGTAGATAATAATGCCCTCTGACTTATGGCGTTTTCTTTTCTGCAAAAAAATGCTGCCCTTCTATATCCCAATTATCGAATTGCGTAACCTAACTTTCTATAAAATGGCTAAATTTGTAGATAATGGTGCCCTCTTGCTTACTTAGAGGTCAATATTCGGTAAAATTACCATACAAGCCTACAAAATAGCTAAGAAAATCAAAAAGGGCAACATTTTTTCGAGAAAAGAAAACGGCATTAGTTATAGGTCAATATTCGCTGAAATGGCCACACAATCTTATAAGATGGCTAAGAAAATCAAACAGAGCAAAATTTTTTCGAGAAACGAAAACGGCATTAGTTTCACACTTACTCCCATTCTCATTCGGATTCCCATTCTCATTCTTATTCCCATTCTAAAACTCAATGTTATTTTCATTCATATTTCCTTTGGCATTCTCTGTCTTATTCTCATTCGTATTTTCGTTTTTGTTTTCATTCTCATTCCCATTCCCGTTCCCGTTGCCATTCGCATTCCCGTTCCCAATCCCACTGCAATTCCCGTCCTTATTCTCATTCTTATTTCAGTCCATGATCCAATTACCAGGTCGGTCCATGGTACATACACACAAACATGCCGTGAGCTGAATGTCAAACGGAATGTCAAAACTGAAAGGAGAACGAAATAATTTGACATTCAGCTCACGAGCGAATGATGGAGAAACTCAGAGAACGAAGAATTTGACCAATAGTAAACACGAATGTATGTATAGAATATGCAGAAGCAGAGAAATTGGATAGCTGTTGAAGAAAAAGAAGAAGTCAGCTGATCTGAAGAGCCGACCTGTATTGGTGGATCCTGTTTCAGTCTCAATCGCCTTCTCATTGACAATCTCATTCTCACTCTTAGAGCCCGTGCACAATTGACTT
Source organism: Urophora cardui (assembly GCA_960531455.1). Classification (NCBI taxonomy): domain Eukaryota; kingdom Metazoa; phylum Arthropoda; class Insecta; order Diptera; family Tephritidae; genus Urophora; species Urophora cardui. Next base: position 11,950,707 of record OY482671.1, read on the forward strand.
CTACCTCGCTTTGCTTCAGAGTTTTGCTTTGACAGTTTCGTTCAGCATGTGCTTTTCAAAGGGATATGTTCACAATTGAGGTGAAGCGAGTAAAGCAAGGTATAAAGTTAGCCATCTTTCAACTTTTTTACACTTTGACAAACATCTCCCCTTGTGTGTGTGTGTGTATGTTTGTATAGCTACACTTAATTTACCGATTTCGCGCAATTTCGTGAGAAGTGAACAGAGAAAAGTAAAAAATAACATTCGAATAAGCAGAAAAAAGCTAATTCCCCAAATATTTTACCAAAAATCAGGTTTATAAATTAAAGCAAAGAAGTGAGGTGGAAATTGTCAAAGTGTTAATTGTAGCAAGCATCTGAAATTTCGCTTTGCTTTAAGGTTTTTTCTATTAAAGTTGGAGCAGACAAAGCCAATTGTGCACGGGCTCTTACTCACATTTCCTTTCCCATTTCCATTCAATCAATCTCAATCTCTATCTCACTCTCATTTAGCTTCTGCCTTCACCTCACTGACAATATTCTCACTCTCTGTGTACTCAATTTCCATCACCTCAGTTGCTTTAGTAGATATCTAGTCACTAAAGTCTCTGCGCCATTTAATATTCCAGTCTCAGCCACATACTCATTAGCATTCTTAGTCGCAACTTCAATTTAAGCAAATTTCGGCCATAAAACCGTATTTCCGTATTCGAATCTCAAAACTATTTAATATTTTAGCATTTGCAGTTAAACACAAAAACTTTCATTGCCCAAAATTTTATTGCGCCATTTGCATTTACTTAAATTCAAAAAATAGCATTTTAAACTCGTATGCATACTTTAAACGCCCAAAAGTATGCAATGTATGCAAATCATGCAAGCCGCAATGTTGCACTGAAGTTACTAAACGCAGCAGGGTTGACTTTACTGGGCTGGTCTCGCTGCTTTTGCTGGCTGCCTGCCAACCTTGAACCAACCACGCTTGCCAAGAAATTCTGTCATTTATTTTGTTTGTAACAAATTTGCACAACGTTTTTGGCTCAATTTTTTGGATTGGTTTCTTTTTTGCATATTTCTTTTCGTTTTATTTTAATTTTTTGCTTATTTCTTACACACATATAGGTACCTACTTTACATAGCAAGTATAAAAGCTGGCAGCCATTTCAGCGGTCACGTATACTCGCCCATTCAAAAAGTACAAATAACCGTTTGGCGGTCTTTTTTTTTGATAATTTTTCACACACACACACACACCCACACACACATAGTCTTTCTGGTTCAAGAAACTTCTCTACTTAGGGCCGTTTACTCAACCTCTGATTAACGCTAACCACGGTTAAAGTTCTGCTAAACATCATTATCGACTTCACCAAACCATGCATTTAACATGTGGTCGATAATGCAGTGTAATGCTTAACCGGACCTTTGTCCTCCGGTTAGCGTTAATCAGAGGTTGAGTAAACGGCCCTTATTCTCATGCTCACTTTACTCACATACCCTGCAAAAAAATGTGCGATTAATCCCGAAAGATATTTGTCCCGGATTGATCTCTTTCGAGAACAATTGGTCCACAATTAGTCCCCGATTGTTCCCGTACGGGTATAAATGTAGACTAATTGTAGACCAATTGTTCCCGAACGGGTATAAATGTAGACTAATTGTAGCCCAATTGTTCACTAACGGGTATAAATGTAGATTAATCGCTTTCATTCCGAACGGGTACAAATCTAGATTCCTTAAATCGTCGTACCATACGAAAACTAACCTATTTAAAATTTCTGGCGAAAGCTATCAATAAAAAAATTCTGTACGAAAAGTAGAACATTTGACTTTTGGCCGACGAAAAGTAATAAAATCGAGTTTTGGCTGACGAAAAGTAATAAAATCGACTTTTGGCTGACGAAAAGTATCAGTAATTATATACTGTTTTTACATTAAAATTGTTGTTGTTTAAACGAAATTGATAGTTTTCGTCAGCCAAAAGTGGATTTTATTACTTTTCGTCAGCCAAAACTCGATTTTATTACTTTTCGTCGGCCAAAACTTGAACTTTTTACTTTTCGTCAGCCACAAAAAATTTGATGTTAGTTTTCGTATGGTACGACGAAATGTAGAAATTTTACAAAAATATGCAATGTATTTAAAAAATTGTAGAACAACCGGTAAAACGAATTGAATATCCTTTCTTTTAATGACAATGATGAATAATAATTTTAACAAAATGTTGTCTACAATATCCTATGAAAAAATCCTTTACATTACGCTCAAAACTTACAATTTTTTTTTAAATTTATTTAGATTTTTTTACAAAAGTAAAACAATATATAATCTTTATTTAAATATGCATGAACATTTACAATTTTTTAAAGATTGTTATTAAAATTGCCTTGGCTAACAACTTGGAAAAACCTACATTTGTACCCGTTGGCGATGAAAGCGATTAATCTACATTTGTACCCGTTCGGGATGAAAGCGATTGATCTACATTTGTACCCGTTTGGGATGAGAACGATTGATCAACATTTGTACCCGTTTGGGATGAGAGCGATTGATCAACATTTGTACCTGTTCGGTATGAAAGCGATTGATCTCCATTTGTACCCGTTCGGTATGCAAGCGATTGATCTACATTTGTACCCGTTCGGGATGAAAGCGATTAATCTACATTGGTACCCGTTCGGGTATACAAGTTGAACAATTAGTCTCTTCATAGGACATGCTCGAACAAATGCGATCAATTCGCTCCATACAAAGGGATGTAAAATTGTATTAGTCGCATGCTCCCTTGCGATTGATCCCGAACACGTCCCGGATTAATCGCATTTTTTGCAGGGTACATACATTCTTCTCGTGTTCACTTTACGCTCACACACATTCTTGTCATGTCTTGTTTGTTTGTTTCTACATAGACAAACGCCGTGGATTTATGCTTCGCTTGAAATTTGGCAACGTTGCTGCAGTTTTGCTCTTTTGTTGTAGTTTGCGCACTTGTTAAACTTTGCAGCAGCGTATATACTTAGTGCTTTTGCTAAGACGATTGTAAACGTGCCGTAAAGGTAGAGAGCGGAGTTTTTAAGTAATAATTACAAAAGTCGAAAGTCTTGCGTTTTTAATTTTTTCTTTTTCTTTATTTTAGACACAGACAAAACTAAATTTGCACATTAATTTAAATCCTTTTCCTAAGTGCATTTGATCTTTTCTTTTTTATTTTTCTTTTTATTTTTTCTTCCTCTTTTTATTTTTATTTTCTCTTCTTCTTTTTCTTCATCTTTTTTTCTTCTACTTATTCTTCTTTATCTTTTTCTTCTTCTTCTTTTTCCTCTTCTACTTCTTTTTCTTCTTTTTTTCTGTTATGCGCCGCAAAGCATGCTTTTTTCCTTGTTTTACGCCAATATTTTACTTTGCTCACAGTTCACAGCGAATGGGGCGTGTCTGTAAGGCACAGCTTTGACTTTCTTAGAGTTCAAATGCGGTTGTTATATTATTAGGACAAATAAGACAGTTTAAGCAGCATGAAGTGCCAATGAATTTTTGCTTTTATTTGTTTTTCTTTCGTTTTTGTTTTTCATCGTTAAATCGTGCAGAAGATTGTCTGCAAAGTTCTTTCTGCTTTATCATATTTTTTGATTGCCCTTTGTTTGCTCCATAGTTCTCTTTCTTTCTTTTTGTTGGGCAGTGTTGCAGGTAATGAATGAGATGTTGACTTTAGAGCACTGCTTTGATAGGCGTTGGCCACGTTAAATGTTGCGTAGAGATAGTGGCTGGTGGTTGTGTACCATGATGATCCGTGGTGATAAACTTTACTAAATCCAATTTGCTCTAAATAAAGTTAGAGTATTAGCTAAAATACACTAAAATTGTACCTTTCGACAGAAATAGCATGATGACCTTTATCAAAATTCATCAAATTTCAGCTTAAATTACGTATGTTAGTACAACAAACGGCAATATCAATACAACCATACATTGTGGAGTTCAAATCTCAGCTAATAGCACACTCAAATTGTTTTGTGCCGTAGCTAAAACCGCTCACAAAACTTACTTTAAGGGCCCATTACTCAACCTCTGATAAACGCTAACCGGAGGATAAAGGTCCGATTAAGCTATTGACTGCATTAACGACCACATGTTAAATGTTAGGTTTGATGAAGTCGATAATGATGTTTAACCGGGCATTAACCGTGGTTAGCGTTGAATCAGAGGTTGAGTAGACGGCCCTAAGTAATGGTTGTGCTTAACGACACCACGTTTCTTGGAAACTAAAATTTTATGTTTTTCTCATTTCAAAAGCGCTTCTCACATCCCACAACTGTCTCATTTTCGTTCTTACCTTGGCCACCCACGCATAATGAACCATTTACTTACATACTGGCATACATAATATGTACATTTGTATATACGCTGCTGCTACGCAATTGCATTGCATTACATTTTGTTGTTTTTGTTTTTTTATTTTTTTTATTTTTGCAAAATCATGTGCATTCATTTGGCAATGCCGCACCGCAAATGGAACCGTTTAATTTACCACTTTTGATTAACTTCATCAGCACGGAAACGTGCTGTTGTCGATTGCTGGCTTGAATGAGCTTACGTATGTACGTTAGAATGGTCCCCAAATATATGGAGACAAATTGCATAAAATACATATTTCCTCAACCTCAGCCCGTAGTTCGATGTTAGTATAGTCGATGATACAAAATATAAATTTTTGTCCCGATCGAAGACAGTTAAGTGGTATTGCGCAGAGGTAAAAGTTCAGAAAACTCTATGGAGACTCAAAAAATGAAGTTTAATTTCTTGCATAGCTAATGCTCAATATCGATAGTCCTGTATGTATGTACTTAAGAATACTAAACATGAAAAAATGTGCATTTGATTTTTAAGGACTATCCTAATGTACATATGTACACGTCCTTTCATGTCCTTATGTATGTATGTATGTGTATCTTAGTGATGGGCGAGTCCGAGATGTTTAGACAATCGAGAGAATCGCCATCGTTGCAAAACCACAATCGAGTCAAAAGTTGACTCGCTCGTCGACTACACAATCGAGATGTTTTTGCGATTGTTCCGAGTCGGCGAGTCGGAGGTTGTTTCGATGACATCTCGACTGCACAAGCGAGATGTTTTTGCGATTGTTCCGAGTCGGCGAGTCGTAGGTTGTTTCGATGACATCTCGACTACACAAGCGAGATGTTTTTGGGATTGTTCCGAGTCGGCGGGCCGGCTGTTGTTTTGATGATAGGTTTTAGTTGATAAAATAAACTGAATGAGGTTTGTTGATAAAGAAAGTAGGATTTTTAATGGAAGTGAGGCAAATATATAAATAAATTAACCAAATTGAAAAATATGCTATACATAGACGCTGCATTATTGCAATCACAACTAAAGAGTGTCGTGCATAATAATAATAATTAATTATTTAAACATTAATCGATTTTCTGAAGTGAGACGCTTATGAAACAAATGATTTTTACGAGTAGCAACAACGGCAATAGATTTGTACCACTCTGTATGTTTTGTAAAGCAATTTTAATATTCAAGCGGCAAAAACAAATATTATGTATTTTTTGCAGCGAGTCCGAGATGTTGTAGGGTTGCTTTGAAAACGAGAGGAATCGTTGGCGAGTCCGAGATGTTTTAGCGATTGTTTCGACTGACGGCCATTTACGACTTGACTCGAATACGAATGAAAACCATCGAGAGCATTCGAGATGTTTCAACAATCGAGAGAATCGAATAAAACATCTCGGACTCGCCCATCACTAGTGTATTTACTTTTGCAACTATAAGAAGCCACAAAATGCGTACGAGAAAAGCATATAAAGACGAAAGGCAGGCGTAGAAGCAGAAAGAATAAACTGCAGAGAAGAAGGAGAAGAACAAGAAGCAGAAGCAGTACCCGAAGGTGATTGAGCACAGCGGTAAGCAAACGCAACAATTCAAGCATAAATTTGCTGGATCTTTTGCAAAAGACACACACGCATAAAGTGAAGTGAAAAAAGCTGAGAGCACGAAAAAAAGGGAGTTGTACATATGTAGAAGATGTAGAAGAACAGAGTAGATATGAGAAAAGCAGGGAGCAGGAATGAGTGCGCTCTATCTGCATTCACCAAGAAATTTACGCCTTATTTAAGCTTTGTTCCAGAAGATTCAAAGCCTTATGAAATAATGCCTACAAATTCTAAGCGCCAAAAGTGTTATGGGCAAAGGCTCATAATAAGGCTTAATTTCTTGAGTTGGCGTCATCAAGCTTTAAGGACAATCCGCCATGGAAAAAAATCTTAGCTAATTGCTTATAATAAGGTCTTATGTGGTGTTTATATACCTGAATATAAGGCTTATTCTCCATAGGAAATTTGGGCCTGGAGCATTTCTAATAATAAGGGGTTATATGGAGTTTTAATAGCTTATAATAAGAGATAATAAAATATAAATATCTATGTATTTTCTTAGCAGCAATCTTTCCTTCGACAATACGCTCGCCCAGAAAACTCAATTTCATCTCTCTCTCTATCTAATTGAGATATGAGCGCATAATAGAAAATTAAGTATTAAAATGTTTGGAGCAAAGCGATTGAGCGTATAACAGCAATCAGCGCTGACAGCGTATTCCTTGTTGCTTAGCGAACCTTTTGCAGGGCACATATGCATACATACATACATACCTAAGTATGTATGTACATTAGGCCGTCTCGTCTTATATGGACTAAAAAAAAGTCCACCGTACCAAAGAGCGTATGTGGATAAGAGGGTGCAGTCTGCTGAAACTGCACACTAGATTTCACATTTTGCGCGAGATGGGACCCGCAAAAAATTTTACTCGTTTAAAAACAAATGAGATTAAGCGACCTTAAAAATATATATAAAAAGGGTTCAAAATAACCCTTTCTTAGGACGACGTTTAACGTGCCGGAAAAAAAAGTTACATTAAGGTGGTATAAACTAAGTACTGGCGAGAAGTGACCCGAATGGGGTGCACATGGGGTTAATAAAATTATAAAATAGAAACCGGCCTCTCGAGCCAAAGAGATTGGTGTATCAAACTTAGGGATCGGACCATAAATACCGAAGATATGCAAAAAAAAAACGAATTTGAGCGACATCTAGCGGCGTCCAAAAAAATATAAAAATTTTTCCAGAAATGTTTTCGAAGAAGAAATCATTAGGGGGGAGGGGGAGACTGGCGTACGGCGAACTTTTTTCGCGATACGCTCTAATGTACACGGCATTTGAGTTCTATAAATTCGTTGCGTTCAACGAAAATCAAAACCAAAACCGCAGTCAAAGCCAAAGCTAAAAAGTCTTTATGATTTGTTGTCATTCTTCGAACCACCAACGCGAATGTGCTGCTGCTGCTGCTGCTCGATTACACTGGTCGACAAGTTTTTGTAACAGAAATAAAATTCTACTTTTCTAAAGGATTTCGGTGCGCTGAATCCGAATCTGAAGTCAGATTTTCGCTAATACGTACAGTTTTTGAGATATTCATGTGTAAAGAGGCCAAAACGCGATTTTTGGCTATATTCACTACTCAATATCTTTTAAATTTCTTACTTATTTTAAAAATTGATTAAAGCTATTGAAAACGAGGACATTTCTCTTGAAGAAACCGTTTTAATATTTCATATATCTTTCGTGTAACTTGAAATATTGCATATTAAGCTTCATTAGTTTTGCAATATTTTCTCCATACAAAAATAATTAAAAATTTTGAAGCACGCTTTTAGGCAGTTTATTATATTATGGACGTATGTAAGTGGCTTCGTAAAAAAATTGTTCTGCTGAGCAACTACAAAATTTGATTGCGCCTATAAAATGCTACAAATGCTGCCGTAGTTTTCGACGACAAATACCTTGTTGTACAAAAACATATATTACTACATACCTAAATTAGATATCCGAAAAATTAAAACGTTGTTTTCAAGGGAAATGGCCGAGCTTTCAATAGCTTTAATCAATTTTTAAAATAAGTAAGAAATTTAAAAGATATTGAGGAGTGAATATAGCCAAAAAAACGTGTTTTTCGCCCATTTGGGCATGAATATCTAAAAATCTGTACGTATTACAGAAAATCTGACTTCAGATTCGGATTCAGCGCACCGAAATCCTTTAGAAAAGTAGAATTTTATTTCTGTAACAAAAATTTGTTGAAATTTTGTCGACCAGTGTTATTCTTTGCCGTTTTGTGCAAAACATACATACATACGTAAATAAGCGAGTAGGATGCCTCTAGCATTTCTATCAAAAGCTGCTCGCTGCTACACCAAACCGCTGCCTGCCTCCTTCCCCGCTCTCTCTTCTCCCCTTCTTCACTCTTCAAAATGCCCCCCCCCCCCCCCCTACCTCTGCAAGAACATCTATTTTGCCTTTAACGCCATAATTCGCTGGTAAGCTGTGCGACGTGCTTGTTATTTTGTGTGTTTTGTCATGATGATGCAGTTGACAATTTTTGCTGCAACAAAATTTATTTCACAAAAACGCACAAAGTCATACATGAACAAACATGCATACATACATATGCAACTCTGCGTGTATGTGCATGAAATATGCATTGGTCGCCGCATGACTTTTTCGCAGCAATTGCTGGCTTCTTTGCCGTGTTTCAAAGCAATTTTTGCACAGGCGACGGTGCTGATGTTGGCTGTCGTGTCATGATGATGATGATGCTTGCTGATGATGAAGAAAATAATGAAGAAGAAGATAAGGAAGTAGAAGATGGTGGTAAAGAAGATTATGATGCTGTTAAGAGTAGAGTTGTAGGGTGGGTTTTGTGCAGCTTTTTGACGACAATGTGGCGCATTGAATACAAAAAGGGAAGGAAATAAACAAATAAATATGTATTGCATATTTTTGTGCGCAATTGAATGAAACGCATACAAGCCACCCCTGCAAGAACTGTGCAGGTCATTTGACCGGCAGGCATGACCAAAAGTTTTGGGATATTTGCTATCACATTCTTAAGGGCGTCGGTAACTTTTGTGACCGTTTCATTCATCACGTTCGCGTATGTGTATTTTCAAATTCCATTCTATCCTTATCTATCTCATTGGTTTTGAACTTGGCTAGAACACATACGAGTGCAAATGGTTGGTAATCCCTGCAGTAAATTTGTGTCACTGCTGAAGGATCAGTGATGATTCTTTGTTGAATATTCATCACTGTCGTCATAGCTCAGTATATTTTTATTTGTTTTTATTTTTTTTTCTGAGGAAAGCAAACCATTTATATGAAAAATTCAGCAGTCTTTATATGAAAGTATTCACTGATGCCTCCTCGTCATAGGTGAATTGCATCAGTGATTCATTAAGGATTCATTGCGGATTTTTACTGCAGGGATATTATATTTTTGTAATAGTGTTAGTAGTTTCGGTCACACAATTCTAGCAGGGACTATATACCTACATACATACATATTTAAGTAGGAACATCACAAAAACTAAGTGATATACATATATATATGCATGGGACTTTAAAGGTGAACAAAACTTTTTTGTTTTTGTTTCCAAGTTGCAAGTAGCTTTACCACAGCTTTTCACTGCTAATTGGAGGCTTTTTCTGGAAGAAAAAGATCAGTTCATTTCAAAGGTTGAAAGCTTTCAAATATGCAAAAGTAGCTTGTATAGTTTAAAGCTATTGCTGCCATTGTTACATAAAAGCTCCTTTGGAAGAAAATTTAAGTGCTTAAGATCTTCGTCAAAGCTCGTTAAGTTATCGAAGCTTATGCTTGAAAGCTCATATGGAAGAGGAAAAGAAAGAAATAAATGAAGTGTTAGCCATTTTAAAGTAGCTACATTTTTTGCTTATGTACTATACCCTTTTCAGTTTTTGTTCAGAAAGTTGAACTTCAAATTCAGAAAGTTAAACTTGAATTTCAGAGAATTTCAAAAAGTGAAAGCTTTAAATGCATACGTATACTTTTTTGAAAAGTTCACAGTTTTACATTTGTAACTTACTAACAACGAAATATTATTACCCTAGTGCTCCAAACAGCCAAGACTATGGGATTAGTATATAATTCAAAGCACGACATGATATTTGAAAGTTCATCGAGGAAAAGCAATTTATGCGCAAAAACTCCTATGGCACTTTCATTTCTTTTCTGCATACATACGTACATATTTTCTCATCAAGCTGCTTTCCAAAAACAAACAAGTAAATGTGTTACCTAGAGCTTTCTGAGCTTATACATAGCTTTGCAGTTTTAGGTCAAGGTTAAGTATTAATATAGACAACCATGTAGAATAAACAATTAGCGGTTATTCACATTTCATTCAAGCTTTGATTCCCAACAAGCTTAAAGCTCTATTTTTTTAAATGTATTTCAAATTTCTGGTATTCTTTCAGGCAAATGCCTGATATTTTTTTCTTTTAAAAAGAAAACAAGAAACCCTATAAGAGTACCAGAAATTTAAAATGCATTTAAAAAAAAATAAGCTTTAAGCTCGCTGAGAATGAAAACTTTACTGGGATGTGAATAAGCCTTAGAAAGCACAGAAACGCCAATCGTTTACTCGAAATTGATTTCCTTGGCTTAAAACTGTAAAACTATAAGCTTTTTACTCAAAAGCTCCGCACAAAGTTTTGTACATGCTCGTTTAGAAAAAAGGTTGAGCAATATAATACTTTACAATTTGCCTCATTCGTTGTTGTTTTTCAAAGTATTTTATCGTCAGCTTTTTCTTGACTTTTAGCAACTTTCAGAATGTTATTAAAGAAAAAATGTTAAAGCTTAAAGCTCTATTAATTAAGCTTCGCTGTTTCACTTTCTGCAGTTAAATTTTCATTTATTCTAAAAGTCAGTGTTTTTGTGCTTCTGGTTTCATTTTAAAAGCTACGAATAGCAAAACTCTCAATATGAGCTTTTATTATTTTAAGAAATTTTCAATTTTCGATACTTTTAGGTTTGAAGGTACACTTTCAAACAGGGCTATGTGAATTTTTCGTATTAAGCCACAAATTAGAAAAAATAGCGCTACGGCATCAAGCCCTATTTTATTTGAATATTTTTTTTATTAAATACCTGAAAGCTTAGCTCATAAGGAATTTCATGATATGTATAAAAAAAATTAAACAGACTAGGAGTTCCCGCTACTGTCGAAAATCGACAGTTTCCTAGTAGTTTAGCTACTCCAGAATGCAGAAATATTTTTTACTTTATATTTTTTATTAAAATTTATCTATTTGATTCAAATCCCATTTGTAGTTCAAGCACAACCATTTTTAATTTATTAAAATTTTTCATAATGGCACTGTTTTTTTTTTTTATAATAGTTTGGACACAACCCATTTATTACGCATAAAAGCAGGCAATAAAAAATATTATAAAAATTATTATAGGTAAAGGAATTTTCTGCAATAACAACAATTACACAGAAATTTTCCAACGGCGATTATGCACGTATTTTCCAACCGATTTTATTGAAAATCAAAATGGACCTATTCTCGGTAATTCCCTTTTTTAATGATGGTCTAACTTTTAAAATCGGTTCAGTAGAATCGCCAAAAGGTCGCGGACAAAATTCATGTTAGCGTATTAATATATAGATTTTTGCAAATTCAATATTAAATATTTCGCATAGCTTGCTTTGAGACAGTAATTTTTAGTTTTGAAATTGAAACGCATAATAATTACATTAATGTGTGCCTAGGCGTATGAGCAACTTTTGAAAGTTTATTCGTATTTAATGCTATTTTTTCAGAATACTGAAAGATTCTGCAATAAATTATTAATGGACAATATACAATTTTAAATACTGGTGCACATTCAATCAAAAACTGAAAATCGAAAAAATTCCATATAGTCCTCTTTGAAAGTGAACTACTTAGAGGCTTAAAAAGTGATATTAATTCTAAACATTTTTTTTTTTACTTTTTTTTAAATAAACTTTTGTTACTGCATTGCTTCCTACATGAGCTACAGCTCATGTACACATGGGATGAACAGAAAGAAATCACTGTAATGCCAAGAAATCTGCCATTGATTTGCCATACCCGCCCCCCTAATGTCCTTTGTGCTCTTACGCCTGTCCTTAGCATTGATGTATGTATGTATGTATATGGTATGTGTAAGTAAATACTAAAATCCTTACTGTTGCATTAAAGTAAAAAGAAAAACGAAAAATGCAAGGCAACAACAATAAACAGCTACATTTTGCAAAAGAAGAAAACCTACAACAAAACGTATTGCCATTAAGGGAAAACTTCTTTGGCTAAGGAACGTAAGCTCGGAGGAGATATTTTTTTTACAAGTCTCTGCATGTACTTGTGTGTTTGTATTTCATCTGCTGCACAAACGGAACTACGGACTGGCGACGCTTTATGGCATTTGAAGTTTTTTTTGGCAACGACACAAGCTGTGCTAGAAATTAATTTAAAAATTTATCACACATACATATACACGCAGAGACACGTTCATAGAGAATTTGGAAAACGAATGAAGAAAAAAAAATAAATCAATCAAATCAAGTCAGCGCCGATCTGTGGCGTTAGCAGTTCTTTTTAACTTTTAACTTAAAAAAAACAATTTGATTCATAAGCATTTTTTGTATATTTTAGAAAATTTCTAAACACGTTCTATAAGATATTTTTCTCATGCTTTTTTTTTTGTGCTATTTGTTTTTCTCTTTACAGCGCAGTCCATACGTTTATTTCCTCAATTGCGGCACGCTGCGTAATCGCTTCATATTACGCCTGAATGAGTCACGTGATTTGGTTGAACGTGCACGCGATTCAATTTATTTAATACAACGGTAAGTCGAGAAATAAAAAAAAAATAAAAAATAAAATGAAACAAAAATCAACAGAAACTCTACACTTTTGAAGCTTATTAAAATAAAATATCGTCGCTCCGGAAGAAGAAAGACGCATGTCAGTAATTTGTCGACGAAAAAAGGCGCATTAAAAATATGTCGGGGAAGAAAGACGCTTTACAAAACATGTCGACCAGTGTTGCCACACGTAGGGTTTTATCCCTACTTGTAGGTCTTTTTGGTTAAAAAATGTGCCTGTAGGGTAAAAGGTCCGCTTTTTCATGTAGGTTTTTTTTTACATGGAAATGTAGGGTTTTTTTTACACGGAAAACATTCAAGGCGCAAAATGTGCCCTGTGTTGACTAACAAAATGTTTCCCAACATGCGCCCTGTGTTGACCAACAAAATTTTTGCCAACTCTGTACATCATTGGCATTACATATCGATAAATGTGGTGCACCTTATGTATGTATAAATACATCTCTATTATACATTGTGTTGACAGCTTTTTAAGTAAGTAATAATTTTGTCTTTATTTTCAAGAATTAACTTTTTTTTACTTTTTTTTATAAATGAGCATGTGCTCTTACGATTTATTTCTCTTTTTATATACATTTTTGTGTAACATTGAATTAAAATTTAGATGAAGATATCTATACACATACGTATATGTATAAAAACCTCGTTAAAGTTTTGTAAAGCTAATAAAAGTATCTGAAAAAATACCTATTTTTGATTATTTATGTATATGCATTGTCCTATTAAAAAATTTCAATAAACTATATGCGGGTTTCAATATTTCCGCAAGGAAAAAATGTAGGGATTTTTGTAGGTACTTTTTTTTAACGCGTAGGGTAATCTTGGGAGTTTTACCTCATTTGTAGGGATTTTGGATGAAAAAAATGTGGCATCACTGATGTCGACGAAGATAGACGCATTAAAAAATATTTCGACGAAGAAAGACGTATTAGCATTAATATTGACAAAGAAAAATAAAAAATCGAATACGTCTTTCTTTCCTAAAAAATATTTAAATGCGTCTTTCTTTATAGTAAAAAAAAATAAAGCGTATTTCTTCGTTATCAAAAAAACTAAAGAGTCTTTCTGTCGAAAAATGTTTTTAATGCATCTTTCTTTGAAAGAAAAAAAGTTTGCGTCTTTCTTCCTCAACAAAACAGTTTGCGTGTTTTTTCTTCTATTTCGACGTTATGTAGTACTGAGTACTGAGTTCACATCCGTGAAATTCCGCCAGCAACATGCATTTATTTTGCTGTGAAATTTTTCAAGAAACTTTTTTTGTCAAATGAGAATAAATGCCAAAACGAAAACTGAGCAAATGTAAAAAGAAAAATTTGGGGCATCGCCTCAGAACCAACTTTCAAATTTTGGCCAATAAAAAAATTTTACACAAAATATAAATTTCAATTTCAACAAATGTCACTTTTCACTCGAAAATAAATAGCATTGTATATTTTAATTGTCGTGAAAAAATGTTGCTGGCATGATGTTGCTAGCATGTTGCGCAACGTTTTCACGGCAGGAACTCAGTACAACTTTGTCGTGAAATATCTGTGAAATTTCACACATGTTTCACAACCATTTTTTTTGTATGGATTTTGACAGCAGTTTCACGTGAAACTCGTACTCTGTACTATGCTTAAGAAACAATTTTAAAGCTGAAAGTAATATTGTAATTTTCCATGAAGATACAGTAAGGTCTGACTGTACCTTAAGTGTTGCTTAAAAAATGAAAGCAAAATATAAATTTCAGTTTAGAGTAGCTTAGCGCAGGTTAAGTTTGAAGTATGTATGTATATACCTCCATAGTCCAAGCAGAAAGCAGAAAATATATATTCCTCGGAATAAGCAAAAAAAAGGATGCTCTCTTATACAGTTGTTTTTTCCATATACTTAAAAGCTGTTGCATATTTCATGGCGTGATTTTTGATTATTATTTCCTGTGATATTTTAGGTTCTTCGTACAAAGATTTTGTCGGAGAAGATCTCTTAAAATTTTATGGCAATTAATTTTCTAGAACATTTCTAGAGATCTCTAGAGATCTTTAAAATACCATTTTCTTCGGACTTTATATCGGACTTTATAAAAAAGCGATCAAAACGATCTATTCGCGGAGATGTTAGAGTGTGAAAGTATTGTACGAAATTAATGATCGTACAATTTTACTATATGTTCCCTAACAACATATTTCTATACGTTATGTATATTAACCAGACATCGAAAATAATTTCAAAGGATTTGAAAATAACAAAAAATCTTAGACAAAAACTCTAATAATCTTTTAAAAGCAAAAATCCAGAGACAAACAAAAATAATTATTTTTATCTGAGAGAAAACCTTATTTCTTGAATTTTTCTGTTATTCACTGATATTTATTTTCAACAGAAAAAATTTGAGCAAGAAATAGAAAAAAATATATACATATCTACGTACATTCAATGAAGATTCTTCAAATAAGTGTTTTTATATTTCTCAATATGTGAGATTTATTTTGAAAAATAAAATATTTTTGTTACCGAAAGACAAAAAAATCTGAATTTAAATTTTTTTTGTTGAGACCGAAATTTTTATTTTTCTGTTTTTTTGTTTTTTGTCTGTGAGAAACAAAAATATTTAAAATGTTAACAGTTAAATTCAATCTCTGATATTAACCCTTTTCTCCATTTATATATAAAAAAAAAAAACTCAGCAGAAATTTTGCAAATGTTAAATGGCGATAAACAAAATTTTATCCATTGAGGCAAAACGGTTTTAAGGTTTTACTCTATGGACAGTGTTTATTCCTTTTCTGGGGGAATTATCGTGGCCGCAAAACTGCTTTTACACAGTGTTAACGATACAGAGCAAATCAAGTAGATAGTTTCCGATACTCCTTATTAGCTGTAAGCAGGGCAGCAGAGATGTTAGTTTGTAA
Source organism: Urophora cardui (assembly GCA_960531455.1). NCBI lineage: Eukaryota > Metazoa > Arthropoda > Insecta > Diptera > Tephritidae > Urophora > Urophora cardui. The sequence goes on from OY482671.1 coordinate 11,966,373, forward strand.
TTCCTTACGAAGGGGACGTATTAATTTCTATATACATATATAGATAGTCAGGCGGCTATAAAGTCAATACTGTCGCATAGCAACTCATCCAAGTGTGTAGCGGACTGCAAGGAAACCATAAGGGTAATATGTAGTAATAAGTAGTAATGCCAATTTATACTCGATCCGAGACCACAAGAAGTTAGACGATAATGAGAAAGCTGATGAGCTGGAAAAGAAGGGTGCAAGTCTCGGAACAGAACACTCCATAGACGTTCCGATGCCACTCAGTAAAATTACGCATAGGCATAGGACCAGGCTGATAAGGCTCAAGCTCTAAAGGACCAGGCTGATAAGGCTAAAGTCCTAAAGGGTGTCCAAAATTATTTACACACAATACGTACGACCCGAAGCTAATAAATTGGTTGCTCTCCCTGCAAAAGGAAGAATGCAGACTTATAATCGGGGTTCTTATAGAACACTGTCTTTTAGCAGCACATGCGTTGGAAATGGCACGAGTTGTTGAAAGTGAATGTAAGTGATGCGAATTGCAGGAGGAGACTGTGAAGCATATTTTCTCCCCCTGTCTTGCGTTTTCCAGGCTGAGGTTTCGGCTACTATGGAAAGTTTTATTCGGTGATCTCAATTTTGTATAAAAAATAGGGGTAAGCAAACTCTTGATATTTGCCAAAGAGACAGGGTTGTTTGTTATTCAGTTTGAGTCAGGATTTTAATGTAGATGTTCAAAAAAGTTTCTGGTAACACTAGCCTCACTCAGTCTATGTGAGACCATTAATGGCCAGCCAAAGTAACCTAACCTAAACGTTCTTTGGGATTCTCGGTATGACAAACCCCAGCGGCGAAAAAATTGCTTACAGAATCGATTATGTCATGCACACATGTAAGCCTGTAATGCACACCACCACATATACAGATCTGTTATACATTTTCATATACATGGCCGCAAATGTAGAGTGAACGCCTACACGTTAAATACAAAGTAATCACGGTAGTAAGGTGTTCATTCAATGAGCATATCACTAACTAGCATATATTGTAAGCTGTAGGTAGGCAGTTCGAATCCTGCTTCGCCAACGTTGTTAGGTGGATGTAGGCGGACTGAATACAATTCCGCTTACATTGTAAGTTGTAGGTAGGCACCTCGAATCTTCCTTAGCTTACCTTGTAATGTGAATGTAGAGGGATTGTACACAATTCCTTTTACATTGTAAGCTGTAAGTAGACATTTCGAATTCAAAAACCACCACTACCCCCACTAATCATATGTACATATGTATGTACATATGCAATGACTTTCAGATAATAATATAATATAATATATAATAATACAATGGCGCTATTATAACTCTGACGAGTTTTATGGCCGAGCTTCTCTCCCAATTCGAGGTGTGCTCCTTTTTGTTTTTCCTACTAATTGGGTGGACCTACGGTTTTATGCCGGCTCCGAACGGCGAATGCATTTTTTGTGAGAAGCTTTTTCATGGCAGAAATACACTCGGAGGGTATGCCGCCCACTGCCGAGAGGTGACCGCTGCTCTTAAAAAAACCCAATAATTGGATTTTTACTAATTAGAAAAATTGTTTTTTTGGTGTTTTGCTCGGACCGTGGTTTGAACCCGAGACCTTTGGCATAGCAGGCGAGCACTCTACCCACTGCACCACAGCGGCCACTTTCAGATAATACAGAAAAGAAATTTACACAAAGGGCTTATGACTGCTTCACACATATCCTTGCCCAGCCAATTTATGCTGGGACTACTACTGGTATGTATTTAAGGAAACGTCCATAATTAGAGAAACTCAAGAACAAACCACATAAAACACCAACAGAAAACAGCGAAATCCGCTAATAATCCAATATATCTACATAGGGAGAACGTCTATGAAGAAGTGGTGCATTTTTTCTTTTTGCACTAAGATCTGTTTTATACAATTTTAAACAATTTTATTCTATCAGCGCTTGATTCAGAAACGAATTTGTAAGAAAAAAAAGCTTAAATGTGATTGTTATTTTGTTTCTAAGGATTTTCCGAATTTATTATACATAGCAACACAACAAGAATGAAATTTGAAGAAAAACAGAATAATTGACAAAATTCATTTTTGTGAACCCAACTTACTTTTTCATACACATTGTATGTTAGTTGGCATTGTTCATAATGTGTAGTATACATCACTGGGGAGAAGTAGTGTGGTAGGCAATGTTCGCCGCTGGGATATGCTTGTTGTCTCAACAGTACAGCTTTTATATCTTCTCAGTTAATTAATTTAGGATTTGCGTGCGCATCTCTTTTTTTATACTCTCTCTCAACGCAGCACTTAACCTCAACTTAACCTTTTAACTCTTTCATCGCAACATTTCTTTCCAATGAAGTTAATTTTTTATTCATTAATTTTCGATTTCCCTCTCTCTCTTTTTGCCACGCACACACATTTTATATAGCATGAGCCAGGATACCTATCCACGCATCGACGTACATAAAACACTCGAGGCCATGGAGAATGATCTGGAAGAGACAAAACGCAATTTAACTGTGCTCTCAGCGACACTCGATCGACGCGCCATCGATCGTCATTATGCGGATGCGTTACGCGGCCTTTGCGGTGGCGGTTTGCTTGGGTTGAGTTTGATGATGGTCGCCGGTTTGTTGACATCGTTTTTATTGACGATTTTGGTTTATGCAGATTCACATGCTTGGATTTATTTGAGCAAACGGTAAGTTGTTGTTGTTTGCATATTGTTTTGTTGTTGCTGTATGCAATTTGCACGCATTTTTTGTACTAATAATATAACGTTTTTTTCTTGTTCTCCTTTTTTTATTTATTTTGTTTTTTCTACTTTTATGTGCTTCTTTTCCTTTTTTTAAACACACACTAATTCTTTTGTTCTTTTTGCTCTTACCTTTCCCGTTTTTTTCTCTTTTGCGTTACGCGTGTTGTTGTTGTATTTGCGTGTTTTCGCTAATTACTACTTTCTCCCATCGATCTAACTATCTCTCTCTAACTATTTCCTCTTTTTTCTTTCTTCCTCTCTTTATCTTCTACATCTATATCTATTATACTCAATCTTCTTTCACTTTCTCTTTTTCTCTCTCTTTTCCGCTCATTTTTTTACTTTGCTTTTTTATTTTTTACGCCCCTTTTCCTGTTTTTCGCTCTCTCTCTCTCTCTCTCTCTCTCTCTCTCTCTTTAGACCCAGCTCTTTGGATATTGACAAATCCGAAACCACGCCGCTTTTCCCATCGAACGCACCAAGTGCGAGCATTTCACCCACCGCACCCCTACATACGGCCACTATGAATCGCACACTCGCACATCATCAGCAGCAATCATCGGCGACAACGCATGGCATGGGCATCGGCGGCAGCGGTACGCTTGGCGGCTCGCATCGCAATGGCACAGCTGGCATCAGAACAGGGTTCGTCGTTAGATCACCATCAAGATCATCCACATCATCTCCACCACCACCATCATTATCGCCAACACCTAGTACTACAACTACTACCAACAGCAACACCACAAGCACACTACTACAATATAACCACAACAACAACAATCATCCATATAGAACTAACGTTGGCGCAGGCATTGGTGTTGGTGTTGGCAACACTGGCACTGCCTCTCGCAACAGCAGCGGCCACGGCCATGGGCAGGGCATGTCTATCGGCATGTCAACGCTGAGCGGTCATGGTCTGTTGTCGGGCGTGATGAGCGGCCGTTTAATGGCTGGCACTGGCAGTGTCAGTGGCAAAGCATCACCATCGCCACCGCCCGGTTATGATGTTGTGGTGCATGGTGGCACAAGGCATGGCTATTAATTTATTTTTATGTATTTTAACTTTGATGTTTCTAATTTTCTTTCTTTTCTATGATTTATTTATTTTTTTTTAAATACTTATTTCACAAATTCACATATTAGTTTTTAAAATTATTTATTAATAAAATAATGCATTCTTTGTACTTACATATACATAAGTTTTAAATCTCTTTATTTAATTTTTTTTATTCATAAACTTTTTTTTAATAATTTTTTTTTTTTAATAATTTTTTTTTTCTTTTTATAATTACACCATTTCCAGGTAGGTTGTAGAAATGTCACCTGGATTTTAGAAAGTGAAATTGGATTTTAGAAAAGTAGAATTTTCCAAAATCCAATTGACTCTCTAAAATCCAGTTGATGCTTTTTTACAATCCTATTGGAAATGGTGTAGAACCTCTTCTGAAATGTACGTGGAGTTTAAAAATTATAATTCAAAGGTAGTTCAAACCTCAAGACCTTTTACTTGTATTAATTTAAATAAAATTTATTGTTTCTAAAAATTTCGCTGTTTGTGAAATCTCGGTAAAATTATTTAAATTAATCATAGTAAATCAGTGAACTTGAAGGCAAACAATTTTATTGCATTTTTTTTTTAATTCCCCTTTTTGGAAAATTTAGTTTATTAGTAAAATTGTGCGAAATTGACCATTTTCAGTTAGTTAAGTTTAAGATAAACGATTTTTTTATATTTTTAATAAATTTCCCTTTTTTGGGAAATTTTGGCAATCAGTAAAATTGCATTAAATTAATCATACTAACACACAGAAGTTTAAAACAAACCGTTTTATTAAATTTTTTGGGCTTGAGCGCTCAAAAATGAAGTATGTAATTATAAGAAATTTCTCTCTTTGGGAAATTTTGTTTATAAGTAAAATTGCATTAAATTAATCATAATGACCCACTGGAGTTTAAGGTAAACCATTTTATTACATTTTCAAAAAATTTCCCTTTTTGGGAAATTTTGTTTATAAGTGAAATCACATTAAATTCATCGTACTAACACACTGAAGTTTAAGGCAAACCATTTGATTACATTTTTAAAAAATTTCCCTTTTTTGGAAATTTTGTTTATAAGTAAAATTGCATTAAATGCATCATACTAACACACTGAAGTTTAAGGGAAACCATTTGATTACATTTTTAAAAATTTTCCTTTTTGGGAAATCTTGTTTATAATTAAAATTGCATTATATTAATCATAATGACCCACTGGAGTTTAAGGCAAACTATTTTATTACATTTTTAAAAAATTTCCCTTTTTGGGAAATTTTGTTTATAAGTAAAATTGCATTAAATTCATCATACTAACACACTGAAGTTCAAAGCAAACCATTTTATTAAATTTTTTTTAAATTTTCCTTTTGGGGAAATTTCGTAAATTAGTAAATTTGTATGAAATTTTAAAATTCAAGCCAATAAAGTTGAAGAGAAACGATTTTATCCACATAATTTAAAAAAAAATCCCTTTTAGGGAATTTTTGGTTATTAATAAAATTGCGTGAAATTTACCATTTTGAGTTGGCAAGCTTTAAGAGAAACGATTTTATAATGGTATTAAAAGATCTTGGTTATTAGTAAAATTGCATTAAATTTTAATTTAATCAAATTTTTGTCATTAATAGCCCGGCAAAAAATGTCCATACCGACAATACGTACATACATATGTATGTACATACTTACATACATATCACGTTTAAAGTGCATTTTCGCGTAAGAGGCATTCGCATTTTCGCATAGCGGACGGTGGTTGAATTTTACAGGAGAGCATAAAAACTATTTCATTTCAAAACCGTTACTTATTTCTGGCGTACAAACTGAAATTTAAATAGTTACGTAGATCACTTTGTTAGCTAAAACATCAACTTAGTGTAAAAAAAGGAAACAAAAATGTCCCTTACGCGAAAATGCACTTTAAACGACGATATGCTCATATGCACCTTCATACAACAACTTACATTACATATTTGCAATTTTTGCACATTAGCCATATTAATATTTGAATATTTAGCACATATTTTGTGTTTTTTTGTTTACCAAATACTGCAAATTTAATTATTCATATTAAATATTTTATATTGTTTTTCGCATAATGCTACGGGCTAATGCGATTTTGTGATTTGGTTTAACTTTCAATTTTTTTGCTGTATTTTTGTTTTTTTTTTTTTTTTTGTAAACATAAACACGCATTATTTATAAAAAAATTTGCAAACAAATATGTGCATACATACATACTTTAGTAAAAAGCTTTTATATGTATGTATCTACATTAGATGCGTTTTTTTCGGCTAAGTTTCTCAGATCTTCCCTCCGGCCACAGAATATGAAAATAGGATGTTGTAGGATAACTAAGCTGATTTTTATTTTTTTTAGAAAGAAAACTGAATGGGCTACTCCAAAAACAGCGATTTTTTTTTAAATTCCATGATAGGTTTAGATTCATATATGAAAAAAACCACATAATTAAAAACAAAAAAAACAAAAAGATAAAAACATTTTTTATTGTTGCAAGTACAAAATTCGAAAATTTATTATTTACATATTATGTAAAAAAACAAAATCTCAATATGAAAATGATTTTGGCATGTTTCATTTAAACCAAAGTAGCTTGGATAAAAAAAATTAAATTCCACTTTAGGCGATCTTGGTACCTTCCCTATGGCTCGCACTAAAAAACTGAGTACACCATTCGATTAAGCCGTTAATTTTACATGAGAATATATATCTTTTTTTTTTATTTTTAATTATGTGGTTTTTTTCATATATGAATCTAAACCTATCATGGAATTTAAAAAAAAATCGCTGTTTTTGGAGTAGCCCACTCAGTTTTCTTTCTAAAAAAAATAAAACCAGCTTAGTTATTCTACAACATCCTATTTTCATATTCTGTGGCCGGAGGGAAGATCTGAGAAACTTAGCCGAAAAAAACGCATCTAATCTACATATGCATATGCACAACTGGGCGTATACGTAATCTTTGCTTGGTGGGTTGGGTAGTCATGCGTTTGTATGACGATGAATGTTACTCATACGCACTGGAGCGCTACGAAAAGTTGTAATTGCATTTATATTTCTATTTTTTGCTGAAATTAAACAATTTTCGTTCGATAGTTGCCACTCGAGTGCCTTAATGCCTATATGCATATATGCTTATGCACATAATTAATACATTTAATAGTGTATTGTAATGTTTTTATATATGTACATGCAATGAACACATTCACAAGTATACATATGCATGTAGTCATGTGTATATGGCGGTACATATGTACATAATATACGTATTAGTAAACTCACAAAGTTCACAATTGTAAAAATATTATTATTTTACAAGCAGATTAACAAAACATTAGTGTAGATGGGCAGCAGAGGGCGCTCTACATCGCTATATTCGCATATGGCATACATTCATGCAGACTTAAACATGCTTTAACATGTACTACATGCATACATACATTGCTTCCCAGCAGGGTTTTTCCATATTTTGGTAATAGCTTGAAATTGTATTCAATGAAATAACGCATTACAAATAGCTAAGAAACACTCCTTCGCTTACTTTGCTCATTACTTGTAATGCGACAGTTTTAAAATTATTATTTTTTCGCTTACTGGTAATGCAGAAAATAATCGAAAAGGTTTGGAGTACTGCCGTTATTTTTTTTGCAAACGATTTGCTTTGATTTTAATTTTTCTACGAGTAAATAGCAGTTTTGCAAAGCAATTTACCCTCATTCTCGTTTATTTTGCCAGTTTTCATTATAAAACTGTCGTGGTTATTCGCGTTATTCCATCGTTGAAAATTTTTTAAATAAGCCAATAGCTGTGCAAATACATAGTGTAATAATTATTACTCAAATAGTGTTTTTTAAATACATTTTGCAAAGAATGTTTTGATTCTTTATTCATTCTGTTTGCTATTTGTTTTCGGCATAAATTGCTAACTCATAGTTTTAAAATTATTTTTTTCGCTTACCGGTATTGCATAAAATAAGCGAAAAGATTTGGAACACTGCCGATATATTTTGCAAAGCCAACATTGATTTAAATTTTTGTAACTAGCAATTTTGTAAAGATATTTACCCTCATTCTCGTTTATTTTGCCAGTTTTCATTATAATGCATTATAGATTACTATACTGGATTGTGTGATATATGCAATTACTTATACCAGTGAAAGAACTTATTACTTGTAACAGCTTACTTTTCTCAATATTAGTAGCGACTTTATAATGCATTACTGTCTACCATATTGTAAGACAATACCGCCAATGACATGCCTATGTTAAAGTAATGCAATCCGTATTCGAAAGTGTAAGCGATGAATCAAGATTTCTCGATGATTTTACCCATTACATGTAAGAGAAAGCCCTCCTCGGTTCTTGATCGTCTCATGCGCATGTTAATTATGTGCGTACATATTTTCTGCACGTACAAACATACATTGCCTTGACGTACGAAAGCCGTTGTCCATCAATGCATAATTATTCAGCTGCTTATATTATATGCATGCATGTGTACATACTATTTATATACATATGTATGTATATGCCTACATAAAAGCATATTTAACAGGTATAGAGGAAGCATGTTAGCAGCCGTACTTTGGAAGCTTTGAAACAAAGCACTGCAAGCTGCCGATTGAAATTTATTTGAAAGGCTTACATACATACGTACATACATACATTTATTATAAGACACTTAAGCAAATTAATGCAATTGAGAAAATTGTTATTGGTGTTAATTAATTTAAGATTATACTAGTGATGGGCGAGACCGAGATGTTTTATTCGATTCTCTCGATTGTTGAAACATCTCGAATGCTCTCGATGGTTTTCATTCGTATTCGAGTCAAGTCGTAAATGGCCGTCAGTCGAAATCGCTAAAACATCTCGGACTCGCCAACGATTCCTCTCGTTTTCAAAGCAACCCTACAACATCTCGGACTCGCTGCAAAAAATACATAATATTTGTTGAGGCCGCTTGAATATTAAAATTGCTTTACAAAACATACAGAGTGGTACAAATCTATTGCCGTTGTTGCTACTCGTAAAATTCATTTGTTTCATAACGGTCTCACTTCAGAAAATTTATTAATGTTTAAATAATTAATTATTATTATTATGCACGACACTCTTTAGTTGTGATTGCAATAATGCAGCGTCTATGTATAGCATATTTTTCAATTTGGTTAATTTATTTATGTATTTGCCTCACTACCATTAAAAATCCTACTTTCTTTATCAACAAACCTCATTCAGTTTATTTTATCAACTAAAACCTATCATCAAAACAACAGCCGGCCCGCCGGCTCGGAACAATCCCAAAAACATCTCGCTTGTGTATTCGAGATGTCATCGAAACAACCTACGACTCGCCGACTCGGAACAATCGCAAAAACATCTCGCTTGTGTAGTCGAGATGTCATCGAAACAACCTCCGACTCGCCGACTCGGAACAATCGCAAAAACATCTCGATTGTGTAGTCGAGGAGCGAGTCAACTTTTGAATCGATTGTGATTTTGCAACGATGGCGATTCTCTCGATTGTCTAAACATCTCGGACTCGCCCATCACTAGATTATACTCATTTTTAATTTAATTATCAAGTTTTAATAATGGATTTAGTCAAGCATTTTTAAAATTTATAAATAAAAATTGGAGATGACTTGAGCAAGTCAAGCATCATATTTCATTACGTTATTTTTCAAAAATAATGCTTTACTGAATTATTTTGTTTTTTTTTAAGAACATACCATTAAAAAACTTAACCGAGTTATCCGCAAAATGTGGATAATTGTTATTTCGTTTCAATGCGTATTATTTTATGCGAATATAACAGTTTATTTCATTTTTTCAAGAGGAAAGTATAATTTTCAACTTATCCAGTTTATCCAAGTCACGTGAATGCTTAGTTGTTATGTTGCTTTAATGTATATTATTTCATATTCATGTATAATTTTAGTTCATTTTCAGAGAAAAAATAATATCTGAAGCTTGTTCGGTTTATCCAGTGAGCACGGATAATTGTGGTTTTGCTTTAAAGTTCATTATTTTATGTGAGTGTAAGAGTTTGCCATTTTTTTTAGTAAGAAAATAATATTTCCAACTTATCCGGGTTATCCAGGCAGCAGGGATAATTAATATTTTGCTTTAGTATGTATTACTTTATGTTCGTGTGTAGTTGAGCGTAGTTAATTTTTTAAGAAAAAATAATATTTTAAACATATACATATGTATACATTTCATGCAGACAGCGCGGATAATTAATATTTTGCTAAAATGTTGATTACTTGAAGTAAATATGAAATTTTAATTAATTTTTTAAGGCAAGAAAATATTTTTAATTAGTATTTAAGAAAAACAAAATATTTTCAACTTATCCGACTTATCCCCATAGCGCAGATAATTAATATTTCACTTTGGTCTGTATTATTTTATGTTCGTGTAAGAGCGTAGTTGCAATTTTAATTGAAACAAAATATCTTCATTTTATCCGATTTATCCCGTTAGCGTGGATAATTCATATTTTGCTAAAATATGCATTATTGAAAATTAGTATGAAATTTTATTTTATTTTTTAAGAAAAAAATATATTTTCGGCTATGCAGTTCATTAAGATCATGCGGATAATGAATATTTTGGCGAATTTTTATTACTTTTTGGTGTTTGAGGCAGCTTAGTTGGTTTTTCAGAAGAAAATTCTGTAGATTAGAACGAATTAATCTGGATAATCCGGATAAGCGATATTTTGCTTTATTTTCTTTAATAGTCTATACTAAGAGTAATATCGCGTGAGAATATTTGAATAGTTTACATATTTGCTACACACTTTCCTTAGGAAAAAGTTATATAAATGTTATTCGAATGATGCGGGTATTTTACTTTCATTTTTGTTTTTTTTTTTTTTTCAGAAAATATAGAATTTTCTACTGATTCGGGTTATACGAATGTTACGCATAATTTTTATTTTTTTTTTCTTTATTTATGTAAATACTAAAGATACATAAAACTTAGCAGTAACATTTTATTTGCACGAATAGTTGATATTTTACTTTTAATTTGGTTTTTTTTTAACAAAAATAGCTTTTTAAACTTATACGGTTTATCCGAATGTTACAAAAAATTGTTATTTTGAAAATAGGAAAGATCATTATTTATTTATTTTTATTTGAGATTTTGGTTGTTTTTTAAAGAAAAAAATATAATTTTATGCTTATCCGCGTTATCCGAATGTTACAAATAATTATATTTTGTGCGTTTTTGATTTATGTAAATACTAAAGCTATAGGAAACTTATCCGTGGCATTCTGATAACTGATATTTTACTTTATGGCGTATTTTTTTTTATTGTTTATTTGAGATATTGGTTCCTTTTTAAGAAAAAATATCATTCTAGACTTATCCGGCTTATCCGAGTGTTACGAGTAATTGTTATTTTGTTTTCTTTTTATTTTTTGAATACATAAATGTTATATGTTGTATTTTAGTTGCACGGATAATTGATGTTTTACTTTCACGCGTATTTTTTTATTATTTATTTGAGAAAATAGAATTTTTAACTTAGCCCAGCACGGATAATCGGTTTTTTTTTTTCTAAATACTTATTATTTTATATCAATATCGGTTTTTTTCTTTATATGCTTCATACGGATATACGTTATTTTTCTTCAGACTTATTATTTTTATTTTTTTTTTTTATTTTTTGAAAAGTATAGTACATAATTCATTTTAATTTGGATATAAATTATTGCGTTAACAAATACTACAAAAACTTGCAAAAATAGCTTTTGAAAATACATTTTTGCATACATATGTACATATATGAACATGCATATTTGCATTTATAATAATTTAATATGCATAATTATATTTTATATGTACATGTATATACATATATAAAATTCATAAAAATATATTTTTATACTAATTCTCATCTTCATCCAACTCATACTCACCATACAGGCCTCTACACTAAATATGTATGTATTTCTCTTTTTCACATTTCCCATATTCTCTTCTAATCGCCTTCTTCTTCTACTTCTTCCGCTTTTTTTTCTTTTTCTTTTTCTTCCTTCAACTTGTATTTACTCTTTTTTCCCATTTCCCCACAGATCCGGTCATCACACGCTTGGCCGACTGCCATCGCACCATCAACAAAACTCCTCGGGCTATTTAAGCGGTCCCAATAATGGCAAATACGCTACGCTCAGCAAACAATGTAAGACTCTCGAATCAAACGATTTTTACTGAGAATCGCTTGCCTGCAACAACAATGCAGGCATCAGCAACGCCAACAACTTTAACACCCTCGGCAGTAGCAGCGGCGGCTTCGGCGGCAATCAAATGAAACAGCAGCAACAACAGCAACACAGGAACTCATTGAAAAACATTTTCACATCGGCTACGCTACCGCGCTCCGCTGGCTCATCCATACGTTCCGTACTCTCCGCACAGGGCGTACATCGTTCCACTGGCAATGGTTTGGATCGTGATGATGATCGCGATCCGCGTGACGTCACCAACAACAGCTTCAATCGCTTCGATCCGAAGTATATTAGCATCGGACCGAAGGCGGTGCGCGGCAATAATAATTTGAATATTGTTGCTGCCGCTACGGCAAATAAGTGCGCCACGCTGCGCCATGTCGGCCGCTATGGCGGCTCGTTGAAGGGCGGCGCCAGTCCTTCGCCGAATCTGCGCAGCGCCAAGACACCCTCCATTGCAACCGTTTCGAAAGATTACTGCCAGCAGCCGGACTGCATACCGCAAGGGGCGATGGCGTCCTCGCAAACGTCATACCACACCAACGCCAATCAAAGCAGCGGCGACATGCTTATGCCCACGCCGCACCCAGCGGCACACGCAATCGCACAGCAGCAGCAGCAGCCACTGCCACTGCCACCGCCAGCGCCTTTGCCACCGCCGAAGCCGCGTACGACCAACACCTTCACCGAAATACCGGGCACCACCGGCGTCGGCAGCTCATACGCCAAAGAGCAACAGCAACTGCTATTGCAACAACAACAGCTACAACAATTCCAACAACAACAGCAACAACAGCAGCAGCAGCAACAACAACAACAATTGCAATTGCAGCAACAACAGCAGCAGTTGACGGCGCTGCAGGCGGTACAACAACAGCAACAACAAGTGCAAACGCAAATGCAAATACAGCAAAAACAGCAGCAACAACAACAACAACAGCAGCAGCAGCAGTCCACTTTGCATCAGCAACTGCATCAGCACCACCCGCCCACTACGCACATACTGCCACCAACGGCTGTTTACAGCATTGAAACGTCTGGCTATCAGCCGCAAACACAGCAAGGGCAACAACAACCAAGCGCTGCGCCACGCGAACCGCCACGACCACCGCCACAGCGTTCGCTCAATCCCGCTTCGATAGTAAATCAGCCGCTGCCAGAGATACCACAGCAGGCGCAGACGCAGCAAACGCAATCGAAAATCTCACCGCAGCCATTATGCGCCGCCAATCTCAATCAATATCGCTCACTGCAACGACCACAAGCGCAGAAAATGCAATTGCCCAGCGCTGGCATGTTGCCAGCAACGCAACAGCAGCCGCCACCGCCGTCGCAACCTCAGCCACAGCCACCCTCACTGCCGCCGAAAAAGAAGAGCTCACGCGAGACGAGCAGCTCGGCCGTAAGCGGCAACATAAACGCCAATCACTTGCAGACTTTGCCGCCAAAATCGGCCAGTCTGCGGCAGCAGAAATCAACAACCGGCGGCGCGTACAGTTATGAACGTGAACGTGAGCGTGAACGCACGGAACGGCATGAGCGTCCACGCCGCGCCGAAACGCTCGATAATGCGCGCAGCACAACCGGTGTCGGCGGCGGCGGTTACATTGAGCAACAATTTGGCGGCGGCGGTGGAGGTGGCGGTGTTATGAAGAAGCAGCATTCTTATGACTCATATACGCTGCAGCAGCAACAAGCGCAGCGTCACACAACAGCAGCGACTACGCCTAATAATAATTATCACGGCGCAATTAGCAGCAAACAGCAACAGCAGCAGCAGCAAGCGCAACAGCAATTCTTAATTGAAGCGCAGCAACAGCAATTGTATTACCGTTCACTGAAACGTGGCGGTTCGCATGCCAACAACGATCTCTATTCCGTAACAGAATTGTAGGAGTGTGCCTGCTGCGGTGGTGGCGTAGATGTTGTGCGGCGTACGACTACATCAACGTTGTGCGGCACAGCAGCTGCGCCATCAGCCGCAGCAGCAGTACCGCCACCACCACCACCACCGCCGCCAATACCATTGCCACCAAAGAAGCATCGCTCTGTAACGGCGAGCGTTGGCACTTCAACAACGATTGCAAAGCCAGCAGCGGCGTCAATATCGGCGGCGGCAGTAGCGGCGGTGATGACATCATGTGACGATCATGAATACGATGAATATTGTCCCGAACAATATGAGTTGTTGCATCATCATCATCATCACGGCTCAATGACACATTTACAGCCAACAACGCGTGAGCTTGAGCGAGAACGTGAACGCGCGGAAAGAGAACGCGAGCGTGAGCGCTTTGAAAAAGAACGTGAACGCGCGGAAAGAGAACGCGAGCGTGAGCGCTTTGAAAAGGAACGTGAACGCGCGGAAAGAGAACGCGAGCGTGAGCGCTTTGAAAAAGAACGTGAACGCGCGGAAAGAGAACGCGAGCGTGAGCGCTTTGAAAAGGAACGTGAACGCGCGGAAAGAGAACGCGAACGCGACTCACATCATCATCGCAGCACGACACGTGTTGGCGCCGGCTTGCCAGCCGCATCAGCATTGAAACACCACCAACGTGCCGCCACCTTCGATGTGGCCGATACGCGTGACTACGAACTGCAACGTTTGGGCAATCGACGTTCGCAACAACATCAACAACTGCAACAGCACTTGCAACTGGTGGCCGCTGCGAATGGTGGCGCCATCAAATTTCGTACGTCTAACATCGAACATCGCTCAGCTGAACGTACACACGATCGTGAACGTTCACGTAGCGATCATCGTATACCTACGTATGCCTGCGATGATACGGCGCTTTGCGGTATAGTAGGTGTTAATGGTGGTGGTGGTGGTGTTGGTGGTGTCGTTGGTGCTCAACAGCATTTACTAGCTAATGGCGGTATAACAGCAGCTGTGTCGTCGAGCAGCAGCAGCAGGCAACAGCGACGCGAGAAAACTTTTAAAGTATGATTTTTAGAGACGTCATAAAAATATTCCCCACCCTCTGCAAATGCAAAGTATGGTAAACACGCAAAGGCGGCAGCCACATACAGTTGGTAAATGAACCAATAACTGTGCGTGTGCGTGCGTGGCAGTCTGGCGGCAGTACAATGGCAGTACAACGGCACAATTGAGCTGCCGCAATGACGAGGCGTGTACTTGTGCGTTTAGCGGAGGGCAATGGCGGCAGCAGCGCGGCGGATTTATATAATAATGATTAATTATGCACCCAAACCACAGCCAACCTCACTTGTTGCTCTTCTACTCCTCTTCTCACTCCTCTCGCTCTGTGTCTCTTTTGCTCAACACACAGCAAAGCCAGCCAGCCAGCCAGTCGTAGCAGCGCAAATAACGAAGCGATGTATGACACAGCAAAAGGCCTAGCTTATATTATATATGTACATACGTATATTAATGTAGTTGTGTTGCCTCTTATGTACTATATTAGAAACAGTTACTAATGTAAATTGGCAGCCAAACAAAGAAAATCCTAACAATTTTAGTGTATTTTTTTAAGTATTCTGTGAACTAGTATCTAAAATTGTAATTGTGTATCAACTATAGTGTTGTTGTACGGTTATAGCTTAGGTTTTGAAATGTTGTAGTAGCTATCTACAAATATGTATGCAAATTTGTGTGTGAGTAGGTATTCTTTATTTCCAGTAAAAAAAAAAAGTTATAGTGTCAAAATTAAATACAATTGAAAATGGAGTTTTAGATAGATAGATTAGCTGGAGATATTCAAAATTACTACCAACTACATACACTTTGAAAAGTTTTGTATTATATTCAAAACATTTTTAATTTTGCGTCGTGACGGAAGCTTTGCAGAGCATCGTTAGGTGAGCTTGCAGTGGCTGCCAGTTTCCACTTAGCACACTAAGACCAGCCACACATGACGGCAGAAAACGCGCAGAATTTGGGCAGGAAGAAAACGCTGGATTACAAAAACTTTCGATTTCCTTGTATTTCGGGCAATGTGCACACATGAAGACGGGCGTTTCTATGGCTTTCTGCCCAAGTTCTGCGCGTTTTCTGCCGTCATGTGTGGCTGGTCTTAGGTGCCATTGTTTGATACCATATGGCTTCGAAGAACCAAGCAGCATCCCCGCCCCCTATTCAGCCAACATGTTTACTCCACAAATCTTAGAATTTTTCTGTGTTACTTTATAACTATGTAGATCTCTTATGTAGATCCCTAAAATGCTGCGCTCCTAAATATTTCAGTTGCCTACTTCCTCGGATCTACCGAGTGCGAGTAGAGACTTTCCCCTGCTGGTGTTTCAGTTGGGCCAAAATAGGTTAGTATGCTTGCAAGTTCAAAGAAAATGTCACCTGTCATCTGCTTCTCTGTTAGTAGAACTCCTCCTAACCCTTTTCCAATACAGTGAGTGTGTACATCTGCTCCTTCCTCCAACAAGTTTTTTTGCCATCTCGTTTTACGTTATGTTACAGCGTCCAAGCACACATAAATACCAAGTGAATAGCTAACTGCTCAGCCATCTCATTTAGAGATCTTCGGAAATTTTCCACGGTTTTGAATTTACATATAACAGTTCCAAGCGCTTTCACTGCAGCCTGAGGCTGTCTGAGAAGATGTAAAAGTCTTTGCATTCGCTCTCCATCCCCATACCTCGGCGGCCTAACAAAAATAGCAGCTAAGGAAATTCAAAGTTTCACAGAATTCGCTGGTTTGGGTTGAGTAAGAGATGCGTTTCTCAAGGTATCTTCTTCTTCTTCTTAATTGACGCGTAACCGCCTAGGCGATTTGGACAGAGTCCAATAAAGTACGCCACTGCGTCGGCAAGCTCAGGTGGCCAGCGACGTTTCCTACCTAGGTACACCCATGTGGCGCCAAAATCGTCTAGACGGTTAAGTGCCAATTAAGAAAGGAAGGCATTAAACCATGCCATTCGCTTCTGTTTCGTGCTGTATGGCGCCATTTGAAAATAACAAGAGAGGCCAAGTCACTCTTCATCTGAGCTTCTCAACGCAATAGTGGTCTATCTTTTCTGCTGCCTTAAGCGAATTTTGATAGAAATCCTTTCTGTGGCAGAGTAGCTATGTACATACATCCATTCTCACGACATGACTTGCCAACGCAGCCGCTGAATTTTTATTCAAGGTATCACAACAATGTAGACCGCCTTTTGTCGAAGTACATATCATCGTAACATACGAAATCTAGCACTCAAAATTTCTTACGAAGAAATTCTACAAATTTTCTACTTTCAAATGGTTGACTTACTTATCATCACTCTCTCTTCGTTGTTGTCATAGCCACCAAGGCACTCATCCTCGGAAAGTTTGGGTACGCTCTTATTATCAGTATCCAGCTTCTAGGCCAGTGGATTTTAGTCGTCGCTTACGACAGACATGCCTTACCTCAGGTGTACATATATGCCACTTCAGAGTTAAGCGAAAGTAAAATCTGCAGCACGCCTCAAATTGGTAGCGAAACTCAGTTTTAAAACTCGTTAAAGCGAGTATATTATGTTTGCCAAAAAATATTTTTTCTTTCCCTCTAAACTCTCACGCTTCCGTCGTCGTCCAGCTGTTACATTTTAACTGATTTGCACATATATGTATGTATTTTAAATTCTTTTTAAATAACTACGCAAAAAAAATGAACTTACACAACACACGCGCAAAACAACGCACATATTTTGTTTCTATAAACATTTAACTTTATATAGAAATATACATATGTCGTTTTCGATTCGCCATCACACAAGCGAGGTCGGATCGAACAAAAATGTTTGAACCCATAATGAGTAGTAGCCATACTCGCTAACTGGTCGATAAAAATTTCCCTCTGCTCGCTAGCATTCACATATAAATTTGACAGAAGGAAATTTATAGCCAGCAGAGAAATTGTGAATCGAAAGCGGCTATACTTACATATATTTTTCTTGAAAGTTCTCAAAACAAACTTTATGTATTAAAAAAGTCTTGTTGTGTTCAACTGCCTAACCTAAGAAAAACTGTGCTTAAATTAAATTTTTACTCAAATAAGAACGTTGTTGTATGTTTCTTTGCATACGTTGCACCCTGCCTTAAGTTGTTGAGTGTTGCCATTTGATGCATTTGTAATTTATTAGCTATTACTTTAATTTAATTTAGTTTAAATATATGTACGTATTAAAGAAAAAACAGATTTACTAAAAATTTATGTATTTTTCTGTATAATTAAACAACAAGTAGCAATTAATTATATTTAAGTTATGCTGTAAGTTAATTAAAAATGTACTATGTAAATTTTTATATACATAATTATAATTAACCAAATAGTTATTTTTTAAACCATTTTTTTAACCAAAAATGCTTAGATTTAAATTTTATTTAAGAAAAAAAATTATTTAACGAAATTTCGCGCAAACAAGCGAATGGTAAACAAAAAAGATATGTCAAACCTATTAAACGCCAAACAAAATTTTACGAATCGATAATTTCACCACTTACCTACACACCATGCAAGCAGAAACATTCACTTTAACCACACTTTTTTGTTTCTAATTTACTATGTAAATTATTATTATTAAATCCAAAGTGTGTATGCGAAATAAGATTTTTATGACGTCAATAAACAAAAACAAAAGCAGGAAAAACAACAAAAAACAGCAAGCTCGAAATCAAATACAGAAACGAAAAGCATGTAAACGGAATATAAGAAACAAAAATACTCAACAATAAACTTATGCATTGGATGAAAAAAGTAAATAGAGTAACTAGTGAAAAAGAATAAAAGGTAACAAAGCAAATATACATATAAAAGAAATGTAATAGATCTCACAAAAGTTTCAAATGTCGACGTCCAAACACGGAGAGAAATAGTTGAGCAACCCGCTGCTTTTGATCGTTTGTAGGCGAGAAGGCGACGAGGAAAGGAGGGGGGCACCAAGTCGTCGGTGCTCGGCCAACACGCTTTGTGCTGTCATTCTTATCGCCAACGACCAATCAGAGCGTTCGAAGAATGCCAGAACAAAACCATGGAGGAACAATAAAGGAGAATGCATAACGACATACCTTCATACATAGTGGGGCCAGAAGTGTCATGCAAAGAGGAATGTAGAAGAATTTGACAGATGTTGTCCCTATGGAAATGCTAGGGTGCGTGTGTGTGTGGAATATGTCAACAAAAAAATGCCTGTGTTCGTGTGTGTTTATGAAGATTGAAGAAGAAGTCAGCTGATCTTATGCATTCTCCTTTATTGTTCCTCCATGAACAAAACATAATGAACAAAAGTTGGCGAGCGACGAGTTGATGTGTTTGGACAAATGGAAGACAGAACAGCGGCACAAAAGAGAATCGTTGGATAATTTCGCGGCAGAGTTGCTGTGTTTGGACACGGACAATTATAACCAACAAAGCAAAATGCGAGTAAAAAGGGTTTCTTGTACCAAACAAAATAAGATAGAAAAAACAGCTAGCGAGCGTTGCCAGCGTGAAAAGAAAAAAATAGTAAAATATTCTACGAATAACGTGGCAACAAATTAGTGAGTGTTGCCAGATTGAGAATAAAAAAGTAAACAAAAATACATTTAGTAAAACAATGGCAAGTAGCTAGTGAGTGTTGCCAGTTTGAGAAAGAAATGTAAACAAAAACACATTTAGAAAAAAGTTGGCAACCAACTAGTGAATGTTGCCAAATTGAAAAGAAAAAAGTAAACAGAAACAGAATTAGAAAACAGGTGGCAACCAACTAGTGAATGTTGCCAAATTGAAAAAAGTAAACAGAAACAGAATTAGAAAACAGGTGGCAACCAGCTAGTGAGTGTTGCCAAATTGAGAAGAAAAAAGTAAACAAAAACACAATTAGAAAACAGGTGGCAACCAGCTAGTGAGTGTTGCCAGTTTGAGAAAAAAAAAGCAAAAACAAATTTAGAAGAAAGGTGCAACCAGCTATTGAGTGTTGCCAAATTGAGTATAAAGAAGTAAAGAGAAACATAATTAGAGAAAAGGTGGCAACCAGCTAGTGAGTGCTGCAGTTTGAGAAAGAAAAGTAAACAGAAACACAATTAGAGAAAACGTGGCAACCAGCTAGTGAGGGTTGCCAGTTTGAGAAACAAAAGTAAACAGAAACACAATTAGAGAAAAGGTGGCAACCAGCTAGCGAGTGTTGCAGTTTGAGAAAGAAAAGTAAACAGAAACACAATAATATTATGTTCAGATTGACTTCATTTAACGTGTTAAATGGCCTACAACCTGATAAATGGGCAAACCCAGTTCTTGAACGTAATAAATTGCACGGAAATTGTTGTTGGAATTGAAACTAGGTAAATAATTTAACACGTTCAAAACCCAGTTTCGCGCAGTGTTGCATTAGCAAAAATGTCGTTACTTACAGGGAACATACCCAAGTTTTTAAACGAACAGGTCGAAAATTGGCAAGTGTCAAAAAAAAAACCAAGTGTAGAAACAAACGCCGTTGTTCGCAAATAATTTAAAAATGGAAAACGTGAAAAGAAAAAAATTTAAGTGGTCCACCTCATTCGAGAGTGCTATAATACAGGTATGGGGCGATTACATTTCGAAATCTTGCTTTTAATTGACCAAAAGCATTTTCTACCACTCTTCGACACTCTCGCAGGCGCTTAATTATAGCATTTGAGTATATCTCCTCCAATATTTTAAAAAGGTCTGCTAAGAAAATTATTATTTTAAAAATTAAGAAAAAGTTTAAGTGCCGAACCATTTCTAAAGTTTGTTTACGGTTTTGAAATGAAAACAACCAGCTGTCAAAAGTAAACACAGAACTGCAGTCTGAACGGTCTCGTTTAACGAACAAGGTTTGTTCATTTATCACGTTAAATGAAGTCAATCTGAATGTACCATTAGAGAAAAGGTGGCAAACAACTAGTGAGTGTTGCCAGTTTGAGAAAGAAAAGTAAGCAAAAAATTCTTTCTTAAAAAGTTGGCAACCAGTGAGTGTTGCCGGCGTGAAAAGAAAATTAAAAAATAAAAGTTGGCAACCACATTATGAAATGTAGTTAACTCGCATTGCGTTCAAAAAAAATATATATGCATACATATGTATATAATAAAGAAATCTATTATACACACATACATACACATAAATAGCTATTTAATGAGTAATGAATTTTTTTTAACTCAAAAATACATATTCAGGTCTATGATTGCATTTAAAAAGAAATTTGAAATATTTATAATGTACACACACTTACATACATGCATAGTTTATAGTTAAACAATTAAAAAAAATGAAATAATAAAAAAAAACTATTAAAACTTGTAGTTATGACTTGTAGTATAATAAAATTATTTAATAGAAACAGTGAAAACCCAAAGTCCCACTTTTATCTACTTTAAAACGCCTTTGTATTGTAAAATCAAAGAAAAGAACAACAGATCATGGCATTGTAAATATTTTTAGTATTAAAGAAAATAAAAATAATTTGTACTAAGTATAGATAAACGAATTTAATAATTTCAATATTTAATTTTTATTGAAAACGAAACTGAATAAAACAACAAGAAAATAAACGACTGTACTTTTTTTAAGAGCCTTCAAAGCACATGCAAAAGCAAGTATGTATGTATGTAACTTAAATATTTAATTTTAATACAATTTTTACAGCCTTATTCATAAAAAAATCCTATAATACATTATAAACGCTCAATAGTAAAAACTCATTTTAACTTTATAAAGCAGTTATAATGTACATTATTCATAAACGTTTTATAAAGGTTTTATTACTATCATTGATTTATAAGGTTTTTGCTGTCCAAATTCAAAATAAATGTGGCAATGTTGGTTACAGAAAATGTCAACTTGACAAAAAATTACAATTTTAAAATTAACAAATATGCAATACAAAAATGGATGTGGAATATAAAAGTGTAATACAGAAGAAAAGGCGCAGTAGAGGAGACAAATGGACTTGCTTAGCAAGTGCCGCCGTCAACCTTATACAATTTAAAGCTCTGCGAAGTATGGAGATACCATTTGCCTCTTCTGAATTTGAAAATACTCTTTGCATTGTACAATACTCACAGCACAATTCAGATGCCGCTACGGATAAATCCACTACTCGTCACGCTAAAAATAGAGAAGATAATCTCACCTACTGGGAGTGTTTTTACGCAAATCTCGAATATTCGAAAGCTGTGTACACTATTTGCTAAACCTTTTTCGCTCAAAATAAATATTGTATTTTTTTTGTTTATGGTCGTGTTTTACTTGCGCTTATTAGCGAACGACAGATAGAAATAGATAATGTAATTGGACGGTGGCTAATGTTTTGTTGGTCATTTGAAATCCATTTGTACAGCCCCCAAATACAAATACGGGATACAGTAGTCCGACTTAGCCAGTGGGGATCACCTGCGTCGTCTTGAATATGTTGGGATTATATAATACATGCAAACATATGTAGCAGTTCAAATAGATTTTAATGACACATATATCTCACTCGTCAACCCTAACATGGCAAAGCCACTAGTACCTGCAATATTGCTGAAGTCTCTAAACCTCGTTTATCCATTGATATATCAACTTTCACCAAATTAACTTTTTTTACACCGTCCTTGGTAAAGCGATGCCTCATTCTGCATTCATCGTTGGGCAACAATAATGCGTCAGGCCTTACACGATACCTTTTTTTCTTGCAGAAGGTGCCCCCAGTCATTTTTCTTACAACATCTAAAAAATATTATGCTCACATTTCCATTTGTGTAGTATGTACATACCGGGCAGTATTCGAGGTAAGAAGTTCATATTCAGTATGAACAATACCTTGAAACTGGGTTCAAAAGCCATTGCCTGAAAAATTAAGTGAATACGTATTGAAGACTGAAATATTTGCTGAACATACAGTGGAGATATCAGGGCTATGGAATTTTTCCCTGAATGCTCAGTGTACTAGGTTTTTCTATGGAATTTCTCCCTGCCTCTTCAGATCTTTTTTCATACAGAAACTATGCATTCTCGTTCGGCAGTTTTTAGGTAGTTGAATTTCAACGATACCTCTGTATAAAAATGAAAGGGAAAGTTCAGATTTTGGAACTACATCTCTGCTGAATATTCATTAGGAAATATGTGCAGTTTTCCAGCTGATAACTACTGCTAGGAATTACCTAGTAGGTAATAATACACTGGCACGTTTATAACTCTGACGAGTTTTATGGCCGAGCTTCTCCCAATTCGAGGTGTGCTCCTTTTTGTTTTTCCTACTAATTGGGTGGACCTACAATTTTATGCCGGCTCCGAACGGCGAATGCATTTTTTGTGAGAAGCTTTTTCTTGGCAGAAATACACTCGGAGGATGTGCCGCCCACTGCCGAGAGGTGACCGCTGCTCTCAAAAAACCCAACAATTGGACTTTTACTAATTTGAAAAATTTTTTTGGTGTTTGCTCGGACTGGGGTTAGAACCCGAGACCTCTGGTGTAGTAGGCGAGCACTTTACCCACTGCACCACAGCGGCAATCTCTACTGAATATTCGGTAGGAAATATGTGCTGTTTTCCATCTGTTCTATACTGGGCGCTTCTTTTAATTTTTTTTTTTTGGAATTGAAAATTTTGTTTTATTTTGAAGTAATTGTTTTGTAAAGACCTTATACAAGGGTAAAGCTGATTCCACATAGAACTTTGTGTTGCGCTACGTGACACTTTCTGCGTGACAGCTGAGATTAAAATACATGTATCTATATGAGGTTTCTCACATAACAAAAAGTAACGCAACGCCGAAGTTACGTAAAGCACAAAGTTGCCCAAATCTCAACTTTTGGGGGCGTTGAAATTTTTTTTCAGTTTCACTAATTCAAATGTAAATAAACAAATTTAAATTTCACACAATTGAAAAATAATTTAATAGATTTTTATTTTCTTATTTACTTTTTTGTAAATAAAACGGAGAATGAAAGATTTTTCAGAAAATAAATATTTTTTGAGTGATGTTGCAGCGTTCATTGTGGCATAGTTTTTCAGTTTTGCGTTGTTTGACATAGAAAGCGGTGTAACGCAAAGCGGAAAAAGTTTTATGTGGAATCAGCTTAAAGCTTGTTATAAATTTGTTTCCATTTTATCTGCTTTTTAAGAGCATTTTAAATTTATAAATTGTTTATGAATAATGATTTTGCTTATTTGATTGATAAACTGTTTATAAAGCTTTGATATTTTTTTATGAATAAGGCTGTTAGTATATAGATACATACTTATGTATCTACAACTTTTATGGGGCACTGTAAATACTATGTTTAAAAAAAAAATATATATATACATAATACTAACATTTGAAAAAAAAAATAAACACAGCAGAATAGTAATAAAAAAAACTTTAAATAAAAAAAGCATGTTAAACTGTTTCAAAAATCAATTGAATTAGTTTACGAAAGTTATAAGAAAAAAACCGAATGTTGCCACACACTTAAGAAAGCAAAAAATAAAAAATAAACACACACACACAAAAAGTAAATGAAACGCACAGCAAAAGCATATTAATAAAAAAATAAAAAAAAAATTCAACATTTTTGTATCATTTTTAGACGACTTGAAACGTTTGAGAATTGCAGTGATTGACATGATAGCATTTCGCAAACGAAATTCACCACAACTCAACAGCACTTCATATTATTGCAAATTTGAATTTCTCATACATGTACAAACACGAAGGCACACGCTCTATTCTTTACATGGCTAAATTGTGTGATAGAGCTTCTGAACGCGAAGACATCGGTTAAAAATGTACCTATGTATGTGATTATGTGACGTATACGAGTCAAGTTACCATTGTCTACGCTTCTGCTCGTATGAAAATTTCTTAATTCTTCTCGACTTTACTTCAAAATGAAACTCTTTACCTCCGATCTATAAAGAATTCTTCAATTTTTGCATAATCATGCCACTCGAAACACATTTTACATACAGACATACATATTAAAATCGAAATTACAGCATTAAAATGAGACAAAGAAAATCAAAAGCAAAATAGCAAAAAAATGTTTAAAAAAAAAACTAAGTACTTTTAAGCTACATACATAAATTACTTTAAGTAGAAACTAATGTGTAAAAAAGAAGATGGAAAAATTACTTTGAAAGAACAAAAGCCAAAAACAAAAACTTATTAAATGTAATTACCTAATAAACGAATTAGTAAATATAAACAAATTTAATTAGCGCATGTCAAAACATGAAACACAGAAACCGTTACTTTGTACTATACAAGCGTTAGCAAGCAATTTCGAATTCATAATACGTATGAAAAAAATAAAATAAAAAATATGTATGTGGGTCATTATTTTACAAATCGTACGGATTTGTTGAAAAAAAAAAATTTCACATTTTTAAAAGACACCAAATTTATTTCTTGGAATCTTTTCGCAATTTAAGTAAACACCTATATCAGGCAAATTTTTTTTCTTTTCAGAGATCTGCATGTGTAAAGATTCGATAGTTAAGCAAACATGCCCACATTCAAAATTCCATATCTTTGGTTCGGCTCGTCGTATCTTGTTCATTTTTTTTTTATTTTGAAGGTAATAATATTTGCTTTATAACTGCGTTAAAGAAATATTTAATTTTACAAAATCAAAATAATGAATTCAAACTAAATTTTTTAAAGCATTATTACATACTGATCGGGTCAACGAATATTTTCGAAAAAGATATACATAATATGCGCTGAACTTTCATCTAAAAAACGCATTTTATTTCAAGGTGGATACTTTTATGGTTCAAAAGATATTAACTCATTTCTGACATGACCTCGAGCAACTTGCCTACGTTCCACTAAGGGTGTACCGCCAACGTGTGCCTGTGCGCATGCATGGTGATGTTAACCACCGCATACATACCTATGTACGTATGTGCATGTAATTCAACCTGCTTATCACTTAATAGGTAGCTAGTAGTTATATTTTACCAAATCATTATTGTAGCACAATAGACGGTCTAGTAAAATAGATAATACAACTATATATGTATTTAGGACCAAGGACGATCATTAAGATGAATATATTATGTAATTTTTGCAATTTTAGCAATTTTTAGGCCATTATTTTAAATTCAATAATATGCTTTTCAGAGCTTTTTGGCCGGTGAGTTATAAAGCAAAACACAAAGTTTTCTTTTTCCTCCTACGCGTTTCGGCGCATACTTGCGTCTTCCTCAGGGAGTCTATTTATTTCCAACAAATATATAAGAAGACATGTATACAAACATTAATTCCATTAATACAAAATATTTAAACAATAATAAACAAACTAAATTTTTTCCATTTAAACCAAACACTTACATTTAAATAAATTGTGCACTTATAACTTTTTCCAACAATACATTATCCACAATACATAGGAAGACGCAAGTATGCGCCGAAACGCGTAGGAGGAAAAAGAAAACTTTGTGTTTTGCTTTATAACTCACCGGCCAAAAAGCTCTGAAAAGCATATTAATGAATATATTATGTTATACACATATTACATGTTATGCCTGCGAGCCAGTACCTTTAATATAAGTAGATATCAGATTCTAAATATGAAATCTGACAGGGAAAAAATTAAATTTTCACTTAAATATTTTCGTGAAACTGGCTGTAAATTTTTAGTAATATTAGATATACTTATTTTATTACGACGGTTTTGAAGTGTACATCCCTATTACATTTGTCAATGAAAGTAAAATTTGTAAAAGCATTAAAATAATAGAAAACATTTATTTACTTATTTGTATCCATATATATATATCAGGGTTGGGCAAGCTGCATTCAATTTTGATTGCATTCAGCCTTGCAGCCCCCAATCAATTCAGTTGTGAATGGGAATGCAAATGTGATTTGCACTACCATTCAATAGTGAATGCGAATGCAAAGGTGAATGCATTCCCATTCATTGCATTCCCACTGCAAATGTGATTTGGACTACCAATTAAAAATGAGTGCGAGGGATTTGGACAACCATTCATCATTTAATAGCAGTTAAAACCTGTGACCATAGTTAAGGTATTAAGTGGCTAATCTATTTATTAACGGAAAGGAAGTTTATTGGATATTATAAATATGGAATTAGGCTTAGCAAAGTAAAGGGAAACCAACACGGCATGGTAATATGTACATATGTTCTATGTTATACCTGTAAGTAAAAGTATTTCTTTCAACTTCTGAGGTTATAATTACACAGTTCAACAAATTTACAAAAATTTTACTCAACACGAACAAACGCTAGTTAATTGCCGAGTTCCCGTGGCAGTGATCCAGATCGGGATAAGAAGTTTGCATGCAAATGCAACAAGAATTTTGTGATCCTGGTGTTTATCTGTATCAATTCCGGATCCGTATAGATTGTAATAGATTTTTTTGATCCATATAAATACCAGGATCACCAAATTGTTGTTGCATTTGCTTGCAAAATTTGTATCCGGATCTGGTTCACTGCCACGGGAACTCGCCTATTATGAAAGAGGATGCCTCTCAGACCAACTTTTCCGAATAGAGTACTAGTCCAGTGCAAATCACATTTACAGTGGGAATGCAATGAATGGGAATGCATTCACCTTTGCATTCGCATTCACTACTGAATGGTAATCCAAACCAATTTTGCACTACCATTCACTATTGAATGGTAATGCACTTTGAATGGTAATGCAAAAATGCCCAGCCTTGATATATATATATACCCTGCAAAAAAATGTGCGATTAATACCGAAAGATATTTGTCCCGGATTGATCTCTTTCGAGAACAATCGGTCCACAATTAGTCCCCGAATGTTCCCGTACGGGTATAAATGTAGACTAATTGTAGACCAATTGTTCCCGAACGGGTATAAATGTAGACTAATTGTAGACCAATTGTTCCCTAACAGGTATAAATGTAGATTAATCGCCTTCATCCCGAACGGGTATAAATGTAGATTAATCGCTTTCATCCCGAACGGGTATAATTGTAGATTAATCGCTTTCATCCCGAACGGGTGTAAATGTAGATTAATCGCTTTCATCCGGAACAGGTATAAATGTAGATTACTCGCTTTCATTCCGAACGGGTTCAAATCTAGATTCCTCAAATGTATAAATTTTACAAAAATATGCAATGTATTTAAAAAAATTGTAGAACAATAGGTAAAACGAATTGAACACCCTTTCTTATAATAACAATGATGAATAATAATTTTAACAAAATGTTGTCTACAATATCCTATGAAAAACTCCTTTACATTACGCTCATATAATGCATACTCAAAACTTAAAATTTGTTTAAATTTATTTATATATTCTTTATTTAAATACAATCTTTATTTAAATATGCATGAACATTTACAATTTTTTAAAGATTTTTATTAAAAATTGCCTTGGCTAACAACTTGGAAAAATCTACATTTGTACCCGTTGGGGATGAAAGCGATTGATCTACATTTGTACCCGTTCGGTATGTTAGTGATTAATCTACATTGGTACCCGTTCGGGTATACAAGTTGAACAATTAGTCTCTTCATAGGACATGCTCGAACAAATGCGATCAATTCACTCCATATAAAAAGATGTAAAATTGTATTAGTCGCATGCTCCCTTGCGATTGATCCCGGACACGTCCCGGATTAATCGCAGTTTTTGCAGGGTATACATCCATATACTAGCATCTTTGATCACACCACAGCCTCACGAAATGTACAAGAACGTCGCGCATACCCCTGCACATATTGCTTGCTGCAGGTATACATATGTATGTATGTACATAAATAGTTGCATTATCTATTTTACTAGACCGTCTATTGTGCTACAATAATGATTTGGTAAAATATAACTACTAGCTACCTATTAAGTGATAAGCAGGTTGAATTACATGCACATACGTACATAGGTATGTATGCGGTGGTTAACATCACCATGCATGCGCACAGGCACACGTTGGCGGTACACCCTTAGTGGAACGTAGGCAAGTTGCTCGAGGTCATGTCAGAAATGAGTTAATATCTTTTGAACCATAAAAGTCTCCACCTTGAAATAAAATGCGTTTTTTAGATGAAAGTTCAGCGCATATTATGTATATTTTTTCGAAAATATTCGTTGACCCGATCAGTATGTAATAATGCTTTAAAAAATTTAGTTTGAATTCATTATTTTGATTTTGTAAAATTAAATATTTCTTTAACGCAGTTATAAAGTAAATATTATTACCTTCAAAATAAAAAAAAAATGAACAAGATACGACGAGCCGAACCAAGGATATGGAATTTTGAATGTGGGCATGTTTGCTTAAACATCGAATTTTTACACATGCAGATCTCTGAAAAAAAAAAATTTGCCAAAATCCTGATATAGGTGTTTACTTAAATTGCGAAAAGATTCCAAGAAATAAATTTGGTGTCTTTTAAAAATGTGAAATTTTTTTTTTCAACAAATCCGTACGATTTGTAAAATAATGACCCATGTATGTATGTACATAAGCGTAGTGCAAAAAATTAATAAACATTACAATTTCCAATTAAATAAATTACACGAATTAACACATTTCAACAAATATTAGGTAACATTTATGAAAATAGAAAAGAACAACAAATTGAGAAAGTATGCAAGTATTCGTACATACATATTTATGTATGTATAGGTATCTATGCATAATAAATGTTAAAATCAATGGATATTAAAAAGACAAAAAAAACACCGAAAATGTTGAAAACTAAGCAAAGTGTAGTTATAAAAAATGAAAAGCATAAAGTTAAAGTGTAATAGATATGTAATCTAAAAAATAAAAGTTAAATTTAATTAAAGAGTGATTTTCCAAAAATAAACGAATAAAAAATTGTAAAAATTAAAAAAAAAAATACATAAAAAATAATGTAGTTTGTTTTTATTTTCTCTTGAACGAGTTTTTGATTTGCGAATACGAGGGTTGCTCGATATATTTTTAGGCTAATAATGAAAATGCCAATATTAATCATCAAAAATGGTTTTATTGTTTTTCAAAGTATTCTCCAGCACGACTTATACACTTTTGCATGCGCTCAAACCAATTGTCGAAGCACTTTTTCCACTCCGATTGAGACACCTCCAAAACATGGTTTTTGAACGCTTGAACAGCATCTTCTGGCGTTGAAAGTCGTTGACCACGCATTTTTTATACTCAGCTGTACTAGTACACAGAGTATTATAGTTTTAATCACATAACGGTGGATTGTAACAGAGTGAAATAATCGAGATAGATATAGACTTATATATATCAAAATGATCAGGGTGAAAAGAGAAATCGTTTGAGCCATGTCCGTCCGTCCGTCTGTCCGTCTGTCCGTCCGTCCGTCCGTCTGTCCGTCCGTCTGTCCGTCCGTCCGTCTGTAAACACTCTAACTCGCGCAAAAATTGAGATATTTTGATGAAATTTGGAATGCAAGTTGGTATCGAGACTGGGACGGTTGGTATTGAAAATGGGCGAAATCGGACCATGACCACGCCCACTTTACTATATGGAAAATATCGGAAATTTGGTATCTCAGTCACTATTAAAGCTAGAGTGATGAAATTTTACCCACGTGTTGAGCTCAGGCCTCTAAGAAGAAATTTGATGAAATTTTGGAAAATGGGCGGTGCCACGCCCACTTATTAAGGGTCAAATATTGAAAGTTTTATATGTCATAACTCTGAAACCGTTGAATATATATCGATGAAATATGGTATGCGTGATTTGCTTTTTTAGGCAAATGTTTTGACGGAAAATTGTCAAAATCAGTTGACGGCCACGCCCACTTTTATATATGGGAACTATAAAGTGGCCTAATAAAAACATTTTAAGCGATATCTCTGTCAAATATGAAGATCTATCACTGAAATTTTGTGGCAGGAGTCCAACTACGGACATAAAACAAAAAACACAAAAATTTTGGAAAATGGGCGTGGCACCGCCTCTTTTTAGAAGCAGGAATATACGAGATTTCTTAGCCTATAACTCGACAAATAATTTATATATAATGACTTAATTTGGTGTGTACACTTTAATTACTTGTGGTAATACATGTTGAAAATTTTAGCGAAATCGGTTGACGACCACACCCACTTTTATATATGGATATTAAAAAATGGCCTAATAAAAACATTTTAAGCGATATCTTTGTTAAATATAAAGATAATTCATTGAAATTTTGTGGCATGAGTTCCAAAATAGACCGGAAACAAGAAATAGAAAAATTTTGGAAAATGGGCGTGGCACCGCCTCTTTTTACACAAAGGGATATACGAGATTTCTTAGCCCATAACTCGACAAATAATTGAGATATTATGACGAAACTTGGTTTATACACTTTTATAACTTGTGTTAATAGACACGAATAAATTTATTGAAATCGGTTTATGACCACGCCTACTTTTTAACAAAGATATTTCTGGAACACCCTTTGGGAATTTGTAACGTGACATCTTTGTAACTAGAAGCCATAAAGGAATGAAATTTTGCACAAGAATAATATTGATATGCTTAGTTGGATGACTGAAAAAAATTTGGAAAAGGGCGTGGCTACGCCCACTTTATGCAGCACTCGCTTTATATAAAGTACACCGTGTTTCCATCAAACGCAAACAAACAATGAAAGCATACAGCTGAGTATCTAATGTTCGATTCCACTCGAACTTAGGCTTCCTTACTTGTTTCTTGATGTGCGGGAATAATAAGAAGTCATTGGGTGCCAAGTCAGGGCTGTACAACGGATGACCCATCAATTCGACGTTTTGCCGGCCAAAAAGGCGTTGGTTAGAGCCGATGTGTGAGAGCTCGCATTGTCATGGTGAACAATGATTCGTCCTCTCTTGTTCGTTTTTCGAATTACTCCGAAGACTTCAGGCAAACAAATTGTAGTGTACCACTCAGAATTGACCGTGCTACGTTGCTCAAGCAGAACAGTCGCCACATGACCAGATTTGCCGAAGAAACAGGCGACCATTTGCTTCAAAGTGCTCCTTCCACGAACAACTTTCGTTGAATTTAGCTCATCTTCGAAGACCCACACGGTCGATTGTTGTTGTGTTTCGGGTTCACGCGCATAGATCCATGATTCGTCACCTGTGACGATCTTATCAACGTCTTTTGAAGCACCGCGATCGTATTTTTGCAACATTTCTTTGCACCAATCGACACGAGCCTTTTTTTGAGCGACAGTCAAATTGTGCGGGATCCAACGAGAACAAACCTTTTTTACGGTCAGGTGTTTATGCAATGTCGAATTTATGCTTGTGGGAGAAATGTCCAAGGATGTCTCTATCTCACGGTATGTCACGTTCTTGCATTATGAGTTCACGCACGGCATCAATGTTCTCTGGCATAACGGCCGTTTTTGGACGACTTTCACGGAATTGGTGTTTGAGCGAGCATCGGCCACGATTGAATTCATTATACCAATTTTTCACAGTAGGATGGGATAGGGTGCTTCATCGCCATATAAAGATTTAAGTTCATCAACGCACTCTTGTCATGATAATCCACGTTGAAAGATGTGAAAAATGATCGCACGAAAATGTTCACGAGTTAATTCCATTTTTTTGCTAAATTAAAATTTTCAAGTCACTGTAAACAACACAAATGATGGTCGTACGCCAAAACGTTCTGAGTACGATTATGCTAAAAAATGTCAGACTTTCCAATGGAAATGTCAGATTTCACCTGGCAACACTTTTTCATTGGTAGGCTAAAAATATATCGAGCAGCCCTCGTAAACAATTGAAAATTGGCAACATGGCAAAAGCAGAAAAGCTTGCAAGTACAAGAACTGTCGGAATTCTTAACAAGTTGACCAATTATTTAGGTAATTTTTTACGCCCTTTTATTTAGTTTCACCCGTATGTTTGTTTGTGGGCGCTGTGGTGCAGTGGGTAGAGTGCTCGCCTACTATGCCAGAGGTCTCGGGTTCAAACCCCAGTGCGAGCAAACACCAACAAATTTTTGTAATTAGTAAAAATCCAATTATTGGGTTTTTTAAGAGCAGCGGTCACCTCTCGGCAGTGGGCGGCATACCCTCCGAGTGTTTTTCTGCCATGAAAAAGCTTCTCAAAATAACACATTCGCCGTTCGGAGCCGGCATAAAACTGTAGGTCCACCCAATTAGTAGGAAAAACAAAATGAAGCTCACCTCGAATTGGGAGAGAAGCTCATCGGCCATAAAACTCGTCAGAGTTATAAAAAGCGCCATTGTATTATTATATAGTATGTTTGTTTGTAAACATATTAAGTATACGCAGTATAGACGCGTTTTGTTTTGTTTTGTTATGTCATGTTATATCATGTCATGTTATGTCATATTAAGTCAAAAACAACAAAATAGTAGCAGTTATATATAGTTATAAAAACAATAGTCGAATTTGAATTCGTAGAAAAGGGAAAATAGGAAAAGGGAATAAAAATCCGATTTCGAAACTGCTTACACATCAATGTTCATGAATACTCGTTACTCACGCATTAATTTTTTAAGTTTTTTTCTAAACGATTATGTTACAAGCCAGCAGCACTCCACATAAGTCTATGAAAGCAAACAATTCGATTTATTTATTGAAAAAATAGCAAATGTGTGTATTTTCAAGTAAAATACAAAAAAAAAACAAAATCAAGGTGCAACATTGGTGACTTAAAGCTATATAAAAAATAATTTTGTTTTTTTTTTAAGTAAAATGTATGTATGTATATAAAAGAAACATAATGGCTATATAGCCGCCACAACAACATCTTTGGGTGTGCAGTAGGTAAAACATTTTAATAAATAAATAAATAAGAAATTTGAAGTAACTAAAACTAAATATGTATAATCATCAAATCAGCGCAATTCATAGGCCTCTTGATTCTCGTGGAACACCGTTTTCATCAAATCACGCGTTGAACGTCTTAAGCTGCTGCGCAATGTTTGCTTACGTTCGCCAAAGCCACTGCCACCGCCAATTTGTGTCGTTGACAAAAATTCTGCTTTCAATTTCATTGTACGTTCACTGGTATCGATTATAGAAATATCCGCTTTAGCCAACGGCACTTGCTGCTGCTGCTGCTGTTGCTGCTGTTGCTGCTGAACCGCGTTAGTGGTCATGGTAGTTGTTGTTGTTGTTGCTGCTGGTTTGCGCCGTAAACTATTACGTAACATTTTGTAAGCGCTATTATGCGTCTTTTTCTCCTTGGCTTTCACATCATCACTTTGCTGTTGAGTAGATAGTTGCTGTGGCTGCTCCTTTTGTTGCGCTGTATCTGACTTGGCAGCATCTTCATGTTTATTGGGATGCATTAGTTTGCGTATGGATTTGCGTATTATGTTACGCACATTTAAAGATTTCTTATTATTCGTTTCCGTGTCATGTGAGCCATTTGAATGCAGCGACTCTTTACTACCTTGTGTAGGTTGATTTTGCTGTATTGCTGTAGGACGCTGATAGGCACGTACAAAAGGTGCTGGTGCTTTGAAATTCAATTCTACATCTTCAGAATCGGAAGCATAAGCAACGTCTTCTTGTAGAGATTTAGAGCTATCAGCGCGGTGTGCTGCATCAACTGTTGCAACATTTGTTGGTGCAACATCGCTCTCGTCGCCTTTTTCATTTTCATCAGTTTCACATTCATGCTCTCTGTCTTCATCCTCTTCAGCAATTTCTTCCAAACGTTGCGTAAAGGTAATTTTTTGCTCTACATCCAACTGCACTGTTGTTGACACATCAATTTGCTGCACTGCTACGCCAGTGTCCAATGTCCGACGCATTTTTGCCTCATTAATGCTATTTTCCAATTCCAATTGATAACGATCCAATTCTCTGCCAATATCCATGCTACTCTCCTCGCTGGTAGTTGAGTCGATGGAGCGCTTCGGTATCGCCAAAACAGGCGAAAAGACAAGCTTATCAGCTAACAGCTTGCTGGGTGTTAGCTGCTCAATGGGTAAATTGCTAAAGTTTATTCGACAACCTAATGTAGGCTTGAACGGCAAAGCAATTTTTAGATCAGTGGGTGCTGGTAGTGTCACCACTGTTGTCGGTGCATCTTCCAATGCCAGATTTTCAACGCCTGTTTGATGCGACGCTGTCGATTGGTTGCCATCGTAGCGTTTTATTTCATAGGGATTTCGTGTGGCGCCGGCATCTTGCGCACGTAGATTAAGAGCTTCATTTACAAAGCAGTTAGTATTTGTACGATTCGCTGGTTTGGTAGGAGTTTCACGTAAAACCTAAAATGAAAAAGTATAGAAAAAAATTTGGCTCACATTTCCTTCTGTCTACCAAAAGCTATATCTCCAAAAGTATTAATGTTTTTCAAATGAATCTTTCAGGGGATGTTAGTCGAGACTTTTCTTTATCTAAATTTATTACTTTCATAAATATTTTACTAATATTAATAATAGCAAATTGTTGTTAAATAAACTAACACCATTATCACCAATTTCTAAATTAAACACATACCTAATCCTTACTATATTTTCACACGTAGCTTTATTAAGCTGTTCGAACCACTTTCACACACTTTTTATTAATTTTATTTGCCGAATTTTACATTTTAATTGTTCGACCAACTGCTTTTGTACCTTTTCAATGATAATAATGGCCACCAACATATAATAGTGATGCCGCACCTACCAAAAGGTAAGTCACATGATAAGGTCGCATGTACACTGTGTGATTCGGAGCCAATGAAATGAGTAAATAAAGGCGAAGGCCGCCTACGCTGAAGGGTGTACTACGCAGAAGGACATCACCGTGGCGGCAACCACGGTTAGGGCACACGTCCGGGCGGATGGCGTAGCCCAGGGTTATTTTTTATAAGCGCCAACGCAGAAAAATTCAATACGACCCAACTCGTTTACCACTGTGACGACGGCCTTATGAAATAGTCGACTGTGTGTGGCAACACCGGTGTTTCTATTTCATTGTCTCGCAGAGAAAATTGAGGTTAAATTTGGCTTTTTTGCAACTTTAGCTACAAATTACTTAAAACTATACATCTCCGGAAGCCAGGACTTTTACATTTAGAATCAGGAGGACCACCTCTACAACGCCCAATAACTCATTTTTTCCAACGCGTGGTAGACGGTTGGAAAATTTTCCCAAAAATTTAGTTACGAAATGGGTCGACTTCGGTAAAATGCGCCCACTGGTGACGGGTGTATTTTATCGAAATTGCCTTAAAAGAAATTGTGTTGTCTTGTTACAAGTTTAGGTTTAGCTTACCTCATACGGATTGAATTGTTTTTCTGGTATTTCAAGATTGAGTGCTGGATTTTCAAAACATGCTTCATTCAGCTCCTCTTCGCGTTTCTTTTTCTTCGGAGGCTTGCGTACGACTTCAAAAGGATTTTTTGCTACTACGGCGCCACTTTGCTGCACTTCAGCAACGGCAACGTTGGCCTCATTAGATGGTGGTACTACCGCTGCTGCATTGACTATATCAACAATCGATTTAACTTCCATACAAGTGTTTTGCATGAAAATGTTGTTTACTCTCGTCAAGGAAGCGCGTCTGCGTGCGGCCAACACCTTTTTCGGTGTTGAACTAAATGCGGCATTTGTAAAGCAAGTTTGTGCATCGGCGTCGTCCACATTAGTTTCGGCATCCTTGTTGTTTTTTTCCAAGTATCCATCAGATTTTCGTTTACGCTTCAGCGTCGCTACTTCTTTCTCAACAGCGACATTTCCTGCCTTTAATTTAATCGTTTCGTGCATATTTTTATTTATATCTGCAGTTGATAAATAAATTGTATATATTAAAATTCACTTCACTTTTTTCAAACTATTCAACTACCATTTTGAATACAAATTTGTATCTGCAGCTGCCGCCATGAAGCTATTGTGAATGCATGTGTTCACAATGCACGCATCAACTTTATATTCGCAGTGCGTGTTGAATAACATTTCATTCGTACTGTCGCAGTTTCAGACATTTCCAATAAGCGGAGAATTTTATATATACAAAGTACGTAATATACTATACTATTAAAAAATGTGTACTAATTTAAATGTAATGAACTAAATATATTTGTCATTTCTGTATGTATTAAGTGTTAAAACCATGATACAAGAAAGAAGGTAGTGTAAACGTCAAATTTTTGTCGCCATATGGCATATGCTAGACTGTCAATATGAATCGCGATATTTGAATCGCGATTCATATTGATGGTTTGATGGATCGCAAACTGGTGCTACACGTTCAATATGAATATTGCGATATTTTTCTCGCTCTGAGATTCAAAATATTTTACTTCCGTCCTTTTCCCACTTTCAATTTCAAAACGTTTATTGCAATATTGCGATCCAGATCACAGATTTCAAAATTTCTAAAAAGACATGCATTTTCATGGATCGCAAAATTTTCATGCTATACAGTCAATCCGTATTGTCAATATTGCGATCCGGATCGCGGATTTCAAAATTTCTAAAAATACATGCATTTTGATGGATCGCAAAATTTTCATGCTACACAGTCAATCCATATTGTCAATATTGCGATCCGGATCGCGGATCGCAAAATTTCTAAAAATTCGCGATCCAGGATCGCGATCCATCAATACTCGATGCTACACTGTCAATATGAATCGCGATCCACGGATTTCATCAATATATATTGACAGTGTAGCATATGCCTATTAGCCACCTGACAATTATATGGATTATGACATTTCGTGCTGCCATATTCAGTGCTAAAAATCCTCCATTTATGTTATTTTTTATTTCCATGGTAATCATGGTATCGATTGAAACAAAACGAATTCTTTAAATTTAAATATTGATATATATATATATATAAATACGCACATTTACGTGCTAACTTCTTCATAACATCAGATCAAAAATAATTATATAAAAAAATAAGATTTATTCTTAAAATAAGTTGCGGTAAGTTTGTGGAATATAGTACATACTACATTCCCACTACACCTCCTGTGAATTTCATTGAAAAATTTCAGTGGTTTAGAAATTATGAAGATTGGCACGACTTATGAACTTACAACCGAAAAAACAAGTGCGGTCGATGGCATGGTTATATGCAAAATTTATTAGTAAATACAAAATTTAATTTAGATGAAAAGGTGCTAAACAGATTTTTTGCGAAGAATCTATTTCAGAATTAGGTAAATAATAAAATAAAGGAAAATAAATTTAGTAACGCAAGTAAAAACTAAAGAAAATTGCAACATAAAAATTTAAACTAAATTTACATTGTTATATAACTGCTAAACAATTTTTTTAATAAATATATTTTTTAAATGAGGAAATATTCTTGTATAAAACATTGAAACCAAATGTGCATATATATATATTTATACGTAAGCAATAAATAATACATATAAAGAAAATCAAGAACTCTTACCTTATTCATAAAAAATCGCACAGTTTTCAAATATTGGCTCATATTAATAAAAGCCAACCATTTACTTTTGCTTAAGATTTCAGACCTTTTACTCAGATTTTGAAATTTGGTTCATACAAATTAATGTCAAATTTCTGAAATTTTGAGTAAAAGCATTTGCTTAATTGTATAAAGGACGTTTTGATACCATTTTTCGACTTTAATAACTGTATAAATCTATTTTATTTTTTATGAATAACTTATTTTTTATTTTCTTTGAAAAGCTCATTACATCGGCTCATTTGTTTTGTTGATTAGCATATGTGAAAAACACCATTTCATTTAAAATACCCAATATTTTGTTCAAATATACCCTCAGCCAAAAACTTTTGATTGGGCAACGCTATCCTAAATTTTTTACTTAAAATGAGACGTCAAAAATCCATATTATAATCAAAAATGACAAAGTCAAAGTGAAATGGAACTACCTTGATTGTTTGTATCATGGTTAAAACTGTTTTGAAAACAATAAGGTTATTCTCTGTGTCTAATATTTTTGCCGAGATATCATGATATCTTGAGAAATTTGCCACACAGAGAGAGCACACCTTTAAGAAAATAAAATTCTGACTTCATTGTGAACTAGCATGTTAGTCATATTCTTTCCACTCTCTATACAGCTGTTGTCGCTTTGCTTTGCTTGCTTCAATTTCGAATTAATTAATTTTTTATCTGAATAAAATAAAATACTTAAAAAAAGAACTAGAAACATAAATTCAAACTCACTTCTCATAGAAGACCATTGTGAATGTAATAACGTGGTTGCATTTCCCGTGATATTTTTCTCATGATATCACATATCACGGGTTGTGAGAAATTTGCCGAAGCTCCAAATTTGACAAGACGCGTATTTTGTTGTTGTGCTCGGCAAATTTATCACACTTATGTCATCTCGGCAAATTTCCCAGGCCAAAATCATAGAGAGAGAACAACCTTATTCTCTTTTCAACGCGAACAATTAAGGTTGTTCTCTGTGTATAATCTTTTTGCCGAGATATCATGATATCTTGAGAAATTTGCCACACAGAGAGAGCGCACCTTTAAGAAAATAAAATTCTAACTGACTTCATTGTGAACTAGCATGTTAGTCATATTCTTTCCACTCTTTATACAACTGTTGTCGCTTTGCTTTGCTTGCTTCAATTTCGAATTAATTAATTTTTTATCTGAATAAAATAAAATACTTAAAAAAAAGAACTAGAAACATAAATTCAAACTCACTTCTCATAGAAGACCATTGTGAATGTAATAACATGGTTGCATTTCCCGTGATATTTTTCTCATGATATCACATATCACGGGTTGGGGTATGAGAAATTTGCCGAAGCTCCAAATTTGACAAGACGTGTATTTTGTTGTTGTGCTCGGCAAATTTATCACACTTATGTCATCTCGGCAAATTTCCCAGGCCAAAATCATAGAGAGAGAACAACCTTATTCTCTTTTCAACGCGAACAATTGTTTTATGTTGGTTTTCGTGGTGAAATACGCCACTCCAAAATAACAACGCTGTCAACTA
Source organism: Urophora cardui (assembly GCA_960531455.1). Classification (NCBI taxonomy): domain Eukaryota; kingdom Metazoa; phylum Arthropoda; class Insecta; order Diptera; family Tephritidae; genus Urophora; species Urophora cardui. The sequence goes on from OY482671.1 coordinate 12,006,250, forward strand.
CAGCTGATTTTGCTCTTGTCCAATTGGGTACTATTTTCATGTTATTTTCTACTTTGCAATTAAAATAATGAATTTAAATAAATTTTTACGAACTTCTAACGTATTATCGCAAATTGTGCGTTCCTACGGTAAACACAACAAAAAGTACTTATATAACAATGGCAAATTACATGGAAAAATCTTTTACTATCCAATGTAAGTACTTAATTAAGAACACTCAACTGAGCACACAATTTATCACATACGTAACTCTTTACAAAGGTCTCCTGACCACGAAGATCCACCAGTGGTGCCCGCAAAGCTATTTCGTGTGCAACGCATAAAGCCAGTTAGAGGAAATCCCTTTTGGGAGAAGCGGATATTGCAAGATCTCGGACTGGATGGTAGACAGAGCGATTTTACGGTTGTCAAAAATATACCCGAAGTCAATGCAATGCTCTGGAAGGTTAAGCATTTAATTAAAGTAACACCCATTGCATTTCCATATGGCGAACCGACAGCAAATGATATTAAGCACACAATACTCAAAGAGAATGGCGAATGTATTGTTACGAAAGAGATTGGCATAGTTCCTGAGCGTTTGGAAGCGACCGAAGCATTCCAAGCAGATCCGAAGCGCTTAGACGGCGAGGTGTTGAGAAGGGATTCACGTATGAAATGGTTAAATCCATGGCAGGGGGGTTTTTAAATTAAAACATTTTACGCCAAAAATATCTGAAGTAAAAAGAAATAAAACTTTTATTTCAATATAAAAATTACAGAGCTGGGCGATAAGGATTACATGTGCAATCGATTACACATAGGATTACGATTACATTAATCATAATTTCAAGTTTTTTACGATTACGATTACAGTAATTCTTATTTTTGTAACGACGATTACGATTACAGTAATTGTAATTTCAAGTTTTTGACGATTACGATTACAGTAATCCTTATTTTTGTAACGACGATTACGATTACAGTAATTGTAATTTCAAGTTTTTGACGATTACGATTAGAGTAATCCTTATTTTCTGTAATCCTAAATTACAAAATTTAAGAATTACATGTAAAAAATTATTAAAATTGCTTTTTGATACTAAACGGTGTAGGGAGGAAAATAAGCTTGGCTCTGAAAGAAGTGCTAAAAACTACAAATAATTATGTAAAGCTTGCAATTTCACACATATTATATACATTTTGAAATATTTGCGGTTGAGATAGCAGCTTTTAGTGGGCTGGAGACAATGGCCTCATGCATACAAATCGAGCTGTAGCTCACACTAATTTTCTTCGTAAAATGTGGATTTTGCATGTAGTATAAAAAATATGTATTACAATTGCTAGATTTTACTAAACAAATTACTTAGGTTTATCTCATAACAAAATTAAAAAGTAATAAAACTCCACTGCAAGTTTTGAAGTTGTAAATGACCATAACTATGAAAAGCCAATATTAGATGAAGATTTTTTTTGACTTCGGCGGTAAATACCTAACTACATACATATCTATATAACAACTTAATATCGACGCTTCCAAACAAAACTGTACTAAGTCTGAAAACTGTGTTTTGCAGGAGAAGCTCTCAAAGTTTAAACTCGATATGAAACTTCGGTTGTATGCTAAGTATATTTTCACTTATAACTTCTGTTTGGATTGAACGATCAACACCAAAACTCGACAATATCAAAGTCAGGGTAAGCTTTATATAAAACCGTAAGAAAAAATAAAAATTTGCTACGTGGTTTTTCATGACAAGCTCTCAAAGTTTTTATTCTGTAAAAATCTCGAGTTGTATTATATGTACACTTTTGCTTATAACTTTTGATTGGATTGTCCGATTGATACCAAAATTAGACAGCATCTAAATTAAGAACCGCTCTACTTGAAAACGCCAAAAACGGGAAAATGTACTAAGTCGACTTAGTACAGTATTGTTTGGAAGCGTCGATATATATTTTATTTAAAACTCAATATACCTCTAGAAAACACTGATTTACCTGAAGTGCTTCCTGGTAGTGGCTCAAACATTATAGGAGAAGAATTTTTTAAATATTTGAACGATGCTGATAGTAGCCATGGCTGTTTTAAAAGATATCCTCTGATAAAGAAAGCATATTTAAGATTCAACACTCCGCTTACATCGTCAGCCCCTGTGGAAAGGCTATTTTCGTTGGCGGGCATTATAAACAGTCCTCGACGCCATGCACTTTCCGATGTTTCTTTTGAAAAATTAGTCCTGCTTAAGGCTAATATTGAATATTATTGAATGTAAATTATCCAAACAGCAGTCTTAATTTTGTATCTTTATTATTTCAGCTTATTTTCTCTCTTCTTAATACCCATCCCAGTTTTAATTGTTTACTTAATGTGTGAGAAATAAACACATATGTATGTATGTATGTAAAAATTATTATTATTTCTTGGAAAACGATGTTGGGTAAGTATATCACTGTTTTTTACACATTGTAATCCCAGAAAACGAGAACAGTAATCGTAATTTCAAGTTTCTTGCGATTACGATTACAGTAATTCTTATTTTTGTAACGACGATTACGATTACAGTAATCGTAATTTCAAGTTTCTTACGATTACGATTACAGTAATCGTAATTTCAAAATTTCTAAGATTACGATTACTGTAATCGTAATCATCTTGTAATCGTAATCCTTATCGCCCAGCTCTGAAAAATTAGTAAATTAAAATAGTCACTGCCTCTCCTCTCTGCAGTTGCGGCGGAATACGAGTTCGGCTATCTAGTTTCGTTAAGCATAGGAATTTATAGATCCTATAACAACAACAACATATATCCTACCAAGCTCACATCCATCGACACAAATGTGTGTGTATCTACCAAGTGTTTTCCGTCTCATAAGCCGCTGATGCCACTTTTTTCTCAATTGTTTTGCAACCTGATGTAGCGAATAGCCCATGTGTGCGATCGTACGTTATGGCATCTTTTAACAGAGAGCTACAAAGAAATATATTAAAGTAAATAAAAAGACATTTAAAACACCTATCGGCTATGTTCAGAAACGCAGCATGAAACGCAACAGCGGCAGTATTTATTTTTTTGATGATTGTGATGAGCGACTCTTCATGCAAAATTTACGTTTATGAACGCTCTGCTTCTACTACAAAATCAGATTGCGCTTCAAACCTAGTTTCTGAACAAAGCCATCCATTCGCCAATGGAAATCTTACTCTATCACAGATTCCTGCGGCGCCCGATTCCATTTTTCAAACTCAGACTTTATACATTGCCCAACATGGGGTTTTTCCAATGGCAGGAATGGTATATAATGATCGATAACATGACGGTCAATTAAGGCAGCACGATTTAAGCCACCCTCCGTGTTGTAGGCCACTGATTGCAAAATCGTTTCAAAGGCGCTCACCTTGATGTTTTCACGTATATTACCATTTTTTAACATCGATGCCAGCTTATCAGCAATTTTTACGCCACCCACATTTGCAATAAATATAAACATTGCCTTTGAGGAATCCAGTTTGTCGGGCAAGCCATTATAATCCACAAGTGCCGCCAATGACTCAAATACGCCTTTTGGAATTTTATCAACTTCGTCGAATATGAATAAAGAACGTCCACAATCCCTGATTGCATTAACAACGTCGTCTTTTATCATTTTCTAAAGTTGGAAGACAGAAAATATTTAAATTGTCCAAATTTATATATATATATACAATAGTATATATGTAACTCACGTTATATTCATTCACTTTTTCAACTAAAGGGAAATGCAAACGACCCATGTATTTGTGCACAAAACGACTCTGCACACCTTTTCCATACATTGCTTCGGCAATCATATCAGCAACATAATTTTTGCCGGTACCAGGTGTCCCATGAAAACTCATTACGAGCGGCTTACGTGATGCACTGTGCTCATGGAAGTGTGCCTTCAATGCAGACAGTAGCTGCTGTTTAACTATGTGTTGACCAAACAAATTTTTCTCTAGTAAATCACTCAATTCTGAAAGATGCATTAGTTATTGGTTACATATTAGCGGGGTAAGAAAGGCAAATGGCCATTGTAGTTTTAATACTTTGTATATTTGCGGGTATATTACGCTCGTTACAGCATTCTTGTAGTCTGCAATATGTTTGGTCTTTAAAAAATCCAAAGCCGGTTAACGCTCCGCCCAATGCACCGGCTCCAATCAATATGGACACCGGGTCAATTAAGCAAAATGCATTTTGTAAATTCAGCAAAGAAACGTATGAAAGTACTAGAAGTTGAGATAACCAATGCATATTTGTTGCGTGTGTGTTTTATTTGTACAAGCTTTTATGCTTTTCTTTTAAATTTCAACTTCTAAAATAACTAAAAAAGAATTTCCCACGAATTAAATTAGTAATCGCATCTACAGTAGCAATCGCTATCTTTGTTTTCATCGATTATTTTTTTTTTTTTTGGATTTGTTCGTATTCATGTGAATACTGAGGGTTGGCAAGGTGTGTTTGATTTGACACCTATACATCCAGTTGTCAAGATATTAACAGGGTTGATTCTCGTTTATTTCTTGCGTGCTTTCCATCGTTGATTGAAAAATCGTTGGAGTGGATTTACAATATTTTTTACAAAGTTAATTACATTTTTATTATTTTTTTTTCCATTATCATAGTTTGAGTACTTATCTAATCTAATCTTAAATCTAATCTTAATCTAAGTATAAGTGTATAGCAAAAGATTTATTATTATATTTTTTTTTTTTTAAAGTAACGCAAGGTGTTTAGTTATATCATGACATGTGTTTGGCTGATGTTTTTTTTTATATATATATGTTCGTGAACAAATGATTGTTTATTTTTCTATATATATATATATATATATATATATATGTATATATGTATATATATATATACATTTTTTTTTTAATCAAGTTTAGGTGCGTTTTATTTACATGTGTTTTGTTGTTTTTAAGTTTAATAAAGTATTTTTTTTTTTTTTTTTTTTATATATTTTGTTTTCAAGTTGTGCTTCATATATGAATTTTATAAGTTCTTCATATTTTTCTATAACATTCGTTTTTAGTACGTCCGTTAATGATGTATAGTTTTTGAATATGTTGTAATTGTTGCGAAGTGTGTCAAATTAGTACATTCAAACACAAGGTGGTCTGATGTTTCTATGGAGTTGCAATGTCTGCATTGATTTGACATGCCTGATATGAAAGTGCTTAGATATTTTTTACAGTACGTGTGGCCTGTGATTAATCTGTTTATAAGTTTGATGTTGTATGAAGGTTGTTCTCTAGCCGTGTTTCACATACGGTGATCCTAAGGCACTCTGCACACGGAGCGTACTGCTTTAGACGCGTATTAGATACTACAGACGAAAGTTGTACGCTTTGATGTCGCGCACGTATATTTCAATTGAGGGCTGCACACGAGTCGTCAGCTTCATGCATTCGTCAAAGTATGCTGGCTACATGTCGCTTGGCGTAAAGCAGTGCTGGTAGCTAGGCGTACTACGCTTGGAAAACAGGAAGAAGAAGATGTTTGTTTACATTTTTCCACTTGGTGCAATTTATGAAAGCTGTAAAATTTGTGCAAAAAATCGGAAAAATGAGTGTATAATGAAAGAAAATGGAAGATACCGTTAAATTTTTCATCTTTTCTATTTAAAGCTTCGAAATTTAAAGCAAATACCGTATTATTAATTTGTTTGTTTGTTTTGTGCAGCGAAGTTTCATGTCGCTTCGTGTGCAGATCTTGAGGCGTAGGGAAATCGACGCTACATGAAATGTCTGGTACGCGTCTATGACGATACGCCTCGTGTGCAGAGTGCCTAACCCAGATAAAAATTTTTGCATGTAAATGCAACAACAAAGATTTCAGCTCGATTAAACCCAGGATCCACCAATACAGGTCGGCTCTTCAGATCAGCTGACTTCTTCTTTTTCTTCAACAGCTATCCAATTTCTCTCCTTCTGCATATTCTATACATACATTCGTGTTTACTATTGGTCAAATTCTTCGTTCTCTGAGTTTCTCCATCATTCGCTCGTGAGCTGAATGTCAAATTATTTCGTTCTCCTTTCAGTTTTGACATTCCGTTTGACATTCAGCTCACGGCATGTTTGTGTGTATGTACCATGGACCGACCTGGTAATTGGATCATGATTAAACCAGATAAATTGCTGGTTCAATTTCTGATCCGCCCAGTTCGATTTGTTTTTTCCGTGCTGATTTGGCAGCACAGTGCTTTTTTGATTTGGCAGAACTGAAAAGTGACATTTGTGTATGTATACATATACCCTGCAGTAAATTTGTTTCACTGCTAAATGATCATTGATCATTCTTTGTTAAATATTCATCACTATCGTTTTGCGTTGGTGCAAGCGAGCAAGCTATATTGAAAAAACCAAACGAAATACCATCTAGGCGGTTAAAAACCCACGAGCCAGCTTGTATTTCGGTAGGTTTTTTGACATTCGGCAGCTTTTCTGACAAATTTTTCAATTTGACAACTATAAAACAAATTATATTTAAAATAAAAAATATATGGAAATACAAATTTCAAATTTGCCTCTTGTAAGCTCCTGCTTTGTCCGTAAGGGGAAAGATGAAGTCCGGAAGAAAAATTATACTGCGCACTGGCTTCTCCTTATAACATGGAATACATAGCTATCCCGCCATTTGAGTTTCATAATTTATTTCAGTAATTTAAATTCAAATTTCCAAAAAAAATAATTTTTGAAATAGTTATTTTCATTTAGTTTGAAGTTTAAAGTCAATCAAATTGTTTTTGAGGGAGTATTTGTCTCTTTTCAACGTACAGAAGAATTGTTTTTGCGCTATTATAACTCTGACGAGTGTTATGGTTGGCATTCGAATATCGAGTGGAGCAGCAATGCATGGCGGTCGGCATGATCTAGGGTTGCACTGTGGCTAGTCATTGTCGGCTGGGCGGGGTTCTTGCCTACATTGCTGTCCTGCGCCATAAACAGAAAAAATTCATATCATGCCTTTTCAAACCAAAACGAGTAAAATCAAACGAAAACAACATCCGGTTTTAGCCGGATGCCACGGACGGACCGTTGAAAAATTCAAAAATTCAAAAGATAACCCGAAAAAAAATCAAATTCAAGAGGCCAGGCATCAGTTAAATTTAAATAAATGCAAACCGAGGGAAAATGTCGTTAAAATTTGAATATGAATTCTGAACGTACATATGTACGTTAAAGTCAGACGGACGTTAGCAAAACATTTAAACCGAAATTTAAATCGGACGGAAATACTGACAATCGACGGAAAAATTTGAAAATAGATAATCGGACGTTATATTTAAATAATCGCGGACGGAAGAGAAAAGATTTAGAAATTTAAATTTGAATACACGTTGAAATCAAAAAAAACTGTCAAAGTGAATTTGAATTTGAATATACATATATATCGCGAAAAAAAATCGTTAAATTTGAATTTAATTTGAATCAACCGGAAGGACCAGTTATTAACAGGCATCTGAAAATACATAAAAGAAGCTGAAATTTAAAATATATGAACAATCAAAAAAAAGTTAAAGGCCGAACTCACAAGGGGGTGGCGTTGCTGATGTTGTTGCAGCGCTGGTGCGTTTTTGTCCCACCCTAATCCATGGTTACTGTCGCACCCGAATACCAGTAACCCCTTACCTGTGTTGCGCCGCCGGTGTTGTTGCAGCGCTGGTGCTTTTCGACCCACCCTCATCCATGGCCATCGGTGCACCTTAAATTCGATGACCCCATACCTGAAATCCCTATGCCATTTTAATTAAGGTGGATCAGCATTCCCATTATAATTTTAACAATTTATTTGGGATTCATTCTTCCCTTTTCTATAGCTAAATCCTTACTCTATTTTTTCCTTCATTTTAGTACACTAGGGCGCCCCCTTTTTTTTCTTTTTTTTTTAGAGAAATTAAAAAAAAAATATATATATAAAATATATGGAAAATAATATAAATAGCTTACGACCTAGGCTCCAGTTGTAGTTGTTGACGTTGTTATGGTTGTTGGTGCTGTGTTGGTGGTGCTGCTGCTGCTGTAGTTGTTGTTGTAGTTTCTGCTGGTTGCTGTTGTTGCAGCGACAGAATTTTTTTTTTGCTTATGGCTGTTGATGTTGTTGATTCACTACCTGAGACGCTGTTGTTGTTGTTGTTGTGCCAAGCCCAATTTGTTGTTGTTGTTCTAGTGCAAAATTTTTCGGCTGTTTGCTGTTGTTGCTTCGGCTGTGCCGCTATCGGTGTTGTTGAGTCACTATCTGAGACGCTGTTATTGTTGTTGTGCCAAGCCCAATTTGTTGTTGTTGTTGTTGAGCCAAATTTTTCGCTATTTGCTGCTGTTGTTGTTGTGCCAAACCCAATTTGTTGTTGTTGTTCTAGTGCAAAATTTTTCGGCTGTTTGCTGTTGTTGCTTCGGCTGTGCCGCTATCGGTGTTGTTGAGTCACTATCTGAGACGCTGTTATTGTTGTTGTGCCAAGCCCAATTTGTTGTTGTTGTTGTTGAGCCAAATTTTTCGCTATTTGCTGCTGTTGTTGTTATTCGATATTTATGTTTTTTGGTGCGTAAATGTTCACTGCGGTTATCATTTAATTCATGAAATTCTATTGTTTATCAGGAAATGCAGCGACAAACCGACACGAATACGATATGACAAACGAATTTGAACGACGAAAAAACAGATTCTTGTGTGCACAGGTGTGTGTGTGTACGTACACGTATGTATATATTTCACTTTACAATCGAGTGTCTACGTAGAACTAGCCATGTAAACTAATTTAACATAATGTACATATTTTGCAAAATATACTGAACACTGATTTTGTGTTTTCGCATCTATTTTTATTATTTAAGAAGTTATTTATATGCAATATAAAAAAAATAGTTTTACACCACGAAAAGAACCGTCTCGTTTTGGACTCTACCACTCAAATTGACTTTTCGAAAACTGACTCCCGCTGTACTAAAAAAAATCTTATTAGCGCGTGCCTTCCACTTTTTCTTCTGTCTTCGTTTTGGAAGAGTCCCGTTTCTTTTTCCATATAGCCTGCAGTGGTGTAGTGACGTGTGCATAATAGTGGCGTGACTTTACGGTTACCCGAATGTCTATATCATGGTATGACGCTAGCAATGGCACAAGCGAGATGGAATGCGATTGCCATGTTACACAAATAAAAATACCAAAACTTTCGGAATAAAATGCCTCAAGCATTTTTCCCATGAAACTATCTCAAATTAATCGCTTATATTCGTGCCCTAGTAAATTTGCTACTGTAAAATTCTATTAGTGTACGTTGGAAATATTAATAGACATTGTTGTCTTACGCTCAAATTATAAAAATGGTAAGAGACAGGAAAATCTGATTAATGAAATAGTATGTTTGTTTCTTATTAAACTAGCAGCTAGCTGTCAAATGAAATGAAAAGAGCAAAACGGAAAGAATTACGCTCATAAAGAGTGAAATGAACAGAAAATCAAGAAACCTTCTGCCAGCCCAAACCTGGCTAACTATCCATAACTAGCCAATAAGAAACAAACATAGTAAAATTATTTGGTAAATAATTATTTAATTTTCTGTGAACTATGTAAAATTTAAAATTGTATGGAGCGCATAAGAACATTTTATAATAGGTGCATTTGAAAGTACTAAGTATCCGAATAACCACGTGTTACGTATTTTCACAATAAGAAGTGTTCATGGCAACCCTGGAGAACCAGTTTCTCCATCACCAATCCATGTGCATACCTCGCCATTGGAACGATTGTCAAGGTTGAGATGGGAAATTTGAGTTAAGCTTTCCCATGAAAGGCCTACTTATAGAGGTTGGCTCGATAGCTTGCCTATTTGCAAAAAAAATTTTCATGCAATCTATAAGGATTGAAATCTGAAGAATGAATCAAAACCACATAACCATTTAGAAGAATAAAAAAAATCGGTGTAAATCTCGGATGCAATTACTTATTTAAATTTTGTTTAGACTCTTAGTGGAGCAAGAAAAGAATTAACTACAGGATTTTAAATAAAAAAAAAATGTTACATTTGAGATATCTAGTGACTGAATAAGAAAGTACAAAACGTTATTATTGCCAGAACACCACCAGTGGTGCATGAAATTTACTCAAACAGGGAAATGACTCCTGTCAAAAAAAAATCGTCAGCTGTTGCCATCGAGACAACCTCAAAAGTCACCCTCGTTTCGCAGTGCGGCCACCTGTTACACTAGCCCATAGCTCAAACATACAAGGTCGATGCGAGGGAGAATCGCTCTTCTTCTTCTTGGCATATGTCAACTTATTGTCTGTTGCCTTGATTTTACAATTTTGCAGGCCTTGTTCGTAGAAGTAGAATGCTAAGCTCAAGGTTTATCCAAAGAAGGTTATATTAGTTACGTTTTGATGTGTGTGTTTCCAAAAAAAAAATGTCAACGTGAAAGAGGAGAGAAATTATTTTCAAAGTAAAAACTTTTCCCCAATCGGTTCTATCTGACGTTCGCACCTTTTTTGCACACGTACCCAATTGCAATCGGCTTATCTGCCGCGAAATCCTTCTTTAAACAATCCCTGCTAAGTTGTGTGTTCACTTCTTTTTCCCTGCTTTTGACATTTGAAATAAGCCGCCTAACGTCAATCGCATAAACTGCCTCACATGCGACGACCTGTTTAGTTTGGCCACGCGTCAACCATTCTTCTTCACCATGTCAGCACGTCGGCCATTATGAAATGGAAGTCATTGGAAAAGTACTAAGAAAAACTACTAAAATAGTGGTGATGCCACACAGACAGAATTGAGCAACCGAAATTAACCCGTTTATGATCGATATCAGCATTGATATCGATAGCAAACCATAACAGGCCTGCTTCGCTTCGAAGACCTGACGAGGGAGCGAACAGGAAAAAATGGTTTGCCTGTAAGGTTGTCGCGAGAATACTCAACTGTTAACTACGTGGGGCACGACTCACCCCTAGATAAGAGTCTCAAATTCTACCACAGCTAACCGGGCAACAGAGGCTCCATCAGGTGATACCAAAAAAAAACATATGGCTATATGAACATGTCCAAACTAGTAATGTATGAAAATCCGAGAATAATTGAAAGTCAGGTATGATAAAAAAATTCATTTGGTAAAAAGAAACCAAGATGCGTAAGTCCGGTGTTGCGGTGTTTCTCTATTGGCTTAGGCCAGAGAAGCCTACTCCCCCCTAGGAGCCCTCCTCCTAGGTGCCGAACTTGGTCGGTCTTAAGAACCTGTCCCCCCCGGCTGATCCAACCCCGCACGTTGAACCCAGGACAGGCGGTCTTGAAAAAGACCCTTGGTCCGCTGGTTTCATGCCCCCCGGAATGGGCTTTACAAAAAAAGTTAAATTATTTTGTTTCCTATTTTAAGGCTTCGCGGCCTTAGACATTTTTTTACAGGAGAACGCGTCTAAACTCCGAATACCATCACCCTATCAGCTGGTCTATGGTCCCTAACCTCGCGAAGCTGGACAAAAAAAACTTTAGCAGGAAAATCATCAATACTCCGTTTAAATAGACATTTTTATATTGGAGAACTCGTCAAAACTCCGTAAGGTTAGGCATTTGATATAGGAGAACTCGCCAAAACTCCATAAAACTAGACATTTTAATTTGGGAGAACTCGTCAAAACTCCGCATAAGCAGACCAATTGGAATATGGACTGCTAGATGGTCCACGGTTCCCGATGGGAGCGCTTGTGATCCACCTATTATTATAACTGCTCGGGGAGAATACTGGGCGAATTGTCCCCGACCGCCAAGACGCCCAGCGGAGCCTTATTGAGGACGAATATCAGAAGCATGGAATCGTCCTATTAATCTCCCTGTTAAGTCTTCTAAGTCATACAGTGCATTGCCCACTTTTCCACGCACTCGACACTTAATATATTTTGGCAGGAATTTCGCGTTTATGCCCTGTTTGAAGTTGCTCAAGGCAAAATTTCTTCGAAACACTTCTTGACCTTCCCTATAGTTCACAAGCCTAGAGCGCTTATTGTAAACCTGCTTGACTCTATCATTTGCCTGCGCTAAGTTTTTACGGATTTGTTCGTGGATTCCTGTTAACCTATCAGCCCTACTCACTATCGGTACGCAATCTTCTTTAAGGCTATCCAATTTTTCTAATAACTTATACGCGGATGCGTGTTGGACCATATTCTGACCATATAATGCAAAGTACGGAGAGCACTGAATTGATGTATGAAAATCGCTTCTTAGAACTGCTAAAATTTCGGGTATATGTTTGTCCCAGTCCGTATGATCCTGCTTATCTTTTAGGAAAATTCTTATCTTGGATACTATCTCTCTATTCACGCGTTCGGACGCATTAGCTTGTGGGGAATACACTCCTGTCCTAACATGCGTCACACCGTACTTCTCAAAGAACGCTTTCATTTCTTTTGAGATGAATTGTTTCCCATTATCGCTGTGGATATATTCTGGGACCCCTATGGCTGGAAAAATCTCTGTACTGAAGTAGTTCATTACATTGATAGTTGTCGCTCTCTGCATTGGCTTCAGCCACACATACTTTGAAAAATGGTCTAAAATAATAAAAAGAAACTGGTTCCTACGTTTGGATCTCGGATAAGGTCCTAAGAAGTCGCAATATAAGCGCTGAAAAGGTCTCTCTGTAACAAAAGCGCTTCCTATAGGTGGTCTTGACTGCTGATTCGTTGCTTTTACAGCCTTGCAAGTGTCACAATCCTTCACATAATCTCTAACGTCCCTAGCTTGTTGTGGCCAGAAGTAATTCGACCTAACCCGTTCCAATGTCTTTTGCCAACCTCCGTGATAACTCCTAACTGCGTCATGTGCCATTCGTATTGCTTCCTCCCTGAGTCTTTGGGGTAACCACAACCGCCATAACGAGTCTTCTTCACCCTCCACACCTTTTCGAAACTTAACCCTTTTAAAAATCAGCCCGCCTCTGACACGCAAATCCGGGAGAGCCTCACCGTTTACTGTAATTGTTCTGATAAGATCCAGATACTCATTGGCTCTAAATTCGGATGAGTCTAAGTCTATTTCGTAAGGCGCGGGAGATGAAGTCAACTCGTCAACGTCAAAACGCGACAGAGCGTCCGGTACTACGTTCAGAGCCCCCTTACGATGCTGCATTTCGAAATCATATCTCTGTAGTAACAGTGACCATCTAGCTAACCTACCACTAAGGTCTTTTTGCGTCATCAACCATTTAAGGCTTGAGTGGTCCGTGATTATACGAAATGGCAGCCCTTCAACGTAGGGTCTGAAACGCTTGACACTGACAATTGCGGCGAGGCATTCCAGCTCGGTGACTGTATAGTTGCGTTGAGCATTATTTAATTTTTTCGAAACGAAAGCTATTGGATGCTCTGCACCATTGTCATCGACCTGGAATAACACGCCTCCTACTCCTATTTTGGAAGCATCACATTGAATGACAAATTCTCTGGAAAAATCAGGTTGAGCTAAGACTGGAGCGGAACTCAGAGCTACTTTGAGTTTTTCGAAGGCTTCTATTGCTTCTGGAGTGAGTTTGAAAGGACCAGGTGACTTACGTAAACAATCTGTCAAAGGGCCTGCTAAATCAGCGAAATTGGTAATAAATGCCCTGTACCAATTTGCCATACCCACGAACCTGCGAACCTGTCGAGGAGATTTGGGAATGGGGAAATTCTGCATTGCCTCGATTTTCTCTGGATTCACTTTCAAACACCCACTGCCTATAACATACCCTAAGTAACGAATTTCTCTCTGGCAAAATTTACTTTTACTCACATTAATTGTAAGGCCTGCACTTTTCAAACACCTCGCTACATCTGCTAAAAGTTTGATGTGGTCGTCAAAATCCGCACTACATACCAACAGGTCGTCCAAATAAACAAAAACATGTTCTCGCATATACGAGGGAATTGCTTTGTCCATGAGTCGACTCATTGTTTGCGGCGCGTTACACAGCCCAAAGGGCATAACTTTGTAATGGTACAAGGGTTTACCTGGCACCGCAAACGCTGTCTTCTCTTTTGACGACTCAGTTAGTTTAATTTGGAAGAACGCGTCTTTTAAGTCGATACCACTAATAAAGTGCGTATCCTTTAAACGACTCAATAACCCGTTGATATGCGGCAGCGGATATGAGTCCTTTTTCGTAACGGCGTTTACCTTCCTAGAATCAATGCAGAGTCTAACCTTACCAGGTTTCCGTACTAAGACAACTGGGCTACACCATGGCGAATTCGACTCTTCGATGACTCCCATTTTCAATAATCTATCAATTTCGCTGTAGGCTTCAGCCTGCCTTGGTGGCGAAAGAGGAAAATGTTTGCTTTTAATTGGGACTGCGTCACCCGTGTCAATATGGTGCTCAACCAGCTGTGTTTGCCCAAGGCCTAACTTTTCAAACGACGGAAACATTTCAATAACTTTTTGCAAATCGTACTTCTGGGATGGAGTTAAATCATGAAAATTGGGACCTTCTTCTATATCTTCCTTTGCTTCTAGACAAGATACACTTGGAAATATTTCGGGAGCTAAAGCAAATGCTTTCCAAAAATCTACCCCGAAATAGGCTTCCTGGAGAAGCGAAGGAACAAGGTAAAAATATATGGATTTTGTTGTATTTTTGAAAGTGACAGGCAATGAACTGCAGCCTATTATCTTCCGTTTGTCGCCGCCTGCCGTATATATGCATTCGTTCATTTCCTTATAGTTGAGATTGTTTTCTTCTAAAAATTTCAAACAGTCCTTACCCAGAATAGAGACGTTGGCTCCTGAGTCCAATAATCCCACTAGTGATCCATTTCCTATCCTCACCCTAATCATTGGTCTTTCATCGTCTGTAAGGACGAGTGTGGTGCTTTCCAAAAGCTTGCGCACCTGGACACGTTTGCTATACCTCTTCCTACACTGCAAAATTTTTTTGGGTGGATATGCTTGGGAATCATTCGTGAAAATATTTGACCTAACCAATTGATAGTTTTGTTCTCTTTCTTCTAATCTGGGTTGGAAAATGGTCTGACAACTAACATTTCTAACTGAAGCTTTCAAAATACGAACTGGCCGAGAATTTGTTTGTGACGAAGTTGGGCCATCTGAATCTGAACTATTTGAGTTATCCGTACTATCAGGGAAAGTTACTATTGGTGTTGGTTGACTACTCGCGGATCTGGCCGAAAGTGGACTAGGCTCAGTACTCGCGACGATTGGCTGGGTATTGACTGAAGTAGGGGCTATAGTCCCGAACGAGTTTCCCCCTCTCTCTTCTCGCTCGGATAACGGTTTCCCTGACCACGGTGGTCGTTGGGACACTTCGGAGTCAACACTCCTCTCTGACCGCATTTAAAACAAAACTGAGATTTAATTGGCTCCTCACAGTATATATAGGAGTGACCCATTGTCTGACAATTCCAACACTTAATCCCTGAGTAGTCTGGCTTACCCATTCGACGATAATTCAACGCTTCTACCTGCGGATCTACTATATAATCTTCGTTTTCGGCCCTACATTCTGTAGCTATGGCACGTGCTTCGTTTACGCTCGGCCTATGGTAATTTGATACTAAGCTCCTGCTCTCTTTCAGCACCTGCTCGCCTCGTCGAGCTACATCGCGGAGGTCATGCAGACTTCTTACATCCGCGTTAAACAACATTAATTTCAAATTACCATTAACGTTGCGTTTGATGATATCAATTAACAAGGCCTCAGACATGGGCTCTCTAAGTCTTGCGTTTAATGCCAGAATGTCCGTGTGGAAAACATCGTATGTCTCATTCACTTTCTGCTTACGTACAGATATTTCCATCATCAGCTCGTGGTCCGTTTTCATTGTACCGAATTCCCGTTTTAAAGAGTAACTCAAAAATGGATAGTTTGCGTTGGAATTTTGTTTGGTAAATAACCAATACCATTCTTCGGCACGTCCTAACAAGAAAAGGTGAAAACTGGCCATAAGCTGATCTTCTGTACACTGCGTGCGCTCACGCAAGGTGTCCAATTTAAACAAAAAATCTGAAACACTACCAGTACCGTCATAAGAAATCTTCCAGTCTTGTGGTTTCACAACCGTATTACTGGGCGTGGGAATAATTGGGTTGTTAACAAAAGTCTGCGCTTGGTTCGGTTGCTGTCTAACATCATCCCTAATATCATGTCTAGCATCACTCCTAACAAAATCCATCGCTGTTCGAGAGGCTGCGACTGCAGCGTTCAGGGTATTCACGTTTTCCCTAATAGCTCTCATCTCTTGGCGTAGCTCTTCTTGTGACGTTTGGAATAGCTGATGCAGAACGTGTACCCACGAATTCAAAGGAGTCACTTCGGGATGGGTCTCATGATTGGAAGCCCTATCGTTGTAAACGTTTGGTTGTAACCGAACCTGTGGTAAAGCGCTAGCCTCGTCTACTGTATTTGTCGCGCCTTGCTCAGGCGGCTCCGGCATATTCCTAATAAGACTGTCTAGATCAAGGATATTTGCACTAGCCGGTCTATCATATTTTTCGGAAGGGTCAGTATTTGGAACATTCCTGGATGGATCGACTGTTGCCTGGGTGACTATTGGAGAATGCATTACTAAAGGTCGGCTCGCTGGGGGTTTCGGAATCGCACCTCTATTTCCTCCTCCTCTATAATGTCCGCCATTACCTCTGAACTTGGAACCACTACCTCTATTCGAATTCCTCGTTTGCCTGCGTTCAGCCGACTGCTGACTATTCTGCGACATTTTTCAAAAAAAATCGAACGCCTGAGTGCTTCAAAAGGAAACAAGGCACGCTTGAACGGTTGTATGAAATCTAAAGCAATTATCTGTTTGAATAAGTCACGTTTGGTGCTAAAGCTCAAATGCAATTATTTGTACAATTACCGAAATTTAAATCTTTATCTCGATTCAAAATTAGATCGCATCGAAAAGAAATTAACAAAACTTTGGTTTTGTGTTTGATCAAGTTTTCAGCGAATATTAATAATGATTATTTGCTATTTAAATCTCTATGCCGGTACAAAATTATGTCACATCCGAAAAAGTAATAAAACTTTAGTTGTCGCGTTTGGTAGAAAAATCTAGCAATAATTGTAATAATTATTTGCGATTCAAAAAAAATTATCTTAAGTTTTGCTAACAATATCGATTCAAAATGACTTCACTTCGCTTATCAAAAAAAAATTGTATAAATAAACGTGTTCATATACGTGAATATGTAAATGTAAATGGATATATAATGCAAAATATATATATGTTCGTTATTCAATGGGAATGCTGACCTCCCATTATAAAAGGCACAGGTTACAGAATAAAAAAAAATATAAACCCCCTTGAAAAATAAAAACACAAAAAAAAATTAAGACAGTGTGTGCCAACTGGTCTCCAGCGCACCAACCGCAATGCAGGGTTGCTCGGAAGCTAAATCCCTGAGACAGGCTGGCTAACTAAAGATAGTTAGCAATAACAAAAAAAAATCTAAATTTGCGAAATACTAACCTATCTCCACCGCAATGAAAGGAACGGTTTCAATCCGCTTTCCCCAGACTTGCGGAGACAGACAATACATCCTTGGGTCTCGGCTCAGCTCATCGCCATGAAGTGGTGCTAAATGTTCCAAGGCACCCAACTCAGGCATGAGATGAACTGAGGCCTGCATCGCATAACAAAAGAAAAGACAAAACAAAAGAAATTTGCAAAATACCCTCCTAATCTCCGCCGCAATGAAAGGAACAGCTAGAGGCTGCTTTCCCCAGACTTGCGGAGATGAAAAGTACTAACTCAGGTCTCAGACCAACCCATCGCAATGAAAGTGGCGCTAGGTGCAACCAACTCAGCCGCGGAATGGCTGAGGCCTAAATTGCAAAAAAAAATCACGAACACAAAAAAAAATTAAAAGGACGAATTTTCCTTATGACCAACATCCTTGGCTCCGCCGCAATGAAAGGCACGGTTTGAAGCCGCTACCCCAGACTTGCGAAGAAGGATTGCTAGCTTAGGATCCAGCTCAACTCATTGCAATGAAGGCGGTGTTCGAAACACTACCCCAGACGCGAGATGAGCTAGGCCCCAAAAGAAAAAAAAATCCGATACACAATACTGCACAAAAGACATATTCGGCAAAAAGTTTATAAAAATAAATACTGAATCTAGCGGACATGCCCCTCGGACGACAGTGAAAACAAATTTAATATTTAAACTACAAAAAATTAGTGCGTTCAACACTGCCTCTCCGGGTGAAATGCAAAAAAAACAGACAAAATGACGTTAAGTCTCGTGGAGCCTTGAGCCACTGACAACAATGCCTCTCCAATCAGCCCGATCAATTCCATCATCTCGCCGCAACGCAGTGGCGGCTACGGAGGCTGCCAATCTGGGACTTGCGTGAAGATGAAACTTCACTGACCGACCAGAAAACCACTGAAGCCAGCACCCAAGGCCCCACGTTGGGCGCCATCTGTTATGGTTGGCATTCGAATATCGAGTGGAGCAGCAATGCATGGCGGTCGGCATGATCTAGGGTTGCACTGTGGCTAGTCATTGTCGGCTGGGCGGGGTTCTTGCCTACATTGCTGTCCTGCGCCATAAACAGAAAAAATTCATATCATGCCTTTTCAAACCAAAACGAGTAAAATCAAACGAAAACAACATCCGGTTTTAGCCGGATGCCACGGACGGACCGTTGAAAAATTCAAAAATTCAAAAGATAACCCGAAAAAAAATCAAATTCAAGAGGCCAGGCATCAGTTAAATTTAAATAAATGCAAACCGAGGGAAAATGTCGTTAAAATTTGAATATGAATTCTGAACGTACATATGTACGTTAAAGTCAGACGGACGTTAGCAAAACATTTAAACCGAAATTTAAATCGGACGGAAATACTGACAATCGACGGAAAAATTTGAAAATAGATAATCGGACGTTATATTTAAATAATCGCGGACGGAAGAGAAAAGATTTAGAAATTTAAATTTGAATACACGTTGAAATCAAAAAAAACTGTCAAAGTGAATTTGAATTTGAATATACATATATATCGCGAAAAAAAATCGTTAAATTTGAATTTAATTTGAATCAACCGGAAGGACCAGTTATTAACAGGCATCTGAAAATACATAAAAGAAGCTGAAATTTAAAATATATGAACAATCAAAAAAAAGTTAAAGGCCGAACTCACAAGGGGGTGGCGTTGCTGATGTTGTTGCAGCGCTGGTGCGTTTTTGTCCCACCCTAATCCATGGTTACTGTCGCACCCGAATACCAGTAACCCCTTACCTGTGTTGCGCCGCCGGTGTTGTTGCAGCGCTGGTGCTTTTCGACCCACCCTCATCCATGGCCATCGGTGCACCTTAAATTCGATGACCCCATACCTGAAATCCCTATGCCATTTTAATTAAGGTGGATCAGCATTCCCATTATAATTTTAACAATTTATTTGGGATTCATTCTTCCCTTTTCTATAGCTAAATCCTTACTCTATTTTTTCCTTCATTTTAGTACACTAGGGCGCCCCCTTTTTTTTCTTTTTTTTTTAGAGAAATTAAAAAAAAAATATATATATAAAATATATGGAAAATAATATAAATAGCTTACGACCTAGGCTCCAGTTGTAGTTGTTGACGTTGTTATGGTTGTTGGTGCTGTGTTGGTGGTGCTGCTGCTGCTGTAGTTGTTGTTGTAGTTTCTGCTGGTTGCTGTTGTTGCAGCGACAGAATTTTTTTTTTGCTTATGGCTGTTGATGTTGTTGATTCACTACCTGAGACGCTGTTGTTGTTGTTGTTGTGCCAAGCCCAATTTGTTGTTGTTGTTCTAGTGCAAAATTTTTCGGCTGTTTGCTGTTGTTGCTTCGGCTGTGCCGCTATCGGTGTTGTTGAGTCACTATCTGAGACGCTGTTATTGTTGTTGTGCCAAGCCCAATTTGTTGTTGTTGTTGTTGAGCCAAATTTTTCGCTATTTGCTGCTGTTGTTGTTGTGCCAAACCCAATTTGTTGTTGTTGTTCTAGTGCAAAATTTTTCGGCTGTTTGCTGTTGTTGCTTCGGCTGTGCCGCTATCGGTGTTGTTGAGTCACTATCTGAGACGCTGTTATTGTTGTTGTGCCAAGCCCAATTTGTTGTTGTTGTTGTTGAGCCAAATTTTTCGCTATTTGCTGCTGTTGTTGTTATTCGATATTTATGTTTTTTGGTGCGTAAATGTTCACTGCGGTTATCATTTAATTCATGAAATTCTATTGTTTATCAGGAAATGCAGCGACAAACCGACACGAATACGATATGACAAACGAATTTGAACGACGAAAAAACAGATTCTTGTGTGCACAGGTGTGTGTGTGTACGTACACGTATGTATATATTTCACTTTACAATCGAGTGTCTACGTAGAACTAGCCATGTAAACTAATTTAACATAATGTACATATTTTGCAAAATATACTGAACACTGATTTTGTGTTTTCGCATCTATTTTTATTATTTAAGAAGTTATTTATATGCAATATAAAAAAAATAGTTTTACACCACGAAAAGAACCGTCTCGTTTTGGACTCTACCACTCAAATTGACTTTTCGAAAACTGACTCCCGCTGTACTAAAAAAAATCTTATTAGCGCGTGCCTTCCACTTTTTCTTCTGTCTTCGTTTTGGAAGAGTCCCGTTTCTTTTTCCATATAGCCTGCAGTGGTGTAGTGACGTGTGCATAATAGTGGCGTGACTTTACGGTTACCCGAATGTCTATATCATGGTATGACGCTAGCAATGGCACAAGCGAGATGGAATGCGATTGCCATGTTACACAAATAAAAATACCAAAACTTTCGGAATAAAATGCCTCAAGCATTTTTCCCATGAAACTATCTCAAATTAATCGCTTATATTCGTGCCCTAGTAAATTTGCTACTGTAAAATTCTATTAGTGTACGTTGGAAATATTAATAGACATTGTTGTCTTACGCTCAAATTATAAAAATGGTAAGAGACAGGAAAATCTGATTAATGAAATAGTATGTTTGTTTCTTATTAAACTAGCAGCTAGCTGTCAAATGAAATGAAAAGAGCAAAACGGAAAGAATTACGCTCATAAAGAGTGAAATGAACAGAAAATCAAGAAACCTTCTGCCAGCCCAAACCTGGCTAACTATCCATAACTAGCCAATAAGAAACAAACATAGTAAAATTATTTGGTAAATAATTATTTAATTTTCTGTGAACTATGTAAAATTTAAAATTGTATGGAGCGCATAAGAACATTTTATAATAGGTGCATTTGAAAGTACTAAGTATCCGAATAACCACGTGTTACGTATTTTCACAATAAGAAGTGTTCATGGCAACCCTGGAGAACCAGTTTCTCCATCACCAATCCATGTGCATACCTCGCCATTGGAACGATTGTCAAGGTTGAGATGGGAAATTTGAGTTAAGCTTTCCCATGAAAGGCCTACTTATAGAGGTTGGCTCGATAGCTTGCCTATTTGCAAAAAAAATTTTCATGCAATCTATAAGGATTGAAATCTGAAGAATGAATCAAAACCACATAACCATTTAGAAGAATAAAAAAAATCGGTGTAAATCTCGGATGCAATTACTTATTTAAATTTTGTTTAGACTCTTAGTGGAGCAAGAAAAGAATTAACTACAGGATTTTAAATAAAAAAAAAATGTTACATTTGAGATATCTAGTGACTGAATAAGAAAGTACAAAACGTTATTATTGCCAGAACACCACCAGTGGTGCATGAAATTTACTCAAACAGGGAAATGACTCCTGTCAAAAAAAAATCGTCAGCTGTTGCCATCGAGACAACCTCAAAAGTCACCCTCGTTTCGCAGTGCGGCCACCTGTTACACTAGCCCATAGCTCAAACATACAAGGTCGATGCGAGGGAGAATCGCTCTTCTTCTTCTTGGCATATGTCAACTTATTGTCTGTTGCCTTGATTTTACAATTTTGCAGGCCTTGTTCGTAGAAGTAGAATGCTAAGCTCAAGGTTTATCCAAAGAAGGTTATATTAGTTACGTTTTGATGTGTGTGTTTCCAAAAAAAAAATGTCAACGTGAAAGAGGAGAGAAATTATTTTCAAAGTAAAAACTTTTCCCCAATCGGTTCTATCTGACGTTCGCACCTTTTTTGCACACGTACCCAATTGCAATCGGCTTATCTGCCGCGAAATCCTTCTTTAAACAATCCCTGCTAAGTTGTGTGTTCACTTCTTTTTCCCTGCTTTTGACATTTGAAATAAGCCGCCTAACGTCAATCGCATAAACTGCCTCACATGCGACGACCTGTTTAGTTTGGCCACGCGTCAACCATTCTTCTTCACCATGTCAGCACGTCGGCCATTATGAAATGGAAGTCATTGGAAAAGTACTAAGAAAAACTACTAAAATAGTGGTGATGCCACACAGACAGAATTGAGCAACCGAAATTAACCCGTTTATGATCGATATCAGCATTGATATCGATAGCAAACCATAACACGAGTTTTATGGCTGAGCTTCTCTCCCAATTCGAGGTATGCTCCTTTTGTTTTTCCTACCATTGGACAGTTTTATGCCGGCTCCGAAGTCATATAGGCATGAGGAAAGCAAACCATTTATTTGAAAAAACTCAGCAGCCTTTATATGAAAGCATTCACTGATGCCTCCTCATGATGAATTTCATCAGTGATTCATAAAGGATTCATTTCAGATTTTTACTGCTGGGTATATGTTGTATATGTTTCTTTTCCTTTTTAGTTCTTTTCAAGTGCAGCCAATTTTCATTATGAGCCGGATTGTTTCAGTGAAAATTTATCTTAACCCAGACCCAGATGTAATAACTGAAATGCCCCTTCTGTGTCTAATATTTTTGCCGAGATATCATGATATCTTGAGAAATTTGCCACACAGAGAGAGCCAAGAATTATCTAAAGAAGGATATCGCAGTATAAAAGCTGATTGGAATTGTGTATGTATAGTAAAAAGTGTGAATGTCAGACAAAACGAATTGGCAAAAATTTTTCCTTGATATTCATTTCTCTTCTCTTTCACATTGACATTCTTAAAGAAAACACAGAGAGAGCGCACCTTTAAGAAAATAAAATTCTAACTGACTTCATTGTGAACTAGCATGTTAGTCATATTCTTTCCACTCTTTATACAACTGTTGTCGCTTTGCTTTGCTTGCTTCAATTTCGAATTAATTAATTTTTTATCTGAATAAAATAAAATACTTAAAAAAAAGAACTAGAAACATAAATTCAAACTCACTTCTCATAGAAGACCATTGTGAATGTAATAACATGGTTGCATTTCCCGTGATATTTTTCTCATGATATCACATATCACGGGTTGGGGTATGAGAAATTTGCCGAAGCTCCAAATTTGACAAGACGTGTATTTTGTTGTTGTGCTCGGCAAATTTATCACACTTATGTCATCTCGGCAAATTTCCCAGGCCAAAATCATAGAGAGAGAACAACCTTATTCTCTTTTCAACGCGAACAATTGTTTTATGTTGGTTTTCGTGGTGAAATACGCCACTCCAAAATAACAACGCTGTCAACTACAGCTGATTTTGCTCTTGTCCAATTGGGTACTATTTTCATGTTATTTTCTACTTTGCAATTAAAATAATGAATTTAAATAAATTTTTACGAACTTCTAACGTATTATCGCAAATTGTGCGTTCCTACGGTAAACACAACAAAAAGTACTTATATAACAATGGCAAATTACATGGAAAAATCTTTTACTATCCAATGTAAGTACTTAATTAAGAACACTCAACTGAGCACACAATTTATCACATACGTAACTCTTTACAAAGGTCTCCTGACCACGAAGATCCACCAGTGGTGCCCGCAAAGCTATTTCGTGTGCAACGCATAAAGCCAGTTAGAGGAAATCCCTTTTGGGAGAAGCGGATATTGCAAGATCTCGGACTGGATGGTAGACAGAGCGATTTTACGGTTGTCAAAAATATACCCGAAGTCAATGCAATGCTCTGGAAGGTTAAGCATTTAATTAAAGTAACACCCATTGCATTTCCATATGGCGAACCGACAGCAAATGATATTAAGCACACAATACTCAAAGAGAATGGCGAATGTATTGTTACGAAAGAGATTGGCATAGTTCCTGAGCGTTTGGAAGCGACCGAAGCATTCCAAGCAGATCCGAAGCGCTTAGACGGCGAGGTGTTGAGAAGGGATTCACGTATGAAATGGTTAAATCCATGGCAGGGGGGTTTTTAAATTAAAACATTTTACGCCAAAAATATCTGAAGTAAAAAGAAATAAAACTTTTATTTCAATATAAAAATTACAGAGCTGGGCGATAAGGATTACATGTGCAATCGATTACACATAGGATTACGATTACATTAATCATAATTTCAAGTTTTTTACGATCACGATTACAGTAATTCTTATTTTTGTAACGACGATTACGATTACAGTAATTGTAATTTCAAGTTTTTGACGATTACGATTACAGTAATCCTTATTTTTGTAACGACGATTACGATTACAGTAATTGTAATTTCAAGTTTTTGACGATTACGATTACAGTAATCCCTTTTTTCTGTAATCTTAAATTACAAAATTTAAGAATTACATGTAAAAAATTATTAAAATTGCTTTTTGATACTAAACGGTGTAGGGAGGAAAATAAGCTTGGCTCTGAAAGAAGTGCTAAAAACTACAAATAATTATGTAAAGCTTGCAATTTCACACATATTATATACATTTTGAAATATTTGCGGTTGAGATAGCAGCTTTTAGTGGGCTGGAGACAATGGCCTCATGCATAAAAATCGAGCTGTAGCTCACACTAATTTTCTTCGTAAAATGTGGATTTTGCATGTATAAAAAATATGTATTACAATTGCTAGATTTTACTAAACAAATTACTTAGGTTTATCTCATAACAAAATTAAAAAGTAATAAAACTCCACTGCAACTTTTGAAGTTGTAAATGACCATAACTATGAAAAGCCAATATTAGATGAAGATTTTTTTTGACTTCGGCGGTAAATACCTAACTACATACATATCTATATAACAACTTAATATCGACGCTTCCAAACAAAACTGTACTAAGTCTGAAAACTGTGTTTTGCAGGAGAAGCTCTCAAAGTTTAAACTCGATATGAAACTTCGGTTGTATGCTAAGTATATTTTCACTTATAACTTCTGTTTGGATTGAACGATCAACACCAAAACTCGACAATATCAGTCAGGGTAAGCTTTATATAAAACCGTAAGAAAAAATAAAAATTTGCTACGTGGTTTTTCATGACAAGCTCTCAAAGTTTTTATTCTGTAAAAATCTCGAGTTGTATTATATGTACACTTTTGCTTATAACTTTTGATTGGATTGTCCGATTGATACCAAAATTAGACAGCATCTAAATTAAGAACCGCTCTACTTGAAAACGCCAAAAACGGGAAAATGTACTAAGTCGACTTAGTACAGTATTGTTTGGAAGCGTCGATATATATTTTATTTAAAACTCAATATACCTCTAGAAAACACTGATTTACCTGAAGTGCTTCCTGGTAGTGGCTCAAACATTATAGGAGAAGAATTTTTTAAATATTTGAACGATGCTGATAGTAGCCATGGCTGTTTTAAAAGATATCCTCTGATAAAGAAAGCATATTTAAGATTCAACACTCCGCTTACATCGTCAGCCCCTGTGGAAAGGCTATTTTCGTTGGCGGGCATTATAAACAGTCCTCGACGCCATGCACTTTCCGATGTTTCTTTTGAAAAATTAGTCCTGCTTAAGGCTAATATTGAATATTATTGAATGTAAATTATCCAAACAGCAGTCTTAATTTTGTATCTTTATTATTTCCGCTAATTTTCTCTCTTCTTAATACCCATCCCAGTTTTAATTGTTTACTTAATGTGTGAGAAATAAACACATATGTATGTATGTATGTAAAAATTATTATTATTTCTTGGAAAACGATGTTGGGTAAGTATATCACTGTTTTTTACACATTGTAATCCCAGAAAACGAGAACAGTAATCGTAATTTCAAGTTTTTTGCGATTACGATTACAGTAATTCTTATTTTTGTAACGACGATTACGATTACAGTAATCGTAATTTCAAGTTTCTTACGATTACGATTACAGTAATCGTAATTTTTGTAACGACGATTACGATTACAGTAATTGTAATTTCAAGTTTTTTACGTTTACGATTACTGTAATCGTAATTTTTGTAACGACGATTACGATTACAGTAATCGTATATTCAAAATTTCTAAGATTACGATTACTGTAATCGTAATCATCTTGTAATCGTAATCCTTATCGCCCAGCTCTGAAAAATTATTAAATTAAAATAGTCACTGCCTCTCCTCTCTGCAGTTGCGGCGGAATACGAGTTCGGCTATCTAGTTTCGTTAAGCATAGGAATTTATAGATCCTATAACAACAACAACATATATCCTACCAAGCTCACATCCATCGACACAAATGTGTGTGTATCTACCAAGTGTTTTCCGTCTCATAAGCCGCTGATGCCACTTTTTTCTCAATTGTTTTGCAACCTGATGTAGCGAATAGCCCATATCACGGGTTGGGGTATGAGAAATTTGCCGAAGCTCCAAATTTGACAAGACGTGTATTTTGTTGTTGTGCTCGGCAAATTTATCACACTTATGTCATCTCGGCAAATTTGCCAGGCCAAAATAACAGAGAGAACAACCTTATGGAGTCATTGAAATATTTTTTTTGTTGAACCATGGTTTTATATGTGTATCTGGGACTATTTTGGAAAAGTATGTACCTTTGTTATTGCTGATTAATTTATATTCATTGTTCCATTCATTCCAGATTTGTAATTTATTTTTAGTTTTGCTTCCTGTGGTGTGAGTGTGGTTTCAATGGTTGCACCTCTAGGGGCTGCTTCTTTTGCTGCCATATCGGCCTTTTCATTGAAGGGAATACCAACATGGCTGGGGGTCCAGATGATTTGTATTTCATCTAGATTCATGTTGTATAAAGTATTATGTATTTCTGCAACTATGAAATTATCTGTTTTTTTCTTTTTTCAGGTTGTTGATGGAGGAGAGACTATCCGTGAAGATGGCTAATTTGTTGCAGTTTTCTTTTGACGCTATTTTTAGAGCTTGTTTTATGGCTGCTAGTTCTCCAAACATGGAAGAGTATTTATCTGTAAGTTTAAACATGTAGGATATGTTTTTTTGAATGTCGTGTATACTGCAGCCTGTGCTATTTTCTGTTATTGATGCGTCTGTTGCCAGTAGAAAGAAGTTTTTCTTTTGTAGATTGTCTTTTATTTCTAGGTATATTGATATAAACTGTTCTTTTGAGTATTGTTGTTTAGATGTTTCGAGATTAGTTCCTAATAATAGTAAGTTATTGTGTTTTGTAAAGTTTATGTTTGCGTTTATTTTGTCAAAAAGGTCTTTATATTTGTTGTATATGAAGCTGTAGCTGGAGTTTATTTCAGTAGAGTTTTGAAGTTGTGTTTTTAGGTCTCTGTTTATGAACCATTGCTTAGATAGTTCTTTGGCAGCTAGCCATTTGGCTCTCATCAGTGGAGGCAATTCTCCTGCAAGTGTGTATCTTGTATGTATGGGAGTGGTCGGTGGGACTCCTAGGAATCTTCTTATTGTTTGGTTTCCAACAACTTGTAATTTTGTGTTATATCCTTTGGGAGCGTTTGCAAAGGTGGTGCACCCATATTCAATTTTGGATCGTACAAAGGATTTGTAGAAGTTTAGGCTATTTTTTGGATTTAGTCCAGCTTTGATTGTTGTTAATTTAGAGATTAGATTTATACCTGACTGTGCTTCTTTTTTTTTTATTTTTTTAACATGATCTTTGATGTTTGATTTGTAGTTTATTATTCTGCCTAGTAATTTTATTTCATATGCTTGTTCTATAGTTATATTTCCTATTTCCATTTTGAATGTTTGTTTTTTGCCAGATGTCATGTGCATGTATTTGGTTTTGGAGTAATTGAAGGAGAGATTGAGAGTATTTGTTATATTTTGGAAGTCTATTATTTTGTCTTTTAATCTATGAAGTGCAGTTTCTTTGTTTTTGTCATGACATGTGATGATAAAGTCATCTGCATATTGAAATAGTTGCGTAAAATCATCATTGATGATATGTAGTTTACTTGTATAGAGATTAAATAGCGTTGGTGATAGACAACTGCCTTGTGGCAGACCGTTGTTTATTTGTATGAATTCTGTGTTTAGATTATAGTATCGTATTGAGAAGAAATTATATATCCATGAGTATATAATTGGATTAGCTTGAATTTCAATGAGCTTTGATTTGAGTATTGATAGATCTACACAATTGTATGCATTGTTAAGATCTAATACACATATGAATATTTGTTGTTTTTGGTTTCTTAAAGTGGCTATTTGATGTAGAATTTTATTAATGCACATTACAGAGGAACGATTTTGTCTATAGGCGAAGGACTTTTATGGTATTATTTTATTGGTTTCCATGTGGTCGACTAGGATTTCTTTTACCAGCATGTTGAGTGTTTTGGCTATTACTGAGATTAGGGCTATTGGTCTGTAGTTTGTAATGTCGTCAGGATTTTTGTTGGGTTTTAATATGGGGGCTATTTTAATTTTTCTCCAGATGTTTTTGACAATGTTGTTGTTTAGATGGTATTCCAGCATATTTAATAATGCTTTTTTGGCATTAGGGGGAAGTTTTTTCAACATGTCGTATGTTATATGATCGAGACCTCCTGCAGTTGATTTTTTTGTGGAGAGAATGTTATTTAGTTTTGTCAGTGAGAATGATATATGATTATTGTTGTGTGTTTGTATGTTAGGTAGATTGTTATCAGTAGGTGTAGCAACTTGTTCTTTAACCCTCGAGTACTCGCGCCTCGTAGAGTAACACGGATTCTCGCGCATGAGCATTTTGCTCACTCGCTCTTGTAATGTAATTTTTTAATGCATTTACATTGTTAATCATTTCCTTTTTTGTTGTGGAAATATTACTAACTAATTGTTTTTGAAATAGCATATTTATTTAAGGAATTCACCTTTTAAAATTTTATTAAATCAATCGAATAAAACGTAATTTGGTTATTTCACATTTCACATATAGTACATTAACAAAAATATTTATTTTAAAAAATATAACTAAATAAAATTATAAAATCAGTCCGCGTTATGATTCATATTAAGTTTGCCTTCGAAGCAAAATGAGCACGTATATATTACATGTTCCGTGCAGAGTAATTTTGCACATAAAGTTCATCCTCTGTTTTGAACGCCTATTTTTACTCCTGAGGCATAGCTCACAAAGGCCAGGCTTTTTAGTATACTCACTTATGTTGTCCTCCTTCTCCAAACTATCGGCGGATTGTTCAGAGGTAGTGCTTTGATCACTTTTTTCTGTTTCGCCATCACTTTGTTGAAATAATTCATTTTCGTCATTGTCTAAGCCTTCGTCATATAACACTTCTTCCAACCAAGAAGAAAGTTGTGAAGAGGCCCTACTACAATGACGTCTGCGTTCCATTTCAACAGTACTTGCAAATATAAATGAAAATATTGGAAAAATTATAAATATCAGCGTTAAACCCTAGGTTTCCAACAAAAAAGATTAACATAAAATACTTACATCGTTTCTCGCGCAATGAGCAAAATGCCGCTCTCAAAAAACAATATCCCATCTGAAGCTGTGATGGTGCACTAATGGAAAGAAATATTCGTCAAAGAGTGAATCACAACCACTTGCGAAGGTACTCAACACATCAAGTGCCACAAATCCATAGAACATATAAATTTCGCGAAATAAAAAATTGCTTGAGCAAAATGCTCATAGCGCGAGTGCTCGAGGGTTAAGGAAGTTGAGGTATGGTAGTGTATTTTCTTCAGGGCAGTTGAATTTTGAGAAGCTGGCGTTGCCTTTAATATTTTTTATGAATTGCCATGCATTTTTGCTTTGAGGGTCATGATTAAGCTCTTCAATTCTATCCTTGTAGTTTTTGTTTTTCGCTTTTTTGACTGTTTTGATCCATTTCTTTTTTTCATCTATCGCATCATTTATGTCTTGAATTCTGTTTGTTCTATTAGCCTTTTTAGTTTTCGCTATTAAGATTCTGTATTCTTTTTCTGTCTCTTCATTCCACCAGGCTTTTGGTTTGTGTTTGAAGTTATCTAAGTTGATTGTAGAATTTTTTAATGCCTTTTTGATTGATTTTTCTATTGTGTCGGTTGTGACTGTGTTTTCTATTTTAGCTAGTTCTTTGGCGAGTTTATTTTTTTGCTATGAAGTATGTGGGAAGTTTTTGTATGTCTGAGATATCTATAACTATTGGATAGTGACGGCTACCTCCTATGTACGGATGATTGCAGCTCCAATTTATGTTTCGGGATAGGTTTGAAAAGCTTAAGTCTAGAACTGATCCTGAGTGTGGGTGAATATTATGGGTTTTTGTGCCATCATTGTGGCATGCAAAATTGTGTAGCATAGTGATGTTTTTAAGAATCTTCCTTTAGCAGTGGTAATTGTGTCTCCCCATGTTTCGCATCTAGCATTAAAGTCGCCTAATATTAAAACATTAGTTTGATTTTTTAAGAAGTTAAAAAGTTTTGTTATTTCTTCTTGAAATATACCAGTGTTTAGGTTTGGGGGAAAATAAGCGGTGCATATTGTGATATTGATTTGTAAGTTTGTAGTTTTTATTAGTAGTATGTCATATGTTGTGTGATATTTGATTTTTTTAAAATTAAGATTCCTTTTGCAACCTATAGCAACTCCGCCATATCCATCGGGTCGATCTTTTTTGATAATATTGAAGTTAATTAGTTTGTGGTTTGTGTTGTTACTGTCATGTGAGAAAGTTTCCTGTAGTGCAACTATGTCAATATTGTGTTTGTGTATAAAAAAATCTATATAGTTTTTGTTGGTTTTCAAACATTGGCAGTTATATTGTAGTATCTTCATATTCTATAAATGGATTGATTGTAGTATTTATTGTTAATCTCTCATTTGCATTATTTTTGTATAGCTTGTTTAATGTTTTGACTATCGGTTCCTCTGAGTTAATTTGAAATTTTTCACAGAGCATGTTTACAAGTTTTTCTATTTCAGTTACCTTGGACCACTGATTTGAAGCATAAACAGATGCAGTTTTTTCCTTCGGTTCTGTCTTTTTGTTTATTGAATTTGTTTTGTTAGTTGTGTTGGCTAGGATTTTACTGTATTTAATCGTAGTGAGTTTTTTATTAATTAAATGATCTTTATTGATCGTTTTTTTTTTCTGATTGACGTATGGGGGGAAAGGCCTCTTCATAGTCATATAAAATGTTGAACCTGTTCGAATTTATTTGGTTATAGGTTTCATAGTCTTCTGTTTTTGATATCTTTTTTATTGTCATTATTTCTGTTAAGTTTTTTTCTTTTGCCCATTTGTTACATTTATCTCGATTGAGGGATGTATGGCCCTGTTCGCCACACAGAATGCATTTATTGTCATTTGCTTGGCATCTCGGTTTGCACCTGTTTTTGGCTTTGCATGCGAACTTGGTATGTCCCAATCGTCCGCAATTATAACATTGTTTCACTCTGGGAATGAAGTAGTGTATTTTCATAGGTACGCAGAATATGTTCACTGATCCTGGGATATCGCATCCCGAAAATCCTATTTTTACAGTAAATGTTGGTATACATGTTATTTCGTCATTGTTATCTTTATTTTGGGTTATTTGTCTTCTTGTGATGCGTGTTACCGAAGTCACATCGATTGTTGAATCAATATTTTCGAATATTTCTTTTTCTGTAAATTCGAGGGGTACTTGTTTTGCTACCCCGTATGTCTCAATCATACTGCGCGGGATGTATGTTTTAATGTTGGTGTTTTTTAGTGTATCATTTTCTATTGCGTTGTTGGCGTCAGTGTGAGTATGGAAGTATACCTTGTAGAGGGATCGTCTTATTGCTTTGACAATCTTTATCCCTTTTACGTTAAAATGTCTGATTTTGTTAATTAAAAAAAGTCCATTTTTAATGGAGTCATTGTTGAATAGGCTGCTATTAGATGTATCAAAAAATACACAGAACTCGCCTTTGTGGTTCTTGTCGTACTTGACGACTGGTCTGCTCTGAGTTATGTCCATTTGGGTTGTCTGGGTGGTCTCTGTCGAGGTATTGGAACCTTCAACTTGTTGTTTATCGCATTCAATGGCTGCTGAGATAGTGGAATTTGCAACTGGTTTATTGTTAATGTTTTGTGGAATGAATGAATTGGGTGTATTTACCGTTTGTTTTTGTAAATCTTCTGGATTATTGAAAAATGGGATTGTCCCTTTTTTAACTATCATTCCCTGAAGGGGAGGTAGTTCTGCTAGAAATTCGTCCCTTTTAGCATTGATTGAGGTTTTTTCTGTGTCTTTGTACGGATGTACTGTAAGTCCATTTGTCATGTTTCGTCTTATTTTTTTTTTTTTTGGTTTATTGCCGTCAGCAATAACTGACGCCGAAGCGTCCTCCATTTTATAGGGTTCCGTTATTCCGTTATGTTTTTTCCTCTTACCTATCCTGTATGTACAATGAGTAAACTGATGGGTTCAATCTTTATTAATTTAGTATAATCCACAAACTGTATAGTTTTCAAGTATGCACTTAATACTAAGAAATATCTTAATATCTAGTCTATTAAAGAAATCAAAATTTTAAATTAAATAAAAAAAAAAGTTATCCACTCGTTTGCGCACAAGATTCTCCTTCAGAGGTTCAAACATTGTGTACGGAGCATACCAAAAACGCTATCTACTTGTGTACCAGTGATGGAAAATTTCTCGTGACTGTACACTAGGCATATAACTTTTTACAATTTTTGCAAATAGAAAAACGGCATACCATAGTCGAATAGAGCATAAAAAAGTATGAATCCCATTATTTCTTTTTTTTGCGAAATTGCAAAAAAGCTTCCGCGAAATACGAAGTTACTTTTTTATCAGAACTGCTGAAAAAAAACAAAAAAAGTTTTGTACAGTGTACACGTTTTTCTTCATAATAATAGATATTTATTAAGGGTCTTCATCTAAAGTAGTAAACTGCTGGTAAATGGGGTAAAGTGATAAAATAATAATTGTGATAAATTATCTGTCAAAATTTGTATGAAGATATATTTAAGCAAAGTTTACCACTTTACCGAACGATTTTGTTGCGTAAATTTATAAATTTTGGTAAAATTCAAGTCTGACACATTGTCAGTTTTACTTTTTCAATTTAAAAGAAGAAATTGTGCTTTCCTTCGGCATTTTAGCACGATTTATTAAAATAATTTCTACAAAAATGTTATATGCATTTTTGTATATTTTATTGGGTTTTTTTTATTTATTAATAAAGTTGACACTGACAGCTGACAAGAGTTTAAACAACTATTTACCAAGGTGCGTTCATGTAAAAATGCGGATAAACTGATAAACTTTAACAATTTATTACTTTATCACTTTAGATGAAGACCACTATTATTTATTTATTTTTACCATTGTGTAAATCATCACATACTTTAAACTTAAAACTTATTTCATATAACAATTGAGAAAAATGTAAAAATAAAAATATTAAAAAAAAATAAAAAAAAATCTGACTTTTTGCAGAAATCCATTTTTGCGCGGAACGTTTTTGAACCGAAATCACCTAAAAAAGTGATATTCATTACTTGTACAATATTTGCCACCACGTGGTGGTATGCCAAATTTTTCGTCAACATTTGTTATATGCCTGCTGTACACTCTTCGGAAGCATTTTGGCATCATGCCAACTATTCCGACTGTCTTTAATCAAATGCGATAATTTTTAACGATGAAAAGATACGCTCAACGCTTACTTATGATAGAGGGAAACTTGGGACTATTATATATAGGGTGAATGTTTTTAGAATAATCCATTATCGCTTTAAAAACGTTTTCAGTTTTAAACCCCCCTTTATTCTCTATAGTCTAGCCTAGCAAAAAGTGGCTAAATGTATTTATATGTGCATATCTATATATATGTAGATATATAAGAAAGTAGTGATTTCCAGTTCCAGCTCTGCTGCTGCCAAATCTTTGAGCTCCAGCTTGGCAGGGTTGCGTGATTTTTATTTGACTGAATCACTAATCAAAAATATTTTCTGATTCTTGATTTAAAATATTTTCAAATCAAAGATAATTTTTATTTGTGATTCGTTTCAAAAAAGAATCAGAAATACCCTTTGATTCGTGATTCAAACTATTTTCAAATCAAAGATAAAATTGATTTGTGATTCATTTCTCAAAAGAATCAGAAATACCCTTTGATTCGTGATTCAAACTATTTTCGAATCAAAGATAAAATTGATTTGTGATTCATTTCTCAAAAGAATCAAAAATCTTTTTTGATTCTTGATTCAAACTTGATTTCGAATCAAGATTCTTAATAAATTTTTGATTCGAATCAAATTTTTGATTCGAATAAAATTTTTGATTCGAATCAAATTTTTGATTCGAATAAAATTTTTGATTCGAATTTTTGAATCAAAACTTAATTTCAAATAAAAAATACTTTAGTACGTGATCCCACCACCCCCGCGAGTTGAAATGCAAAAAATCTAAAATTTCAATAAACGTCTACGTTGTATGGGAGGAAATGCAAGCAGATTTTCGCAGTTGCCTTAGCCAAGCATTTGCGCATACATATGTATGTATATACTTACATACATATATGTAGGTATATAACGAATAAATGAATGAAAGGATGAATGAATTATGGTTAGGTGTATGCATACTGGTTTCGATATGTAAATATGTATGTGCATACATTAGGCTGGGTCAATTTTCTAAGCCATACTGTTCGTAGAAAAATCGGATTCTGCATTAAATTCTATGAAAAATGTCTTCTAGAGCATGCTTCTAATATCAAATTCGAGCTTGCCCATTTTCGATTGAAGTTTACTAGGTATGTAGAATTGTTTTAAGTATAGTAACCCATATTCTTTTAAATTCAACCAGACTGCTCGAGTAGAACAACGAACGCTGACTGAAATTAGCAAACACACACAATTTCTTCGTTCTTTCAAGCCTTGATATGTTGAAATTCGTGAAATGGTACAAAATGCGAAACAAGTTTTTTTTTTTCAAATGTGTTGTAAGTTATTCTAAAATTGATAAATAATGTTTGATGAACACTTGAAAATATGTTTATTTTCAAATGATATATTGCTGATTCTCAACTTTAGAAACAATATTTTCTCAAACGTTTGATAATTTCTTTTTCAGTGTTTAATGGGTTGATACATCATTTGGAGAACACGATTGATGGAAAGAGACACGGACCCAAATGTTTTCATCACATTTTTCATACCGTCCATATAAAAATGATGGAAACTTGTAGGCAGTGTGTGAAAGAAATTTCCATCAAACGTGCACCTCAAATGATATATCAAATGACTATCACTGTCTTATAGGGTATATACATACATATGTATGTATGCATATGCACCCAAGTGCCCCCTGCAAAAAAGCCGAGTACTCCATGCACGCGTGTATAGAGTACTCGCTATGGACCAACCGAGTACTCCTCAACCTGCCACATTTCATATAAAAACAAGTAAAAGCGCGGCTGTCTTCGGCCGTACCGAAGACTTCATACCTTTCATGAGTGGGGAAATGAAAAGTTACCTATGTATGTACCTAGCCTGATTAAGTTTAATTTTAATTCTGTGGGTTATTTATGGAAAGATTTATAAGAAAAAATTATGTCTTGGCTATTTAAATGGAGGAGCTACACACCAAAATGTCCATATCTGAACAATCGGTTGTATGGGAGCTATATGTTATAGTGGTCCGATCTTGACAATTTTCGATAATCCCGTTTGGGCCCGTATGGGTACAAATACTTCAAAATTTCACACCGTTAGCTGTTAAAATGGAGGAGTTATACACCAAAATGTCCATATCTGAACAATCGGTTGTAGGGGAGCTATATGTTATAGTGGTCCGATCTTGACAATTTTCGGTAATCCCGTTTGGGCCCATATGGGTACAAATACTTCAAAATTTCACGCCGTTAGCTGTTAAAATGGAGGAGTTATACACCAAAATGTGCACATCTGAACAATCGGTTGTAGGGTAGCTATATGTTATAGTGGTCCGATCTTAACAATTTTTCTGTAATCCTGTTTGGGCCCATATGGGTACAAATACTTCAAAATTTCAGGCCGTTAGCTGTTAAAATGGAGGAGTTATACACCAAAATGTGTATATCTGAATAATCGGATATTGTGGAACTATATGTTATAGTGGTCCGATCTTGGCAATTTTCGGTAACCTTGTTTGGGCCAAAATGGGTACGTCTACTTCAAAGTTTCATGTCCTTAGCTGTTTAAATTAAGTTATGCACAGATTACATCCAAAAATTTCATGTATATCTGAATAATCGGTTGTTTTCTATATGTTATAGTGGTCCGATTCGGCCGGTTCCGACAAATGATCAGCTGCATATAACAACATACCTGTATTCCGAATTTCATTCAGATATCTCAAAAACTGAGGGACTAGTTTGCGTTCACACAGACGGACGGACGGACAGACAGACAGACGGACAGACGGACATGGCTTAATCGACTCAGCTCGTGATTCTGACCATATCGGTATATATTTTGGTGGGTCCCCCACGCTTCCTTCTGGTACTTTCGACAAAAATTTTTTGGCACTAAGTTATAATACCATTTCATTCTCATGAAAGGTATAAATATGGTTCATTTAACATGGCGATATCCCATGGCGCGTTCAATGTCCCTTTATTACTGAATCGTGCACGTTCAAACGAGCATGCATATGTACAGACATACATACAAATGTATGCATTTGCTTCGTCGTTATCGCGATATATGTACATACGACAGTCAGAAATATGTATATACCCTGCAAAAAAATGTGCGATCGATCCCGAAAGAGATTTGTCCTCGATTGATCTCTTTCGAGAACAATCGGTCCAGAATTAGTCCCCAATTGTTCTCGTACGGGTATAAATGTAGACTAATTGTAGACCAATTGTTCCCGAACGAGTATAAATGTAGACGAATTTCTCCCTAACGGATATAAATGCAGATTAATCGCTTTCATCCCGAACGGGTATAAATGTAGATTAATCGCTTTCTTTCCGAACGGGTACAAATCTAGATTTCTTAAATGTAGACATTTTACAAAAATATGCAATGTATTTAAAAAATATATGCATGAACATTTACAATTTTTTAAGGAAAAATCTACATTTGTACCCGTTCGTGCTGGAAGCGATTGATCTACATTTGTACCCGTTGGGGATGAAAGCGATTAATCTACATTCGTACCCGTTCTGGATGAAAGCGATTGATCTACATTTGGTTCGGGTATACAAGTTGAACAATTAGTCTCTTCATAGGACATGCTCGAACAAATGCGATCAATTCACTCCATATAAAGGGATGTAAAATTGTATTAGTCGCATGCTCCCTTGCGATTGATCCCGGGCACGTCCCGGACTAATCGCATTTTTTGCAGGGTATGTACATACATACATACACATATACATATTTGGCGTCAGCATACAATTTGGCTGTTGTTGCACTTTTGGTGCATTTTATACATTTTTGTGTTTTAAGTTACCGAGAAGGTACTTGAATATTTCTGATATGCTACAGTATTTTTGATTCTAAATAAATTTTTGATTCGAATAAAATTTTTGATTCGAATCAAAAATATATTTTGAATCAAGCTTCGTAATAAATTTTTGATTCGAATCAAATTTTTGATTCGAATAAAATTTTTGATTCGAATCAAAAATTTGATTCGAATCAAAGATATTTTTTGAATCAAGAATCAAAAAAGATTTTTGATTCTTTTGAGAAATGAATCACAAATCAAATTTATCTTTGATTTGAAAATGGTTTGAATCACGAATCAAAGGGTATTTTTGATTCTTTTGAGAAAAGAATCACAAATCAAATTTATCTTTGATTTGAAAACAGTTTGAATATCCAATCAGAGGGTATTTTTGATTCTTTTGAGAAATGAATCACAAATAAAAATTATCTTTGATTTGAAAATAGTTTGAATCACGAATCAAGTTGATTCTTTATTTGAAAGTTGATTTTAAATCAAAATTGATTCGAATCACGCAACGCTGCAGCTTGGGCCCGTAAAAAACCTTAGCTCCTTAACTCTTTGCTCAGCTTCGCTCCGAAGCCCTGCTGGGAAATGTAAACAAACTTAAATTCACCACTCCTAAATTCCAACACATTAGCTCTGTTCGCAAGTTTTGTTGTAAAAATTTTTACGAATTTTCAAAAAATACGCAAGGTAACGCGCATTTTGAAATTTCGTTTGGAGGAGATTTGCTAGTTTTTGCTGAACCTATTTGAATCTGAAAGACTTGCAATTAAAAAATTACAAAGGTAAACAATAATTAATAAAATTTAGAAACAAAAAGCTAATTACCAACGTCACATGTCTTGCTTTTTTCTCTCAACGTGGTGTTTATTCTATAGCCGAACACAACTATCGCCACCTGATCAGCTGTAAGCTGTGAACGAACCATAATTTAATTTACACCAAGAAATACAATTTTTTAAAAATTTAGTTAAATATCAATTTGTATAGTAAAATGCCAATGTTAGTTATATCCGGTTTGCCTGCGAGTGGCAAAACCACTCGTGCCAAGTCATTGCAAACATTCTTCAGCGGAAAAGGCAAAAGGGTCCATATAATTTCGGAAAATATTTCGATTGTCAATGCGGGATTTGGTAAAAATGAATACTTTGCAGATTCACAAAAGGAGAAACAAGTGCGTATCGATATCAAATCGGAAGCATTGCGTCTGCTTAATAAAGAGGATGTGGTAATCGTGGATGCAAGCAATTATATCAAAGGTGAGTAAAGCACAATTATGTATGTACATATTACAAAAAAAAAAACTATGTATACATTCCTCAACTACAGGTTATCGCTATGAGCTGTTTTGTGCTACAAAAGCCGCGCGCAGCACACAATGCACACTGTTTTGCGGGATCCAACAAAATCGCGCATGGGAATTGAACCAACAACGCAACGCTGCTGATGTAGTGTCAAAAGGCGGTGACATGGGTGATGGCGACGACAACGGCGACAATTCAAATATACCTTATACACGTGAAATATTTGATGCTTTGTGTATGCGCTTCGAGGAGCCGCATGGCAATTGCCGTTGGGATAGTCCATTATTTGTCGTGTTTCCCGAGGATACACTCGATTTTGAGGCTATATATAGTGCATTGTACGAATCGAAACCATTGCCACCAAATCTGAGCACACAAAATGTGAGTTAGTGCACAAACAATAAGTAGATAATTTAGATTCTTTGCTATATATATGTATATTTTTAATTTCTCACAGCCACCACTTAGCGCTACGAATTATCTCTTTGATTTGGACAAGCTGACGCAAGAAATTATCGCTGATGTTTTGGCGGCGCGTAAAATTGGCAATACCGGTGCAGTTCCGGTTAAAGGTAGTCAGGTGAAAGTTGAAGTGCCAGCAGCTGTAAATGCAATACAATTGAATCGTTTTCGTAGACAATTTTTGAATTATAGTAAATTACATCATGCCACAACAAGTACATTGGATAAGGTGCCACAATTGTTTGTGCAATTTTTGAATAGCAATTGTAATGCATAGCTACATATGCATATATGTATGTAAGACTCGGTGAAGAATGCGCTGTCTAAGTTTTCAACACAGCTGCAGCCAAGAATGGACATTTTTCAACTACCGCTCATTTTCAACTACCACTCAAATTGAGTGCACACAAAATTAATTAACTAATGCCTAATCCTGGCTGCAGCATCAATGCACCTACTAAATGTTAACTAAATTAAGGATAAGCATAGTGTTAGCTTAAAAAAAAAAATCAAAACTCCATATATCATTACGCTGAAATCTTTTCAACAAATAATCCATTTATTTTTTTCTTTCTAGTATGTATTACAACGCTTTGCTGCTTCATTTTGCTTCCCTGCAGTAAATGTATTTCACTGCTGAATGATCGTTGATGATTCTTTGTTGAATATTCATCAGA
The DNA here is from genome assembly GCA_960531455.1 of Urophora cardui. Taxonomy (NCBI): domain Eukaryota; kingdom Metazoa; phylum Arthropoda; class Insecta; order Diptera; family Tephritidae; genus Urophora; species Urophora cardui. Next base: position 12,046,284 of record OY482671.1, read on the forward strand.
CGGTCATCACTGAGCACAATTCCAATATTATACAGTTTTTCTCTCACATTTTCGAAAAAATATAAAATTCAAAAGGAGATTTGTTGAAGTTTATGAATTAAATAATTTATGTGGATTGTTTGGTTTTGTGTGTTCTCGGAAAGAACGTTTTATTGTGGAGGAATTTGGAATTTTTCGCGATGCGCGCAAACTAATTTCTTGTTCAAACGTTTAATCAATTGGAATAAATTATTTACGAGATTCAGGGTGGATAAAGAGAAGAAATACAATATTAGCAGCACGCAGGGGAAAGATGTTTCACAAAAGTAGAGCAGGCACCCGCGGCCAATTGTATTCTGAGTTTTTGATACACCTTCGGTTAACCCTTCGGCGTGCCAAAATAAAGTGCAGGAAACGGACGCAATCTGAACGGTCCATTCCAGCACAACACTAATTTTGTAATATTTTTTTGTTATTCTTAGCCTTTGAAATTTAATTTGCTATTTAACAATAGTTATATTATATTATGTTATGTTAAAATTCATAGTATATACTATGTATGTATGTACATAAATACATATTTGCATACTTTCAAATAAAAACGAAAAAATAAAAAACAAAAAAGTGTGTTTTATTTTTGTTTACAGCGGATATTTCATCAATAATTCATTAAAGAATCAGCAAGCCCCCTTCCATTAGAAATCATTAAGTAATCATCACACATTCAGCAGTGAATATTCCTTTTTTCGAAATTTCTTTTTCAATTTCGAATGAGAGCTCTCCCATTTTTTTTTGTTTACTGCACACCGTTCATCAGTAGTTCATGTAGAAGTCAGCGCTGAACAGTCATGCAGTCCTCCTCAATAAAATCATTGATGAACTCAAACCATTTATATGAAAAATTCAGCAGTCTTTATAAGAAACTTGTCATCGATGCCTCCGCACTAGGCAGACAATTTCATCAGTAGTTCATTAAGATTTCACTTCGGACATTTACTGCGGGGTTTTTGATTGTTTTTGTTACATATACATATGTTTGTATGTAACATAGTGCGTTTATATTAATTCTAAATTACATATTACTACTAAGATGGATGCAAATGAAACTAAAATAAAAAAGTTAAAATTAAATAAAAACATAAATGAAAATGAAAATAAAATGATCTTCCAGTCAATTTTTTTTTTTTTTTTGTACATACTTAGTACTTTGCTATTTCGATGGTCCAACTACTACGGCGGATCTATGCATGTATGGCGAAAATGTAAAGACAGTCTGGCAGCAAACAGAAAAATAAATTAAAAGAAAATAACGCAAATTTGTGTCACTTAAATCATTTTAGTTTAGTTTCATATATGCAAAAAATTAAAATTAATCTAATTGTGCTCTAATTACGTCTTTTTTTTTTTTGCAAAATATATTAACTGTCATGATCCGCTGCAATTTCACGCATTTTACTTCATCGTTAGCAAATTAATATTCTTAAGCATTGGCAAATAAGTGTTTTGGTTAAATATATTCATATAAAATTCAAAATTAAATTTCTGGGCCTGATAATAGTTTGCTTAAATATATGTGTAACTACTATATTAACGTGTACTTTTTTTTATGTTTAGTTTAGTAATTTGGGTATGTTCAGCAACGCAGCATGAAACGCAACAGCGGCAGTAATTATTTTTTTTTTTGATGATTGTGATGAGCGACGCTTCATGCAAAATTTATGTTTATGAACGCTCTGCTTGCACTACAAAAGCAGTTTGCGCTTCAAACTGAGTTTCTGAACAAAGCCTTTGTGCTTTTTTAACACATAAATATTTCTTTTTCGAGAATTCAACTTCATATATATGTATTCCAATAGCTTAGCACTGCAAGACTGCACATCTCTTATTATACACTATGCACTATAGCAAGAGAGCATTTTTTCAAACTTAAACAATATACTTTTAAACATACTGCAGATTGTAATTCTGTATTTGCATTAAAAAAAGGAAAGAATCCATTAAATAAGCAATAAAACTTAAAAAAGTTATCCTTACTTTTTACCATTATTTGGAATAACATGAGTGGTATGCGCCGTGTTGCTTTGTTATTCCACACAACTGGCACAAGTGTGTACATATCGTTTGCCAATTAAACTAATAACTATATGCAGTCATTACTGCAAAAAAAAAACCAAATTAATCTTTATTCACCACTCCACGTACTACTATTGATGCTGATAGGCATTTCTATAACCATTACTATAGCCATGCTGATTATTACGTTGGCTAACGGCAGCAATTCGATGGTTGCAACTGCCGTCGCCGCCGCCGCCGCCATCAACTGCTTGCTGATCATCATCGTAATATGACGACAAGTCGTCGTCATCATTGTCTGCCACAGCATTTTCTGGTTTACGACAAATCCAAAATAAACTTTCATATTCGCTTTTCAACATGGATTGTGGATTTTGTGCATATTTTGTACGTATGCCCGTTTGACTGCGCACAAACTCAAAGCCAATCATTTTGATAATCAGTTCTAGATTTTCAAATGTCGGCTCGATGCTATTCTCACCCTGTATGTCGCTGTAGTGATAAAGTAATGGACCTAAATTTACCCAAATGCCGCCTGGTTTTAATATTCTGTAACAATTTGTGAGCATTTTTTTTTTAGCAATATATACAATAAATGTAATGCAAATTCAAATATTTATATTACCTAAAAATCGTTTCAATAAAGTCAACAATATTATTGGCACAGTCGATGAAGAAGCTTGTCGCAACACAATCATAGATATTTGGCGCTTTGTAACACTATTAGAAGTGCAGGCATATGTGCATATGTATATAAATGGCATGTAGGAAATTAGAATAGTTTAAAAGCACAACATTAAATGAAAGTGTCTGTATGTGTAAAAAACATACGAAAGTGTCTCTTATTTACCTCCAAAAAATCACCCGCTCCTATCAATATATTGCCTTTCGGCGGATTTTTCGCTGGGCAAATATCAGGAAAACGTATAGGCGACACTTGATCAGTCATACGCAAATTGTTTACATACTGATGTACCCACGGATATAGCGTATATTTGTTTTCCTCAGTGCAACTGCCAAAAAAATACAAGTGGTAAACCATATAAATTAATTAAAACATTTGATTTAACAAATATAACAATGCTTACGAATTCAAAACAAAATGTGATGCAATCAACATGAAATAGGAGAATTCATTTCCTTCGCATTCATATCCACGGCAGGCTAGCTCATAGGTGAGTCGTCCCAATCCAGCGCCAGGCACCAGAATTTTTACCTCATTAAGTGCGCTGAAAAAAGCAAACAAATTAGCAACTATATTTATAAAAGAGTACGTTAACCCATTAGTGGTCAAAGCAAACCTACAATAAATATGAAATATACAATTGGGTGTTCCCAAATTGGCACGGCAACCACTAATATGTTAACATGATTGGACTCTCTTACTATTCTTCCGGTTTGAAGAACTCTTCCACCGCATCGATAATGGGCTTGTAAGATTGCTTACGCTCCTCGGCACATGAAGCGCTCCAATCACGCGCAATTATCTTTAATGTGGATTGGGCCTTTAAAATTTTAAAAGGTTCAACATCAGCTTCTTGCTCTTCTGTTGGCTGTGGCAAGTAAGTATTTTTGTTGTATATAATTTACTATTGTTGCAATTTACAAATTGCAATTATTGTTCTTTTTTTAATTTTTTTTTTTTCATTTTCTTAGTATTTTAAATTTAAAAAACATATATTGCATACCGTAAAAAGCATATAAGTTGTATAACAGCTTCAATTTAATAAATTATAAAAACAAAAATAATAGAAAAATACTTACATGTTCCATGTCTTGGTGTCGGATTTTCGTAGCGTGTCCATCGTTATCCTTTTGCGCCACATGTGTCTGCTCCGAACTGCACATATCCATGAAACCAACACTGTCTCGCAACATTTTCTTAAAAACCCCTTGATTTTCATCAATACAATCCCTAACGACACGTAGATGATTGCGATATTTCGCCAACATATCCTGATGATGTTTCGGAAGACTGTTGAGGTAGCTTTCGGTTTTATTAACACGTGCATAGCAGTATTTTCTAAACAAAAAGCAGCATATTAATAAAATGCAAGTTTATATAGTCAAAGAAAATGTGCACATGTTCATTCAAATATACGCATAGGTACATACATACATACAACTGTATGTACCCGCTACTAAACTACCCACATGCTCTTATCTTCATCAAAACATTAGCCAACAGCAAACATTCAACATCACTATTTGTGATAGATAATAAAATAGCTGGACTTTCCTTCCAAGCATTAGCAGCTATAAATTTTCCTCAAAACCTTTTTTCTACTCAATAATGTCCTGGCTTTTAACAGGAAACAAAGAAAAATTACCAATCATGATGAACAGCATTATAATTACACATGCTTATAACCTCAAAATTGTATGTGTGCAGTGTGTCTATTTTAGATTTCATCATAAATTAACTACCGTACAGACAAAGAATTAAGTAAAGCAATAAATTAAGCATCATATAAAGCTACTCACTGGTAATAACGTAATGCGGCTACTATCTTTTGATAATTTTTACGCTCTGCTTCTGCCTCTTCCGGATTAAGCATTGGTGGATCCGTTGCAATTAGTGCATTGTTGTCGCATATTGTGCCAGTTGGTGTTGCTGGAGAAGTTGCCTTCCGTGAACATGATGCTTGCTGCATATTATTCATGTTGCAACACGTTTCTTTTTTATTGCACTATCCACTATGGTGGCACACTAGTAAAAAAAAGATTCCAACTGTATAATGTTCTTTGCTAATTTTTTTCTATCGCCACATGTTCTACATATGCAATTTTACAACTATTCAAAATATATCAGCTAATGGGTTACTTCCGCTGACTGCTAGGCATATAATTTTGTAATTATGAGCGATACGATACAGCCCACACAACAAAATCGTGTAGGACGCGATACGATTTGCATATGTGGGCTGTATCGTATCGCTTCTGTTTGAGCATGGCTTAATTCACCTCACAACTGTCAAATTTTTAATAGCCCGCGTACTTCTCTATCGATTCACACACGGCCTAACCCCGCGTATCCTCACGCAAAATTCTGTGTAACAATTTCTTGTGTAACAATCATGTGATGAAAGAATTATTTGTAAAATGGCGCCGAATTGACATGCCGTGTGCGCAGAAGCACTTAGAAAGTTAAAAAAAATGCTTATAATTGGCGGTGATGCTCGAGAACTACATATATATATATATGCACTTAATGTTCTTTTTACTTATTTTTTTGGCCGAAACACTCTAGCAAAATGGACGCCTTGCGAAATTTCACATTCAATGAGGAGATGTTGCCACCGTGAAATTTTCGTTAAAATGAAAAATTAGCTGCCAAATCACCAAACTGACAGCCGATGTTACCCCATTGATGTTAAACCAATTGGCTTGACACCTCTGGTATACTAGAAGACAGAAACATCTACGTTAAAATAGCGCTAATTATGACAGAATTCTTTTTTGTGGAGACGCCGAGTAAACTATTCTACCAATTAATAATCGAACGCTCTATAAACCGATTAATCGGTTATTTAAGTTTTTTTCCATCTCTAGTAGAAACTCAAGACGGACAATTCCATTGTCGACGTGCAAACAAGGAGACACCAAGTTGAGCAACTCGTTGTTTATTAGCAATGCGACGAGGAAAGGAGGGAGACCAAGTCGTCGGTGCGCGAACAACACGCTTTGTGCTGTCATTCTTATCGCCAGTGACTAAGTCCTTATATTTTATATACTGATTTTCAGGGCAAAATGTTATGAATGAACAGTGAATGAGAGTTTTATTATTATATCGCACCCTAAATCATAAATTAAAACAACTCAAAATTTTCGAAATCCGTTTTTTATCATAACCGGTTGCCACAACATATATCTAGCGATTTCCAAAAGAAACTTTTCATTCGGTCTCTTTTGAAGGAAAAATAGTCATTATACGTGGCATTTTGCCATATCAATGCTTGTAAGGAAAGTGTTTTGGCTCTCCTCAAAATTTTGGAATTTTGAGTTATGCCACTTTATGATTTTATATAAAAAAAAATCTCGTAACCCTTATCAGCCAATTTTATTGATCAGAAGCGAAGAATAAATCCTGAAAAATTTACCACCGCCGTTGGCATTGTTCTAGAGCTGCAAAACCATCGATAGTCGGACCACTCGATAGTTTCGATAGTCGAAAAAAAACTATCGATACTATCGATAGTTTTTTATGAATATTTCACTAAAATAAAAAGAGGGATGGTTTTGTTTACAGTTTTCTTTCCAAAAAGTCTTTAATTTTTTACGCAAAACAATAATTAAATAAAAGATAAAATAAGAATTAGATACTTCACTTACACTGAGAGAAAAATCAACCAAAAGTTGGTTAATAGTACTAATTTCACACTTGAAATGGAATCAATGTGAATTTTGTTTAATATTTTTTATGGGCGAAAAACTCGGTTAGATGACTCATCCGTGTATAGACAAAAGATAAAATTTGTTTGTGACTTCACCCTCTCATAGGGTTAGCGTTAATCAGAGGTTGAGTAAACGGCCCTTAAGCTAAAGATATAGATACTTATGTATTGTGGAACGATCTTTCGTCATCCCTTGTGAAAAAATCGTTCCACAATACATCATATTCCTACCCCGTCGGAAAACCAAGCAAAAAAAAAGAATAATGAAAATTACTTAACTATTGCTTGTTATTTTGTATCAGAAGATTTCAAATTGCGAGTAGCTGTACTGTAGACACAAAAGCTGCTGTCAGATACAAATCATTCCGCAGCTAATATATTGGAAATCTTGCACCATGTTCCATGCGAGTTACCGTGTTTTGCATTTAGCTGTTCGAGCAAATTGTTTCTTATTTTAAAGGCAGTACTATTGAACATGAGAAGTCATAGTGCTTTGCAAAAAAAAAGTTGTAAAACGACGCCCTATACACGGATGAGTCATATAACCTAGTTTTTAGTCCATAAAATATCCTTTTTGTTTCACATGAAAGAAATCGCTAAAAATAATGTTTTTATCAGATATCTTTGATATTACGTTAACAATTAAATGGGATAATTTAAAAAAAAAATATATTTTTTCTGATTTTTATAAAAAAAACTTAATTTGAAAATCTAAACTCTCAAAAATCGGAAAAAATTAAAAATTTTGACATTGACCAGATGTCATTTAGCGAGGTGTGGTTCAATTACTACAAGTTGTATATCGTTAGAAGCGTGGACTTTAGTCGCCTCTTACGACAGACATTCCTTACCGCGCGTATATTCTAAGCCCCCTAACCAGCTGGGGTATTAATTTTACCAATTTAATATCGAAATCCAACTCCTCCCTAACATTCAGTATTCTTCTCTTGGGACAAAACTACAACAATGAATAGGGATAACCATCGATAGTGGAAAAAAACTATCGATAGTGGCACGAAAATAAAACTATCGATACTATCGATAGTGCCATCGATAGTTTTGCAGCTCTACATTGTTCTACTCCGTTGGAAAGATCAGATGGAAAAAGACTTGTCCTTGGCATTGGCGTCAGTTATCAATTAGCAGAAATGTGCTTTATTTGACGGCGAAAATCGTTTAGACGGTTAACCGCCAAATTCAATCTTGGGGGACCCTTTACAAAATTAAATACGCTTATCACACCCTGTATAGCATTTATTAAAAAATGTAACTCCCCTCACTTGTCACTCACCTGAATCAGCTGTTGTGGTGATAAAAATAGACTCTTATTTGGTTTATTTATTTTATTTTTGTACTACATACATAGGATATTATAAATATGAGATAAACAGAAAAATAATTTAAAAATAGCTTAAGCGAATGCGCGAAAAAGACGTGTGTAGGCATATGAACTACGGGCGAGCCCATTAAAAGATTAGTACACAATCTAATCAGTGTCCAATAAGGCTGCAGGTGAAGACCACTGTAGACGTGAAGACTAGTTAAAAAATTAATTTTAATTGGAGATTAAAGGTAAATTAATTAATAAACAATTTTCAATAAATTACTTCAGCCAATATAAGATATAGAACAACAGTACAAAGCCGAAGAAAAAGCCGGTGATAAAATTGAACACATTAAGCATGCTATTAATAATAAAAAATTTCTCTTTTGTTATATCAGATAATGGCACCGTGTTAAGCTCTTTCGCTGCACAACGCTTCTGACGCTTCCAAGTCAGCAACATACATACGTACGTCAGTACTAGCGCTAATAAGTGGTTTAGCAGATGATTAGCAGTATGAAATCAACAACACCGCGTTGTGGCAAAGCTATAAAACGCGGAGAATGTGTACTAACTGAAGAGCCATTCGTTTTTGTGCTGCAAGCTAAATATCGTAAGGAGCGCTGTGATAATTGTTTGCAGAGGTAGGCACAACCGAATAAATACAAATAAATGCAAAGGAAAAACATTACATATGAACTATAACACTATTTCTTGCAATTTCTAGCGTAAAAGTACTAAAATGCTCCAACTGCCATTATGTCTACTATTGTAGTCGCGAATGTCAAATGAAAAGCTGGAATCTACATAAAATCGAATGTTCATTCCTTAAACGCATTTATCCGCGCATTGTGCCCGATGCAGCACGTATGCTATGCAAATTGATTATACAATTGGAGAAGGGTGGTGATTTGGTGCGCGGCTATTATACGGAAACTTGCTCACGACGTTTTCGCGATTTGATGTCACGTAAGTGCAGTTGCGGATGCAAGTTTGTTGATTAATTAAATATTTTTATTTATATCTCTTCATTTCTCTACAGATTACGCCGAAATCAAATGTGATTCGCGCCGCTTAGAGCATTTGGAGTCTTTACATGCTGTGCTACAGGATATGATGGGCGATAGCGCTATTGTGCCAAATTTCACCGAATTGACCAGCATTTATGGCAGGGTAAATAAAGAAGAGCAAATTTGATTTTTAATTATATTTATAGCTTATACATAAATAGCACTATTTATGCTCGCTCCACACTTAATGTAGCACGTTTCAAAGCATCATATGTATGTACATTTGCATGTTGATACATACCTCAATATGTTTGAAATTTTGTTGGCTTTGCGCCAAACTATTCTACATGTCATGCACTTGCAAATACAAGAACAAAAAGTAAACAATGCCGGTCTGCCCGGTAGCATGATGTTTCGACGTCACAATGTCGTGCACTCTTGCAGTCATTTGCATACGCTAGCGCCTTGTGGCAGCTGTTGTTGTCGTGGTATTTACAGACGCAGGCCGGTGCTACAAATTTTGTTGAAGAAAGGCATGCATTTTTTTTTTAAATAGGCAAAGCATTTTGCATATTTTAAAAATAATACTTTTTTCGCTGGATGTTTTTTTTTTTGCCTATAATGGACTTCTATGGTAGCTTTTAAAAAAGTATTATTAAATACTAATAATTTTATTCCACTTCTGAAGTTAATTACAAATGGCTTTAGCATACTCGATGCTGAAATGAATTCCATTGCTACCGCCATTTACTTCGGTGTCTCGGTAACAGATCACAGTTGCAAGCCGAATGCTGTGGCCACCTTTGAGGGTACAACGCTGCATATACATGCCCTCGAGGATATCGAGTGCTTTGACTGGTCGAAGGTTGTCACTTTTTAATAGTTTTTGTTTTCGAATATTTTTCCAATTGCTCTACTTTTATTTTTTTCAGCTTTTCATCAGCTACATAGAACTGCTTAATACACCTGCTCAACGCCGCGCCGAACTTCAAGCAAACTACTATTTCCTTTGCTTATGTGCGAAATGCATAGATGTGCAGGAGACGCATGAAATGCTTGCGGCCGCTTGTAGTAATCAAAATTGTAATGAATTCCTAGATATAACACATAGCAATTGTGCACGTTGCGGTGCTGATGTTAGTGAAAAGCAACGCAGTTGTTATGATGAGGCTTTAGCAATAACAAAAGAGCATTTGGAGAATATGAAGGACGTAGCATGTAAGGCAATAATGAGTGTTATTTCAGAGCAAACAAAGCGCACTTAATTCTAATACACTTTCTTGTTCTTCACCAACAGATTTAGATGTATGCAAATTATGTCTAGCCAAACAAAAAGGTTTTTTACATCCACTAAATATTTGGCGCATAAAAACTTTAGATGCCGCTTTTGAGGCCGCTATTGATGTGTCCAAATGGACAGAGGCTTTAGAGTATGGCAAGGAATTATTACCAGGTTTTAGGTATATATGTTTGTTAGTTAAGCATTTAATTTCCATTTTCTTACTTGCTTCTTTTAATTATAGAAAATATTATGGTGATTGGCATCCACTACTCGGTTTGCTGCACTTAAAAATTGGCAAAATACAACTTTACAAAAGCCAATTAAGCGATGCTATTAGTAATTTAAAGGCAGCACTAAATATTCTGCAAATAACGCATGGACGCGAGCACAGTTTGTTGCGTGAACAATTACTGCCAATGCTGGCACAAGCAGATGCGGAGGAAAAGAGTGCAAAATGACAAGATTTCGAGCGATGTTATTTTTAACACGATTTTATTAGTTTCACCTGTATGTTTGTATGTAAACGTCTACTTTTTGCATTGCATACACTTAGGCGAATGCGCGTGTATTCATACATTGAATGAGAGTTTTTCAGTGTGTGATGCGCTTATTTGATGTTAATCAAGTGTAGGCGGCGTTGTAGGCGACATGTTGTGTATTTTTCATAATAAAGCAGTGATTTTTTTCTCAATTTTTTTTTTTTTTAATTAATATCTATATTAAAGTTATACATACTTGTAATAGCGCGTATTTTCGTCACTCTGCTCTGCAATCGCTACCTAACCTCACTTTTTCAATTTAGTACCGGTACAAAAAAATTAAATTAAATTAAATGCCAACACCAACAACACTTCACACAATTTTAGCCAAAGCCTTTGCGCGCCGATCGGTATTCTGAAACAACGCACGTATGAGATGTTTAATTTCTTCAGCCTTATAATTCGCAGTTAGTATGCCAACACCGTCGCACCATTGCTCGGTGATTTCTTGTAGCGAAGCATTCAAAATCATTTTCAATTGTTCCAATTTCATCCACGATTTAATGTGTATCACTTCGTGTTTAGCCTGGAGGTAAGATAAACATTTAAAAAGTAGACAATTTAAAAAAAAAAATTCTTATATCTTAGTAAGATCGCACTTACCTTAAATAATGTGGGCACCTTCTCCAATATCACGCCAATCAATTCGCTCAGCTCATTGGCCACCGTTGCCGATATATCCTCCATTGTTTGTATGCGTCGTATAATTTCATTACAAAAATCATTTAAAATGTCGCAAAATGTTTTATTGTAAACATTATCGGGTAATACATTTTGCCAAACATTTTTCAATAAATCCATTTGACGCAAACATTGGCGTAAGAGTTTCAATGGCGCTGTGCCAATTGTATGCGCATCGGAGATGTCTGCATAAAAGAACAAGGATTAAAATTGTTTCATAATTAATTTAGAAAAAAAAAAAAATGCCTACCAAACTCCCTCAATATGCCCATTATAATTTTTTGTTGATAATTAATTTGTGCATTCAAATATTTGCTACCGGTCATGTGTAAAATTTTCACCAATGCCGGATGTGTGGGTATAGCTTTGTCCGAATTGGTGGTAACCCAATGTGCCAAAAATTGACAATTATTATAGAATAAAGCCGATTGTTGTGGTATGCTCTCCAATAGTTTTTCATGTAATTTCGGCACTTCACCCACATACGAATTAATAATAACGCTGATTACATTCAATAAACTATCATCTTGCGCATCATCGGCTTGGCGTATTATGCGTTCCATTAGTTTAACTAATTCCTATTGTAGTGATACAAAAATACATATATGAGTAGGTATATGATAAGAAATAATAATAGATAAGTAAATATTTCAAACCCACCAACGTGCTCTTGGACACCATGCAACAGGGGAATAGAAATGGGTTTTTAGCCAAATCCTCAGCTGTATTCTTCTCCGCAATCAATGTCATATCCTGCAAATCTTTATGCATTATATCCAATGCACTCTCCAACAATTTATTACTAAATTGTTCACGAAAGTAGCTCTCGAATTTCTCTGCAAAATCGCTTAAAGCACGATCTGCCTCGGCATTGATCAGAAAAACATCAGCCAAGTAATGTTCAAATTGTATGACATCCTCCACCAATGTCGATTCATCATATTCATTCATATTTTTTGGTATGGAATGCATTAGGCATTCCTCGACAAGTAAATGCAGCAGACGTTGCTTAATATGATCGCCTATAATTGTGAATACTTGTTGCTCCTTCGACACCGAAACATTTATGTTGGCCAGACAATTCAATAGCAATTTGATATTTTCGAAAACTTGCTTATATGAAGGGCGTAGACTTTTGCTCATTTCTTTGAGTGAGTAAGAAAGTGTTAGTTGTATATGATCGGGGTTGTCTTCGTTGTATTCCAAAGATACGGGTTTCAGTATCAATGGCTCAAAACAGTTTTCCAATAGGAAATCACACATTTTAATGGGATTATAGCGTGCCTGTAAAGAGATTTAAAGAAAATTTACTATTATCTACAAATTTACGCTCACACAACTGCCACTTACTTGAAAAAGTGCCATCACCGTATCTTGCAACTGATTAACATCTTTGGACACTTGCAGCGTAACACATTTGGAATGTGAGAATGGCTTTTCGGTAAATTGTACCAACAACTCGAAGCGTTGTTGTAAATTTTGTTGCAGCACATTCGCCTGTATATGATATTTGACTTTAATGGCATCATAGCAAGCACATTTTTGAAATACCCGATCCACATCAGTGCCCGCATCACAAGAAATCAAACATTTCAATTTACTCAAATGATCGAGTACAACTAAATATTCCTTATTGGCATTCGATTCCTCAACACACTGGAAGAGATCATCGATTTTGAGTATACGATAGGCTACACGTAAGCCCAGCGACATTTCATGAAATTCATCAATACATGCAGCCAGCTCAGAGTTGGCTTGTCGCAACGATTCAACTGCTTCGCTGGCGACCGTCTGCAGCAAGTGTTCTGCTTCGCGCACCAATTGTTCACCTTCGTCCAGATATGCGTCGGTTGTGGTTTGATTGGGCATGAAATCAACATAATTCTCTTCGATATGTTTACGTATACGCTCCTGGTAGCGTTTTATTTGTGAGAGTATTTTTGTTATGGCACTTTTGGTAGCCTCTGCGTCACCGCCGCCATTTTTGGTGTTTTTCAGGATTTTGATGATGTTATCATCGTATTGCGCCTCCGCTTTAATTTCAAGTGCCATGTTAACCTCGAAGCTATAAATTTGTCTTGCTTGATGGGCGATTCTTCAATTTTCATGTGAATAAAATTAATTAATTGCATATATTTTTTTTTTGGAAAACAATTTTAAAATAGGGATGGGAGTTGATAGGATTGCCAATAACCGCCACGGTAACGTCAACAAAGGTGGTGAGTAATTCAAATATCAAACAGACAGCAGGGTTGCACAAATGATGAAATAGTTGCCGCGTTTAAATTACGCTGATCCTGAGCCAAATAAAAAAAGTATATGTAAATACATGGTGGAATTATATATGGTGGAAGCAAATGAAGTTATGCTTCTTACTTATTAATCAGCTGATGTACAAATGTGCAAATTTTCAGCCATTATTGTTTTGCTTTATGTCTTCTATACATATTTCCGAGAAAAGTAGTGATATCGCGTATGCAACTAGTTTTTCTGAGGCCATTATTATATTATTATACACTTTGTGTGATTTCTGTGTTGATAATTATATAATTATTTTTCATTATTTCAAGCGGTGAACGCTTGTGAAGCTTGGTTGTCCACTGTTTTACACTTTTCGCACTATCGTTTCTTTTCTTCTTAAATAAAAGTCTTTCAGTATCTTTTCTTTTTTTCAGTTTTAACACAATTCTTTTATTTAAATGTACTTTATATTTCTTATGTTTTTAGTTGCTTATAATTTTCTAGTAATTTTCTCTCAACCTCACTTTTAATTTTTTTGTTCATTAATTTCACTGCCGTTCAGTTTCAAGTTCGCGTTCTGATTGATTTTCACAATCGTCGGCCGGCTTCTTCATAGCCGTCCCAGCCTGTTTCCATTTTGTTTCAACACCTGTTGTCTGTTCACAATGGACAACAGGGTTGCCACAAATTGGAAACAGGTAGGGTGACGATTTTATTTTTACTACTATTTTGATTTTGATTTATTTTACCATTACATCATCCCCCTTTGCGAAAAAAGATTGAAGTCAACAAGTTCATGACGCTTGTTGACTTCATCTTTTTGGGTGATGAATGGCTGGAAAAATTTTCGAATTAATTTGTTGAACGTCGCGGCAGATATACCTACCTTAACCTAATTGATGAATTTAATTCTATAATTCAGCTTAACTAATGCTTATGTCTATTATACTTAGTACTAATTTTTGTTGTTGTACGTGTACACGTACATACTTATTTAGATATTTATAATTATTAGCTTTTACTTATATTTGATTTGGTTTTGAAATTCAGTTTGTTTCTGGGCTTCATAAGCTAACTTATTCGTAAATATATCTACTTTATGTAGTTAAATAAATTATTTAAGGCTTTTGTATTTTTTGTATCTTATTATTATGTGTAAATAGGTTTATTTACTACCAGCTATAAAATTGGTTAATAGTATTTTGATTTTGAACAATTCATAGATGTAATTGTCTCAAAGTGATATTGAATATATGTATATTTTTTTTCTTTATAATTTTACTTTTCTTATGCGGTTTTTATGTACCGTTTTGTGTTTTTTCTTTGTTTTATCAAAAAATGTTACGTTTGCACCGTCTATACTTGTTACTTTGTAGGGACCCTGATATATATTTTTGTGTTTATCACGCGGTTCTTTTTGAACTAAAACCATATCGTTTATATTTACCATTATTGGTTGTGCATTTTTGTCATATGTGTCTTTATTCATTATTTTGTGTTTTTCTACTAATTCTTTTGCCAATGCATGGGATTTCTGCATTCGATACCTCACTTCCTTTGAATAGTCTTCAACATTATAAATTGGATCGATTTTTTCGTTTTTTAATTCCTTTGGCAGTATTGCCTTTTTGCCGAAAACTAATTCAAAAGGAGTGAGTTTATTGTCGAAAACAGTATTTGGCGTCGTGTTATGCCAAAATGTAAAGTATTTTAAATATGTATCCCAATCGTCAAAAGAATAATTTAAATATGCACGTAAGTATTCATTAAAAACTCTATGGTTTCGTTCAACAGTGCCTACGGTTTCGTGATGATGCGGTGTTGAAAAATTATGATTGATATTTAGCAAATTTGTTAAATTTGAGAAAATTTCATTTTTAAATTCTGTGCCTAAATCCGATTTAATAGATTTCATTACCCCGTATATTAAAATAAAACTTTCGAATATTGCTGAAGCGATAGTTTTTGCGCTTTTATCTGGTATTGCTATTGTTATTAAGTATTTAGTGAGATCGCAAATCATGGTAAGTGCGAACTTGTTACCATATTTCGACTCTGGTAATGGACCGATGGTGTCAATTACGACAATATCAAAAGGTTTATTAGGGGTAGGAGTTAAAACAAGTTCTTCTTTGTTTCCTATTTTAACTTTGTTAAGAAGGCATTTTTCGCATTTTTTAACATAACTAGCTATATCTTTCGTCATGTTTTTCCAGTAAAATTTGTTTCGTAATTTGGCATATAATTTTTTCGTTCCGCAATGACCTCCAGAGATGGGATCATTGTGATATATTTCAAGTAATTTTAATTTTTGTTCCTGATCGGTAATTGTTTGTATTGGATCCAATAAAATAATTGTTAAATCTTTTAAAATTGTATTTCCTCTATCTTTAAAATTTGTAATTGTGATATATTTGAAAATTAAATCATCTTTTGGCCATTCTATTTGCTTAATTTTAAATTTGCCGGCTTCTATTTCTAGCCTCGAAAGTAAAGTATCGAAATTCTTTATTTCGTTAGAAAAATCAAAATCAAGTAAAATTGTTCTTTTATGTTTTATATGTGCGCATATTCTTAAAAGTTGTTTATTATTTTTATCATGAAATATTGTGGATCTGATACGAGGAATTTTGTTTGAAAAATTATGTGTAAATTTGTCGTATACGTTTAATGTTTGTACGTTTTCATATGAATTAATATTTTCGCTTGAGCTGTTTTTCTCTTTTTTCTTAGTCATAGCCCTAGTCTGAACTGCAAGTATATTTTTTGTTGAGTCTTTTATTTCGCCAATGGTGATACGAGAAAGTGCATCGGCACCTACATTGGATTTTCCTTTTATGTACTCTATAGTAAAATTGTATTCTGCCAATTCAAGTCTAATTCTCGAAAGTTTTGAAGATGGGTCTTTCATGTTGAATAAGTAGACTAAAGGCCTGTGGTCAGATTTTACTATAAAATGATTTCCATATACGTACGGTCTAAATTGTTTGATGGCAAAATAAATAGCTAATAACTCTAACTCAATGATCGCTTTCTTTTGTTCTGCATTGTTGAAAGATTTTGAAGCATAGCAAATAGGTAAATCGTTGCCTTGATGATTTTGGCTTAGTATTGCTCCACACCCAGTTTTTGAAGCATCAACTGTGACGATAAACTGTTTGGAAAAATCTGGGTATTGTAATAATTTAGGTGACATTAGGGATGCTCTTAATGCATCAAAGGCTTCATCACATGTTTTGTCCCAATTATATTCGACTCTTTTCCTACTCAATTTATTTAAAGGTGCTGCCAGAGATGCAAAATTCGGAATAAAGCGTCTGTAGTAGTTCGCAAAAGCGACGAAACGTCTTACAGCGTCTTTGTCTGTTGGTTTTGTATATTTCCTAATTGCATCTATTTTTGAATCGTCTGGTAACAAACCTTTAGCTGAACATTTGTGACCTAAAAATGTCACTTCGGGTCTTAGAAAATTACATTTATTGGGATTAAGCTTGAGATTAAATGATCTGCAAGTGTCGAAAACTTTGGTCAAATTTTTTATGTGATGTGATTCGTTACAGCCAATGACGATAATGTCATCTACATAAAGAAAAGCTACGTTAGATGGTACGCCTGAAAATGCGATGGTCATCATTCTTGAGAACGAGTTTGGTGCAATATTTAAACCAAATGGCAATACTTTCCATCTATAAGCTCCGCGATCAGTAGAGAATGAAGTTATATCACGTGAATCAACATGTAAAGGTATTTGGTGAAATCCAGAAAAAAGATCTAGGGTTGAGAAATATTTGGCTCTGCCAAGATTGTCTAAAATATCGTCGATTCGTGCTAATGGAAATTTGTCAGCTATTAGCTTCTTGTTAACTGCACGAAAATCAACACACATTCTGTATGCTTTTTCACCATTAACTTTCTTTTTGGGAACTAATATAAGAGGGCTGTTATAGTTTGAATAACTTTCTTCGATTAAATCATTATCTAATAATTTTGTTACTTGCTTGTTTATTTCTTCTCTCTGAGAATATGGTAGACGATAGTTTTTCACATACACCGGCTCGGTGTCAGTTACACGTAGTTTTTGCTCATAAAAATTATTTAATGTCATTTTGTCGTTGTTAAGTGCGAATATGTCAGCATATTGTATGCAAAGGTCTAAAAGTTCTGATGGATAACTTTTAGGAAATTGATTTTTCAAAATTGAAGTGAGCTCGTTAGTACGTTTCTCATCTGCGTTTGTTTTATTAATAACATAGACGTGATAATTTGATAGTTTTTCCGTCCTAATGGAATTTTTATTTACGAATTGTATGTCATTTGTGGTATTGATTAATTTTATGACTGGGTTGTCAGAATTTGTAATGCATCTTGCTGTAAATACTCCTTTTTGTATTTCTTGAGATTCAACGAAAAGTGGAGTCGTTGAGTGACCTAGGTCAAAAATTCGAAAAACTTCACACCTTGGTGGTATAATACACATATCGCTTTCTGTTCCGTGAAGGATTGGCATATTGACTATTTCATTGTTTACCCTGAATGAGATGCTATTATTGGAATAATTTATAACGCATTTGTTATATTTGAGAAAGTCTTTACCCAGTATACCATCTGATGGGATATTAAAATCGTCATTTACAACATGTAAATTATGTCCGATGGGAATATTTGAGAAATGTAAGTCTATGTTTATTTTACCTAAAGTAGAAACAGTATTTGATGTCACGCCAGTGATGTTAACTATATCGTCTGTATTGATGGGAATATTCTTATTGAGACTTGAAACTTTAATCAAAGAAATATCAGCTTGTGTATCTAGTAAAAAAGTGCATAATTTGTTAGATCCGGTTATATAAATTTCGACAAAGTCCGAGTAATTTAAATTCAAACAAAAAATATTTTTCGCATTTAATCGCTTATCTCTGCGTCGTCCCTCAGTGTTCGCTGCTGAGGGGCTTCCGCGTTTAAAGCGCGAACATTTGTGTTATTTCGGGTATTTGAATTTCCGCTGTTGTTGTTGGTTCTGTTTCCTGACCTATTTTGATTGTTGTTGTTATTACGCGAGTTGTTATTGCCTCGATTGTCGTTATTTTGCCGATAATTGTTGTTTTGTCTATTTTGGTTGTTGTTGTTATACCTACTGGTATTATTGTTGTACCTATTAAAGTTGTTATTGTTGTTGTTGTTGAACCTATTATAGTTATTGTTGTTGTATCTATTGAAATTACTATTGTTGTTGTATCTACTGAAATTATTGTTATTGTTATTACGGAAATTGTTGTGATTGGGAAATCTTGAGCGAAAAGCTAAAACTTGTCTTTCTGTCGCCTGATTGTTTTGTTCTACGATCATCTTTGCTACTACGTCTTTTGCATCAGTGAAGGAAGTCGATGCCAGAATTGCTTTCACTAGGTCAGAGCGCGTATTTAGTCTGCAAACATTAACAGATTGCTCGACTGCCATTTCGTGCGCTTTAGCCTTCGACATGCCTTCAATTATTAGAGATCGCTCTAAAGCATCAGCTAGTTCTTCTACATGTTTGGCAAAATCTGTTAAATTATTGTTGGAAACTCTGAGTGAAGCTATTTTCCCTGCAACTACCTTGGAATTGTCTGGTTTAATACGAATTCTTAGCGCGTCTTTAATGTCTTGCATTGACGTTATATTAGTCGGAATTGCTTCCCGTGCTTTTCCTTCAAGTTTCGATTTGACAAAAGATATAAGAATTGTCTCAAGGTTTGCTTCTGTTAGACTTTCTATTAATTCAATTTTGTCTAGGAAGGAATCTAATGCTAATGGGTCGCCATTGTAATTTTCTCTAATTATAGGTGCGCACATCGCAATAAAATTTTTCTTCTGTTCTGGGGTAGCCATTTCTATTGTTTGTGTATTGGAAAAATTTGAGGATTCTGTATGAGTTGTATGTCGGGATTCAAAACCAAGAAAATCTTCAGCTAATGAAATAGAACAGTTGGGGTTTACGGTATGAGTTGTGGATTCGCCAGTTGATTCAGCGTCTGAAAATTCTTCTTCTTCTATGTCAGAGCAAATGACGTCAGCTTTAATTAATTCAGAAAAATCTTTTGGTACTTTTACTCTGCACTTAATTTCCAAAAAACACTCGATAATTTGTTTTCTACAACGCGTTAAAGTTTCAATCACTGACTCAGGCTTAACTTCTTTACCGAATTGCGAATTTATATGTGATAAAATTTGATTGTATGTCCGGATTAAGTCGTCTTTGTATTCATCTAACTTTTCTTGCTTTGTTGTAATAGGTCGCCCAGTGTTTAAAATACGTTTAGTAACTTTTTTAAAATTTGACCGAAATTCTTTTAATTGTTTGTTGAAATCTGACATCTGATAAGTATCCAGTAATGAGTAAAAATTTTAAATTTGTATCTAAGAATTTAGAAAAAAATTAAGCAAAGGAGCAACTGGGTATAGGATGACCATTGGGTTGTGTACACCTACATACGTTTGTGTATTAGGGTGTATCGAAAATCTGCAAAACGAAATTTGGAAAAAGCTCAAGAGGTTGAAAATTTTAATTTAAATTGCTGGTATTAAACGGAGTTAAATTTTAAGTACATATGTATGTGTAAAATGATTTAAAATATTGATATGAAGAAATTGGTACAAACTGTACAATTTATGAATATGATTGAATATGGGAAAAATTAGACGAGTTATCAAATGGACGAAAAGCAAGTTGAAATGTGAAATATCAGGTATTATTACGGACGCACCGTTTCAAAGCAAAAAGAAATATATTTTTATGTACTGGTATACATAAGTAACGGACGCACCGTTTTATAGCAAAAAAAAAATCGTTGTTGTTTACCGTGACGGCCGCACCGTTGCACTACAAAAAGAATTATATTTTACGTGACGGCCGCACCGTTTCACTAGCAAAAGACAAATGTTTTATGTTTTTACGGACGCACCGCTTTCATCAAAAAAGAATTTATTTTAACGTGTCGGCCGCACCGTTCCACAAGCAAAATGTTTTTGTAATATAGAGAAAAAAATTGTATTATTTACTTCCTACAACGTCGTGTGCATATATACACATGTGCACCAATACATATGGCATGTAACTAATATGGGCGATCCACCCTAATGTGACGCTTTATCTATTTACGTTGAATCTATATACATACGCGACGAACAGAAATTTATATCATCAATATTAAGCTGGAGCTAAATTTGTTCAATCATGTTGATATTCCTGCTTGCATACGGCATCTACCTATAAATGTATGTATATCATCAGAGCTACTGTTCAGCCATATATCCATATGCATATATGTACATACACACGCGATTTTATAAAAATACTCTGTGAATTTAAATATACTCTTCATATATATGTATGTATATAAATTATTATTTTATATATATTATGTATCAATGTTTATATGTATGTGAAATTTAGTTACAATTTAAATTAAAAATCATTATGTATACATACATATGTATATACGTGTACAAGTTTGCTTTAACCAGATTGTATTCTAAGCTATTTACTTGTTTATGCCAAAATCACGTATGTACATATGTACTATGTATGTGACAATTTATTGCAAATACGTTAGGTTATTATTTAAATTTGAGAGAATTGCCAAAAATTCATATTTTTGTGCAAACATTAGTTAAGATTTTATGACGAAGAAGAAAAACTTATATGTACGTACATAAAAAAATCAACCTGCATACATAAGTATATATGTATTAATTCTATCTTAATCTCACCACACGCTTTCCGCTGTCGTCATCGCCGATGGTATGCTGCTCACGTCGCCACCTTGCTGCCGCTGTCGCCAATTTGATGTCGCTGTCACTAGTTCGCTGCCGCTGTTGCCAATTTTATGCCGCTGTCACTAATTTGCTGCCGCTATCGCTAATATTCTTGTATGTGTGTCGTTCTAGCTATTGGTTCCGTTTTGCATTTCTCTGCTTTGTTTGTTGTTGCAATATAATGGCATATTTATGAACCGTTGCAATTGTTATGGCTACATGTATTTTTGCCAAACCGGGCATTGTTTGTGGTTTCGTAGGTATTTATATTTGTCGAATATAATGTTAGCTAGCTGTGGCCTGTACCTGAGTGCGTGAATGCCGAATGCACCTTGCCGAACTTTTGCTGCGTGATTGCGGTTTTTGCCGAGTGCTGGCGTTTTTTTTTCGAGCGCTGCAAGGCAACTTTTTCACCCGTTATGCTATGCGATTACAACTTTTTATTGCGTTTATGGAAAGTACAGTCTATTACGATGATATAGTGATTATTTTACCCAGCATGCGATTTTGTTGGGGCTTATTCGATTCTAAGATATTGTCACATATATGTATGTATATACATTGTTCATACATATAATTTTTCTTCCCGCGTATAAATTTTTTGTTGCATTTGAATAATGATTTTTATAAATCTTGTACTTTTTTGTATGGATTTTTCGTTTGTTGAAAAAAATTGTTTTTTTTCTTTGTATGATTTTGAATATTTTTATATATTTTTTTGTAAGGGTTTTTTGTTTTGAAATTTTTTTTGTGTATTTTGGATATTTTTATATTTTTTTTGTATGGGTTTTTTGGTTTGAAATTTTTTTGTATTTTTTTTTTTTGGATATTTTTATATTTTTTTTGTATGATTTTTGTTAATAATTTTGATTATAATTCATTTTCCGTATGTATGATTTTTGATGTGCGCATATATTTTTATGTGCCACATCTAATTTTTAAAAATTTAATTTTTCATGCACTCTCCCAGGTGGCTTTCGTTTTTTTGTCGCCATAATGGCAGAGTTTTGGCCACTAGCCACGGTCGCCATGTGAAGCTTGGTTTTATTTTCCTGTCCCACTGTTTTACACTTTTCGCACTATCGTTTCTTTTCTTCTTAAATAAAAGTCTTTCAGTATCTTTTCTTTTTTTCAGTTTTAACACAATTCTTTTATTTAAATGTACTTTATATTTCTTATGTTTTTAGTTGCTTATAATTTTCTAGTAATTTTCTCTCAACCTCACTTTTAATTTTTTTGTTCATTAATTTCACTGCCGTTCAGTTTCAAGTTCGCGTTCTGATTGATTTTCACAATCGTCGGCCGGCTTCTTCATAGCCGTCCCAGCCTGTTTCCATTTTGTTTCAACACCTGTTGTCTGTTCACAATGGACAACAGGGTTGCCACAAATTGGAAACAGGTAGGGTGACGATTTTATTTTTACTACTATTTTGATTTTGATTTATTTTACCATTACACGCTTGTCAGCCATTTCGAGCCGATTCATAAATTGCACGAATTTCAATAAGTAAACAAAACAAAGAAAAACATGTGTTTTTGCATTTGACAGATCAGTACATAACAGTAAATTTTGTTGTTGCCCATTTACCACCACCATATATAATTCCAAAATGATGTAAATACAACAACAACGAAATGAGCCCGATAGAACCAGATAAGTTTCTGGTTTAATTTAAGACCCGATTTGTCGATTTGTTTCTTCCGCGCTGCCATTGTGTTTTGATGTATACCTCACTAACACATTCACACATTGTGTGAGAGCTGTTGTGCAACTGTTAAGTGTTTGTCTTAAAGCCCTCGTCAACATACAATCTGGATTGAGAGGAATTACATATGTGTGAGTGTCGGGTGATTGACGCAAATATGAACAATTTTTGATTTTCGTCGCCGCGAGCAGATAGCGAGCCGACAAGTACGTATAGCACGACTGCTGCCGATGTAATAAGTGAAACGCGGCAAGTTTTTCATAGGACTCGTCAACGCGTGGTTAGTCAACGACGCAATCCCGTATAACGTTTCAGCTGATCCGATCTATTCTACGGTGAGGCCTGTAGCACAGTAATTCAATGTCTTTTGATTTTTAACGCAACTCTCCTGAAAGCGGGCGGTCTACCATTTTTATTTCATTGGTTGCAAACTTGGTGGAGTTAATGATATATATAGAACCGCTGGATGCATAAAATTATACCCTGGTTTTTCGTGATTTTCTCCAAAAGGACCGACAAAAAAATTCAGTTGAATGTCTAGGATTTATTAAATTACCTTTCACAGAAATTAACTGTAGCGTAACCTTGACCTTATTAGGTGAATTATAAAAATTGTCTTCGTGGTGAGTTCCTGTTTTGTTTACAATTCACTGAACAACAGCTGATCCACAAGCTTGTTTTTTTCACACGCTTCTCCAGTTTAGGAAACAAATTCATAAGCAAATAGGACATAAGATCCTGCGAAAACAACAAGAAGAATCATGTCAGACGGAAGGCGCCGACGTTTTCGCAGGCCAAAGGTAAGTTTCTTAGCAAAGCGCTCAAAAGCTACACTGTCTAATTGACACCATCTTCCATCATTAGCAACCAGAAGACAAACGCCCTATAATTCTCGCAAAACGCAATGTGGACGAAGAGTCTGCCGGACGTCGTCATTATGACGCCGAAGTGCAACCAAAAATCTTACTTAAACCACGTCCCCTCGATAACAGCAACAGCAGAGAAGATGCTGAGGTGGCGGAGGCATTATCAGCTGGTACCTCTGCAGCAACGATGCCATTAAAGACAATAATAGTAACACGCAGTGAAATACCACAAAGTCCAGCTTTGAGTGGCATTAGTCCAATTATCACAAAAGACCAACAACAGCAACAGCAGGCGGCAGTTTTGAATGATACAGCGGCATCTAATGGACAACTAATAGAACCTTTGCCGCAAATGACACGTCCCAGCACAATTTTATCATCAACTGGCATAATAAATACAGCGGGTATACGCAAATTGCTCTTAAAAGGCAACACCGATTTCCTTGTGGTTGGAGTGATTGGCACACAAGGTGTTGGCAAGTCCACCATAATGAATTTGCTAGCCAATGATGAGGTCAATTATGATTACTACACAAATATATTTGTGGAGAAGGAAAGCTACTTTCCCACTAAATTGAAACCACACAAATGCTCGGCACGCTCGCGCACCGAATCCACACATATGTACATTACAGCCGATCGTCTGATATTGCTCGACAGCCCGCCGGTAATGTGTAATTCATATCGCAAGGATATGACCACAAATGAGCTGGATGACTTGCGTCAAATAATTAGCTTTCTCAGCGTTTGTCATTTGTTGATTGTGGTGCAAGATGATTATTTCAATATGAATTTTATACGTTTACTACAATTTGCCGAGCTAATGAAACCATCGCATGAGAATAAACCTTTCGTTAGTGACTATTTTCCGAATGTGTTGTTTGTGAAGAATCGCGCTAAACGGCAAGATTTTGTGCCAAGTCAAAGGGAACGCATGTCACGTATGCTGCGTGCGCTTTTCAAGGACTCACAGCTGCGCATCTACGTGGGTCAAACGGCGGAGCAGCAACAGCAAAAGCAAAGAAGAACGCGCACAGCCGCAGGTGACACCACAGAGCGGCAAGTGAATTTGCTTCTGATGCCCGAGATTGATGGTAATTTGAGGTTGAGTTATTTATTTAAAAAAGAAAAAGGAAATACCTACTATAATTTTCTTATCATTTCGCTACAGCAAATCACGGCACATCAACCTATCACAAACCGCTGCGCGAAATCATAGAAGATTTTCGTTCGCTTGTATTTATGACGCCGCGCAACGATATGTACGCGGGCGCTAACGAATTAACTGAAGCAATTTGGTTTGAGCTGCTCAGCAAAGTGACACAGGAGGCGCAACAATTCTTCAGTACTTACGAAGAGATACAGCGCAAACATTTGGAGGTAGGAAATATGCTGATTACGGGTGCTGTTCAAATTGGTATTGGTAGTGGCAGCGGTAGTAAGGATAACGTTGTTGATAATTGGCGTGACCAATAAAATGCATTAATAATAGTAATACACTGGAGCTTTTATAACTCTGACGAGTTTTATGGCCGAGCTTCTCTCCCAATTCACGGTGTGCTGCAATTGTTTTCCCTACTAATTGGGTGGACCAACAGTTTTATGCCGGCTCCGAATGGCGAATGCATTTTTTGTGAGAAGCTTTTTCATGGCAGAAATGCACTCGGAGGGTATACCGTCCACTGCCGAGAGGTGACCGATATTTCTAAAAACTCAACAATTGGATTTTAATTACTTAGAAAGTTTCTTTTTGATTTTTGTCCGAACTGGGGTTAGAACCCGAGATCTCCGGTATAGCAGGCGAGCATTTTCCCCACTGCACCAGAGCGGCCACAAAAATGCATCAACATACAAAAATCGACTTAATCTGATTTACTATTTTATTTATGATAAAACTTTTAACTAAATATTATATATGTACCAGAGATCAGCATGCGATACATTTTTGGTGATTTAGAGTATACTCATAAAAAATGCGGTGGGAGTATGACCGCCACTGCTATTTTGAAAAAGTGATCGCAATTGCGATTTGTGATTTTTTATTCACAGTGAAAAAATCACCGTTTGCGATATATCGCCACAACTAATTGCTGGAAGTAAAATGAAATCCCCCAAATCGCGTTGCTTTGCTTAACTATACAAGCAAACACGGCTCAGCTGAATACTTGGCTGGCCGAGTTTGCTAATTTACTTTTCGTTAGCAAAAGCAAAGCAAAAGCAAATGCAGCAAAAGTAGCTAAGCAATTTCAAACCCTGTGTACATATCTAAATATGTGGGTATGTATGTATGTATATATATTAGGGTGGTCCTTCAATTATCAAACTAGCGATTTTCTTCGGTTTCACCCCCTACATCGGTAACAGCGCAGTCGAAGATACCGCATATAACTTTTGGTCCCGATCGGAGACGATTAAGAAAGCTCTATGGAGATTCGAGAAATTAGATGAAGTTTTCTTTATATCTAACGCCCGAAATTGATAGTCCTGCACTAAAAGATATAAAATTTAAATTTTGGTCCCGTTCGCAGACGGCTAAGCGTTTTCGCACACGGGTCACATATGGTAATTTGAACTTTGATCCCTGTGCGAACACTTTAATCGTCTCCGAGCGGCATAAAAATTTACACGCATATATATGTTATCCTCGACTATATTAGCATCGACCGAGTGGGGGTGAGGTTGAAGAAATATGATATACAATTTGTATCCATATATTTATGTACCACCCTAATGTATAAATTTATGTCCGCAACACATTCACTTATACACCGTCTGCAGCAATGGCCTTCGTCGTTGCTCAAGCGGCTTATAGGCATGCTGATACACGCTCGCCAAACGCCAATGCTCCGGATAGCCACCCTCACCAGCGCCACCGCCAAAACTACGAAATGGCGGCACCAATGTATCAATATCATAATTTCGTTTAGCATAAGGATCGCGCTGCCGTGGCACAACCAATACGCGACTTGCATTATGCGCATCCATGCCGCAACCGCCGCCATGCGCACTAATAAAATGTCCAGCGGCATCATAACGCGGCACACCCACACGAAATGGTGGCGGCGGCGCAGCTGCGCGGCAGTGAGTGCGCGTTGGCGGCGCCGCGTTATGACAGCAGTGCGTCGTCGGCGGCTCTGGTGCCACTTTGTGACAAAGTCGTGAACGTGCGCGCCTAAAAAAGTTAGCCGCCGCCCCACCATTCGCTTTTGAGCGTCTACAGCCGCGTTCGGTGGGTGCGAGCGCGTCACAAGAAGCGGTAAGACCAGCGCAACCAACGCCGGCACTACCAAGATATTTCTGCCGTAGCGCACGATATCCCTCGTCGGCCAACATATTCGGCGATGATTGATATTGCTTTGATAAACGATTAGTGGGCATTGTTAGCGCGCAATCGCGCGTCATGCTGTGTGCGCGCACAGCTCGTGTCGGCGGCGACGCTATGCGTACATCATCTGTTGGTCCGCATAAGCAATCTACATCGCGATCAATTTTACGACCACCAAAATCTGTCTTACGGCGCATTATGTCCTTGTCGAAGAAATCCGTTTCGCCGAGCGTATTATTAAATACGCCAGCCGAGCGGCCAAGATCTGTGGTGGCTTCATCGCGTGGCGTTTTCACATAATTGAAAACAGCTGGCCCGGCAGTGTCATCAGAGCCATCTATATGTGGCGGTGGTTGTGGTTCATCGGCGGCATTTGCGGGCCTATAGTCCCAGCCTATAGCCAAATCCATTGCGGTAATCGGTTTGTCTGGCGGCGCGGAAGCACTCGAACGCGTCAAATCACCATTATATGGTTTCGGTACAACGCCACAAGTGCGCGGCCGAAATACCTTCATTTTCGTGCAATGCGTAGGTCCGGCATTGTGCGTTTTAATGCCGACGCCTGTGGCGAAGGGCGCAATATCCAATGCCAGACCGGGTTGCTCACCCGCCATCATTTGATGCTTACGAAATGCTGCATCCAACACGCAATCCGGCAAAGGCTGATGATCCAAATTGTCATGATGCATACGTTTGGCCAATTCGAAATTAGCGTATGCCGGTATAATGGGTGAGGGTGAGCGTTCATTTGGCTTGAGCGTAATGTTGCGTTGCGGCATATTTTGTTGCTGCTGCTCTGTTGTATTGTTATTATTATTGGCGGTGGTGGTGGTTGGTGGTAGAGGAGAATCGGGATTTTCATAACCAAATTTTTGTTTAAAATATTCCAAACTTGGAGCAGCGGTATCGGTTAGTCCAGCTGTTTGGGGCAATAGGGATGTGTGTGGCATCGGAGCCGTTTGCGTTGCTGGCGATACGGTCGAAACGGGTGGCACTGCTTCTCCTAGTTGCGTTGCTGAAGGTGGTGGTGGTGGTGGTGGCGTTGGCGCTATCGACGTGTGCCGCGACGAGATGCGCTCCAAAGGCAGCGGCAATGGACGCGTTAGCTCTACGTCCGGTTTATTGTACTTGCACAAATGATCGCCTAAATTAAGTTTATCCAACGGCAATTCCGATTCGATATTATTATCACGTTCGTATTTTTGTTGTAGCAATTTGGCGCGTGCAGAATGTTGCGCTTCGTAGGGCGTAAAATCTGCTGGTACGTATTCTAAATCGCGATACTTGAAGGAAAAAGGCAGTGGTAAATTATAGATTTAGTATTTAGTATAATTTTGTTGCAAAATTTAACAGATTTAAACCAAATATTTTTACAAAAAACATGCGCAATTACAAAATTAACGGTAAAAATGTCATGCTGGTTCAGCTTTGCTTTCTGGCATTGCCGCAATAGTTTTCTTTTCGGCAACAGCATCTGGTTTCTGATTCGCATGCTTTATCTTGCTGGCTATTTTCTGCTGTTATCATTAAATTGATTTGTGTTGAAATCATAAATTTAAAGAATGAATTAATTTATTAAAAATTGAACAAAAAGAAAAAACACAAAAAGAAAAGAAATTAAAAACCCGAACAACCGCGAAATAGTCTCCATTTAATTTCCATTTTCTTGCAACTTACCTTTTTGTCCACACGCTTAGCACAATGTTCAATGCCTTGTTCCGCTGGTGCAAAGATTCGTCTAACGGTTTCACATTTATCCTCACATTTTGGCGACTCATCTTTTTGCTCCCAACAACTACTCTTTTTTGGCTGTGGGAAATTGCGCCATTTATGCTTTTGTATCAGACAGTCATTGTATTCGTCGACGAATTTGCGTGTTATTTTACGCGGCAGCTCATAGGTGCTGCGGAAGTGACCCCAAGGGTTTTTGTCTTTGCTAACATGCAAAAACAACAGAAAAGTGGGGAGAAAGTGCTTAGTAATGTAAATTGACTGTTAAGTAGCTTCTCTCGTGGAAAAAGTCCTTTTTTTCACATACACTTACCGTTCAACTGTATCCAAAAAATGTCCGTTATTGTCGGCGATTATCTTCGTATGCCCCTTGTGTTGGCGCGGATGTGGTGGATACCACTTTGGTAATTCCCAATTACATAAACGCTTAGCCTTGTAGGCGTTTTCAAACTTTCGAAAAAATATAAAACAAATTATAAAAGTACATATTATAAAATAATAGCTCTGTTCAAAAACAAAAAATTGTTACGAAATTTGCCTAAAATGTGTCATTTTTGTATGGAGAACTGTAATTTTTTATGAAACAATTTTCCGTTATTGAACAGAGCTAATATGTGACTGCGCATAGAGAAAGGGACCTACGGGTAAAAAATCAATTTTTTTTGGGCATGGGATCCGTCAAATTTGTACCCTTAGGTCCCTTTCTCTATGCGCTGTCACATATAGAAAACATATACATATGTACAAAGGCGAAGAGGCGTATAAAATATGTACTTAAAAAACTGTCATATAATAAATACATACATATCTACATATGTACGTTTATACATATGTACATATGTACCTAAATATTTATGTATACATACATATTTATATTCAGCAAATTCAAGCCATACTGCTCCACTAATCCAAAGCGCAACCTGTTTTCATTTAACTGCAATATTTCATATCTAACAGTAATTCGTTAATTTATATCATTTTAAGCCATTAAATACCTTCGCATATAAAAATAATGATAAATTCACTATACATACATACATATGTATGTACATACATATGCATTGTTACAGTTGTTCAAACATTTGTTGGCAACACCCCCTTGAGCGCACAAAAAACAAACTAGGTATTCACTAAAAAATGATTTTCGCTAAAGTCATACATATGCTTTAAGTACATACACTCACTCCAGCAACTTTGCCGTACTTACGCTTTGAATTGACACAATTCACCTCACAACAAACACACCCTAGTAAATTGCATTGGAATTAGCTGAATGTTTGGTTGTTTGTTTGCTGCAGTCAGTAATCACACCCCTTACACAAATTGGCGTGAGTTTCAATTACATCGTGTAATTTTTATATGACATATGTATGCAGCGATTAAGGTATCTTTGCTTCTAATACCTTTATAATCCATGTTTACTTTTCTAAAAAACACGAAAAGCTTAAACATTTGTAAACATTTTTAGTTCGTTTATGTAGCAAGTGAAAAAGTGGGAAAGAGCTGAACTTAAATGCAAGTTAATCGGATGCTATTTATAACCATTAAATACATACATATGTACATTTGTAGACAAATGGACATATTCAATTTTTGTGGGCATTAAATTTTCTACAATTGTTTGCTATATACGAGACGCCGTCTTCACATTAATTGCAAGACAAATTCATACGAAAATTCATCGGAACCCGATGAGAGGGTTGGTTACCAGGCGATCCTAATAGGTATTAGTGTGTTTTACTTATTTTTTTGTTGCATTATTAAGGTATTTCTTTTTTTTCAACTTGAATGATGCCAGATCCTGGCATGAATAAAACTCGCATCGCCTTACAAATGGGCCTAGTGGGTATGTGATTGGCAAAAGAGCGAAAACGTTATTTATGTAGGTGTTACTTTTTGGTTGCTTTCCTTTCCGACAGGCTAGGAATACGATGTATTGTGGAACGATTTTCCCTCATACCTTGTCAAGTTTTTGTTCAAAAAAATAAAAATAGGTAAAAAAACTTTTTAAGTTAAACGGTTTTATGTTATACATACATTGCAATGTTTAAGATAAATGCACTAAAAACCAAAAAATAATAAAATAGATACAGTCGTGGGAATTATAAACATTTGCATAGACTAGACTAAAATAAAACCGGGGGGCACGTCAATTGTCTACAAATTATCGACTTAATGTGCGATAGAAGAATCGTTTAATTCGTCGTTAGGCAGTTGGCCCGCAGACGGTGAGGAAATTACTTACTATTTTCTTGCTCATGGAAGTTCCAATAGTTATACACTCCATGTTAATAAAAGAGATGTTTCAACTAGTTTATCGTTGGACATTCACACGAGGAATCGTTTCCCTGCTCGTAGTTTGTCTTTAATCGACAAAACATATGATAAAAGTACTACTCGCTCACCACTATGAAACCCTAAAACTCGCTTATAATCGAGCTTGCTAGCTTTTTTCCACATTCTAGCCCTACTTATCACACGTCCATCGTTGTCGGTTGAACAACTGCCTAATTATAGTGTAACATTACAAAACAAACATTTTAATCAACGATTGTAGACAATTGACGTGCCCCACGGTTTTATTTTAGTCTAGTCTATGCAAATGTTTATAATTCCCACGACTATCTATTTTATTATTTTTTGGTTTTTAGTACATTTATCTTAAACATTGCAATGTATGTATAACATAAAACCGTTTAACTTAAAAAGTTTTTTTTACTTATTTTTATTTTCTAGTTTTTAGTTTTTATTTCGCATTCTGTTTAATTCATTTAGTGCTTCATTATTGCAAGGTTTCTTGCCCGTTAGTTTATTGCAGTCCAACGCCTCTATACGTAGTCCCTGCAAATAGGATTTTCAGTTTTAATTACCCCGATCTCAGCTCCACCTAGCGGAATTTTTTTTAAGAAAATATTTCTTTTCAAGGTAGTAATACATGTTCCGAATTTCAGCCAAATCGGACCATAAATGCGATTTTTGTAAATATAGCGACCCACGCGCCACCTATCGGAAGTTTTTTTAGGAAAATATTTCCTTTCAAGGTAGTAATACATGTTCCGAATTTCAGCCAAATCGGACCATAAATGGGATTTTTGTAAATATAGCGACCCACGCGCCACCTAGCGGAATTTTTTTTTAAGAAAATATTTCTTTTCAAGGTAGTAATACGTGTTCCGAATTTCAGCCAAATCGGACCATAAATGCGATTTTTGTAAATATAGCGACCCACGCGCCACCTAGCGGAATTTTTTTATATATAAAAGTGGGTGTGGCCGTCAACCGATTTTGATAGTTTTTCGTCAAAACATTTGTCTAAGTAAGCAAATTACGCATACCAAATTTCATCGATATATCTTCAACGGTTTCTGAGTTATGACATATAAAACTTTCAATGTTTGACCCTTAATAAGTGGGCGTGGCACCGCCCATTTTCCAAAACTTCATCAAATTTCTTCATAGGGGCCTGAGCTCAATACGTGGGTAAAATTTTATCACTCTAGCTATATTAGTGGCTGAGATACCAAATTTCCGATTTTTTCTATATAGGAAAAGTGGGCGTGGTCATGGTCCGATTTCGCCCATTTTCAATACCAACCGTCCCAGTCTCGATACCAACTTGCATTTCAAATTTCATCAAAATATCTCAATTTTTACGCGAGTTAGAGTGCGTACGGACTGACGGACGGACGGACGGACGGACGGACATGGCTCAATCGATTTCTCTTTTCACCCTGATCATTTTGATATATATAAGTCCATATCTATCTCGATTATTTCATTATGTTACAATCCACCGTTATGAAATCAAAACTATTATACTCTGTGTACTAATACAGCTGAGTATAAAAACTACAATTCAACAACAAGCAAAATACTACAGCGGACGGAGCAAACAAGATTAGCAGCAACAGTTATGAACAGCAACTGCCTATAACAACAAAAATTATAGGGGAAAATTATGATATAAGATGGCTATAAGACAATTTTTCTTGGGGCCTAGTAAGATCTATCCACCAAAAGTAGCTCAGCCGTGGGAAAGTAAAATATTCACCTCCATCCTTTCTACAGAAATTCCGCCAAAACAAAATCAATTAACATATATATGCAAATGTGGACAAGTTGACACTTTTTGAAACGCCCTACCTACTATTGATTACATGAAAACTTACGCATTGGGAGTTAACGACAGTGGCCGTACTACCAACGGCCACTGACACTTGTCAACACCAACAATGATTGAACACCAACATAACACGCGCATTGTTGGTGGAGTGAATGTACATACATAGATGGCCGAGTTAAGTTGTAAATGGCATGAAACCACAAGCAACGGCACGTGCAAGAGCGAAAAAAAACGAAACCAACGATATTTTTTGAAAGTCGTTGGATGTGTATGTGCATACACATTTCACACACTATTATTGTAATTAAATTTGCACGGCAATTACACAGGGCCGTAGCTAGACTTAAATTTAAGGTAGGGCAGCGTTGGTATAAGGTAGGGCAGAAGTCAGTCTTGGCACTACCACCATTGAGCGGCGCCGCGCAGTTTTACCCGTGCTTAGTGGTGAATTCGAACGCTAGGTCAGTTTTGGCAATTGACATGTATGTGAATAGAAATATGGAAGATAGCGACCAACCGCCATACGCAAATAATCGAGAGACAAAATTCAAGCCGAAAATATTATAAAAAATTTAATGCAACAAAAAATTTAATTTTTTAAATTTTTAATTTAATTTCCTTCGATTATTCCATATGTAAGAGAGCTATGATCTTTAAATCTGGTATGTGGGTCGCCTGTAGGTATGCACGCAAGTCAAGGTGAGAAAAAAACTCTCGAAAATGATTAAGAGCCCGTGCACAATTGGCTTTGTCTGCTCCAACTTTGATAGAAAAAACCTTAAAGCAAATCGAAATTCCAGATGCTTGCTACAATCAGGGTGCCCAGATTATTAAAAAAAAAGCGCAAATTCAGAAGAAAAAAGCGCCCAAAATTCACAAAACACATAAAGTCGACATAACAAATCTTTTATTTTAGGAATGATAACAAAAATAAGGTGCAAAAATTGCCTTCGGCGCTATAAATAAAGTAAGATCCTCTAAAATTTCTTCGAAACCTATTTCATCTGAATCGCTTGTTTTTACAACATATTTTTGGATATCGGAAACGTTTTGCAGCAGAAACTATTAGCCTTCATAAAGCATTTTATTCGAACTATTGAATTTAGGCTTTCCAACGCCATCCTGTTTCGAATCTTTTTTTTTTTTTTTTTTTGAATTCATTACGGAAAAAATACGCTCAACAAGAGCATTTGAATGAGGCAATGATAATAATATAAAGGCTAATTAACTAATATTTCCAAACATTTTATTGCCAATGGCGGTTTTCACTCCGTAATCTTTTATAATTTAAACAAATATCTCGATCCGCGCTTAGCAGTCCCTATAAAATTTAAGCGCAGATGTATATGCGCTAAAATAAAAACACAGCTAATGTCGAAGTCCAAACAAGGAGACAAAAAGTTGAGCAACTCGCTGATTTTGGTCGTCTGTTTCCATCGATATACAAGTTTCGCTTCATTAAAATCGATAACAACACAAAGTGGTTGCCACATCACACTAAAAAATATATTCCACATTATATTTATGTAATTAGTTTTTCGAAGTCAAAATGTTACGAAAGCATTTTCCTTATAGTGAATGCGTTTGAAGAAAAAAATCCCACATCAAGAAAGCGCCCAAAAGCGCCTAATGCGCCTTTTCAAATATTAGAGCGCCCAAAGTCCAGGAAAAAGCGCCCAATTGGCGCTAAAGCGCCTAATCTGGTCACCCTGGCTACAATTAACACTTTGCCAATTTCCACTTCACTTCTTTGCTTTAATTTATAAATCTGATTTTTGGTAAAATATTTGGGCTTTGCTTTTTTCTGCTTATTCGAATGTTATTTTTTACTTTTCTCTGTTCACTTCTCACGAAATCGCTAAAATAAGTGTAGATATACAAACATACACACACACACAAGGGGAGATGTTTGGCAAAGTGTAACAAAGTTGAGACATGACTAACTTTATACTTTGCTTTACTCGCTTCACCTCAATCGTGAACATGTCCCTTTGAAAAGTACATGCTGAACGGAACTGTCAAAGCAAAACTCTGAAGCAAAGTGAGGTAGAAGTCAA
Organism: Urophora cardui; assembly: GCA_960531455.1. Taxonomy (NCBI): domain Eukaryota; kingdom Metazoa; phylum Arthropoda; class Insecta; order Diptera; family Tephritidae; genus Urophora; species Urophora cardui. Next base: position 12,081,409 of record OY482671.1, read on the forward strand.
TTGTGCACGGGCTCTAAACGATAACCATAGAAAATTTAGACACCTCATTTTTCCAACGAGTAAAATGTTTTAGATTAGCACACAGCCTTAGAAATCAATTCCGCGATTTTGGTGTTGTTCGCTCACAGTGAGATTAGTTTTTGTCAGAAAACTGCCGGAATGAACCATTCCTTTAACCAAACTACAAAAATTCGATGGTCTTATTTAATTATATCTGTGATACAGGGTGGATTCTCCATATCATACATTGCAACCGCAATAATTTTTTTATCTCAAACAAACAAAAAATTTAATTATAATAATTGATCTCACTTGTTGGCCTTTTTAAGGTAGGGCATTCTAATTTTAAGGTAGGGCATTGCCCCACAATGCCCCCCCCTAGCTACGGGCCTGCAATTACATCGACTTAGCCAATAGCAACAACAATATGAAAATTATCTAACACGTGCAGAGAGCAAATGTGATGATGGAGTACTATATGTAGTTTGCTAGGCTGGATTGTTGCAAGGCGTTAATCTGCGTGAAATTGTTCAATGAGGATTCATGTCTTTTGTGCTGCTGCACAGAAGATGATAATTTGTTTGATATCTCAATTTTATTTGGCACTTTTAAAGTATGCCTACATATGTACATATTTCTATAGAAGTAGATAGATATCTATTATTATTGGTTCAAGTGTGAAACACACAAATTGATTTTAAACTCAATTAGCGAATTCGATGCGAAATAAAATGAAAGGATGCGGTAGAGGCAAATCAGTTTTTTAGTGGATGAGTTACATACAAACAACATATGTACATATGCATTTATGCACAACCCAAAGCAATGGCAGCATTTGTGTGAGAGGCGCTGAAAAATTCAAAGGAACAGTGGTGAAATTGTAATTCGAATAAAAATCAAAAGTGGGATAATTTTCGTTATTTTTGGGTGATTCGGTCTTGGATGCTTAAATCGAGGATATTTTTAATCGTTTTGTAATCGCTGGGGCTCTGAGAATATGCAACACTACGAGACAGTTTCGTGGTTATACTTGATCATGCATACTCGTATACAAATATTGCAAGTAAATTTATATAACGATTCTCCACAGTACACAGTGGGCGATTCGCCTTCGCTAGCGACGTAAAACGAATAACAGCATTGCCTAAGTTGACTCACGCCTATCTTAGACCACTTTTTACCACTTCAAATTAATTTTTTAAACCACTGTTCACTGTGCCCACGCACTAACCATTACGAGGGTAAATGCATAGCGATGATTTTTATACCCACACCCGAGGGTGTCATTTATCACGTTTTATGCGTGGATTATGTAGTCAAGAAGCTACAAGCATAATACTGGTTGTATTGTATTGTAAGTTTGCAACAATGACAAAATACAGAAGGGTGTCCCACCCCTCAACTACAGTACTACAGCCCAAACAAGAATTAAAAAATTGTTGGAGTGCACAAAAGGCTAACCAAGTGTTCGAGGCTGGAGGGGGAAATATGTAGTTATGTGCGCAAATATGTATGTACATATAGGTAGGCTGGTAAATTTGTAACTGTTTGGACAAGTGGACAAGCACATCAGAATTATCTAGTTACACGGGTCAAAGTTCTTTTAAACAGTTTCGCAATAAGTAAATGGCTAGCGTAGAACTAAACTGGTCTATCTAACAAAATACAAAAGTGGAGAAAACAGATGAAACGCGTTTTAATGCGGTGTGCGATTGTTGATGTATGTTAAGTGAATATTGTAAATTATTATGTTAGCTTAATAGTTAACTTAACATTCTGCATTAAAAAAAAAATTATTATAGAAACGTTTTTTATATAATATTTGTTTGTAACAAGAAAACTTGTTACATAGACCACTTTAGAATTTTTACTTTTAAGGAAGTTTGAACTACAAATTGGAAATTATATGAACAAAACAACAAAAAATATGTGAAAGGAAGTACTTTAATTACAAAAATAACATACACATGTTCGTAAATGATCACCTCTGCATTAAAAGTAACAGTAACCTAGTTTTATCCACGGCGGGCTGGTAGAAAATCTTCTAGATTGTTTTCTGTTTCATCTCTGCGGCTTACATGTGGAGAGACAGGTAAAAGGGGTGATGAATCGGTGGTACAAATTTCAACATTTTTTTTATGTCCTGCATTTTTTTGAATTTCAAAACGCGTATGTCGCTGCCCTGATCTGGTGTAAAATTCTGCAAGAACTCTATGAAATCATGTATGTTCACGCTAGATTTCTTTATATCGACGGATTTATGTTTCAAAATAATCATCATTAAACTGCATCACAGATTCACCCTTGACAAATTTTGCCTTTCGCATTTGGGAAACTATACTCGTCTGCTATACTCTGGTAGTCCCTGAACATTGGCCGTAATTCGTCAAATTACATAAATTTCCCCACCATATTATTAAAATCAAAAGGAGCACGCTTTCTACAATTTTTAACCAATTCCATCCACTCATCTGGTGTAAGATCATACTGGTCTATGGTAGTCTATGCTAGTTGGACCACTTGAAATGACAAAAGAACGTGAATTCTAAAGTGACATTTTTAGCGTTTGGACACTTTGGTGCAGAAATAAGACCTACATCAATTTTGCACGGATAAATTTATGATTTTCAAGTTCAAAAATGTACATAACTCGATTTCTGAAAAAATGTTAGATAGGCCAGTTTAGTTCTACGCTAGCCAAATATTCTCTTGCTCGCTGTCTACTCCAACAAATTTCACGCCAATCTGCACAAAACACATTTTTTTGTTTGATTTTTTTTACCTTTTTTATTGTTTTTCCTTTTCTTTTTGGAAAAATTGCACACACCCATACTTTTGCACTTTTATTATTTTTCTGCTCAATAGGCTGATTACAAAAATAAAACAGATGTCCAATCAATTGTAAGTAAATTAGTGTAATCTTCAATCAATTAAATGTCCCCGCCGCCAATAGCAACTATCGATATCAAGCGTGTCACTGCACAGCACATTTGCGAAATTGGCTTCGTTTAACCGTACGTACGGCAACCGTTTCTAACGGAAGTTTGAATTTGCACTGAATTTTTGCACATTCTACAGTGTGTTTATTGATTAACTGTGTTGTTTAAGGTGGCACTAAGGGGAAATTGCAGGAAGTCATTAATACTAAAGTATTTCATGAATCCAAGTTATGAATAGAAGTTTGTTTATGTTAAATGTGAGATACATACCTATACAGGTACTTATGTACAGCTGTGTTCAAAATAATAATAGTGCTATGAAATCAATGGGCAACTTTCTCATAAAAAGTTTATTTTAATTTCTTTTTGGTTAAAACTGGGTTCAAAAGTAGCATGGAGATTCATTTCACGCGTCACAAAAGTTTTACGGTGTTAAGTTGCAAGATAACCGATTTATAAAGACAAAGGTAAAATAACTGAAAAATTCCTTGTTCAAAAAAATAATAGTATTTTTATTCTAGTTTAGATAAATATTTAAAAAAGGTCAAATCAAAAAATTTAGAATATGCAAAATAAAGTAGCGTTTAATATTAGTTCGTGAAACCATCATTGTCTAAAAACACCTTACAGCGACGCGGCATAAAATCGACTAATCCTTCACAGCGTTTCTTGGGTATTTTTTCTCAACAATTCTTTCCTACTTCCCAAAGTTCACGATTATTGGCTGGTTTCCCATTTCTTCATGTCGGCCCACAAGTTTTCTATAGCATTGAGTTCGGTTTATTGTGCAGGACAGGACATTACCTCAATTCCTTTGAACTCCTTGCCTAGCCTACTCGTATGTTTTGGGTCATTATGCTGATGGAAGGAACATTCCAAAGAAATTTTGTATTCTGCATAAGGCAGCAGAGTGTTCTGCAAAATACCCACATAGGCACGTTGATCCATGGTGGTGTCAATACGATATATGTGCCCAATACCATAAAAAATAAAACATGCTCAAACTGATATTTTCAGCCCACTATGTTTAACCTTTTTGGTTGTGTATCTAGGCTTGTATTCAGTATTCGGTGGACGACCGACATACTGTTGAGAACCTGTGCCTCGAAAACAGGAGGGACGAAAGCAAGAAATCAGCTAAACGTTGTGGGTCGAAAATATTAGTTTGAGTGTGTTTTACTTTTTATGGTGTTGGGCCCATACATCGTATTGACCCACCATGGACCAACGTGCCTGCGTGGGTATTTTGGAGAACACTATGCTGCCTTATGCGGAATACAAAATTTCTCTGGAATGAAACTTCCAGCAGAATTATCGCTCAAAACATACGAGTCGGCTAGGCAAGGAGTTCAAAGGAATTGAGGTAATGTTCTGTCCTGCACAATCAACCGAACTCAATGCTATAGAAAACTTGTGGGGCGACATAAAGAAATGGGAAACCAGCCAATAATCGTGAACTTTGGGAAGTAGGAAAGAATTGTTGAGAAAAAATACCCTAGAAACGCTGTAAAGGATTTGTCGATTTTATGCCGCGTCGCTGTAAGGTGTTTTTAGACAATGATGGTTTCACGAACTAATAATAAACACTACATTACTTTGTATATTCTAAATTTTTTGATTTTACCTTTTTTTTAAATATTTATCTAAACTAGAATAAAAATACTATTATTTTTTTGAACAAGGAATTTTTGAGTTGTTTTACCTTTGTCTTTCTTGATCGGTTATCTTGCAACATAACACCGTAAAACTCTTGTGATACCTGAAATGAATGTCTATGCAACTTTTGTACTAAATTTTAACCAAAAAGAAGTTAAAATAAACTTTTTATGAGTAATTGATTGATTGATTTCATAGCACTATTATTATTTTGAACACAACTGTACATATGTATGTAGGTGGGTGTTTATGGCAAACTTTTAGTGTTGTTAAGGGAAATCGTTACTATGTACTTTTTATTTATTTATTTACTGTTTTTTAATTGTTGGGGTAAGTGGAAAAAAATTCAACAACTATTTACAGCGAAGGTTGAGTGTATAGCTATTTCACGAAAAACCATTTTCTGTTTTTTATTATGCTTAAATAAGTACTTACTAACATCAAAACAGGGACCATCGACATGCACTAACATGAAGAGCATATAGGTAAAGGCTTAGTGAAGAAAAACAGATAAAATACAAAATACAATAATACAAAAAGTTAAATCAAATAATGTAAAGAAAATGAATGGAAATTTAATTAATTTTAGTTATTTAAAATAAATAAATGTGAGATAAAACGAATATAAAATAGATAAATGTAAAGGTTCTGCCTCTTCCTAAACGTCTCTACACCTCTTATTATTATAAGAAAAGGTACCACTCAAATCACTTCGTGTCAAAATTTACACAAGCTTTGAATGAATGTAACTCTTTGCTTCCTGTCCACTATGATTCCTCAGAATTGGCAGCTGCAGCGCGAGAGCTTTATAATCCCTAGTAAACATTGGGTCATATTAATAAAAGCCCAGCATTTGCTTTTGCTTATGCCTATATGACACTACATTTTTTTCTTGGTTTTTTTGGTTTGGAAAACCCACCGAAAGTCAAAATACAAAAACAATTCTTCTGTAGGTTGAAAAGAGACAAATACTCCCTCAAAAACAATTTGATTGACATGAAACTTCAAACTAAAGGAAAATAATATTTATTTCAAAAATTAATTTTATTAGAAATTTGAATTTAAATTACAGAAATAAAAAAGTTACGAAACTCAAAGGGCAGAATAGCTGTGTATTCCATGTTATAAAGGGAAGCCAGTACGCAATATAATTTTTCTTCCGGACTTCTTCTTTAACCTTACGGCCATAGCAGAAGCTTACAAGAGGAAAATATAAAATTTGTATTTCCATATATTTTTTATTTTAAATATAATTTATTTTCTAGTTGTCAAATTGAAACAATTGTCAGAAAAAATGACCGAATGCCAAAAAAACCTACCGAAATACAAGCTGGCTCGTTGGTTTTTAGCCGCCTAGATAGTATTTTGTTTGGTTTTTTTTTCAATATAGCTTGCTCGCTTGCACCAACGCAAAACTGTATTTGACCATCTCCTTCACACAAAAAACCAGGTAGAATACCAGAAAAAAATGTAGTGTCATATGGGCTTTAAGATTTCAGACCTTTTACTCAAATTTTGAAATTTGGTTCATACAAATTAATGTCAAATTTTTAAAATCTTGAGTAAAAGCATTTGCTTGGTTTTTATTAATACGGCCAATTACACTGGATCACAAAATGAAATTTGTTGTCTGTACTTTGGACGTGACTATCCTATCTATATGTAAAATCGGTCGCTGATTCCGAAAATCGGGTTCATTTTTAATTCTATGGGAATGTTTTTGAGATATCGGCAATTTACCGTTATTTGGCCAATGGCTCCGCTTAATCCTGAATGTCTCTTTAACGCAGTGAGCTATCTTCCCTGAAGTAACACCAAACGAAAGAAAATTAAATTTCCTTTTCATGGCTCCTATAACATTTTTCTCTATCTGTTATAGTTTCTGAAATATTGACGATTAAATTTGAATTTTTTCGATTTTTTACGATTTTTTGAAGAAAAAATTGACTTTGTCAGACAATATCTTTAAAACCAATGTCTTCACTTTCGGTTTTACTCCTTTACGTGAAGCTCCATTCTATTGGGAAAAAAATAAGCTATCAACGAAGAAAATCCATGCTAAAATGGAAAAGTTATAGACGATCAAGTAAATACAGGCTCGTCGCGCAATGCCTCTGCACGGGTATATTCTATGCATGTTATACCCGTAAATGGGCTTGTATCTACTGCGCTGCCAATGTGCTGCTACTGCAGATGTGTAGGTATTGGTACAACATGCATAGAATATATCCGTCCAGAGGCATTGCGCGACTTGGCTGTATTTACTTGATCGCCTATAACTTTTCCATTTTACCATGGATTTTCTTCGTTGATAGCTTATTTTTTTGGTAATGCCACGGAGCTTCACACAAAGGAGTAAAATCGAAGGTGAAAACATTGGTTTTAAAGATATTGCCTGACAAAGTCAATTTTTTCTTCAAAAAATCGTAAAAAATCGAAAAAATTCAATTTTAATCGTCAATATTTCAGAAACTATAAGAGTTAGAGAAAAATGTTATAGAAGCCATGAAAAGAAAATTTAATTTTCTTTCGTTTGGTGTTACTTCAAGGAAGATAGCTCACTGCGTTAAATTCAGGATTAAGTGGAGCCATTGGCCAAATAACGGTAAATTGCCGATATCTCAAAAACCTTCCCATAGAATTAAAAATGAACCCGATTTTCGGAATCAGCGACCGATTTTACATATAGATAGGATGGTCGCGTTCAGAGTATTTTTTGGCTGTAGAGCAGTGTTATCAATTCCGTTTTTTTTTAATTTTTTTTTTAAAGTAGAAAAAAAATGTGAGCATGGCTGTTTTGACTCAAGAGACGCCCAAACCTTCGGTTCTAGTCCAGCTCTCCGTCATTTCCAATATATTTTGTATGTATAATATCGCAAAGCATAAAAATAGAGGAAGAAACTACATAGTTTAAAAATTAAAAAAAAAAAATATTTATACTGTAGATATTTTTCTGCAACCCTGTATATAACATCTATATACGGCTATTTATAGAACTGTCAGTTAGCCTACTTTTGTCAACAAATCTATATTAACATAATCAAAATATGTATTACTACATAGTACTGTAGCGATAAGACTGGGGAGCAGGGAGCTTTTTTCTAAAGAACTGAGGTACTATTTTTCGTGCAAACAGGCTGACAGACCGCCCTTCCGAATGTAATTTAATTGGCTTGCACGAAGTTATTAATGGCGTTTTCCATTCTGGCAAAAATGCATTTTTATCGGGCTGTCAAATTTTTTTGTTCTATTCCACATATGTAGATTCCACACAGTTTTTCAGGGTTGATTGGGGAAAATTTTCCAACCGTCTACCACGCGTTGGAAAAAAAGAGTTACTGGGAGTTGTAGAGGAGATCCTCCTGATTCTAAATGTAAAAGTCCTGGCTTCCGGAGATGTATAGTTTTTAAATAATTTGTAGTTAAAGTTGCAAAAAAAGTCAAATTTAACCTCACTTTTCTCTGCGAAACAACGAAATAGAAACACCGGTGTTGCCACACGCAGTCGACTATTTCATAAGGCCGTCGTCACAGTGGGAAACGAGTTGGGGCGTATTGAATTTTTCTGCGTTGGCGGCCTTCGGCCGCGCTTATAAAAAATAACCCTGGGCTACGCCATCCGTCCGGACGTGTGCACCAACCGTGGCTACCGCCACGGTGATGTCCTTCTGCGTAGTACACCCTTCAGCGTAGGCGGCCTTCGCCTTTATTTAATAATTTCATTGGCTCCGAATCGCGCACTGTGTATGCGACCTTATTATGTGACTTACCTTTTGGTAGGTGTGGCAGCACCATTATATGTTGGTGGCCATTATTATTATTGAAAAGGTACAAAAGCAGTTGGTCGAACAATTAAAATGTAAAATTCGGCAAATAAAATTAATTAAAAGTGTGTGAAAGTGGTGTGAACAGCTTAATAAAGCTACGTGTGAAAATATAGTAAGGATGTGTTTAATTTAGAAATTGGTGATAATGGTGTTAGTTTATTTAACAACAATTTGCTATTAATATTAGTAAAATATTTATAAAAGTAATAAATTTAAATAAAGAAAAGTCTCGCCTAACATCCCCTGAAAGATTCGTTGAAAAACATTAATAGTTTTGGAGATATAGCTTTTGGTAGACAGAAGGAAATGTGAGCCGTTGATTGTACTATTGCCAAAAATGTCGAACTCTTCCCGACCACAGGGCAGCGTTTTCTGTCCTTAATATAACCAAGGGGTGCATTATTTTTGTTTTATACATATGTACATGAAAAATTCAACATTTTCTTAGGGCACAGGGCACATTGTTAATAATGTTGCCTTGTAATAATGCAACATTTTCGTTCAGAATCGAAAACGCTATAAGCCCCAAATTAATGGCGCTTCAATCACTTCACAACCTTTTCCAGCGCATTACATGTACATATATTCAACTCAAAAAATATCGCTTCATCTAAGTTTTTTCGAAATCCTTTTAATATTTTCCAAAACAAAAAAAAAATACCTGATTAGCACTAAAATTATACGCCATTATACGAGGCTCTTTTGCACACCCACAAAAATGTGACTAAAATTAAATTTATTCACTAAAACTTTGTTTTGCTTATATTAAAATGAAAATGTTTTTATTGAAATTAAAATTTTCAATGTCAATCCAAACTTTTTTATTTTGTTTATTTATTAATTTCGTTTTTTGTTTTGAATGAAAATCTCACTTTATTCTAGAGTTGCTAACAAATAAAATTTCTTTACACTAACCCGGAATTTTCTTACAAGTACAGAAATTTCCATTAAATGAAAAATAAACACAACCTCTAGAAATACCAGGACAACCAAGATGAGGTATGAGTAAAAATTTAAAGTTGCCATGGCTTAAAGTGTTTGCTGAAACGCATGAACCAACGGGAAGTTGGTGGACAAAGCGTAGTACTAAGTTCGAGTTTCACGTGAAATTGCTGTTAAAATCCATACAAAAAAACCGGTTGTGAAACATGTGTGAAATTTCACAGATATTTCACGACAAAGTTGTACTGAAAACGTGAAAACGTTGCGCAACATGCTAGCAACATCATGCCAGCAACATTTTTTCACGCCAATTTAAATAGAATTACTCAACATATTTTTATATCTTCTATGATATTAAAAATTAGAAACGCATTTTAAAGGCATGTATGTACATATGTAGGTATGTATTCTCTGTGCAGGCTGCAATAATGTTTCGCAAATTGACTTGTACATGTTGCTGCATGCGTCTCAACAAAGCCGACCGTATGTTTCACCTCGTGAATTTGTGGTGTTTTTGTAATAATATGTACCTACAACCCGGCGAATTGTTTCTCCAAACTTACCATGCAAAATTTTGCCTACAGGTCAATAGTGTTACGAAGATGAAAAAGAAAAACAACAACATTTACAATAAAAATGGTTACAAACAACAACAAGCAAATAACAGCAGTAGTTAGCATCTAGTTAACCATTATTATTGTAACAGTATAAGCGCCAAATGTCCTTCTACACCTTCCCCAACTAACCATACTGCTCCAATTCCACCCAACTGGCGAAAAGCTCCTATCTATAGGCATTTTTTTCATGTATGGATACATATTTTCATGGCAGACAAGTCGCAGGTGGCTGAATGCGAAATATGTAAGAGCTAAAAACAAATTGCCGCAAACAGCAGCTGAGACTTTCGACAAAATATTACATGCATTGCAGGGCCGTGCGCACGGGGAGGGTTTTGGGGGTTAAAAACCCCCCATGACCAAATCTAAGTTGCAATGATTTTGCAAAAATTTTCAAAATACAGTTTATAAATTTTGCATTGAATTTTGACTCATAATTTTTGACAATATTAGTTACAATAATTTTACGGAAGAAGAATTGGTAAAAGTTGCAAAAAATAAGGTTGGCCAATACATAAGTTCGGCACTTTGAATTGCACTTGGAGCTTTCCGAAATTACAAAGTTGTGTAGCATATGTTCGTTTGGCATTTTTAAAAAAATTGTACTGATAACAAAAAATGTTCATTTTGTGAAAACAGTGAGTTTCAATTAACAAGTACTGTAAACAGTATACTATTCAGGACCTGGTTAAATAGGTTTTGATGAATCATAATGAGTTTCAGAAAAGTTAGAGAACATTTAAATTTATGGTGTATGGGTCTGGATATCTGTTTCAGCAAATATGTTTATCTTAGCGAAAAATGTATGCGAATGCAAACCAAAATTAAAAACCCCCCCAAGGCTAATTCCTGCGCACGGCCCTGATGCATTGGTACATATGTACATATATTTATTTTATTTGAACTTACCATTGTCATGAATGTAGTAAAACGGTTAATTTAACGTACATACATACATACATAGATATAGGTAGTATTATTTATTACGAAACTCTTCGATGTTTTTACTAAAATATATCAATTTCAAATAAAAAATGATGTATCACATTTCAGCTTAAATTATTTTAAAGAAAAAATTAAGAATAAATATCAAAAAATTAAATTATTATATCTAAAATACATAGTTACATACATAAATATACATTATGGCGTCTCCAGCACATGATTCAAATACGCTATATAGCATATAGCCAATTTCAATATCTCAATTTTCGACAACTTCTTATCCGGCGGCAAAGTGGGCAACAACTTACGCAACTCTGCAAAACTCACATTGAACGCCTCCACGCGTATACGTTCGCGTGTTGCATGTGCTGTACGATATTTTAAGGTTGCACGTCGCCGCCGTCGACGTTCCTCACGCGACAAACCCACCAATTCGGCAGGATCTAAGTGGGCAATGGGCGTTGTACGGCGTCGAGGCGCCGGTGTAGGTGGCGGTGGTGGCGATGATGCTTGTGGCATTGTTTCACAAGCCATACGCGCTTGAAAACGTCGATCAATATCCAAGACGTAATCATGACTTTCAGCGCCGCTGCCATGCAAATCATGCAAATAATAACGTCCCAATGAGATGCTTTGTGCGGGCACAACGTGTGTCATGTCGTATACCATTTTGTTGTCGAGTACTGTGAAATAGAAAAAAAAGAAGAAAGGACTTTTTTAATTTTCATTTAAAATAAAATGTATGCATTTATGCATACATATGTATGTATTTGAAAATCATTTTCTTCTTGTAAATTTCTCATCTTTCACGCCCCTTTAATTTCTGGTTAACCCACCACATGCGTCTAAACGGCCGCGAAACGTGCCGTGGGCGCATAGAATATAATATTTATGTGGCTCTGCATGTGCCAACCTGCAAATATTTTTGCCGGAAAGGGTTTATTGCTTATCCCCTTGCAAAGTACTATTTGCAATCTCATATTTATTTGTTTACATGGTACTATTTGCTTTGTTTGTACGCGCCTTATGGAGTGTGTCAATATGCCACCCCTTTCTTTGATATTTTTTTGTTTTCTCCTCGTTTAAGTATTTGCTTTCCAACTAACCACACATTATATTTGTTATTGTTATTATATATTTTTCCGAAATTTTATTATTATCGGCACATATTTTCACACCTAGTCAAATAAAGGCTGAATGGCATGAGGAGTTTTGGGGTGAGTAGGTATGGTGAGTTGCTTTAATACGTTGCAACTTGGGGCAAGCGTGTGTTTATTGCGTTTGCTAAACACGTTTCTCAATTTGCAATAAAAATTTAATATTTATTATTAAATTGAGTTGGTATTTCGATTTTATTTTTTTTAACGAGATATCAGAAGTGTACATGTTTTACATAGCGCGGTGCAGGGGCGAACGCAGGGGGGGGTTTTGGGGTGTTAAACCCCCCCAAAATTTGACAACACCATAAAAAAAATAATTTTATAAAAGATGGTATATGCACAAATATTTGTGTAAAAACATGTTGCAAAATCTATGAATATTCGTGGATGTACATTGCCAATGTTTGTCAACAACTACTGATTATGTTCATAAACAAGCAGTGTAAAGACATTTCCCTAAAAGTATGCTGTGGATATTAGCTAAGGTTTGTTATACTCAGCTGTACTAGTTCACAGAGTAATATAGTTTTAATCACATAACGCTGGATTGTAACAGAATGAAATAATAGAGATAGATATAGACTTACATATATCAAAATGGTCATAGTGAAAAGAGAAACCGATTGAGCCATGTCCGTCCGTCCGTCCGTCTGTAAACACTCTTACTTGATGAAATTTGGAATGCAAGTTGGTATCGAGACTGGGACGGTTGGTATTGAAAATGGGCGAAATCGGACCATGACCACGCCCACTTTTCCTATATAGAAAAAATCAGAAATTTGGTATCTCAGCTACTAATATATATAGCTAGAGTGATAAAATTTTACCCACGTATTAAGCTCAGGCCCCTATGAAGAAATTTGATAAATTTTGGAAAATGGGCGGTGCCACGCCCACTTGTTAAGGGGCAAACATTGAAAGGTTTATAAGCCATAACTCAGAAACCGTAGCTGATATATCGATTAAATTTGGTAGGCGTAATTTACTTACTTAGGAAAATGTTTGCCAAAATCGGTTGACGGCCACGCACAAATTTATGTATGGGAACTATTAAGGGGCCTAATAAAAACATTTTAAGCGATATCTTTGTCTAATATAAAGATATGTCATTGAAATTTTGTGTCATGAGTCCAACTATAGACATAAAACAAAAATAGAAAAAGTTTGGAAAATGGGCGTGGCACCGCCTCTTTTCAGGCAAAGGAATCTACGAGATTTCGGAGCCCATAACTCGACAAGTAATTGAGATATTATGACGAAACTTGGTTTATACACTTTTATAACTTGTGTTAATAGACACGCAAAAATTTATTGAAATCGGTTTATGACCACGCCTACTTTTTAACAAAGATATTTCTGGAACACGCTTTGGGAATTCGTGGCGTGGCATCTTTGTAACTTGAAGTCATAAAGGAATGAAATTTTGCACAAAGAATAATATTCATATGCTTGGATGACTTATAAAAATTTTGAAAATGGGCGTGGCTGCGCCCACTTTGTGCGGCACTCGATTCATATAAAATACACCCTAATCGAACAAACAATGAAAGCATACAGCTGAGTATCTAATGTTCGATTCCACTCGAACTTAGGCTTCCTTACTTGTTTGTTTTAGTCTAAATAAAGAAAAAATGCAATGAATTGAGATTTAGAAGGTGCCTTTGTTTAATGTGTGCATACGTTGGTCCACTCCCCAAACAAATTTAAGTAAAAAATGTCTGGACGAGTTTTAAGTATTTTTTTTAATTTTCCCTTGGATATTGAAAATCCCCCCCAAAATATTTTTCTGTGTGCGCCACTGGCGCGGTGTGATAATAGGTATGTACCTAATATGTATGTCACTGCGGCACATAAGAAATATTGTACACGGAGGTAGCAGAGGTTTTTGAATTGTTTTAATATGATCTACGGACGAAATAAATACATCAATACTGTGTATACCTTTTATGAACATACAAATGTATTTTACACAATTTTGGTCCAAAATATTACGTTTGTATATTAAACATCATCATTCTAGAAAATTCGTATGTAAACAACATGAAAATTTGACTTTATATGGGAGGTATCATTACCCTTTTTTCGATATAGACAATTTTTACACATTTGGTATACATATACATATGTATGTACTTATTTCCTATACCTCTATACCAATTTCAAAGCTTAAGCAACAAATAATTTAAAAAATTAATACCAAGAAATTCAGGTGGGTGTGGGGGCATTGGCCAGCTGAGCTCGGAACAATTTTTTTTTTAATTTTTGTATGGTTAGGTTTTTGAGATAACGGTAATTTTGTGTTTTTTTTATTATAACTTTATTCAAAAATAATTTTCGCGGAAGTCGCAAATGTGATAATCACAAGCAGTACCTCGTTCGAAAGACAACTACTTTTGGCCATAAAATATAATTTTTCTTTAACCAATCAAGAAAACCGAATAATTCATTGCGGACTAATACATAATGAATTTGTATGATTTTTGGCGTATTGGTATAAGCCGTGGATCTTACGTCTACTTCCTGGAATGGCTTTGCACTCGAAGAGTACCTATTATGTACATATATACATATATGTATGTATGTATGTATGTACATTAGGGTGGTCCTTAAAAAACAAATCATTTTTTTTAGTCTCACCCCCTAAATCGGTCAAAGATACCACATATAAATTTTGGACCCGATCGGAGATCGATAAAAGGTGTCGCACAGGGTCAAAGTCCAGATTACCATATGAAGACTCAAAAATTTTTTTTTAATCTAATACCCAAAATCGATACTGCTGTACTCAAAAATACCGAATATAAATTTTGGACCCGATCGGAGACGGTTAAGGGGTGTCGCAAAAGTTTAGATAACCATATGGGATCCCTGTGCGACACCCCTTAACCATCTCCGATCAGAACCAAAATTTGTATTTGGTATCCTTGAGTACAATACTATCGATTTTGACCATTAAAAATAAAAGAATTTAGTTTATTTTTTTTTTTGGTCTTTATATGGTAATCTCAACTTTGGCTCCTCTGCGACACCCCTTAACCGTCTCCGAGCGGGACGAAAACTTGCATCAGATATATGTACCTACAAAAAACTAAACTTTATTTTTTGAGTCCCCATAGAAATTTTCGGCATTCACATTTGTTTTGTCACATAACCAATTTAAGGTACGCTGCAGAGTAATAGCCAGTTGGTGTATGTGGTTTTTGAGTCTGCAATGAAGTTGATATTCTCGGTTTCCCCTCATATTGGCAGCAGTCTGAGCTCCTCTTTTATGGTATAAGTTCCTATTGCTATGTTAACCCTTCTGACTAGGCCGTTGCCCTTTCTCAATTGCACGCTTTATGCAATAGGGATTTAACTCGAAATTTTCGATTTCTGGGATTTTGCCATATCGTCGGTGATACTGCAATACGTTCCATGTCACTTTTCACTTCTTTCTAAATACACCTAAATAACCTTTTTACACTTTTGTCAATCACATAGATTTTGCTTTTATATATAACTTTGCTTTTATATATACTATAAAAATGTAAAAAACACCGCGAAAAGTGAAAATATATATAGTTTTTTCTCCTTCCTCAAAAATTTAGTCACGGCGACATAGTACGTTTTGCAGTATCACCGACGATATATTTCAATAACTGGGTCATGCCTTTGAGTCTACTATTATAAAATACTCAAAAAGATAAAAATGGCGGAAATAAAAGTTATTTTGTAGTTAGCCGGAGAAGGAAACTGTTTGAAATTATAAAAGTTTGGTTGCGTTTTCCCAAAAAAATTTTTTTTTGTGTTAAATCCCTATTGAATAAAACGTGCGATATGTACCTAATAAGACGAAATTAATTATTTTAATTCTTTTTTTTTCATTTAAAAGCTTTTCTTTTACACATTTTTTCCATTTATGTACCTTTTAAATTGAATTTAGTCTGCTTTTTTTATGTATTTTTATATGTATGTACATAAATATGTACATATGTAGCTAGTATATTGATTTATGTGTTTCGCTTTTTTTTTTTCTTTTAATAATTTTGCACTTCTTTTTTTTCCAAATCACTTAAAAATCTATCCGCGTTCGTAGTTTTCCGCATCCGCGCTAAGGTGAAATGTTTCCTTTGTATGAACACACAGCATCCTTTTATATCAAATAATTTTGTACCAAACAACCACCAAAAAAAGGGTTTATAAGTTGTTGTTGCAAAAATCTCACACGGAAATGGGGTGTGTAGCTATTACATGCATACATACATATGTATGTAGATATATATGTATATCGAAAGCCAATAGGCATACAGCTTTTGTAACACACAACAACAACAATTTCGTAAGGATGCTGCTCACCATTGCTAAGAATGTTTTGTAGTATGTGGCGAAGTGAGGTGGAAATGAGAGGCAAGATAAAATGGCGTACAAAAATGGTAACGCCTCCTTTGATTTATGTATGCGTAAATATGCGTATACACATCGTCGTTTAAACTTCATAACCGCCTAAGTGAAACTTTGATAAACGCCTAACCGACATTTGTGCCAAAAAGTATAATTGAATTCCTGACGCTCAGTTCCTACGACTTCAGAGCTGAAAAGGATATTAGAAGGAAATATAGAGTTTGCCGAGCTTCACAAGGCCAAAGTTGTGGCACGTATCGATAGAGCTGAGCGTCAGGAGTTCAAGGTTGGCAAGTCTCATTTTTGGCACAAGCGGTTATGAAACTTTAACTTAGGCGGTTTACTTAACATACGTATGTATACGTAGTATTTATGTGCGTACATATTTTTATTTTTTTAACTTTATTGATTTTTCATTGTAAATTGGAATCAATTAAATATTTTGTAAAGTTCCCAAAATATACGCCAAAGTTGTAGAATGACAATCAGACATTTGTTGCATATTTCAAGGCGTCATATCCCGTCCGGCATCAATGCCCAAAAGATATCGGCTTTGTTCAGAAACTCAGTTTGAAGCGCAACCTGCTTTTATAGTACAAGCAGAGCGTTCATAAACGTAAATTTTGCATGAAGCGTCGCTCATCACAATCATCAAAAAAATAATTACTGCCGCTGTTGCGTTTCATGCAGCGTTTCTGAACATACCCATCTTAATGTTATCTAAAATAATTTATCTATTAGAACTCAGAAAAATGTTATCATAAAGATGTCCTCAGGCGGCTCATAAGCGACTTTTCTGATAACTTTATGTCATCTTTCTGAGCTCTTTTTGATATGTTTTGCCAGACCGGATAAAAATTTAGTTCGATTACTAGTGATTTTTATCTTAGTTTTCTAGAACATTTTTTTCATGAGGGCTCGCTAATAAATAATTTTGCATATTCTTAGGCGATTTCTTCACAACGCTCCCTGCACCTGGCACCAATTGCGATAATGCTAGACAACTCATCTAGGTGAGAACAGATTTAGGCTACATACATATGAACATATGTATATTTTCACCTTATTTATTCGATAAGCATTTACGCTATACTAGCTATATAGCACATAAATAAGTAAATATAGTAAATACATATATGTAATACAACTTATTTATTCTTTCACTTATACAAATTTATTTTACTTCATCTTGCTACTACGGCTGCTGCTCTCTTTCCATCCTTCCGCCACTCTTTCCAACACTCTCGTTGATTAGTTATTCTGTGGCTTTGACCATTCCACATTCAAAATCAAATGATCATAACCGTGTCCATTCAGAATTTCTATAGCTGCAGCGGCATCTTTACGCTGTTTGAAATGTACATAAGCAAAACCTTTGCAGAGACCGGTATTCTTATCACGCGCCAAATACATTTTACTATGTTGTCCAATCTTCTTAACCAACTCATCCAGATCGGCTTCGGTCATAGATTCCGATAAATTGGAAATACGTATAGCAGCGGTATCATCACGTCCACGCATACCCATACCACCCTTTTGTGCGCTGTCCTTCATGAATGGTGGCACATATTTGCCCGATTTTGGCGCTTCAACAACCGCAGTGGCGGCAGCAGCTGCTTTCTTCTCCATCATATTCGTATCCATAGCAGTACCCTTGTACGGGCAATTAACTGACCAATGCTCACCATTGCAAATACGACATTTCGCAATATTTTTGGTTGGATCGAGCAGTGGATCGTTGGCCTTTTCTTCTTCTTTGCTGTTCAAGAATTGCATGAAAATCTCTTCGGATACCATGGTGGTTTGTGAATTTGGTCCGGGTTTGTCGTTCTTGGAGTCGCCAAATTTAGCCCAAGTACGTCGCTTGGCCACACTCTTTGGCACAACTTGTTTGCTAATCTTGTATGTGCGCACGACTTTAATTTTTTTATCATCTTTGTTGTATTTATACTCTGTTACATATTTATAACCATTTTCGATGACTTCTGTAGCAGGCGGTAGACCACCATAATCGAGCTCCACCTCATCGGCCCAAGATGATTTGATAGTGTCGACGCCCGGCATCTGCAGGGAAGGGAAATTGTGTAATTAGTGCTTGCAAGTATTTGCAAAAAACACTGTACAAATAGAGAATTCACCTTTTGTTGTTAATTTATAAGAAAAATTTACAGAATACACACGCCACGAGTTAATAAGCAAATTTCTTTTTTTTTTGTGAAAGAGAAATGTCAAACTTTATGTCAAAACGCAGTTGTCAAAAGTGATTTGTTGTTTTTGGGAAGTGTTAGGAAACGTTTGCAAACAGTATTTGCCGAGTTCCCGTGGCAGTGATCCAGATCGGGATAAGAAATTTGCATGCAAAAGCAACAAGAATTTTGTGATCCTGGTGTTTATCTGTATCCATTTCGGATCCGTATGGATTGTAATAGATTTTTTTGATCCATATAAATTCCAGGAGCACCAAATTGTTGCATTTGCATGCAAATTTCTTATCCCGATCTGGATCACTGCCACAGGAACTCGCCTGTTGTGTTTGCTGCAGACGTGGGGAATACACATGTTGAGTATGTGGTAAGAAACACCAATTGTAAAAAAAAATTTAAATTTGAAATATTAAGGTTGTTCTCTGTGTCTAATCTTTTTGCCGATATATCATGATATCTTGAGAAATTTGCCACTCAGAGAGAGCGCACCATTAAGAAAATAAAATTCTAACTGACTTCATTGTGAACTAGCATGTTAGTCATATTCTTTCCACTCTTTATACGACTGTTGTCGCTTTGCTTTGCTTGCTTCAATTTCGAATTAATTAATTTTTTATCTGAATAAAATAAACTACTTAAAAAAAGAACTAGAAACATAAATTCAAACTCACTTCTTATAGAAGACTATTGTGAATGTAATAACATGGTTGCATTTCCCGTGATATTTTTCTCATGATATCAAATATCACGGGTTGGGGTATGAGAAATTTGCCGAACCTCCAAATTTGACAAGACGTGTATTTTGTTGTTGTGCTCGGCAAATTTATCACACTTATGTCATCTCGGCAAATTTGCCAGGCCAAAATCACACAGAGAGAACAACCTTATTGTAATAAGTTTTCAAAAACAACTGTTTGTGATTTTATTTAATTTAATCTTTTTTCTGTTGTTTTTTACGCCATTATGTGAGTTTATTTTTAAATTATCCGATTGTTTCAGTAAAACTTTATCTTGAACATAGCCAGATGTAATGACTGAAATGCCGCTATTGTGCATTAAGGCATATATGACGAGTTCCCGTAGTAGTGATCCAAATCCGGATAAAAATTTTGCATCCAAATGCAACAACAATTTTGTGATCCTGATATTTATCTGGATGAATTTCGGATCCGCATATATTGTAATACATTTTTTTGATCCAGATAAATATCAGGATCACAAAATTGTTGTTGCATTAGCATGCAAAATTTTTATCCGGATCTGGATCACTACCACCGGAACTCACCTATTCACAAAGAGTTAAATTCACCTAGCAAATTTTAAAGTACAATTGTGATCGGCTAAAACAAAAAAAGAGGAAGCAAGTTTAAATTGACCAATCTTGCAGTATTTATGAAATTTGTTGGCTATTTTTTTTATATATTTATTCAATATCACATTTACAATGTCCGCCAACAGCACTAATAGCAGCACCGCAACACCAACATCCATCTCGTCATGCAACTCAACCAACGCCACCGGCAACGGCACAGAGGACATACAATATTTGCTCTACTTGGAAACTTTACGCCGTTTTCGTGACGACGAATTGAACATAAAACGGCAAGTGGAAGAGAAAACTCGGCAATACTTAGAGGTCAAGGAAGAATATTTACAGCTGTATGCCAAATATGTGAAACTAACCACTTTGACAGCAACACGTTGTGCTCTACTAAAAGCCCGTCATTTACCCAGCGACAGCAATTTGATCACAGCAGCCGGTAACGAGATTGATGCGATTGCACAAAAATTAGCCACATGCGATGTGATAGAAAGCATTGATGATATAGCGGTTAATGATTGCAAAACGAAATTGGAAGCAAGTGCAACGCATGAGAAATTGAAACAACTGCGACAGGAGTTGGCCGAGAGTAAGTCAACAGTGCGCGCAGTGCAAACGGCAACGGAAACAATAGAGAACACCATAGAGACGGCGACACTGCAAAGCTTGGACTTTTTTGTGGATGAAGTTGCACAAAGAGATTAAACGGGAGGGAAGATAAATAAAACTACAACTCCTCTTCTGTATTTTTTTTTCTTCAACACCATAGTAAGCGCATTTATTTGCTGTGCATTTTAATCAAGTAAATTACGTGCTGATTTGCAATTAAACTTGTATGAGAAGACTGTTTTGATTGTTTTTGGAGGAATGGTTGTTTGGTAGTATACTATACTATGCAACGGTTAGGCGGATTGCAATCCTAGACGCTTCTAGCATTTACAACAGCGCGGTGGGGGTGCAAAAAAGAGAGAAATAAATAAAGTTGGGTGGGGAAATACAAATCATATGCATACATATGTACATTGATACATGCATAAGGTTTTAAACTTAAGTATAGCTTAAAAGCGCTTAATATCTAGTATTTTGTTTAAATAAAAATTTGTTTGTAAGCGTCTTAACTAAACTTAAATAAATTGTAATCATATAAATATGTATATGCAAATGTAATAGCTTAAGATTTACCACTTGGAGCGCTTAGACCAATCTTTGGGCGTCCAATGTAGACATTTCGAATCGATGCGTATTTTACGTTTATCCATTGCCTTTTTGTGTTGATCAATTATATCGCGATTTATACAAACTATATATTGCCCTTTGTAATAGTTAATAAGATTGAGATTTTGTAATGTGGATATAACGTCCTCCTTTTTAATCGAAGTACATTCACATATATCGCTTTAATGCAGAAGCATGAAAATATTAAATTTTATAAACAAAAAAAAAACACTAAAGAATAATTTTTTTTACTTACTTGATTGTTATGGTAGGCTTTTCGCCGTCGCTAGTTGGCTTTTGACTAATGAAAATCTCCAAAATCGTTTGCGCCCAATACGAGCGATATGAGAGTAAGCCCAAATCTGACAATGGCTTCTCCGGCGAACCCGTTTTACCCTCAAATTTCGACAATTCATAACTGAATTCAATCAATAGCTTGCCATAACCCTTACGCTGATATGGTGGCATCGTTAATATACACGCAACATTATAATCTTCAGTGCTTTCTTTCTCTTTTGAAAAATAGCCAACTATATGAAAACCACGCGAATCAAATTCAGTCATTACATAGAATAGAAATGGATCTGTATCATAGTAAAGAGTTTTATGATCCAAAAACAGCTTGGCTAGCAAACATAAATTCTGCGCATAAACTTTATTTTTGCGTCCATCGATTTCGAAGAAAGAAATTGTATGCTTGCGATAAATTTCATTGCCGGGTGGATGACGCAGATTACATTTGGCCAAATGACGTTCAAGACATTTGCGACTTTTACGATATTTCAGGCAGAATTCACAGATGTAAATGCAAGGCATTTGACAGAGTTCCTATTAAGATGGAGGATAAGTTCAACTTTTTTGTAAGAAACAAGATTGAGAAAAAAATATCAATTACCTGCGGATATGGCGAAAAATACCACGGCTTAATGCGATGTTTACCCAATTCTATCATTTCAACATTTTTCATGCGTGTCACCACATCATCCTGATGTATGACCATGCTACCCGATTGGCGTGGTGTTGCATTTTTGCCATCTTGTGATGCCTCCTCAGCTACATGCACTGAGGCAGCCGTTATGGGTAGCGCTGTAGGTGTGGCTGTGGGTGTTATCAGTGAGGGTATGATGTCAGGTACTAAAGCGGCTGGTGGCGCTGGCAAGCTATTGAGCTGTTTATAACAAAAAAAAAAAAAAATAAATATCGTTCATTAAACATATTTTTAAGTCGGAAAAATAACCTTCATACACACCTTTCTTTTGCGATTGATTTTCTTTTGTAACGCCGCCGCCAACACTGCATTCCCATTGACCATTTCATTACTAACACCCGGTTGCGGTGATGTGGGTCGTGATACGCTGCCCGGCAGTGAGGAGTGATGCTTTTTCGGTGTAGTTACACCAGTGCTGGCGCCTGTTTGTGTGGCATCGCGTCGCGGAAATTGTACTTTGCGTGTATCCAAGTCCTCTTCGGTAACCCATTCATCCAGACGTTTATTAACTGCGAAAATTGATATGAATTTATTAAGAAATCTTTTTTAAAATATATCGCTCGTTTTTTTCTTATACATTACAGTCAACATAGTGTACATAGAACTGCCTTCTGCCGTCATGATCCTTTATGCTAACAAGTTCGGCAAGTGGCCAATCTTCAGTTTTGTGCATACGCACTGGTAAGCGGCAGCCTTCGGTGAGTGAACCCTGGAAAATGGTTTAAATTTCATAATTTTCGTTTAAGAATGCAAGAAATTAAATTCTTAATAGTTTACAAATTAAAAATTACACAACAGCAGCCTACCTCGGCACACACTATTTTTCTTTTGCAATTGGTTTTATTTTCCACACTCCAACTTACCGTTGACTCACATATCGATGAAACATCTTCATCGAATTCCAATTTCTGCGTTATTTTCATATTTTACGCAAGAAATTTAAAAGAAATTAATAAAAATTATTTAGCACAAATTGTTTAGAACTCGATTGCAATTTACAGAATGCTTCTTATTTTTCAACTAACCATTCACAGTGGTGTAAAAACAGCTGTTCTAATGTTCACACTGCAGTCGGTGGCAACTTGCAAGTACCGCGACAATCTAGATCAGGGATGGGCACACAAAACCTCACAAACAATCTCCGAAAATTAGTGTGTATTGGTGCGCCTACTGTAGGCGAAAACGACAAACAATAATCAGTAGTGATGGGCGAGTCCGAGATGTTTAGACAATCGAGAGAATCACCATCGTTGCAAAATCACAATCGAGTCAAAAGTTGACTCGCTCCTCGACTACACAATCGAGATGTTTTCGCGATTGTTCCGAGTCGGAGGTTGTTTCGATGACATCTCGACTACACAAGCGAGATGTTTTTGCGATTGTTCCGAGTCGGCGGGCCGGCTGTTGTTTTGATGATATGTTTTAGTTGATAAAATAAACTGAATGAGGGTTGTTGATAAAGAAAGTAGGATTTTTAATGGAAGTGAGGTAACTACATATATAAATGAACCAAATTGAAAAATATGCTATACATAGACGCTGCATTTTTGAAATCGCAACTAAAGAGTGTCGTGCATAATAATAATAACTAATTATTTAAACATTAATAAATTTTCTGAAGTGAGACGCTTTTGAAATAAATGAATTTTACGAGTAGCAACAGCGGCAATAGATTTGTACCACTCTGTATGTTTTTAAAGCAGTTTTGATATTCAAGCGGCAACAACAAATATTATGTATTTTTTGCAGCGAATCCAAGATGAGATTGTAAGTGGCCAAAGGCCTTAAAAAGGTAGAACTTTCGTGGCGTTTATTTTGTTAGAACAATAGTTGTTCTTCTATTTATATATTTAAAAGTATAATGCAATAAAATTTAAAATTAATCAAAATTTGTCGCCACATTGTTCTGACTTGGTTATAAAAACTGACAATTGCTGTGCAAGCATTCTCACCAAAACTATCTGGCAACATCATCAGCTGTTTCAAGCACAGTGTTGCTCTTTTTGCTTATAAACACGTGTTTACATTAGATTTCGATTGTCTTCTGTAATTCGATTTATGGATGGGCAAATTGGAAAAATATATCGATATATATTATATCGATATTTAAAAAAAAACATCGATTTATGCCGTGTAAAAACATCGATATATCAATATATCGAAAGGGTCGGCTTTACATTAAGGAACCACGTCCCGCAAAAACCCACTTCTTCACGGGGTTAGAGGTGCTCCCACAGATCTCAAAACAGAAATCCAAACTTGCCGGAGACTTATAGTTTACTAGATATTTGTTGTTAAAGTTCGATGAGTCTACAGATATTCTACGAATCCTGAAGTATAAACATAAGAATCATTAAGAATTGCTTGAAGAAGAAAGTAATGTAAATTCAAACACCCGAACATTATGGTTATACCACTTCTTAAAAAATGTTCTGGTGTTAAATTCAAAGCGAATCAGAAATGTATGAAAAATATCGAATTTGGCTCGAAATGGCAAAAAATTATCGATTATCGATGCACGGTTATTTAAAATATCGTCGATATTATCGGCTGTACTATTTTAAAAATATCGATATATTGATATATCGATATATATCGCCCAACCCTAATTCGATTGCAACTGGTGTGAAGTAGAGCTGCAAAACCATCGATAGTCGGACCACTCGATAGTTTCGATAGTCGAAAAAAAAACTATCGATACTATCGATAGTTTTTTATGAATATTTCACTACAATAAAAAGAGGGATGGTTTTGTTTACATTTTTTCTTTTCAAAAAGTCTTTAATTTTTCTTTTACGCAAAACAATAATTAAATAAAAGATCAAATAAGAATTAAATACTTCACTTATGTATATAGCATTTTCAGGTTAAATTAAACCTTAAAAAGAGGATTGTTTTGTAGGAAAATTTTATGATAAATGCTTATAACAGGGCTGCTCACCTCATAGGCACTCAAAGCACAATTGTTTTTGTTTTGTTCAACCCATATGACACTACGTTTTTTTCTGGTATTCTACCAGGTTTTTTGTGTGAAGGAGATGGTCAAATACAGTTTTGCGTTGGTGCAAGCGAGCAAGCTATATTGAAAAAAACCAAACAAAATACCATCTAGGCGATTAAAAACCAACGAGCCAGCTTGTATTTCGGTAGGTTTTTTGGCATTCGGTCATTTTTTCTGACAATTGTTTCAATTTGACAACTAGAAAATAAATTATATTTAAAATAAAAAATATATGGAAATACAAATTTTAAATTTGCCACTTGTAAGCTTCTGCTTTGGCCGCAAGGTTAAAGAAGAAGTCCGGAGAAAAATTATATTGCGCACTGGCTTCCCTTTATAAGATGGAATACATAGCTATCCTTCTCTTTGGGTTTCATAACTTTTTTATTTCAGTAACTTAAATTCAAATTTCCAAAAAAAATTAATTTTTGAAATAAATATTATTTTGATTTAGTTTGAAGTTTAATGTCAACCAAATTGCTTTTGAGGGAGTATTTGTCTCTTTTCAACCTACAGGAGAATTGTTTTTGTATTTCGACTTTCGGTGGGTTTTCCAAACCAAAAAAACCAAGGAAAAAATGTAGTGTCATATAGGCATTCCGAATCATAGGCACAGATACATATTTTCACTTCAAATAGGAAAATAAAATTTTCTTTGCACTCCCATAAGCACTCAGATATAAAAAAAATTTATATGTATGTGCCTATGATTCATATTGAATGTGCAGAGCAAAGGCACTTTGTATAGGAGCTCGAGCACTGCCGTAAAGCCCATATGACACTACGTTTTTATACTCAGCTGTACTAGTACACAGAGTATTATAGTTTTAATCACATAACGGTGGATTGTAACAGAGTGAAATAATCGAGATAGATATAGACTTATATATATCAAAATGATCAGGGTGAAAAGAGAAATCGATTGAGCCATGTCCGTCCGTCCGTCCGTCTGTCCGTCCGTCCGTCCGTCTGTAAACACTCTAACTCGCGCAAAAATTGAGATATTTTGATGAAATTTGAAATGCATGTTGGTATCGAGACTGGGACGGTTGGTATTGAAAATGGGCGAAATCGGACCATGACCACGCCCACTTTTCCTATATAGAAAAAATCGGAAATTTGGTATCTCAGTCACTAATACAGCTGGAGCGATGAAATTTTATCCACGTGTTGAGCTCAGGCCCCTAGGAAGAAATTTGATGACATTTTGGAAAATGGGCGGTGCCACGCCCACTTATTAAGGGTCAAACCTTGCAAGTTTTATATGTCATAACTCAGAAACCGTTGAAGATATATCGATGAAATTTGGTACGCGTGATATACTTACTTAGTCAAATATTTGGACGAAAAATTTCCGAAATCGGTTGAGGGCCACGTCCACTTTTATATATGGGTATTATAAAGTGACCTAATAAAAACATTTTAAGCGATATCTTTGCCAAATGTAAAGATAATTCATTGAAATTTTATGGCAGGAGTCCATCTGCGGACATAAAACGAAAAACACAAAAATTTTGGAAAATGGGCGTGGCACCGCCTCTTTTTAGAAGCAGGAATATACGAGATCTCTGAGCCCATAACTCGACAAATAATTGATATATAATGACGAAACTTGGTGTATACACTTTCGTAACGTCTGGTAATACATACTCAAAATTTTAGAGAAATCGGTTGACGACCACGCCCTCTTTTATATATGGAATCTATAAAGGGGCCTAATAAAAACATTTTAAGCGATATCTTTGTCAAATATAAAGATAATTCATTGAAATTTTGTGGCATGAGTTCCACAATAGACCGGAAACAAGAAATATAAAAATTTTGGAAAATGGGCGTGGCACCGCCTCTTTTTAGACAAAGGGATATACGACATTTCTTAGCCTATAACTCGACAAATAATTGAGATATTGTGACAAAACTTGGTTTATACACTTTTATAACTTGTGTTAATAGCCACGCAAAAATTTATTGAAATCGGTTTATGACCACGCCTACTTTTTAACAAAGATATTTCTAGAATACCCTTTGGGAATACGCCCACTTTATGCGGCACTCGCTTTATATAAAATACGCCGTGTTTCCATCAAACGCAAACAAACAATGAAAACATACAGCTGAGTATCTAATGTTCGATTCCACTCGAACTTAGGCTTCCTTACTTGTTTTTTTCTGGTATTCTACCAGGTTTTTTGTGTGAAGGAGATGGTATTTGTCTCTTTTCAACCTATAGAAGAATTGTTTTTGTATTTTGACTTTCGGTGGGTTTTCAAAACCAAAAAAACCAGGGAAAAAATATAGTGTCATATAGGCATTAGAAATCGAAATTTACAATAATAAATGTGTAATGAAAAAAAAAATCAAAAAATGAAAGCACTGTAAAAAATTTGTATTCAAAAAATTTTCATATAAAAATAAAAAAATTTGTATGTATGTGATACTACTATTTGATAATAAATTCTAAAATAATATTTTATTTGAATTCATAAAAAAATTTAAATGAGCAGAGAAATTTTTCAGTGCATATATAAAATTTGTAGATGTATTGAGTTTTGTACTTTCAATACGAGAGCGTTGAGCAGCCCTGGCTTATAATATCCTTAAACGTGCATATAATTTTTCTGTTTAAAAACTGTATAGAACAAGTAAGGAAGCCTAAGTTCGAGTGGAATCGAACATTAGATACTCAGCTGTATGCTTTCATTGTTTGTTTGCGTTTGATGGAAACACGGTGCACTTAATATAAAGCGAGTGCTGCATAAAGTGGGCGTAGTCACGCCCATTTTCTAAATTTTTATCAGTCATCCAACTAAGCATATCAATATTATACTTTGTGCAAAATTTCATTCCTTTATGACTTCTAGTTACAAAGATGTCACGTTACAAATTCCCAAAGGGTGTTCCAGAAATATCTTTGTTAAAAAGTAGGCGTGGTCGTCCACCGATTTCGCTACAATTTTGAGCGTGTATTACCACAAGTAATGAAAGTGTACACACCAAGTTTCGTCATTATGTATAAATTATTTGTCGAGTTATGGGCTCAGAAATTTCGTATATTCCTGTTTATAAAAAGAGGCGGTGCCACGCCCATTTTCCAAAATTTTTGTGTTTTTCGTTTTATGTCCGCAGTTGGACTTCTGCCGTAAAATTTCAATGATATATCTTTATATTTGACAGAGATATCGCTTAAAATGTTTTTATTAGGCCCCTTTATAGTTCCCATATATAAAAGTAGGCGTGGCCCTCAACCGATTTCGGAAATTTTTCGTCCAAATATTTGACTAAGTAAGTATATCACGCGTACCAAATTTCATCGATATATCTTCAACGGTTTCTGATTTATGACTCATAAAACTTTCAATGTTTGCCCCTTAATAAGTGGGCGTGGCACCGCTCATTTTCCAAAATTTTTGTGTTTTTCGTTTTATGTCCGCAGTTGGACTCACGCGACAAAATTTCAATGATAGATCTTTATATTTGACAGAGATATCGCTTAAAATGTTTTTATTAGGTCACTTTTAGGGATTCCAAACCCGGGATCCCGGGATCCCGGGATCCCGGGATCCCGCCCTTTTTGACACATCGAAAATCCCGGGATTGCTAGATTTTTGATCCCGGGATTTTCGGGATAAAATAAAGACAGAATATTCCCCTATTATAGCAAAAAAAAGTATTTTATATAATTTTTATTGATCTCAGATCTGTATACTAATAGCGTTTCCTATTCTGAACGAAAATTTTGAATTATTACATGGCAGAATTATCAACATGTGCCCTGTGCCCTGTGAAAATGTTGCATTTTTCATATGATGCATAACAAAAGTAATGCAACGCAGAAGAGCAGAAATGTTTTCCCCGTAATCAGGCTAGTTTTACATTTTGTCAATAGAACAAAAAGGCCAGAAAAAATTTTGGAATAGAGCAAAAAAATTTGAAAGCCCGAAGAAAATTCATAATAAGTGCAACATTTTTGCCAAAATTAAAAATGTCCATTAGTGAAAGTAAGAATTAATATTTTTTGATTTTTTTTTAATTAAATTTTTTTGTTGTGAAGTAAGGAAACGTACGTTAGGTACTTTTAAAATTTTTAATTCTTGTGGTAAAATTCTTTTGATAACTTCGATTTCCTGATTTTGGGCCATTTTATTCTCAACAGTTTTCGGAATTTTCTCCCATGAAAAGTAAATATTGGAAGAAAAAGCAAACAATAATCAAGAAATAAAATTACCAAAGACCAGGTAATATTTTAATTAGACTTGAGAGTTTCACACTACAATGTCAAAGATTCAATTTTTTCATCTTTAATAATAGTTTTTATCTCGTTGAAAACAGTATTAACAGGAGATTGTTTCGAAATATGTAATTATATATATACACTGGTTAACAAATTATTCGAGAAATATGAAAAAATTATGGAAAAAAATTAATTTCGATAATATTTAAAAATCATGTTGATAGACGAAACAGACTGACTTACCCTATGAAAGAGGGGTTTTTGGCCCGTAACTCCAGATTTTGAGGGTGTATTGAAATTCTAAATATGCAGTCTTCGGATGTTTTGGTAAGGCCTACTCGTTTAACATATGTGAACCTCGAAAAAGTACTTTCAATTTTTTTATTTTGTCACACATTATTATCAAATGATCGCAAGCCTTCTTGTCAATATCTTAAAAGTACCAACTGTAAAGCAAATATTTCTTACACCAAATGTATGCCATTTTCTTTGTTGTTTGTACTTTTTAAAGTAACTCTTAAGTATTTTAAATAATACGCATGAATTTATTTTTTTTTTTTTAATTAAATAATTTTTGTTTTAAATAAAAAATAGCAATAAAAATCAATTACTTTCTTTGCATTTTAAAGTTGTAGCGTTCCACGAAAAATATATTCACTTTTTTCAACCCAAAATGTCGGAAAATAATTAATGGCAAAATCCCGGGACCAATCCCGGGATCCCGGGATTATAAAAAAAAAATACCGAAAATCCCGGGATCGCAAAAATGGGAAAAATTGGAATCCCTAGTCACTTTGTAATATACATATATAAAAGTGGGCGTGGCCGTCAACCGATTTTAACTATTTTCCGTCCAAACGTATGCCTAAGTAAGTAAATCACGCGTACCAAATTTTGTCGATATATCTTCAATGGTTTCTGAGTTATGACATATAAAACTTTCAAGGTTTGACCCTTAATAAGTGGGCGTGGCACCGCCCATTTTCCAAAATTTCATCAAATTTCTTCCTAGGGGCCTGAGCTCAACACGTTGGTAAAATTTCATCGCTCCAGCTATATTAGTGACTGAGATACCAAATTTCCGATTATTTCTATATAGGAAAAGTGGGCGTGGTCATGGTCCGATTTCGCCCATTTTCAATACCAACCGTCCCAGTCTCGATACCAACTTGCATTTCAAATTTCATCAAAATATCTCAATTTTTGCGCGAGTTAGAGTGTTTACAGACGGACGGACAGACGGACGGACGGACGGACATGGCTAAATCGATTTCTCTTTTCACCCTGATCATTTTGATATATATAAGTCTATATCTATCTCGATTATTTCACTCTGTTACAATCCACCGTTATGTGATTAAAACTATAATACTCTGTGTACTAGTACAGCTGAGTATAAAAATTCTCTATGTATCTTGAAATCAAGAGCTAATCCGGACTTTCTGAAAACGCCATCGCATTTATTTGGGGTATTTCAGCGTTTTTCTGTGATATTTTTGCCTGCCTACAGTGTAATTAAAAAAACATAACATAATCATAAATATATATGCAAATCTAACTCATAGCAAGAGCATCATCCGCGCATTCATTGCCATATTCCCACTTGAAGTAACATTAATTAATTAACAAAAGAACAACAAATAGTATTCAGTATTCTTCTCTTGGGACAAAACTACAAGAATTAATAGGGATAACCATCGATAGTGGAAAAAAACTATCGATAGTGACACGAAAAAAAAACTATCGATACTATCGATAGTGCCATCGATAGTTTTGCAGCTCTAGTGTGAAGGATTGAGTTCCTAAAGGCAAACTAATATCTTTACATAAAACAAAGATAACTAAATTGAAAAAAATGGGACGCAACAGAAAAACAAACCCATTTGCAGCTAAAAAACGTCAAAAGCGTGAGAATGTGAGTAGAAGAATACAAGTTAATTATGTTTATCATAAAATGATGCCACCATTTACATTCATAGCAAGGTGTTGATCCGCGGCCGGTGCGCCAGGAACCCTACGAAGATATAAAACGTGAAAATTACGCCTTCATTAAATACTACCAACTACAGCAAATATGCGCCGACGAGGCAGAATGGGAAACATTCTTAGCAAAAATACGTGAAAATCTGCCAGTCACCTTTCGTGTCACAGGCTTTCGCGGCGAGGCAAAAGCGCTGCTCGGCATCATCGAAGGTCAATTATTTACCGATTACATAGACAGCGTAGCAGAGCTGCACGGCGTTACAAAGGAGGAAGTTCAACGACCACTACCACTACCCTGGTATCCCGATGGCTTAGCTTATCAGTTGCAATTGACGCGCAAAGATATAAGACGCTCCGAACCACTATTCCGTTTGCATAATTTTCTTATAACTGAAACAAATGCGGGTAGCATAAGTCGTCAAGAGGCTGTTTCAATGATACCACCACTCGTCTTGGATGTACAGCCCACCGATAAAGTGTTGGATATGTGCGCTGCACCCGGTTCGAAGACAGCACAGCTAATTGAAGCGTTGCATAGTGCGCCGGAGATGCATAAAATACCGCCAGGTTTTGTGGTGGCCAATGATGTTGACAATAATCGTTGTTATATGTTGGTGCATCAGGCGAAACGATTGAATTCGCCGTGTTTTCTGGTGACCAATCATGATAGTAGCTTCTATCCGAATTTGTTGGTAAGTGCTTTGTGTTAGCTGTTATTTAATAAATAAATAATAAATAATATTTATGTTGCTGTTGCTAATTTTTTGTTTCTTCTGAATTTGTAGCAAACTGAGGCCGATGGCAGCAAATCAATATTGAAATTTGATAAAATTTTATGTGATGTGCCCTGCTCCGGTGATGGCACGCTACGTAAAAATCCCGATATATGGACGAAATGGAATTTGGCGCAGGCATACAATCTGCATGGGTAAGCGCTTGAGCTACAAGATAAATTTCAAATTGAAATAATACCGTCTTTTTACTTGCAAAGCATTCAATATCGCATCACACGCCGTGGCGCTGAAATGTTGAGTGTCGGTGGTCGTTTGGTCTACTCCACCTGCTCGCTAAACCCCATCGAAAATGAGGCTGTGCTACAACGTATTATAGCAGATGCAGATGGCGCTTTGGAGATTGTTGATGCTGCGCATCTAGTGCCTGGTTTAAAATTCAAACCCGGCATGAGTGAGTGGAAATTGGCTACAAAGGAAGTGGATCAAATATTTACCAGTTTCGATCAAGTGCCTGAAAAGTATCATACCATCATAAGACCGAATATGTTTCCATTGCCGAAGGAAAAAATACAAAATGTCGGTTTGGAGAAATGGTGCGTTTTGATGTTTGTTATTTCTCTCTACTTTTCATGCAAAACATACATACATATACATACATTACTATGATATTTGCAGCATACGTGTGCTACCACATCTCCAAGATTCTGGCGGCTTCTTTGTTGCAGTCATTCAGAAGCATCGTCCATTGCCATTCGAAAAGAACGATGTGGCCGCTTTGCTCGAAAAGCCCAAACCGGAAGTGAAATTGGATGAGAATGGCAAAGAAGTGGAAGAGAAATCAGTGCCATGGGGGCCGCAACGCAAACGTCGCCGTTTACATGGCTACAAAGAGGATCCCTATGTATTCTTCGCGGAGCAAGATGCCGATTGGGATGAGTTGAAATCATTCTTTGCACTCGATGACACGCTCAACAAGCGTTGCCTGCTCACACGCTGCGTTACCGATAAGAAAAAGAACATCTACTATTGCTCTGATCGCATACGTGATATGGTGCTATTAAATGAGGCTGACATTAAGATAATAAATACTGGCGTTAAGACTTTTGTGCGTTGTGAAAATCGTCATACCACACATCCATTCCGTTTGGCACAGGAGGGCCTACAAACGACGAATGCTTTCATGGGTGATGCACGTCGTATTGTGATTTCCAAGGCAGATCTCATTTTGCTGCTCAATTGCACAGACCCAACAAAGCCGCCATCAACGTTGGAGCTGGCGCCGGAAACGCAAGAGCGTTGCAAGCAATTGGGTGTTGGTAGTTGTATTTTGAAATATGAAGATACACGTTTTACACTCTTTTTGGTTGGTTGGCGTGGCTCGTCGAGTCTGCGCGCCTATGTGGATTCGAATGAGACGGTGCATGTGCTGCGTTTGTTGGGCGCTGATATTAGCAAATTTGGTGCGTACAGGATTTTTTTTTTGGCTTTCTTTGTGTTTTTCATAACAAATTATTGTGTTTTTTAATCCTTAGAGGTCAACAAATACGAAAAGGCTAAGGAGACAGCAGCTGCAATAGCTGCAGCAGCAGCAGCGGCAGCGGAGGAGCCGGATGTGACTGAAGATGTGACAGAAAGTGCAGCTGCTGATGAAATAGCTCCGGTAGAGCTGTCAGAAGCGCAGCATAATGTTGAAGTAACACCAGTTGCTGTATAACTTGACTAGCTTTAGTGTATAAAGTATTGAATTTTGCTTTGTATTACTGTTAGGCTATAGTTATGACAATATTTTTTTTTTTTTTTTAATAATTTAATATACTTTCATATGAGTATGCATAATTTAATGTTTGCATTTTGCTTAGGAGATCGAGCTTAATTCAAAAAATTTATGGATCATTACTAATGATTCATTAGTTAGATTTCAAAGAGAGAAGTCGTTAACATTGAGTTACCACGGCGAGGAAGATATAGCAGATCCCTCATGGAGGTTCTTATTACATATGTATGTTTTTGGCTGGTCACTCTTGTTCTTCGTGAAGTATGGAAGATACCAAGAGCAATAATGCCACTCAAATCCGCGAATCAAGGGGATCATAAAGGGCGACGACTTTTCCTTTGAGGATAACTAGATACTATATATGTAGATAGACTAGCAAATACCTGTCCCGCTTCGCAGCGACTAAAGTTGCTTTTATGTTATAACTAGAAAATACCCGTCCCGCTTCGCAGTGACGAAAACGAGTTTAACGTCGTAATGAGTCTTTACCTCTACCTTTCTTTTGGCTTTTGTCTTTTTCTTTTCCTTCTTTTCTATTAAGTTTTCTTCGTTTTTATTTTTACTTTATTTTCTTTTCTTCTTATCTATCTCTATTTCTATTTCTAACTCTATATCTCTATTTTTCGCTATCTCTATTTCTATTTCTAACTCTATATCTATCTCTATCTCTATGTCTATCTCTATTTATCGCTATCTCTACCTCTATCTATTTATCTCTATCTCTGTATCTATTTCTATCTCTATTTCTTTCTCTATCTCCATTTCTATCTCCCATCTCTATGTCTATTTCCGTCTCTATCTCCATCTCCGCCCCCATCTCTATCTTTTTCTCTTTCCCACTCTCTCTATTTTACTTCTACTCTTTTTCTCTCACTTTATCTTTCTTCTCTTTCTCTTGCTATTCCTATTCTTCCTCCAACTTCCGCTTGTACTCTTACTCCATCTCGCACTAGGTCTTTGTTTCCCCTTACCCTCTATTTCTATTTCTCCTTCCTTTTGCTTTTCCTTGCCTGAGAGAACCGGGTTGGGCATTACATCGAAGATGATATCAATTACTCAGAAACATTCAGGGACCACCTGGTTCCACTGTTTGAGCCATCTCTGAGAAAAGAACTGAGACATCATAACAAAATATGGTTTCTATGTGAATTTTATATGAGCTATTGGCCAGCTTTTAATTAAGAAAAATTGAAAAAAATTTTTTGGTAGAAGTTATGGATCCATTTCGGAGGCCACCACATCCCCTCATCAGACTTATTCAGGCGGTCTCAACCGAGGATCGAACTTAAGTTGTTTTGATTGGTAATCCAATGACATATTTTGAAGCTCTGCTTAACACTTTTCTTTTGATACCAATATCGCTTAGAAATTCTCCGCGGTCATGCGGGTCCACGCTTTGACCCATATCTAGGCTCTTGCATATTATTTTTGTTTTGAATATTTCTCCATTAATTTTCAGTAGAGTAAATATTTCAACAGCTGCTAAACAATGAAAGTTCAGTTAAAGATTAATTTATATGGGAGATGCCCATCCCTGCTTTTCCAAGACCTACCATTTTTATACGATGAATACGTAATTATCTCATATGCCCTTACACCAATTTTCAGTACCTGCTCTACTACAAATATTTCAAGAGATTTTCGCTATGAATGTTTCAGTTTGTATGGCAGGTGCCCATGCCTGCTTTACCAAGCCCTAGCGTTTTTATCCGTTGAGTACGTAATTATGTAATATTCCTTCACACAAATTTTCATTATTCTAGTACAAATACTTCAAGAGATATTACGAAATAAAGGAAAATTTTGTATGGGAGATGCCCATCCCTGCTTTTCAATAAGATTAAAAATATGCCTATAACCTTCACGGGATTAAAATAATTAGGTGTGCAAAATTTTGAGTGGGTCCGTTCAGCGGAAAAACTTTTCATTTCAATAGAAAAAGGTTTCATTTGATCTGAAAATGCTATATATATAAGTGCATACGTACATACATATATCTTGATTATTTTATAGTAATAAAACTAGAGTTTTAGGCCGGGTTTCTCCTACAATTCCTACACTACACTAGAGATGGCAAATATTTGGCGTAACTGTGATTTTGTCCTCAAACGTCATTGTTCACTGCCGTGACTGATTCCCGAAATCACGGTGACAAAATCACGGTGACAAAATCACGTATTCTTAAAGCATAAAAATTTCAGTTTTCAAAAATTTATAGTTTATAGTTTATAGTTTTATTTTTTTTAATTTTTAAATAATATTTTAAATTGATTTCAATTGATTTTGTTAAAGATTTTCAAACACATTTTTAGGTAACTAAGTAAAATGCAGTTATTTTCCAATTTATATCAATTTTTGTTTTATTAGCAAAAACCTTTATTTCACAATAAAAAGGGCATCTGGACAAGCTTCGCTATTATTACTGGACTTGCAAAATATAATTCGATTAAACACATTTATTTGCAGTGGCGTAGTAAGAGAATTTTTGGGGGGGGGGGGGTCACAGTCAATGTAAAAAATTTACCAAAATTAAAATAAAAATTAAATTACCAAAAAACTACAATTTTTTTTACAAATGATAAAAATGTATTACATAATTTCCATATAAATTCGTTTTTGTTTATTTTAAACCTATGTCGTATGTGCCGCTGAGCTACGGAGAATAAACCAAAATATTGTATTGGAGCTATATGTTATAGTGTTCCGATCTGAATGATTTTCACTGATATATTTTATTGTAGTATCCTTGTAATCCTTAAATATGGAAGTTATACCCGAAAACAGCTATATCTGAACAATCGGTTGTATGGGAGCTATATTCTATAGTGGTCCGATCTTGACAAGTTTCGGTGACATTTATTAGGTCCATACGGGTACAAATACTTCAATGTTTCATATCCTTATCTCCTCAAATGAAGAAGTTATAGCCGAAAACAGCTATATCTGAACCATCAGTTTGTATGGGAGCTATATCTTATATTAGTCCGATGTGGTGGATTCCGACAAATGATCAAAGTATCATCAAAATATATTCAACTGCCAAATTTCAAGTCGATATCTCAAAAAATGTGAGCTTCATAACCATTCCGGTTTGGAAAAAAAAGAAGAATTTTTCTCGTATGTGCTATTATAAACAGGTATTGGTGCTCAGACGTCACATACGACAAATGCATACTGAATGAAAAGTCGTTTATCTCCCATAATTTTAAAGATACCCAACTTTTGTAAATTGCAGGTCAAAATATATAATACTCGCTACAGCTCGTCCAAATAACAAAAACATCTGTTGTATAGTTTTTGAGAATTTCCAATTTGAACTTCAAACTCGATTTTCTCGAAACTATGTTTTGTAACATACGACATTCGTTTTCTCAGGCGACGATTTATCAAACTCTTAAGGCCCTTGGTCACTTAAAATCTGGACTGCCAAGCAGTGTATATGTGTGAGTGTCGGGTGATTGACGCAAATATCTAAAAGTTTTGATTATCATCAACGCGAGCCCCACAACAAGAACGTGTAGCACAACGACTGCCGATTGCACTAACCCAATAAACACAACTGATTCGCCTCGAATTCGCGGCGGATTCGCTTTCTCTGATTATATTATCGCGGCAATAGTTCGCGGCGATAGATCGGCGAATGCGAATTCGTAGGCATGTCACCTATCACCAGCGGTTCGAGAATTTGTTCATTCTAGGATCGCTGGCGATTCGAATTTTTTATTATTAGCGATTCGAGAATTTTAATTTCTCTGATCGTTGGTGATTCGAAAATTGGTTCATTAGCGATTCAGGATTTTTAAATGGCGTTTGGAAAAATTAAAAGTTCAGAGTTTGGTTTACTTGCAATGGGTTAAATCCGTATAAAATAATACAAAGCACTTAACATATTTTTATAAAGAAACTTTAACTTTTATGAAATAACAAAAGCTTTTCAAATAAATTTAAGCAGTAAATAAAGTTCCCTTATTTAAACAATTTTGAATTGGTTTTTCTACATACTCGCATCTATTTGATTATACACTGATCTTATCTACTTTCGCGAACTCGCCTAGGATTCGCCACGATAACATCTGCTGAACTATAATGATTTTTTAGTGCAAAATAACTTAAAAAAAAATATATAAAAAAATGATATCGCGAAAATTGATTTTCTCGCACTTGCCGCGAACTCGAGGATATCATCCTCGCGTGTGTGTTTATTGGGAAAGTTTAACTTTGATGAAATAACAAAAGCTTTTCAAATAAATTTAAGCAGTAAATAAAGTCCTCTTATTTGAACAATTTTGAATTGGTTTTTCTATGTATCTATTTGATTTTAAACTGATTTGATCTGCTTTCGCGAACTCGCCTCGAATTCGCCGCGATATCATCCTCGCGCCTGTGTTTGTTGGGAACGCACACAAAAAAAAAACACACATACACACTGCTTGACATGCCAGATTATCAGTTGCCAAGGGCCTTTAACTATACTTCAAAAATAAGTCACATATTTTCTTCTGGAAATCTACGGTTATAAATAATAATTTTCTTATGTATATAATTTAGTTTTCTAATATTCCATTTTGACAGACATTAAATAAAATTTCAAGTTCAGATACTCTTATACATTATATATTTATATTATATATTTATTCCCATTGTAGTTTATACTAACATTATTATTTGATTAAGACGATAAGTAATTGAAAGAAAACTAGAAATTTGAATAATTGTTTGTTGAAAAAAAGAATTACAATAAATTCTATTACATATATATAATAATCAGAGCTGGGCGATAAGGATTACTTGTGCAATCGATTACACGTAGGATTACGATTACATTAATCGTAATTTCAAGTTTTTTACGATTACGATTACAGTAATCGTAATTTTTGTAACGACGATTACGATTACAGTAATTGTAATTTCAAGTTTTTGACGATTACGATTACAGTAATCGTAATTTTTGTAACGACGATTACGATTACAGTAATTGTAATTTCAAGTTTTTGACGATTACGATTACAGTAATCGTAATTTTTGTAACGACGATTACGATTACAGAAATTGTAATTTCAAGTTTTTGACGATTACGATTACAGTAATCCTTATTTTCTGTAATCTTAATTACAAAATTTAAGAATTACATGTAAAAAATTATTAAAATTGCTTTTTGATACTAAACGGTGTAGGGAGGAAAATATGCTTGGCTCTGAAAGAAGTGCTAAAAACTACAAATAATTATGTAAAGCTTGCAATTTCACACATATTATATACATTTTGAAATATTTGCGGTTGAGATAGCAGCTTTTAGTGGGCTGGAGACAATGGCCACATGCATAAAAATCGAGCTGTAGCTCACACTAATTTTCTTCGTAAAATTTGGATTTTGCATGTATAAAAAATATGTATTACAATTGCTAGATTTTACTAAACAAATTACTTAGGTTTATCTCATAACAAAATTAAAAAGTAATAAAACTCCACTGCAACTTTTGAAGATGTAAATGACCATAACTATGAAAAGCCAATATTAGATGAAGATTTTTTTGACTTCGGCGGTAAATACCTAACTACATATCGATATAACAACTTAATATATATTTTATTTAAAACTCAATATACCTTTAGAAAACACTGATTTACCTGAAGTGCTTCCTGGTAGTGGCTCAAACATTATAGGAGAAGAATTTTTTAAATATTTGAACGATGCTGATAGTAGCCATGGCTGTTTTAAAAGATATCCTCTGATAAAGAAACCATCTTTAAGATTCAGCACCCCGCTTACATCGTCAGCACCTGTGGAAAGGCTATTTTCGTTGGCGGGCATTATAAACAGTCCTCGACGCCATGCACTTTCCGATGTTTCTTTTGAAAAATTAGTTCTGCTTAAGGCTAATATTGAATATTATTGAATGTAAATTATCCAAACAGCAGTCTTAATTTTGTATCTTTATTATTTCCGCTAATTTTCTCTCTTCTTAATACACATCCCAGTTTTAATTGTTTACTTAATGTGTGAGAAATAAACACATATGTATGCATGTATGTAAAAATTATTATTATTTCTTGGAAAATGATGTTGGGTAAGTATATCACTGTTTTTTACACATTGTAATCCCAGAAAACGAGAACAGTAATCGTAATTTCAAGTTTCTTACGATTACGATTACAGTAATCGTAATTTTTGTAACGACGATTACGATTACAGTAATCGTAATTTCAAGTTTCTTACGATTACGATTACAGTAATCGTAATTTTTGTAACGACGATTACGATTACAGTAATTGTAATTTCAAGTTTTTTACGATTACGATTACAGTAATCGTAATTTTTGTAACGACGATTACGATTACAGTAATCGTAATTTCAAAATTTCTAAGATTACGATTACTGTAATCGTAATCATCTTGTAATCGTAATCCTTATCGCCCAGCTCTGATAATAATATACAACGGCGCGTTTTTATAACTCTGACGAGTTTTATGGCCGAGCTTCTCTCCCCTTTTTGTTCTTCCTACTAATTGGGTGGACCTACAGTTTTATGCCGGCTCCGAACGGCGAATGTATTTTTTGTGAGAAGCTTTTTCATGGCAGTAATAATTTCGGAGGGTATTCCGCCCACTGCCGAGAGGTGACCGCTGCTCTTAAAAACTCAATAATTGGGGTTTGAACCCGAGACCTCTAGCATAGCAGGCGAGCACTCTACCCACTGCACCACAGCAGTGCTGAAATCGCAGATTGATTTTCCTATGTTTTTGTGCCAATCTGTGAATAACTTCTTCCACTGTAATATCGATATTTCTGTTAATACTCATTAGGGCTAGTCCGTTCAGCCTATCTTCACCAGTGGAATTTCTTATCCAATTTTTTATTGACATATTTGGCGTTACGTTTCTGTAATTAGCATTTAATAACAGCAATACCGTATAATAATTGTAGCGCTTGTTGAGCCGTAGGAAAGTGCAGGAACCGCAGGAATTTTACCACAAAAGAGCGAATAAGAGTACAAAGAATGTAAATTGTGGTAAAATTTCTACGGTTCCTGCATTTTCCTACGGCTCAACAAATGCTACAATAATAAATAATACTTCGTGAAAAAGCGCTAAATTTCGAATTACCAATTTCGAAAAATTACTATTCTCATTGATTTTTTCTTGAAAAAGAAAGGTATGCTAATAAAACATCTCTTAGTTTTATGATCAGATTAATTTTATACAAAACGAGTCTTTCAGGGGGGGTTTCGTCCCCCCCCGTTATTACGCCACTGTTTATTTGCTTTTACTAAAAGTAAATAAAATTCTTGGTTCCTGCCAGAAACCCTAAAAGTCACTGTCACTGAAAAAATTCACAGAGACTAAAAAGTCACAGTCACGAATCACTCCGTTCCTGAAAAAGACGCCCTTAACATACACAGAACATTAAATCAATTTAAATTGAATTTAAATTTATTCGTACGAATTTATTTCTTTATTAAAACAGAATTAATGGATTTTTGAACCATGCTGTCACTCCAATTTGCATATATATAGATTCCAAATTTAGCAGAATTGAGTGTGATCAACCCAATGAGTTTGTCTCCCATGACCACGAGTCCGTCTTCTACATTAAACCCTACTAGCTGTAGATCCTTTTTCTCCAATCCATCTTTGCGTTGAATCACTCCCCAATTAATTGGCTTAGTAGTAAATATGATACGACGTTTACGTCCTAGGATTTTTTTCCTATGCCAACCGATCACATTCACTTTGGCGTTTTCGGGCACATCACCAACGAAGAGAGATATTGCCGCAACTGTTGCGCTAAGGGCAAAAGGGCGGCGCAATTTAGCAATATCAATAATAATATTATCATATGGAAAAAACATATAAACTTTATCTAGTTTAACTTTATATACGGTTTCCACTTCGCGACGTTGTTCACCTTTCACAGATTTCGAAGAAAGAGTCTCACCCAAGTTCTTAACACCGGCTACCACAGTGTAACCGGTTACAATCCCCTCCTTAGCAATCACATAATTTAGAGAAATTAATCCGGCAGGCGTGATATACTTGTTTCCTTTGTATATTGCTACCAAATAGTTCCCTTCGCCAAAACCATCACTGAATTTAGGAATGGCTAACACAAAGATTGATAATATTGATAAAATGATACACGTTTTCATTTTCTCGCCTTATTCAGTACTCATGCACCTTTATATACTGAATTCCAGCAAAGATTTTGAAGCAAATGCGTCAGAGTTAACTATTTCAAAAAGCAATTGAATAAACAAAGAAACAAATACATATACATATACATATGTATGCATTTAATTAAGTTTGTATATATTTAATTAAGTTTGAATAAATGTTTTTAAGAAATTTCGTGGCAATATAGTACATAACTACCCGTCAAAAAAGTTTTGCTTATTGTTGACAAATCAAGTCTAAAAAAGGTGTACGCTGGCAGCGCTGCTTTTGTTATGCACTCATTCTGTCTGCTCCTAACTCTCTAATACTTATCTAGGCCTTATTTCGCATGGCGGATAAGCCTTTGGAATAAGGTGTGCTCTCAGAGAGATAGTACTCCTTATGACGCCTGATGACATCAACACAGGAAAATCAGCCTTATTTTAAGCCTTACGCCACAACAAAATTACTTCCCTTATAATTTTCAGGCCTTATTCCGTAAGCCTTTAAATCTGCTGTTTTAATTCTTAAATAAGGCTTAGATGTTTTGGTGGGTACATACATACATACATACATACATATGTACCTGTGTATGTACTTTAGGGTGCTTTTAATTTGTATGAAAAATTTAAAAGTTCATAAAAAGACTGTATCGCCCCCTCAATCTGTAGTAACATGGTCAAAGATATCACACATAAATTTTGGTCCCGATTGGTGGCGGTTAAGGCGTGGCGCATTGAGGTCAAAGTTCAGAAAACTCTATGAAGGGTCAAAAAATCAAAATATTTTTTTTAATTATCTAATACCCAAAATTAATACTTCTATAGCCAAGGATAACAAATATAAATTTTGATCCCGATTGATGACGGTTTACTGGTGTTTCAAGGCGGTCAAAGTTCAGATTACCATATGCGACACTAAAAATGTAAGTCTTCAATGGCAATGTGAACATTGACCCCCTTAAAACACCACTAAGCCGTCATCAATCGGAACCAAAATTTATATTTGTTATCCTTGGGTATAGAAGTATTAATTTTGGGTATAATATAATTAAAAAAAATATTTTGATTTTTTGACCCTTCATAGAGTTTTCTGAACTTTGACCTCAATGCGCCACGCCTTAACCGACACCAATCGGGACTAAAATTTATGTGTGATATCTTTGACCATGTTACTACAGATTGAGGGGGCGATACAGTAAAATATCGTTAATTTGAATTTTAAACGCACTCTAATGTACTTTGTAGTTGGATACAGTTGGACCAAAAACAAGTAAAATCGCATCTGTCTTCGGATTTAACAAAGACTTCATACCTTTCATGAATGGAGAAATGAAATGTTACTTCCCGATAAGCACGAATCCAATATTGCAGAAAAGTCTCAATTCTCAAGTTTACATCCAACATGTTTTTACACTTGCCCTTTTGCTGGAGTATGGGTTGTTTCTCCAATTGAATTCAAGTTAAAAATTAATGTTGGAAATTGGAAAATGGATTTGACCTTAAATGAAATTCAAACTCATTTCCAACAAAAATGCTTATTGGGTTGGTATGAATTTCATTTTTTGTACTTGCAACGAGGCATGAATGAATTAGTAAAGAAAAACGCACACGATCAGCTGACATCTTCTTCAATCTTCATAAACACCATAACCTAACTATAGAAGGTCCATGCAAGGGAGAGTAGCTCTTCTTACGCGAGTTTGTAGCTTATGTCAAACTATTGTCTTTTGTTTTGATTTTGCATTCTTGCACGTGTTTTTCGTGGAAATAGCTTGTGTGTTCGGTTGTGCGTTTGTGTGTTCGCTCGCGTTTTCTCTGCTTTTGACATTCTTGAAAGACGCCATCTAACTGTAATCACCTATTTTGCTTCACATAAGAGGACCTGTATAGGTTGGTCTTGATAAACACATGAACACAAGCATTTTGTTTTTGTCCATATATGCCACACACACACGCACACTAGCATTTCAATAGCGTACTAGACCTGTCAAATTCTTTTACATTCATGTTTCCATGACATTCTGCTTGACTTGCGTTCTCCTTTACTCAGTGCTTGATGCTACGAGGGGTGACCGCCATTTTTAAAAATCCAATAATTGGCTTTTAATTAATTAGAAAGTTAATTAAATGAAGTTTTTGCCGTTGATGCGAGCTGGAAATTGAACCCGTGATCTCAGGAGTATAAAAATAGTTTCGCCTTTTTAGCTGTTTAAATGGAGAAGTTACAAATGCCACAAAATCTCTACATCTGAACAATCGTTTGTTCAGACAGGCGGATATGG
The DNA here is from genome assembly GCA_960531455.1 of Urophora cardui. Lineage (NCBI taxonomy): Eukaryota > Metazoa > Arthropoda > Insecta > Diptera > Tephritidae > Urophora > Urophora cardui. Next base: position 12,125,761 of record OY482671.1, read on the forward strand.
CTTAATCGATTCAGCCCATGAATCTGATTATATTGGTATACATATATGTATGTATTTCTACTCTCCTTCTAACACTTTCGGCAATCGTGTTTTAAACCAAAGTTTTGTTACAATTTCATATTCGTGAAAGGTATGCAAAAATATAACAGTAGAGCTGAAATGAGTTTATTCACGTCGTCGGTTAAAAAATGTGTATCCAACTAAAAAACACCGTAAGTTTCTGTCCAACTCAACCGCACTGTTTGCGCTGTCTATTTTTGTTTTTAATTGTTAAACATATTTTGTGTATTTGCGCAGGGGCGCAGTCAGAAAAAAATTTGGGGGTGATGGCGCCTTTGCTTTTTTATTTACTCAAAAATATATTTTCTTTTCGTTTTTGGCATTGAAACTAAAATGTCACCAATTTTCACGTCAATCTCCCTGTGCACGTTTAATAATGCCAGGTCAGTAAGCCTTTCTTGTCCGGTTTTACTTCTTAACTATGTTTTAAGTACTTTTTGGTTGCTTGTTTTTCCGACAGGGTGGGAATATGATGTATTGTGGAACGATTTTCCGTCATCCCTTGTCAAGTTTGGTTTGGAGACAACGAACGAAAAAAGTCACTGAAGATGGCGAATATTAGCCGGAACCGGTATGTCTCCAAACCAAACTTGACAAGAGTTGACGGATAATCGTTCCACAATACATCATATGTTTTAAGTCTTCATCAAATTTTAAATTTTACTCTAAAATTTTGGGGGGTATTTTAACACCCCACATCCCCCCTGGCTGCACGCCTGTATTTGCGTCATGAAAACTTCCCTATCTGTCTGAAAGTATTCAGCGGCGCGCAAAGCTACCAACCGAGCAATAAAAAACATAGAATGAGTCATTCTACATACAATTTATATTCTTTTGCGAAGGAAGTATTTGAATCACTTCAGTACAACCCGAAATAAAACACAATTAACATTGTCTTTTAAGTTCTTTTTACACAAATTTTTTACTGAGGAGACCCCTAGTGAAATTTTATGGCACTTACACGTTTTTTTCGGGGTTTTGTCTCTCCTGTAAAATAGTCAATTTGCACTCCAAGCTAGCGATTAGTAACTTTATTTTCGAAAAAAATTTGTTCTGTGATATTAATCTTATTAATTTTAACATTTCCTACTACGCAAATATACTATGGATTGCTCCATATAGCTCCCGAAAAGGAATTCTGCCGACTGCTGGCCAACGCCAAAGTGAGAGATTCGTTAATTTGTTTGCTCTTTTGTATTTATTAAATGAAAATACCATTATTTCCAATAGATAAATACATATCGTCGTTCCGGAAGAAGAAAGACGCATATCAGTAATTTGTCGACGAAGAAAGGCGCATTAAAAATATGTCGAGGAACAAAGACGCTTTACAAAACATGTCGACGAAGATAGACGCACTAAGAAATAAATATTTCGAGGAACAGAGACGCATTATAAAATATTTCGACGAAGAAAGACGCATTAGCATTAATATTGACAAAGAAAAATAAAAAATCGAATACGTCTTTCTTTCCTAAAAAATATTTAAATGCGTCTTTCTTTATAGTAAAAAAAAAAAATAAAGCGTCTTTCTTCGTTATCAAAAAAAATAAAGAGTCTTTCTTTCGAAAAATACTTTTAATGCGTCTTTCTTTGAAAGAAAAAAGTTTGCGTCTTTCTTCCTCAACAAAACAGTTTGCGTCTTTTTTCTTCTATAACGACGATATGTAACAAATAAAAATATATGTATGTGACCTATAGTTTTTGAAAGGTGCATATTAATACAAAAGTAGTGGGCGGTTTTGGCTCAGCTTGGATATAATGAACCAATTTCATTTATTTACAAACTACTGAGAATTTTTCAGTGAAACTTTCAGGAAATATTCTATCAATGATAATTCATCTAATTTTAACACAATAATAGTTGATTAAATTATAATATTAAAGTTGTGGGGCTACGATTTGCCGGATACCGGAAGTAGATTGTTTTTGTTGGCGTTTGTGGCTACGACGAGCATCTCTTGTTTTTGGGGTTGTGGTGTAGCAAGATGGAGTATGGCTCGTTCCAGAGAAGTGGTGTACTTCGTGCGCCTGGCATAAGAGGTGCGGTGCCACCATGCCTAATGAACATTGCCACCCTTCCAAAAAAGGCATCCCATAAGTTAGGGCTAGGGGAGAAGGCTGAGGGGGAAGACGTGTCCCAGGTTGGCGTTCGTCCAACAAATGAGATGTGCAGGGCGTTTAGAGAAATCACCTCATTCCGAGTCCAAAAATTACTCGTATGAGAGGATAGGTACGTCCTGGGTTGGCGTTCATTCAACTCATGAGGAGTGCAAGGCTTTAAGTATAGCCACCTGATCCCGAGTGAACCCATACATATCATAAGCAAAACATCGCTTCAAACGGTTGAGAATGTCGTGTACGAAAAAGACACTGAAGATGGCGCATATTAGCCGAAACCGGTTTGTCTCCAAACCAAACTTGACAAGGGATGACGGAAGATCGTTCCATAATACATCAGATATACATAACTTCGCTTTGAGGGAAGATGGAATAAAATAATGATGACAGATTATTGTTGGATGTTAAAGCTACAAATCAAGAAATAAAAACCATGTTTTAAAGCAAATTGTATTCAAAACAATGAAAATACATATGTTTCCAGGATGAGAGTATTTTTTTTGAGTGTGCCCTAAACATACAGAAAACCATAAATCAACTCAATTTAAATTTATTCGTAAATATTTATTAATTTTATTCTTCTAAAATAGAATTAATGGATTTTCGAACATTAGTCTCAATCCAATTCGCAAATATATAGGTTTCATGTTTATCAAACTGGTATAATATCATTCCAATGAGTTTGTCTCCCACGACAACGAGTCCTTATCTGCCATTAAAACCCACCAGCCCCAGGTCCGTTTTCACCAATTTAACTTTGTGTTGAATCACTTCCACATTAATTGGCTTAGTAGTAAATAGCTTATACTGAGATTTAGGTAGGTCTGAATTATTATCTTTCCAATTCCAAGTGATCACATTCATTTTGGCGTTCTTGGGCAGATCACTAGCGAGGAGGGATGTTGGTTCAACTGTTGCGGTGCAGTCAAAAGGACGATTCAATTTAGCAATCTCACTGTTAATATTATCGTGTGGCTGTAACCTATCACGTGCAGATAGTTTAACTGTGTATATTTTTTCAACTTGGCGACGTTGTTCACCTTTCACAAGTTCCGAAGGAAGAGGCTCATCCAAGTTCTTAACACCGGCTACCACGGTGTAATCGATTGCAATCTTATCTTTTGTTATTACATAATTTGGAGAAATTAATCCACCAGGCGTAATATAATTTTTTTCTCTATATATTGCCACCAAATAAGTCCCTTCGCCAAAACAATCCTTAAATTTAAGAGTGACCAACACAATTATTGATAAAATGACGCGTGTGTTCATTTTGAGATTTTTTTCAGTACTTATGAGGTATTAGCAGTGGCCGCTGTGGTGCAGTGGGTAGAGTGCTCGCCTGCTATGCCAGAGGTCTCGGGTTCAAACCACGGTCCGAGCAAAACACCAAAACAATTTTTCTAATTAATAAAAAAATCCAATTATTGGGATTTTAAGAGCAGCGGTCACCTCTCGGCAGCGGGCGGCATACGCTCCGAGAGTATTTCTGCCATGAAAAAGCTTCTCACAAAAAATGCATTCGCCTTTCGGAGCCGGCATAAAACCCAATTAGTAGGAAAAATAAAAAGGAACACACCTCGAATTGGGAGAGAAGCTCGGCCATAAAACTCGTCAGAATTATAATAGCGCCATTGTATTATATTATGAGGTATTAGCAAGTAATTTGCACCCTTTTATACTGAATTCTATCCAAGATTTTGAAGCAAATGCGTCAAGGTTAACTATTTAGAACAATTGAACAAACAAATAAACAAACAATAAATTTCTTTTGAAAAAATTCCAAGAAATGTTTTGAAGAAATTTCGTGGCAATCACAACTATGTGCTTGTATATGAATATTGTACCCGTGACTGGAGACAATTGAACCAAAAACAAGTAAAACCGCGTCTGCCTTCGGCTTTACCAAAGACTTCATACCTTTCATGAACCGGGAAATGAAATGTTACTTGATATGAATTTCATTAATTTGTATTTGCTCATTCTTTGGGTTATGCATGCAAAGATTTTTATACCTTTCATGAGAATGAAATGGTATTATAACTTTGTGCCGAAAATCAAATCTTGAAAGTACTAGAAGGAGGCGTGACAGACCCATCAATATCATGAGCTGAGTCGTTTAAGCCATGTCCGTCTGTCCGTCCGTCCGTCTGTGTGAACTCAAACTAGTCCCTCAGCTGCCATACAACACCTTAACTCTTTGAAATCAATTTAAACAGGGTTACCAACATTTTTCATTTAAAAAGTAAATATTTCTGAGAAGCTTGTTTCACCACCTTACCAATCGCGTTACTTTGGAAACAGACCTGGGTAATACTGAGTAGTAAGTGGACTATTACGTACTTAAATATATACTTTATATTTTGATCTTGAAGTAATTAGTCCGTACTAAGTACTTTCAGAATATTCAAGTACAAGTACAAGTACAAGGAATTGCAAAATAATGGAACTTTTAGCAAATACTTCAAAATATTTGAAAAGAATTGAAAGTACTTGAAAAGAATTGAAAAATGTACTTGAATCGATTTTTTAATTCTTTTCAGGTACTTTCAATTACTTACAATTTTGCACAGTTCCTTCTAAAAAAGCCTAGAGTAGAGTATGATTTCCTAACAATGTGGTCAATATGGCTATTAAATGTAAAGTTTGATGGCAAAATAATACCAAGATCTTTAGTTTCCTCAATATTTTCTAACAAAGTATTACATATACAGTAATGAGTCAATAGCGTATTATGAATTTTCGCAAAAGTGATTTCGAAGCAGTTTTCGATATTCAAAAGAAGTTGAGTTTTAGTACACCAGAGTGGAAAATTGTCAAGTTTCCTTTGAAGTCTTTCCATATCACTCAGATCATTAACGGAAGAAATTTTTTTGAAATCATCTGCATTTAGCAAGAAATTAGCAAATAAAAAGCATTCACTAACATCATTGATAAATAAAATTAAAATTAAAGGACCTAAAATATGTACTTCCTTGAGGAACAACAGAAGACGCAATAAAAGTAGAAGAAGAAAATCCATTCATTATTCATTAAAATCATCATCAAAAGTATAATACTCTCTATACTATGTACAGCTTAGTTATACCACAAACAATTGAAGCAATTGAACGATCGTTTATTCATACAGGCGAACATGGCTTAATCGAATCAGTCCATGAATCTGTTTATATTGGTATGTATTTCTACTCCTCTTCTGGCACTTTCAGCAACCGTATTTTGAACCAAAGTTTTGAACCAAAGTTTTGATACCATTTAATATTCGTGAAAGGTATGCAGAAATATAACAGTAGTGTTGGAATGAGTTTACTCACGGCGTGGGGTAAAAAAAATATTCACCCAACTAAAAAAGACCCTACGTGTCTTTTAAACTCAACCGGACCTGTTTGCGCAGCTTATTTTTGCTTTTAATTGTTGCTATCTGTCCGAGAGTTCAAGGTCACGTGTAGGAATTCCAAAACAAATGACAAAAAGATTAACATTTCCAAAAAAAAATATCAACTTGAGAATAAAAACCATAAATTGAGCCATTTTAAAATTTAAATCGTTTGCTAAAGAAATATTTCCATCAACCTGAAATAAAAAACATATAAGACTACGAGAAATATATCGCATTTCTTTTTTGTTGTTTGCTTTTCCGACAGGGTAGGATTGCGATGTATTGTGGAACGAATTTCCGTCATCCCTTGTCAAGTTTGATTTGGTTATAAACCGCTCTGAAAAAAAAACGTTGTAAATCTAAAGACTTTCGCTGTTAAATGAACTACTTTCCGCAGTTGAAATGCGCCCAACAACGCTCCGTTGTTGTTTCAAAGGTGCGAGCGTTGTTGATTTAAGTCAATAACGGAGATTGTTGGAAAAAATTTTCACCTAAAAATTAATTTTTGTTTGCATTTTACTCTTCATCTTCTCTCCGCTCGGGTCCCAACTGCAAATACATATGTAGCCTCCGCTTGTTCTCCTATTCTTCTCTCCTTCTTATCATTCACTGGTTGCTATCTTTATTTCTTATTCTGATTTTTCTTCTTTATTTTATATTCTCCTCCGGATTCAAACCATGACATCAACCTGAAATTATATCCAATCATCACATACTGGAACATTCAACATTATATTGAATTGTAGTAACCTATTTATACTTCCATTTCCTAAAAAGGAATCCATGAATTATTTGAATCATTGTAAAAACAAAATTTAAAAAAATTTGTTCTCATTAGTTTTGTGTACAGTGGAAACTGTTGGGTCAAATACTTTTGCCTTTAAATCAACAACGGGGAGAAAATTGTTGCTAAAAATAAACTTTTTTTTGGATTTTTCTCTTCATCTTCTCTCCATCATTATTTTTTTTTGTTGGATTTCTCACAAAAAATTGTTTAAAGGCAAGCAAGTTTTTGAAACAACAACGCCCGTTTTTGAATAAATTGTTGGATCAAAAATTTTGCTGTAAAAACAAATACTTTTGCTGTTGAATCAAAGACGGAGATTCAACAGCGGAAAGTTGTTGGTTTAACTACGGGTATTTTTTTCAGAGCGGTTTCGAAATCAGATACTGAAGATGGCACATAGCCGAAACCGGTTTATAACCAAATCAAACTCGACAAGGGATGGTGGAAATTCGTTCCACAATACATTTAAATTTATCGCACCCTAAACCATAAAGTGACACAACTCAAAATTTTTCGAAATCGGGTTTCTTTCATAAATCGGTACACATAATATATCTCTAACGACTGCAGAAAAAATCTTTTCCATCAGAGTCTTTTTTAACTGAAAAATAACACAGTCCAACAAAATTGCAAATTTTTTACTCAACACTTAATTTTGATTCATAATAATTTTGATTTGAAATCAAGTTTGAATCAATAATCAAAAACAACAATCAACATTTTTTAAATCACAAAAATGCCATTCCTAACCACGGTATATATATTGAGACGGTAATGCCAGTAGGCGGAAATTTCAAATACTGCTTACGTCACAGGACCAATAAAGCCGCAAACAACCAAACAAACAGCTGTGCCAATTGCAAAAGGCAAAATGACGTATGAGGACCTGATACTTTTTTCTAAAACCGAAAGAAATATGGCGGCCAGCGAACTGACATGACCTTTTAATTGGATCATGATTCCTAAGAACTTTTATAGCCAACCAAGCTGTGGTGCGGTGGGTAGAGTACTCGCCTGCTATGCCAGAGGTCTCGGGTTCAAACCACGGTCCGAGCCAAACAAATTTTTCTAATTGGTAAAAATCCAATTATTGGGTTTTTTAAGAGCAGCGGTCACCTCTCGGCAGTGGGCGGCATACCCTCCGAGAGTATTTCTGCCATGAAAAAGCTTCTCACAAAAAATGCATTCCCCGTTCGGAGCCGGCATAAAACTGTAGGTCCACCCAATTAGTAGGAAAAACAAAAAGGAGCACACCTCGAATTGGGAGAGAAGCTCGGCCATAAAACTCGTCAGAGTTAAAATAGCGCCATTGTATTATTATTATAAGCATAAACACCGCCAAAACCTCATTCAATACAAGGGTTACCACCAAAATAAGTGTTAAAGTTCTTCGCCTCTTCTTGTGCATTTGTACGCAAAGATCAACAATAGATTAAGTGAAGGAGCAGCTTGAACCATAATATTGCTTTTAGCACCGTCATCTACGAATTCTAATGAAATTCTTCGAAATCATCATCACTATTAATTTGTTACTGAAATTACAATTATTGAATTATATTGACATTTGAAGGATACAAATCATTCTAATTCACTAATAAGATTTTAGTTGTTTAAAAATATTTATCAATTGCACCCTTTGCTTGCTTTGAAAGAATTTGGCATTTAAGTTGTTAATCCAATCATCTATCCATTTTGTGTTCAATTAATTTCCCAATTCCCATTCAATCACAAATCGTTAAATAATTTCGAATAGATTTTCCAAATTGCTGATTTGTTTTTTTTAATGAAATCACAGAATTTTCTTTATTTTATTTTTTTTAACCAATAAATATTGCGTTCATAAAATTTTTTTTTCGAATTGCCTAAACTTTGGCCTTGAAGTGATGATGTTGTGCTGTGAGCGGCAAATTAGAAAGTTAGTTAAAGAGCATTGGAATTCATACATACATACATATGGCGATACATGCATTCCATTCGCACCAAATCTGTTGGCAATTTCCGTTAAAGGTTCAATAGTGAAAAAAGGAAATCAGAAAAAAAATTCTAAAACAAGAGAAAACTACAAATTTTTTTTTTACAAGAAGAGCTGAGTTGAATAGTAGTATTGTGAGTGCTCTAAAGTAATGTCTACCGACAAAGTAAAAAGTGGCTTAGTTAAATGTACAACAAAATCAAAGTTCCAAATTCAATATGTAATGTAGTGGAGTTTTAGAGTAACGATAAACAGAGAGACAAACTGAGATCAGGAAGGGCGATATTAAAAGAGCGTCTCCGAATTTTGAACTTTCATCCGAATTAAGAGGTATAAGAACCGTAAAAGATGTATTGTGGAACGAATTTCCGTTATCCCTTGTCAAGTTTGATTTGGGACAAGGGATGACGGAAATTCGTTCCACAATACAGCGCAATCCTACCCTGCCGGAAAAGCAAACAACAAAAAAGAAACCGTAAAAGAAGTACAACTTGAATCGAGAATGAAATGTTGTAAGAACTCAGCAAAATCTGCTCATCAACATCAGTTGCAATGATGGAGTAATTTGACTTGGGTACCTACATACATACCATCCGCCGATTTTCCTACAGGTTTGCCAATTTAAATTGCTAGCAAAATGTAAATTATTTCGGAAACAAGCGTATATCGCAATTTCCGTTTAGATGCGCGTGTGTGTGTGCAAGCGCATAGAGCAAGTGTAAGAAAATTTAATTACCTAATAAATTTTTTTCGTAAATTTTTAACAGTTTTATTTTTTTTTTTTATTTTTGATTTTTGATTAGAAGGATATCGGCAAAAATGTATGTTAAGAAAGTTAGTGGGCAAATTGGAAAGTTGACCATGCCTCCTTTCTTTGTTCTTCAAATTGTTGATGCTGCGGAAACATGTAATTTGAGAATATTTCAGTGGAAGTTATTGGCTTATTGGCACACACTACATACATAGTTGCATTCTTTTGGGCAAGACTTCCCAGCAAAAATCTGGTCATCGCTATTACCTGTTAGGCATGACAGAAGGCCTTGCTATGGAACATCTGACGAGCTCTTCACTTCTTTCACGCATTGCCAGTAATGCAGAGTGGAATGAGCTTCCATTACCCATTCCACGTAATGCAAAGTAGAATGGAGCGCGAAAAATGAACTGAAATAAATACCGTTATTTTCAGTGGAAATTTCCATCATGCCTTACATTTTTTGCCTTCTTTCTCTGCTTCCCTGTAAGGTATTCTTTATTTGATTCGCTAGAATCCTTGCGGTATTGCGTGATTTATTCGTTCAGCGGTAATGCAGTGGGCAAGTCCTTCCCTCCAATGATAAGCCCATGCTAATGTCAGGCATTCTGTCAACGAATGTGGAAGCGATTGCCAGGGTTTTTCTGGATTACCCTCTTAATTCCACGGTCATCGAGTTTTTTGATGGGTTAGAGACCCAGCAAAAATCTGGTCATCGCTATTACCTGTCAGGCATGATAGAAGGCTTTGGCATGGAACATCTGGCGGGTTCATCACTTCTTTCACGCATTGCCAGTAATGCAGAGTGGAATGAGCTTCCATTACCCATTCCACGTAATGCAAAGTGGAATGGAGCGCGAAAAATGAACTGGAATAAATACCAGTGGAAATTTCCATCATGCCTTACATTTTTTGCCTTCTTTCTCTGCTTCCCTGTAAGGTATTCTTTATTTGATTCACTAGAATCCTTGCGGTATTGCGTGATTTATTCGATCGGCGGTAATGCAATGGGTAAGTCCTTCCCTCCAATGACAAGCCCATGCTAATGTCAGGCATTCTGTCAACGAATGTGGAAGCGATTGCCAGGGTTTTTCTCGATTACCCTCTTAATTCCACGGTCATCGAGTTTTTTGGTGGGGAGTGGCGAAAAAACACACACACTGTTATAAAACCAATTGAACCCGATACGTCCGTTCGTTGTAGTAACAGGGCCGTAGCTAGACTTAAATTTAAGGCAGGGCAGCGTTGCTTTAAGGTAGGGCGGAAGTAAATAATGTATCACAATTAATCTTACATCGAGGCATTTACATTGCGTCGCCTGAGAAAACGAATGTCGTATGTGAAAATCGACAATTTCTAGTTTTTGATGCAGATTAACTAAATCGGACCAAATCTTTTAATTTTTCCAATCCATTTTTTTCTATCTCTTTTAGTTCTTGAGTTATTTAGTATGCATTTGTCGTATGTTACAAAATTACTACCATTTGGGTAAGCTTTTGTCGTATGTAACATACATACGACAAATTTCCATATAAATCCGTTTTTGTTTATTTTAAACATATGTCGTATGTGCCGCTGAGCTACTGAGAATAAACCAAAATATTGTATCGGAGCTATAGGTTATAGTGATTCGATCTGAATGATTTTCACTGACATATTTTATTGTAGTATTATACCAATTACTGCAAAGTTTAGTATAATTTGATCCTTAAATATGGAAGTTATACCCGAAAACAGCTATATCTGAACAATCGGTTGTATGGGAGCTATATTCTATAATGGTCCGATCTTGACAAATTTCGGTGACATTTATTAGGTCCGTATGGGTACAAATACCTCAAAGTTTCATGCCCTTATCTGTTTACATGGAGAAGTTATATCCCAAAATGTCCATATCTGAACAATCAGTTGTATGGGAGCTATATGTTATAGTGGTCCGATCTTGACAAATTTCGGTGACTATTATTATGTCCATGTGGGTACAAATACTTCAAAGTTTCTTGCCCTTATCTCTTTACATGGAGAAGTTATATCCCAAAATGTCCATATCTGAACAATCAGTTGTATGGGAGCTATATGCTATAGTGGTCCGATCTTAACAAATTTTAGTGACATTTATTAGGTCCATATGGGTACAACCACTTCAAAGTTTCATATCCTTATCTCCTCAAATAAAGAAGTTATACCCGAAAACAGCTATATCTGAACAATCAGTTGTATGGGAGCTATATCTTATATTAGTCCGATGTGGTGGATTCCGACAAATGATCAAAGTATCATCAAAATATATGCAACTGCCAAATTTCAAGTCGATATCTCAAAAAATGTGAGCCTCATAACCATTCCGGTTTGGAAAAAAAAGAAGAATTTTTGTCGTATGTGCTATTATAAACAGGTATTGGTGCTCAGACGTCACATACGACAAATGCATACTGAATGAAAAGTCGTTTATCTCCCATAATTTTAAAGATACCCAACTTTTGTAAATTGCAGGTCAAAATATATAATACTCGCTACAGCTCGTCCAAATAACAAAAAAATCTGTTGTACAGTTTTTGAGAATTTCCAATTTAAACTTCAAAGTCGATTTTCTCGAAACTATGTTTTGCTACATACGACATTCGTTTTCTCAGGCGACGATTAAGGAACCACGGTCCGAGGAAAATGACTTTCGAAGAAAAAAAAGTGTTCTACACACATATATACCTACATATGTGCATGTTTTTATAAGTGCCTTTCCTCGGTAATCGTACGCAGTTTTGGGGGTTTGTTTGGTAAATTTTACAACTTACAAACATCTCCGGTCGACGGGACTTTTGGATTTCGAATCAGGAGGACCTCCTCTGCAACCCCCAATGACTTTTTTTCAACGCGTGGTAGACTGTTGGAAAATTTTCCCCGTACATTTAATACCTATTTTTGACACATAATTATTGTGACAGTACATAAGCAATACTCATTGAGAATAAGCCAACAAGAGGTGCAGCTTCCAGATTTAGATGTGGAGATGTGGAGATCTTTAAATTTGGTATGTGGGCGCCTGTATGCACGCAAGTCAAGGTGAGAAAAAAACTCTCAAAAATGATTAAACGATAACCATAGAAAATTTAGACACCTCATTTTTCCATCGAGTAAAATGTTTTAGATTAGCACCAGTGTTGCCGCAGCCTCAAACAATTTGGTATCAAAAATTGATACTTTCATGGTTTTTTTTTTCGTATCACCGAAAATTTTTTGGAAAAAGAACTTAAATTAATCAAAAATCTGTTTTTGGGCTTCTAACCCTTATAACAAATTTTTTCTTTTCGTATCACTGAAAAATTTTTGAAAAAAATTAAAATTATTAAAATAAGCTGCTTTCGTGTTTTCAACGTGACATCGTTTTTTATTACATTTACCAATATAAAAATATAAATATAATGAATAGTTAGGTATCATTTTAAATTTTTCGAATTCAATTTAATTCAAGAAAATCATAAAAGCTATTAAAATAATTTTTAACATAAAAAATTCAAAACTCCATATACAAAACACGTAAGAACTGATCAAGATCATTTAATGTAAATGATTTGTGCATTCTGTGGATACTCTGGAAATTAAAAATCAGCTGTTTAGTTAATTAACCTGTGTTAGTGAGCCGTGCTCATGCCTACCATGGGCAGTGATGCCTACTATACAGTTTGATAAAATGTTGCCCATTTTTGGTATTCTCAAGACTTTCACAATATATATTTTTCGCGGCAAACACAGGTTGTTACAATTTTTAGAAAATCTTAAAAATGAAAAAGAATAGGTTCTTTGATTTTGATTAAATTGTATCAAAATTATTTGATGCTGATTAAAAAGGTATCAAATTTGTTCTACGTCAAAATAAAAAGTATCTACGTATCTTGGGCTTAAAAAAGTATCACATTTGATACGATTGTATCAAAACGGCATCACTGATTAGCACACTTAGTAATCAATTCCGCGCTTTTGGTGTTGTTCGCTCACAGTGAGATTAGTTTTTTGTTAGAAAAGTGACGGATTGAACCATTCCTTTAACCAAACTACAAAAATTCGATGGTCTTATTTAAGTATATATGTGATGCAGGGTGGATTCTCCATATCATACATTGCAACCGAAATAATTTTTTATCTCAACCTATGACAAAATATGTAATTATAATAATTCATCTCACTTGTTGGCCTTTTTAAGGTAGGGAATTCTAATTTTAAGGTAGGGCATTGCCCCACAATGCCCCCCCCTAGCTACGGGCCTGTGTAGTAATGGAATTGGAAATACATATCGCACCCTAAATCATAAAGTGGCACAACTCAAAATTCAAAAATTTTCAGGAGAGCCAAAAAACTTTTTTTCATTACAAGCAATCGTATGGCAAAGGGCCAGTTATAATGGCTATTTTTCGGTCGAAAGAGACAGTTATTCAAAAGTGCTTTTTTGGCAATCGCTAGAGATATGTTCCGTATACCCGTTTATGAAAAAAAATCGATTTCGAAAAATTTACTTCCTTCCCCTTCTTCTATTTCGAAATTAGCCACAACTTAATCCAAATATTCAAAGAACGGACTTTGTCTCCAAACCAACCAAACTTGACAAGGGATGACGGAAAATCGTTCCACAATATATCACTTTGAAACCGCATTGTCTATTCATAATAGGCAAAATTTGCATAATAAGCTACGATCAGTTTAATGAATAGTTGGTAGAGCTGTCAAATTATCGATAGTCACGACCATCGATGTTTTACGATAGTCCTAAGGGTGACTATCGATAGTATCGACCCATTTTATATGTTTTTTCAAATCCATTTATTTTTCGCTGCCTTAAGCCCAAATTACATTAGCGATGTGGCAGTGGGCAGTACGGTTTTAGAAATCAGTCAGTTTTAGAAATCAGCTGACAGTTTGAAAAAAAAAATTTGAAAATTTTTTTTCCGTGTAATATGTAATATAGAATTTTTACAGTATATGTTTTCAAAAGGTGATTTTAATACCTTTCTAAAGGTATAAAAATTTTCAAATCGGTTGATTAGTTTACGCGTGATATCAAAATATAAGAAAGCCTAGAGATGCATTTACTTAAATAAATAAAAAACAAATAAAAAAATGTCATTTTAGTTTTCAGATATGTTATATATATTAAATAGACCTTTCTAACAAAAATTCTTATTTTTCAAAATCGCTTGATCTTTGAAGTGTTTTTTCAGTTTCAAATTTTATTTTAGAAAACATTTTTTTTCAGTGTACTAGAACAAAAAAAAATTTACATTGTATTTTTTTGAAAGCTAATTTCAATACCTTTCCAATGGTATGAAGATCTTTGAAATCGGTAAAGCCATTCCCTAGTAATCACACTCTAAAGCAGACCTGTTAAATTCCGATTAGGATTAGTAATCAATTAAATTGTTTTGTTTTTTAATTGGTAATCATTATTTTAATTCTTTTGCTGAAAAAAAGTAATTTTAATGATTACCATTAAAAAAAATCAAAAAAAAAATATAAAAAAAATCAATAAAAATCAGAAATAATCATAAAAAATCAAAAATAATCAATAACTGGCGGCAGACTTAAAAAACCAATACCTCTTTCTTATAGAAATAGCAAATACTAGTTTTATTAATAGAAATTTCAGCAAAAGGATGTTTATTCATAAGGCCCATTGATATTGTGTAACAGTCAATCAATGCTATAGACTGCTCTTTGAAACAATTTGGTAATATTGGTATTCTCAACAGACTACCTCGCTGAAATTCGACAATAATTTAATTAAAACACTCTTATTTACATACATTTATTAATTCAGTTCTGTTTTTATATTTTTAATATGAGCATATATGTATATAGTATGATTTTATATATAGCTGTTTAAGGTTTGTTTAACATGAAAACATATGTACATATATATGTTTTTGGCACATAAATGTAGAAGTGCAAGAATATAATTTAAGTAAAATGCATTGAAACGTGAAGTGATAAATATAATAAACTGTAAAGTATACCATGTACATATATATAAGTGGTGTAAGCCACACTGAAAATATTTTTTTTATCTCAGATTCTCTCATCTGCGCCTAACCCACCTTTTGCGAGCTAAGATTGGACTATTTCAGAATTTGTTTCCATAACGTCCTATTTCAGACAATTATTCAAAAACGCCCTATTTCAGAGAAATATATATGGAATTTTCTCTGAATAGGGTGTTTTGAAGCAAAATCTGAAATAGGACGTTATTGGAACAATTTTTCAAATAGGGCGTTTTTGAAACAATTTTTGAAATAGGGCGATCTTATTCTCAGCCGTCGATATATAAAAATGATGGTTACTAACCTCATCAGATGAGAACGGCTGGGCCGATTTCTGTAAATTTTTTTGCCAGTTGTTCGTATTATCGAGGAGAAGGTATCTACGGAAAAAAATTTAGGAAAATCCCTCCGGAAAAGTCCGAAAATTGGTAAAATCCGTGTGTATGTGTGTATGGTGCATGTGTGTCCTTTATAGACTCCCAAAGTAATCAACCGATCTTTATGAAATTTTCACAGCGGCTTCATGTGGTGTTAGCGCACATAATAGGGTATATAGGGGGAGGTGCCCATCCCTGCCTTTCAATCAGATTAAAAATATAATAATAATAATAATACAATAGCGCTATTATAACTCTGACGAGTTTTATGGCCGAGCTTCTCTCCCAATTCGAGGTGTGCTCCTTTTTGTTTTTCCTACTAATTGGGTGGACCTACTGTTTTATGCCGGCTCCGAACGGCGAATGCATTTTTTGTGAGAAGCTTTTTCATGGCAGAAATACACTCGGAGGGTATGCCGCCCACTGCCGAGAGGTGACCGCTGCTCTTAAAAAATCCAATAATTGGATTTTTACTAATTAGAAAAATTTTTTTGGTGTTTTGCTCGGACTGAGGTTTGAACCCGAGACATCTGGCATAGCAGGCGAGCACGCTACCCACTACACCACAGCGGCCACAAATATGCTTATAGTAATTGCCGGGTGAAAATACCTAGGTGTGCAAAGTTTCGTGAGTATCCGTTCAGCGGTTTTCTCGCCAATTGAGTTTAAACACAATTTCCATTTCACATTTATAATATGTATAAGATACTGTTTTACTGCTATGCTATTACGCTGTTATATCGATCCATAAAAATTTCATTTTTAAATGAGGCGCTCAGCGCCAAAACGGCCTAAGCCGAAAAAAATGGTTCTGAGAAAAACAATGTTAAAAGAAAATACGTTTTTAAAATATTTTTACTTATTTTTTATTAATCGTAAATAAAGATTAGTTGTAATATTTGTTTAAGGTTAATCATTAGGTGTTAATTAACTTACATAAAGACTATTTTAAACGGTTAATACAAGAATTAAAGTGGGTTAGGCCATTTTGGAATCCATATAAAAAAATATATTGATAGGAACTGAGGGTTAGGTAATTTTGGCTCCATTAATTAAAACATGTGACCGCTGTGGTGCAGTGGGTAGAGTGCTCGCCCGCTATGCCAGAGGTCTCGGGTTCAAACCCCAGTCCGACCAAAAACAAATTTTTCTAACTAGTAAAAATCCAATTATTGAGGTTTTTAAGAGCAGCGGTCACCCCTCGGCAGTGGACGGCATACCCTACGAGTGCATTTGTGCCATTAAAAAGCTTCTCACAAAATATGCATTCGCCGTTCGGAGCCGGTATAAAACTGTAGGTCCAACCAATTAGTGGGAAAAAACAAAAGGAGCAGACCTCGAATTGGGAGAGAAGCTCGGTCATAAAACTCGTCAGAGTTATAATAGCGCCATTGCATTATATTATTATAATTAAAACATACAAAATTTCTTCACATAAATAATAAAAATAATTCTTAGCGTTTTAAATAATAAAAATTAATAATAATTGTTATTCGTGTTCTTTCTGAATAACTTCGTCTTCGGCTCTCGAACTTGTTTTTAAATTATTATAAAAACCATGCTTTATGGGAGGTATGAACTTTGCAGCTTCAATGAAAGCGGTTCCAATTCCAGTCACTGAACTTGCTGGAGTTCCTCTTTGAAATATCAACTTCTTGAAATAAACATCTATGTCATTTGAATATTTGTATTGAATTATAAATGACTTCACATTTTGGAATCGAAACCACTGAATCTTAAGCCATTCAGCTTTTGAAGTCTCGTCTGCGGAGATTTTTATGTTTGTCACTAGTTTCTCGATTAAGGATATGCTTCTAATAGCATCTGCCGCCATCTTTACCTAGTGAAATGGTTCAACATTGCTAACTTGATTTATTTTTCGAATATACTCTTGATTAAAACGTAATATGCGTTTTTGAACTAACCAACACATATTTTTTATTTATAGGATTCGATTTGGCCTAAGCGGCTTAGGCCATTATAGCATCCACATTTCTTTGAAGTTTGCATAGAGGAAAAACAGTTTTCAGCAGGCAGTATAACATAGTGTTATACTATGCAATAGGGAGTTTTTTTAGTATTTATTTCAAAAGGTTCCGGTTAGATCAGTATAGTCAGTTTGATTTTTTTTTTTAAATGAGGGTTAGGCCGTTTTGGCACTGAGCACCTCAAATATAGATAAATTTCGTTTCGAATATGTATTGTCGGCAAAGTTTATTTATTTGACAAAATCTATAAACTCATCGAAAGTTAAGTAATAAAGTGCCTGATAAAAACTATGGTTTGCCAGAAGCGGCCGATAAGATTTCGAAAAAAACATAATAATAATACAATGGCGCTATTATAACTCTGACGAGTTTTATGGCCGAGCTTCTCTCCCAATTCGAGGTGTGCTCCTTTTTGTTTTTCCTACTAATTGGGTGGACCTACAGTTTTATGCCGGCTCCGAACGGCGAATGCATTTTTTGTGAGAAGCTTTTTCATGGCAGAAATACTCTCGGAGCGTATGCCGCCCACTGCCGAGAGGTGACCGCTGCTCTTAAAAAACCCAATAATTGGATTTTTACTAATTAGAAAAATTTGTTTGGCTCGGACCGTGGTTTGAACCCGAGACCTCTGGCATAGCAGGCGAGCACTCTACCCACTGCACCACAGCGGCCACGAAAAAAACATAATAATATAAAATGCAAATTATTCGCCGAAATTTAGTTAGATGTGAAATTGATTCGCGAGTTAAAAGTGTGCAACTCAAAATAAAGAAAAAATGTGGAGCACAATATTCTTCATAGCGATTGCTATGCGACCATTTACATTCACTTGGCAGGTATGGCTGGAGTTGCTTTATTACTTAACATTTGTACATAATACAAGCGCTTGATGTGTTCCAGATACAGACAAAGTGATTTTCCCTCAATGACTAAAAATTATTTTCATTTTTTTCCTTTCCCATTTCCTGCACATGCAGTACTCTCTACCCACCGATCCCACTTACAATGCTGGCGTTGTTGAACTACCACCAAACGAATTGAAAGGCATTGACAAGGCGCTGGATATTTTGGCGAAAATGAGGCAGATCATCGAATCGAATGCTACGCGTGAACTTGATATAATCGTCTTTCCCGAGGATGTACTAAACGATGGCCAGTCGCTGACTTATGTACCCGATCCGGAGTTGCTGATCGCACCATGCGACGCGCCCGATTATGATCCTTTTCTAAATGAAATATCCTGCATGGCGCGTTCACGACAACTTTATGTGGTCATAAATTTGGTGGAGAAAATTTATTGTGCACACAATACGACCGTAGTGGGTCGCTGTAATGCCAGCGGTGTGAATCGGTATAATACAAATGTGGTGTTCGATCGTAAGGGTCGCGTGATATCGCGTTATCGCAAAACGCATCTATACGGCTATGAATGGTATGCCAATATGGTGTTGCCACAAACAGAACTCGCTACATTCACCACCGATTTCGGTGTCACTTTTGGCACTTTTATTTGTTTCGATATGCTTTTTTGGCATCCAGCCTCAACGCTGGTGCAAGAATATGGCATTACAGATATTATCTATCCGACTTATTGGTTTTCCGAATTGCCATTCCTTGTGTCAGTGCAACTGCAAGAGGGTTGGGCATTTGCGAACGATGTGAATTTACTTGCAGCCGATGCTAGTAAGCCGAGTGAACAAAATGGCGGTTCAGGCATTTATGCTGGCCGTTTGGGGCGTTTAACGGCTTTCATTACAGAGGCACCCACCATGCGGCTACTCACCGCCAAGGTGCCCAAACGCGCACATCGCGACAACTATCAGCCTCCAGCGCCAGCTGCTGACGAGTCCGAGACTTTTGTGCCGCTCGTGAATAACGAACGTTTTACCAAATTCGATTTGCTGCGCGATTATAATGTCGATATTTTTGACACTCAATTGCTTGCGGACGACTTTACACGCATAAATGAGACGGTGTGCTATGATGGACAGGAGCAATTCTGTTGTCACTTTGAGATTAGGCGCATGCAACTCACCACGACGTCCAACAACAACGCCTCCGTCTCGTATCGTTATCGGCTGGGCGCATTTAGTGGCGCACGTGCCACATTTCAACGCAGAGATTATGCGGATTTGAAGATTTGCGCGGTAATCGCATGCACCAATGACCAGTTGTACAGTTGTGGGCACATCTTCCCGGAGAATGTCGCTGTCATCAATAAATACTATTTTTCAGCATTGAAGGTAAGCGCTGAATTTGCGCATGCAACGCGTCGTCTGATAATGCCAACGAGCGTCGATGGTGTGCTAATGCCGGTGCCGGTGCAGATGTATGAGTGGCATGAGGTGGAGCGGTAAGTGTGGGTTAGAGGTAGAAAGTAAGAAGTAAAAAATAAAATAAAATTTTTTTTTTCAGCGATAATTCCACACTCGTCAGCATTGATCTAAAAGCGCCAAAAGCGGATCTCTTAACATTTGGCATTTGGGCAAATTATTTTTCGCAGCAAAACAGCGTACATAATTTGGATAATGGTTGGCAGTTAGTGCAACCAGAAAGGCCGCCAAAGGCTGAGACTCAAAAGAACTTTGCTGTTTGCAGTAATTTTGTTAATGTGAAATTGTTGTTAAGCACATTTTTGTTGTTGCTCACTTTTACTAAATATTAGTGGTTTTATGGAAAAATATAGCACAAACATACATACATACATAGTTTTAATAACTGTAGTGCAGCAGACTGTTTTGTTTGTTATTCTTAGGCAGTAGGAAACCTTATTAGTTGAAAATTTGCAATAATTGCATGGATGTTGCGCAGAGCGCGGTGAGAGAACGCATATTGGCAGCTGAAAAGAAGAATTTGATCTTGAACTAATTTAATAATCTTTTTTCTCTTATCCATTCAACAAATAGTTATAAAATATCTAGTGTTATTAAACAATAAAAAACACAACTGGCATGGTTAGCTTATAACAAGAATAATAGTAAACTGCGCATAAACAAAAAAAAAAAAAAAATCGCATTGCAAATAGAAATAGCGCGTTTGATAAGAGAGCGAACAAAGTTTACACGGTATCAGCCACGCACGTTCTTTTAGTGCAACAATATAAAATTTATTAGGGCTTTTTGATAAGTATGTGATAATGGGTGAGTTTCTAAGACAAAGCTGCTCCGCAACTGTTGAGCTCAACAGTTGCCAACAGTTGTGTAGCAGTTGAGTTAAATAGTTACGTCTTAGAAACGGCTTGATGAATTTATCAGCTGTTTGGCTTTACACAACATGTTGAGCTCAAGTAGCGAACAAAATTTGTGATGGAAAATATGGCGAAAAGTTGCCAACTGTTGAGCTGAGCGGAATTACTCAACAGTGCGTTTCTAAGATAAACACTCAACAGTTGCACAACAGCTCTGTCTTAGAAACTCACACAATATGAACTTGGCAACCAGAAATTTTGAATTCAACAATACCCACGTCAACTACTACATATCTGTAAAAGTTTGAGCAAGCTGCGCAGTTTAGTTTGTGTTTGTCAACTGTTTAAAATCGAAAACCTGACGTATTTTAATACAAATGGAAAATCGTGAATTTCGTGTGCTGATTAAGCATTGTTTTTTTTTTTGCTATCTATTTTAGTTTAAGAGATATTGAGCAGTATTTTGTCGTTTGTGCAAGGTCCCAAGCGATTTCATCTAATTTCTAATGTGCTTTTAATTGCTGTGAATTATTTAATTTTAGTATTTACTTTTATGAGAAATAAAATACAATGGGCCATATTAATAAAATCCAAGCCAATGCTTTTACTCAAAATTCAGAAATTTGACATTAATTTGTATGAACCAAATTTCAAAATTTGAGTAAAAGGTCAGAAATCTTAAGCAAAAGCAAATGCTTGGCTTTTATTAATATTACCCAATATTTAACTACATAATTTAAAAAATCTTTAATTTAGTTCAAATTGGGAGCACATTTTGTCGTACGTTATACAAATTTCCTGCAAAACTGTTGCTAAAGATAACATACGATACAATTTTACTGAAGAAAATCCTTTATAAATTCAAAAATAATAAACACTATACATATAACAAAATTACAATAATAGTAGTGTTCTGTAAGACTTTGGAGAAAATCTAATGAGACGTTTTGGAGAAATACAATACCAAACTTCAAACCTGTTTTCCCAAAAGTCTTTAAATGCGACATTTGACTTTAACTTATCCGGGCGACGATATGTACATACATATATACATATAGCTACCATAGCTCGAACCACTATAACCATAGTTACCATCAGTGTTGCCAGAACTTTTCCAGAGTTCCAGCTAGATTCTCAAAAAAAAAAGCTAGAAAAAGCTAAAAAAAAAATTGTTTCACACATAAAAAAAAAAATTAAAGCTAAAAAAAGAAGCTAAAAAAAATTACGAAATTACCCAGTAGAACTTGGAGCGAGATCTCCCCAAGCGAGAGCAGAAGAGTACTCTACTTGATATCCTTTCCGTGCAATATCAAAATTTTTTCAGTTTTGTTTTATTTTGTTTGTGTTTATTACTTCCCTTCCTAGGACATACAATGTTAAAAGCGAGTATAAAAAATTTTATGCTTATACACGAATTATAGGGAGTAATAAAGTATCTATTGACAAGTAGGTACGATGATCCCAAGTCTTACTGCGTATTCTAATGCTTTATTAATAGGTGATTTCCCGTAACAGTGATCCGGACAAAAAATTTGCAAGCACCTGCAACCACAATTTTTTGATCCTGATGTTTATCTGGATCAAAAAAATCTATTACAATCTATACGGACCCGAAATGGATCTAGATAAATATCAGGATCACAAAATTGTTGTTCCATTTGCACGCAAAATTTTTATGTGGATCTGGAGGGGAACTCGCCTAATGTGTTTTCAAAACACACATAAATTCAAGGTCAATTTAACAGGTCGGCTCAAGATACATACACACATACACATCGCGGCGCGCCGTGACCTTAATGTCGAACTCTCGTGACCGAGATGTCAAAACTGTAAGGAAGACGAAATAATTTGACATTCAGGTCACGGGCGAATGATGGATAAACTCAGAGAACGAAGAATTTGACGAATTGTAAACACGAATGCATGTATAGAATATGCAGAAGTAAACAAATTGGATAGCTGTTGAAGAAGAACAAGAAGTCAGCTGATCTGAAGAACCGACTTGTTTAGTGGAGCCTGCATATTTTCATATACTATATGCAAATTTGTACTTCAGTGTCAATAAAAATAACGAAATGTTAAAAAAAAATGTTTTACATTGAAATAATGGTAACTATGATGACTGTATGTATGTATATGAGCAGTGAGCAGCGCTCATTTTTTGGGGAGTTTTAGCAAATAAAAAAGCTAGAAAAAAAAGCCAAAGCTAAATCAGAATTTTTGCAGCTAAAAGACAAGAAAAAAAGCTAAATCTAGCTTGAAAAAAGCTAGAATGGCAACGCTGGTTACCATATACACAATTCTGAGTTCATATCTGGATTCAGCATAAAATTATATTACAGTATAACAGTACAAAGGTATAACAGCCCAATTTGCCACTGAGTGAGTCGAGTTCGAATCGAGGTCGATTCGACATCGTTTTGGGGAACTCGCCGGGATGAACTCGAATCGAAGTCTTTATTTTATAAAAAAATCAAAGTCTTTCCGACTTCGATTTATAACATCGGATCAATTTCGCCACGATGTCGGTTTGTCGAATTCGTGGCGTGTATTTTGTAACAAAGCGGGAATAAATTCATATGTACATCTCAACTTATTTTATATCCCGCACCTCTTAGTCACAATTTAGGCTACTAACTGCACGATGAGCTTGAAGAGCTGTCGTCCGAAGTGGAAACAGACTGTAACCCACTGTGCGGCGCAGCGTTACAAAGGCCTACTTGATTTAATTTGTATACATATGTATATTTGTATACATATTCACTTCAAACACTTACAAAAAAAAAGTAACGTTGATGTACACGGTATGAAAAGCATTACCTACTTTCCAGAAAAATTTAAAGAAATCCAAGCAACATTTGACTTAGAAATTATATTGAACAAAATAAATAATACAAAAAATATTATGAAAAGATTACGCATTGTGCGCAGCGATTTTTGCGATTCAGGCGATGTATGTGCTTCTTCAGTCAGTAAGTAAACATAATTCAAGTATCCTGGCTTTAATTACGTCTGTCTCGTGCTTTCTATTATTCTTTACAGAAAGAAGTACAGATCAAACGCTAGATGTTGTTTTGGAAAAACTGGAAACTATGCAAGAAACCCAGAAGAAGATGGTGAATTGTATTTATAGCTTTAAAATAAACCTGCCTTCGTCCAATAAAACCATTGTCGTAAGAGTACCATGTTCTTTTTAACAAAATTTCTTGTGTTGAAGAAGTGTTTTCTATGCTCACTGCATTAGCGACTACCCGACGTCCAATACTCCAAGCATTCGTTATGAAGCGTTATCAAGTCGTATTGTACGTCGTCAAAGAGTCGGTTTTGCACGTAGTCAATGACTTGTTTATGTGGCTCGCTAGAGAACTGTTCTTTTCATCTACTTACGACTTCGCCGGCAGGTCGCACGCGATAGTCGCCCGCGAACGAATCTTTCACTAGACCGAGCCGGAATCGAATTCGATTCGAAGTCGTTTGGCAAATTGGGAGTATAACAATATAACAGTATAAGAGTATACCAGTATAACAATATAAGTGTATAACAGTATAACAATACAAAGGTATAACAGTATAATAATATAACAGTATAAGTGTATAACAGTACAGTCTAACAGTATAACAGTATGTAGGAATTACTTTGTTAAATAATTACTTTTAATTATTGTTAAATATTCTTTTATCTTTTACTCTTTGAAATTTATGAATATCAAAAAAATAAAATTTTTATTATTAGATTTTTCGTTTTCTAAAAAACATTTACTTTTTATTTACAAATAAAATAAAATATATTATACACAGTATAAGAGTACAACAGTATTAGAGTATTACAGTATAACAGTACAAAAGTATAACAGTATAACAATATAAGAGTATCTACATCATATATATTATTTCTAATTGGTGTTTTATAAATATCCCTTTTTCTGCTCGCATAATTCACCAAAATTAATAAGTAAGGCATCGTTTTAAAGGTATTAATTAGCTATGCATGCGAAACGGTGTTTTATTGGGCGTGGTACTTTATATGAAAAGTAAGGGGGGTAAAAGGGGGGTTTACCCCCGCAGCGGGGAGTGTTATGGAACCCACATAAAATGTATATCAAATTAAAGGGAAACAAAATACCTATCGAATGGTATACAAATATTTGAAATCGGTTCAGTAGTTTTTAAGTAATTGCAATTTAAAAAATGCATAATATAAACTTTGCCTTTAATAACTTTGGTTGTTGTTGTTTCCAAAAAAACTTCACTTTTATACTCAACTTAGCCTGTTTATCAATCCTCATACTTCGTTTTTTTGATTTCATAATTGTAGAAATTTCACATTTATACCAGATCGTGCTATTTTTTCAACTTTGTGGGGCTGGGGGCACCTCTAAACATGCGAGTAGGTCAATAAAATTTTAAAGGCTTATTACTGGGCTAGAAAGGTGCCGTTCTGGCTTTGGAACAAATTGAATTTCCAAAAAAAAATTTTTACTCCACCTTAATATATACGAGTATATCAAAACGATCAGGATGAAAAAAATGATTGAACCATGTCCGTCCGTCCGGCTGTATACACTCTAACTTGCGCAAAAATAGAAATATTTTAATGAAATTTGGTACACAGATTCTAATGGGAACAGAGAAAGTTGGGGTTGAAAATAAGGCATATGTGTGTATTTCGAAAAACACGTAAAACATGATAATTCAGTCACTAATAAAGCCCGAGTGATGAAATGACGTTATGCCGTTATGAGGAAACGTGCTGAAATTTTGAAAAATGGGCCAATAGGAGCAAATTTTCAAAGATTTATAATTCAAAACTCAGCAACTGTAGCAGATAAATCGATTAAGCCAAGGCAAACGTGTGGAAAAAAATTACCCAAGTCGGCAAGAACCACATATACGCACATAAAAATATATATAAAATATATAAAAATATATTGCACATACATACCTATATAGGGATAATAAAAAAATTTTATGCGATATCTTTGTCAAACATATAGGCAATTCATTGAAAGTTCCATAAGGTCCACCAAACCAAATAAATAATAAGTTTTTTTAAAATGGGCGTGACAGCACAAACCATACCGACTGGCGCCACGTATGTTTTGTTATTTTTTGCGCAAGATGCGCACGGGTCCGGCTAGTATATTATTAATACGCCAACATAAATGTTGTTCCATCTTCTCTTTCGAAACTACTGAACCGATTTTAAAATTAAGAACATCATTAGAAAGTTATTGCTCTCAAATAGAACTTCGCCAATTTTCATGAAAATTGGTTGGAAAATACGCGCACAATCGTCGTTGGAAAATTGCCGTGTGGTTGTTGTTGCATGCTTTTGAGCACAACAGATGCACATGAATAGGTGATTTTATGCGTGTTCACCAAACTTACCATGCAATTGTGAACATGTTTGGCTGGAAGTGGTGTGTAGTTTCAAAGAAGTAGAAACATAAAAAAGTAGCAAAAGCACTACAACAAAAACACGAAGTCAAGTAATAAGAAGGATAAGAAAGAATAAGTAGGAAAGAAATTGAGGAAAGAAAAGGGCAGAAATAGAAAGATAGAAGTACATATCGCACGTTTTATGCAATAGGGATTTAACTCAAAAAAAAATTTTTTTGGGCAAACGCAAATAAAGTTTTACAATTTCAAATAGTTTCCTTCTACGGCGCACACTGGGGCCACTTATATATATGAGGACGCTCAAAATTCTGAAATCAACTTTTTTACATCAGAATCGCTTTATCTGCACTAAAGCTGTTAATCTATAGCATCTTAACCCATTGACGGCCATGAGTTAACCCGTTGGTGACCTATGTTTTTTATTTTAATTTCGAGTTTAATTTTCTTGAATCAGAATCGGTATATCGATACTAAAATAGTAAATCCCAAGAATTTTAACCCCTTAACGACCACGCATTAACCCATTTTTAACCAAATTTTTTCACTTAATTCTTAGATCAAAATATTTAAATCATATTAGTTGTATCTACACTAAAACCAGTAATCTTTGAAATCTTAACCCATTAACGGTCATGAGTTAACCTATTGGTGACCAGGTTTTTTTTAAGATCTGTAAATAAATTATTTAAATCACAATTGGTATGTCTGTGGCATGGTGGCCGCAGTGGTGCAGTGGGTAGAGAGCTCGCCTGCTATGCGAGAGGTCTCGGGTTTAAACCCCAGTCCGAGCAAACACCAAAAAAATTTTTCTAATTAGTAAAAATCCAATTATTGGGTTTTTTAAGAGCAGCGGTCACCTCTCGGCAGTGGGCGGCATACCCTCCGAGAGTATTTCTGCCATGAAAAAGCTTCTCAAAAAAAAAATGCATTCGCCGTTCGGAGCCGGCATAAAACTGTAGGTCCACCCAATTGGTACGAAAAACAAAAGGAGCACACCTCGAATTGAGACAGAAGCTCGGCCATAGAACTCGTCAGAGTTATAATAGCGCCATTGTTTTATATAATTATTATATTAGTATGTCTGTACAAAAATAGCCAATTTGTATTATATTAACCCATTAGCGGCTATTTATTAACCCATTGTACATATTAGGGATTCCAATCCCGGGATCCCGGGATCCCGGGATCCCGGGATCCCGTCCTTTTTGACACCCCGAAAATCCCGGGGTCGCTAGAATTTTATCCCGGGATTTTCGGGATAAGATAAAGAGAGAATATTCCGCTATTATAGCAAAGAAAAGTTATATTTTATATAATTTTTATTGGTCTCAGATCTGTATACTAATAGCATTTCCTATTCTGAATGAAAATGTTGCATTATTACATTGCAGCATTATCAACATGTGTCATGTGCCCTATTAAAGTGTTGAATTTTTCATGTGATTAATGAAACAAAAATAATGCAACCTTTTACTTGTGCTAAGAGCAGAAAATGTTGCCCGTAGTCGGGCCAGTTTTATATTTTGTCAATAGAACAAACATCCCCAAAAAAGTGTTGTGTCTGTGTAGAAGAGAAGAAAAAAATGTGACAGCCGGAAGAAAGTGCGACATTTTTGCTAGAATAAAAAAGTGAATTAGTTAAAGTAAGGATTAAAATTTTTGATTTTTTTTTAATAATTAAATTTTTTTGTATTGAAGTACGCGTTGTAAGGAAACGTACGTTAGGTATTTTTAAAGCTTTTAGCTTGTGGCAAAATTCATTCGATAATTTCTATTTCCTGATTTTTGGTCATTTATAGGGCATGGAAATTTATGCAAATACATGTTTTTCTTAGATTTAGGTAGAGCAAAATAAATAAACAATCTTTGCGAATCGTGAAATTGTCTTAAAAATGGCATTCAAATGTTTTTGCATATTTTGCATATTTTGGTCATATATGCATATTTTTACATATTTTGCGTTGTTTGCATTTTTTTATTACATATTTCGCATTATATTGCCTACTTTTGTAATTTGCTAGTTGACAGTTTTATACAAACGAAATTCATGCATAACAGTCATCTGACGACGAATAGAGTTTCGTGTGAACACGGCTATTATTAGTATATTCGATACGGTGCACAGTGGTTCGGCTCCATACATTTTGCGGAAAAAAATAGAAGGAGTGGTCCTAGGCCATTGAAATTTTGCACAGAGGTTATATGTGAGCTAATTAAGAAATTTTCACAAAATGGTTGAAATCGGTCAACCCCTAGGGGTACCTCCCTTGGATCTATAAAAAAAATGATTTAAATACAAATTTTAGTTTCAGCTAAAAAAAAAAAGATATCTTCACGAAACTTGGTACAAGAGTTAGCCTAATTAAAGGCATTGACAGCGCCAAGAATTGTTGAAATCGACCACTCCCTAGGGGTACCTCCCCTGGACCTATAGTAAAAATTTTTAAAGAAAAATTGTAATTTCAGCTCCAAAAATTAAGATATCTTCACGAAACTTGGCGCATAAGTTACTGTTATGAAAGATATCGACAATACCAAATATAGACGTGATTGGCAAACAACCACGCCCACTTTTCCTACACCTTTTATTAAAAAACAAATGAATATATACATTTTCAGTAACTGAAAAGGGCTGTTGTAAAAATTTGATGTACTTAATGATTATATTTATAATACATATAATCGAAAATATAACTATGTATGTATATATGGAAAGAAAAAAAAAAAATATAAGAAAAATGTTTAATGATTTAGCATATCCTTGACAACAGGATAAAATTCCACACACTTTTGGTTGGGTTGTCGTCGTATGAACTTTATATAATGATCAGAACTTGCCAGTAATCGATTAATAACATCTCTATTGGTAGAAATTCTATCACTATTCCTAGAAAACATAAGCCTAGAAATCATAAGCCCCATTTACTAGTAAGGGTTAACTCATAACATGATAAGGAAAATGTCGCATAAGATGTAAACGTTAATATATACGCATCAGCCTAAAAGCATGCTACATTTTGTCAATTTTATCAAGATTTGATGGGACTTTCGACATTTAAATCAAATTTAAATCGATTGGGGAAAATATGGGAAAAAATTTTTAACAGAAATCGATAGAAGACATTCGAAACTTTTATTTTATTGCAGTTAGCGAGTGTAGCACGCTGTAGCACACAAACTTTTTGTCCATCGAAGTTAGAAAAGGTAGCATTTATGAAGTACCACTTTTGCTCGCCTATATTTTTTTTAATATTTCGCCGCTTGCACTGATTTTTTCTTTAATTAGTCAAGGAAGTGCTATATTTTGTTTTAAACTCACAACAGGGACAATGGAGATATAAGTTATAAGGAAAATTTATAGCTAAAGTTAGCAAAAATTTCAAGCAGTTTTTGTTGAATAAAATTTTTCTGACTTCTGATACCATTATTTTGTAAAAAAAAATCAACTTTTTGCAAAGTAGTCATGAATTGTTCATATTTCGACATTTTTTTATAAGACTACATCATTAGAATCTGAAAATTAGGTATTGAAAAAAATGAATTTTTTCCGCGGCTGAACCACTGTGCGGTGCATACCTGTCGACAAAGAGCCGTTTTCAAACATGCTCCTATTACCTCTGTGGATTTAGAACGTTCGTTTTCTATGTTTAAGAGCTTTTTTCGACCGAATCGGCAAATTTTTCTTTTTGAGAATATGAAAAAAATATTTCATTGTGTACGCTAATGAATCGTTAAATAAGGATTAACCTTTACAAATTATGAAATGTTCAAGACTGAATTTATGTACATATCTATAAAAACATACATACATATGTATAAACGTACAACGTAAGAGCAAAATTGAATTAAAAAATATTTGTACCTAATTTATTTAACTATTAGCCGCTTTCGATTCACAATTTCTCTGCTGGCTATAAATTTCCCTCTGCCAAATTTATATGTGAATGATAGCGAGCAGAGGGAAATTTTTATCGACCAGTTAGCGAGTATGGCTACTACTCATTATGAGTTCAAACATTTTTGTTCGATCCGACCTCGCTTGTCTGATGGCGAATCGAAAGCGCCAATTGTAACTTCAATAAACATGAATTAATGCATTTTTTTTTTCATGCATATTTCTCAGTTTTTGTTGCATTTTTTATGCGCATATTTTTTATTTTTTAGTACATAAAATTCCATGCCCCAGTCATTTATTTCTCAAATGTTTTTTGGAATTTTCCCACATGGAAAGTAAATAATGGAAGAAAATGGAAACAAAATTTTAATTAGACTTGTTAGTCTTACAACACTGTACTAAAATTAAATACGCAGCTGCATACTCGGAATTCATATCAAAATTTTGCCTCCGATGTTTATCTATTCAGAAGTTGCATTAATTTTCTGAATTTTTCGGCAAGCTTGGAAATATCAATAATTTTTCTTTGCACTTTAAAGTTGTAGCGTTCCTCGAAATATATATTTCCTTTTTTCAACCCCAAATGTGGGAAAATAATACTGGTCGAAAAGTTTTTGTAATAGAAATAAAATTCTACGTTTCAAAAGGATTTCGGTGTAGTTTTTGAGACATTCATGTCCAAAAAGGCGAAAAACGCAGTTTGTGGCCATATTCACTCCTCAATATTTTTAAAACTACTCACTTTCATTAAAAACTCATTACATCTATTGAAAGCACGATCATTTCTTTTGAAGACAACGTAGATATCCGAATAAGATACCCGAAAAAGGAAAGCGCTGTTTTCAAGAGAAATGATCGTTCTTTCAATAGCTGCAATCATCTTTTAATGAAAGTAAATAATTTAACAGATTGAGCAGTGAATATAGCAAAAAATCGCATTTTTCATCTCTTTGGACACGAATATCTCAAAACCTACACGCATTACCGAAAATCCGACTTCAAATTCAGAATCAGCGCACCGAAATCCTTTAGAAAAGTAGAATTTTATTTGAGTTAGAAAATTTTTTGGAAATATTGTCGGCCTGTGTAATTAAAGTCCAAATCCCGGGATAAATCCCGGGATCCCGGGATTTTAAAAATAAATCCCGAAAATCCCGGGATCGTAAAAATCGGAAAAATTGGAATCCCTAGTACATATGTACCATGTATACAAAAATGGTTTTCTCCAATTTTTTGTTTCGAGATATTAAAAGTTTTATGTTGTCACAAGTATGTTTATATGGGAATTAGGAGTTTCAACGTTAGCGTTTTAAGCAGAACACGTATTTCCCCACACATTTTCATGCCTAACATAAAAAAACATAAAATTGGAGTAACACAACTTGTGCTTCAAAGAACTCATATTATAATCCAACTTACAAGTCTAAATTAAAGAAAACTGGGTTGAAAAGTAACCCTAACCACAATTTGTAATTAAAGTAACCAGTAAATAATGGATCAACTAAATTTAAGATAGAACAGAATCAAATTCAACCAGATATAGGTGTTTTTTTTTTAACTAAAATTGGAATGTAATTTTTAAACTCACTTTTTTTTAAAATGCGCACTTTGCTTTTGGTTCTGAACTCGGATTATTTGTCACAAAGGACCATATTTTACTGCTGCATTTTTACATTTACTACTTTTTTGCGCAAATTAAAAAAAATCCATTTTGAAAAAAAATATTTAAAAAAAAGAGGTACGTTTAGTTTTATACTAAAAATTAATTTTTTAAAACATCTAGTTCCAAAAAAAAAAAACACTCATCGATTATATAAGCTTCACTTAATGTTATGGAAAAAGCAGAATAATAACATTTTATATCCTTCTCTTACACCAACTATTTCAAATACACATTAAAATTTCTCACTTTGAAAAAAAATTATTTTTTGGAAAATTTGCCATGTTTGTGTATGGATAACTCAAAACTGAAAAACGATAGAAAGCTGAAAATTGGGCCAGAAGTGTAGAATTTCATAGGGAACAATACTGCGTTTTTATTTTTTTGAAAAACTCATTATTTAAAAAC